>CM061543.1:93514971-94714971 GCA_030864215.1 Capsicum pubescens | reverse complement strand
GAAAGGTGAATTTTTGTTTTGAATGTGGTTTAGTTTAGTGACTTGGATGATGACTTAGTGAGTTGAAATAGATTAAGTGTAAGTAGTTGAAAGGTGAATTTTTGTTTTGAATGTGGTTTAGTTTAGTGACTTGGATGATGACTTAGTGAGTTGAAATAGATTAAGTGTAAGTAGTTGAAAGGTGAATTTTTGTTTTGAATGTGGTTTAGTTTGGTGACTTGTGAGGTGACTTAGTCACTTGAAAATGTTGAAATTTAGGTACTTGAAATGTGAATTTTTGTTTTGAATGTGGTTTACTTTGTTGTTTTAGGAGGTAACTTAGTCACTTAAAATTGATTATGATGTAGGTACTTTTTCATTTTGAATTTAGGTACTTGAAATGTGAACTTTTTGTGGCTTGAACTAATTAGTTGAATCTTATTGATTGTGTAGATGGAACCTGATTATAGCTGGATATATCAACAGAATAATGATAATAGAATGGGTCTTAGGGTGGAATTTGTTGAAGGTGCCAGATGATTTGTTGAACATGCTAAGACACTTGATGTTTGGTCATGTTTTTGGGCTATTCGTTGTCCTTGTGTTAGATGTGATGGTACAAATCTTTTAAAAGAAGAAGTTGTGAAGGAACATCTTTATAGAAGGGGATTTCACGAGGAATTTTAAGATTGCGTACTATTGATGGTGATGTTGAGCAAAATAACTTTGTTGTTGGAGAAAGTAGTAGGTCTGCAGGGCATAATGAATATCAAGATACTAGGATGACAGAAATGGTGCACGATGCTTTTGGGATGAAACACGGGGGCGACTTTAGGGAAAATATCAAAGATATTCCTAATAGAGAAACGGGCAAATTCTATAAACAATTGTGTGTTGCTAGTCATCCTTTGTTTGACGGGTGTTTGTACTCTCGTTTGTCTGTTGCTGTTAGATTATTAAGTATTAAATCTGGCTGGAATATTGCTGAAGGAGGACTGGACTCAATGATAGACCTTATTAAAGAGTTAGTTGACCCCGACTTAGAGGTTCCTGATTCTTTCTATAAGGCAAAAAGATTGGTGTCAAAGTTAGGTCTCTCCTCGGTTAGAATTAATTGTTGTGAAAATGGTTGTATGTTATACTATAAGGGAGATGCTAACCTAGAGTCCTGTAAGTTTTGTCAGCACCCTCAATATAAGTGTGGTTGTAGTGGAAAGAAAATTGCAATTAAGGCGATGTATTATTTACCTCTAATACCAAGGTTGAAGAGGTTGTATGCTTCAAACAGCTCAGCTCCTCATATGAGATGGAAAAGTAAAAATAGAAGGCCCACTGGTGTTATGTGTCATCTATCTGATGGAGAGGCTTGAAAGCATTTTGATGCAATTTATCCAGATTTTATAGTTGAGCCACAAAATATTCGTTTGGAATTATGTGCGGATGACTTCTCTCCCTTTTCAGTTGGTGTTGTGCCATATTCATGTTGGCCTGTATTTATCATCCCATATAATCTTCCTCCTGAAATGTTGATAACTAGTCCCTATATATTTTTGAATTGTGTTGTTCCTGTCCTGCGTAATCCAAAAAGCGGAATAGATGTATACTTGCAACCTTTGATTGATGAGCTTCAAATTTTATGGCATGAGGGGGTTGAAACTTGGGACATCTCACTTAAGGAGAATTTCAATCTGTGTGCATATCTAATCTGGACTGTTAATGATTTTTTTGCTTATGAAATGTTGTCTGGGTGGATGACAGCTGAAAGTTGGCTTGTCCATACTACATGAAAAAAACAAAATCTTTCACATTAAGACATGGCAGAAAAAATTCATGGTTTGATTGTCATCATTATTTTTTGCCACCTAATCATGAATTTTGGAGACTCAGGAATGCATTCAGAAGGAATAGAAGGGATCATGATGGTCCACCTCCAAGGCTATTTAGTTATGACATCTGGGAGATAGTTCAGGATTTGCCTAAAGTAGTTCAAGATTTGCCTAAAGTCAGCAAAGAACCATTGTATAGGCTTGATGGATATGGAGTTTCGCATAACTGGACTAAGCAAAGAATATTTTGAAACTTAGAATATTGGCCAGATAATTTACTTAGAAATAATGTTGATGTCATGCATACTGAGAAGAACTATTTTGAAAACTTGTTCAACACAGTTATGGATGTCACCGGAAAGACAAAAGATAATCCTAAGGCCAGACTTGACTTACCAGAATATTGCAAGCGCAGAGAATTACACATACAAGATGGGCCCAATGGTAATGTTCTTAATCCCAAGGCTAGTTTTACATTCAAGTTGGACCAAAAGCGTCAAATATGTGAGTGGGTCTAAAGTTTGAAGATGCCCGATGGATATGCCTCAAATTTAGGAAAGAGGGTTGATATGACACAAAGAATCTTGCACAAAATGAAAAGCCATGATTGTCATGTTTTCATGGAACAATTACTTCCAATTGCTTTTATTGGTTTACCTGTAAACATATGGAAATCAATAGCAGAGATTAGTTTGTTCTTCAAAGAATTATGTGCTACCACATTAAAAGAAGAAAATCTGGCGCGAATGGAAAGTAATATTGTTGTTATCACCAACAAGTTGGATAAGATTTTTCCGCCAGCATTCTTCGATGTGATGGAACATCTTTCCATTCACCTTGTGCATGAAGCTCTGCTAGGCGGTCCAGTTCAAACTAGATAGATGTATCCATTCGAATGGTAAACAATTGTAACATATTTAAATTCATACATATCTTTTTTTAATATAGTAAACATCTAATCTTAAGATTGTGCAGGGCAATTGGAAAATTGAAAAGGGGTCCCAAAAACAAACATAGGGTGGAAGGCTCTATAGTAGAGGCATATCTTGCAAGAGAAACGACATCATTTTGTTCATACTACTTTTGTAATGAAGTTGCTTGTTCAATAAACATACCGAATCATTATCAACACGATAAGAATGAGCCTTATTTGCAACCGATATTAATTTTTAATCAATCTGGTTGTAAGGCTAAAAAGACCATACTTCGCCAGCTTACAACCATGGAGCACAAATCAACAACTTTGTATGTCTTGCTGAATTTCCCGGAAGTTGAGCCTTCTCTAAAGTAAAGAGATTAAAAATTAACGTATCTTATTTATTTGCTCGTTCCCTTAAGGAAACTAATTGTGTTTCGCATGTTGGATCTTCAGTTCATTTAAGACTCAATTCCACGAAAATCAATTGTATGCATCCTTTGCAACATGGTTTACATATGAGGTTTGTAAGTGTACTAATATTTCTACAAATTTTAAAGATTTACACATTCTTCAACTAACACACACACACACACACACACACACACACACACACACACATATATATATATATATAATATTTTTAGGTACACCAGTCACAAAATGCAGCAGCATATGATCAATTCTTGAGAGATATTTCTTTGGGACCAATTGAAGCTCATGCAATGTCCCATTACATGGTAAATGGGTTTAAATTTTCCACCGAAGAACACTCCAGAACAAGGAAAACAAACAATAGTGTTGTTTGGGTTAAAGGTGATGTTGATGTTGATTACTTTGACATCATACACGAGATATTATAACTGGAATATGCTGGTTTCCCAATAAAAAAATTGTCCTCTTTTGATGCAAGTGGTTTGATCCAAGCACAAGAGGAACATGAGTACATAAGGAGCATAACATCATTGAAGTGAAGCACAATAGGTCGTATCCTATTTACGATCCATTTGTTCTGGCAAAAAATGCTAAACAAGTGTATTATGCTCCTTATTCATTGTGCAGTGATAAGTCTGATTAGTGGGCTGTAATCAAAACAAAGCCTATAGGACGGGTGGAAGTTGAGAATATGTTGGAGACTACGTATCAAAATAAAATGCAGATTGATCACCATCTAGTGAACATTGACTTAGTGGATAGTTTGAATCACCCGGAAAATATATTTGAAGAAGTTAATATTGCAGAAGAAGAGGCTGAGTGGGTTGGAGATGAGGAAGCTTCCAAAGAGGATGAATGGTTTAGTGGAGAATCTTCAGGAGAGGAGGATTAGTTTGTGTAGGTTGTATTTATTATGTATTGATGTCTTTTTGCTTTATACTATTTACCTTTATGTTTCTTGTTTAAGATTGATATGTAATATACTGTGTAAGATTGTTGTTTTCACTTTTCCATAATTTATATAGTTATAGAACTATTCTTGTCTATCTCGTGTTGTTGGAGTGATTTGAAATGTGAATTAGTAACTTGAAATTAGTTACTTGGAATGTTTTCTTATATATTCATTTTGTAGGATTTAACTACTTGTTAACTTTTGATGTCAGGTAGAGGTGACAAAGGTAAGGAAAAAGTTGATCCTACAAAAATAAAAAAGAATAAACAACCTCCGCCTTATAGAAGACCGACAGGTATTCATATATCTGAGGGTCGGTTTGCTGACGTGCCAGCATGACTCTCATATTCTAGGTCGTCACAACATTCAATTCCTGCTCCTACGCATGTGAGACCACTTCATGGGTCTACACCAACTCATTCTACTTCCATCACCGTGCCACCGCTATTACAGTACTATCGGACGACTGCTGGCACATACGAACATCGACCATCGTCTGTAGTACCATCCTGTATCAATCACCCACGTTCTCACAGTGATTCTACTAGATCTATTGGGTTGACGGATCTTCATCTTGGAGTCACTCCATCCGGTGCTTCAGATCCTCCCACACCAGTGCATCCACCATCACTTTTTCCGCAGCCCGATGATAGAGATGATTATTGGAGGTGTTATCTTATTCCATATGGAATAGGGTAAGATTTCTAAATATAATAACATTATTCATTTTTTACTATATTATTATGCTCTATGAAATTACTGTTTGATCTTGTGTTGTAGGTTTAATTCGAATGTTGGAGTTGGAAAAATTGCGTCTAAATGCATTTGTCGAAACATCAACGGCTACTGGACAAGTTGGCAAAAGGTTCCAGAAAAAGATAGAGAACAAATGTTTAAAGAATTTCATGTAAGGATTTAACTTATCGACTACTTAACACATTGTTAGAATAAAAGATTCAATATTATATTTTTGTTTTTACTGTAGAAATATTACTGGTGGGATGATGCGAATGAATGTGCTATAAGGAGGAATTTTTATAGAAGAGCTAGATCCAAATTTAATGGTCGGTTGGATTATGCCAGAACCAACATGGTACGACCAGGGTTTATACTCGAACCCATATGGCAACAGTATATTTGCTACTGGAATAGCCAAGAGTACCAATTATTGAGTGACAAAGGAAAGAAAGCCCAGGCATCATCCAAGGGTGGCTCTCTACATACTGCGGGGGCAATTAGTATGATTGTTGTGGAGAAAAAAATGGTATGTAACTTTTACGGTTTTAATTGTTTGTTTCTATTTAAATTTTTAATTATTTGAAGATTAATAATTTTTTTATATGCAGGAAAAACAAAAGGGAAGAAAGGTAACACACGATGAGCTATTCGAGAAGATGCATGTGAAGAAGAAAAAAACCCAACTGATGAAGATGTATGGATTGAGCCTCGTGCAAAAGCTGCCCATGTAAGAATCAAATTTTGAATTTATGAATCTTTTTCTCAAAGTTGATATTATTCAAGTACAAGTACTTTAATATTTTTTTACTATTAATTTTAACTTTACTTTGAATATAGGACAAATATATACAGCTCGTTAGTGAGTATCGTAGTACTCAGCCTCCTGAAACTCAGGGTGACCCAATGCCTAAACATGTAGAGAAAGAGTTATGACAAGAAACTGTGGGTCCTGCAGTTAGAGGCCATTACTACGAATACCACATAAATTATTTTGGCGAGAATGTTAGGTCTTCGTCCGGCCCTACATCCTATACCTCATCAGTTGATAGAGAAATCATTGAATCACTAAAAAATACGATTTCTAAAATCACTGAAGAGCTTACTGCACAGAGAAAGAGGTCACAGAAGAAGAAGGAGGAAATAACATCACATATCTGGATGCTGCAAGAGCAGTTCAACTCTTTCATTCAATCTGTAGGGATTCTTCCTCCATGTCCTGGTGATGCAGTTCGGCCTGCAAAAGGTCTAGGCCCACTGGATGATATCAACATAGATGGGGAATCAGATCCTGCATGTGCGGCTGAGGATGCGGAAGATGAAGACGATGATGATGAGTGGTAGTTTTTTGACTTTTGTATGTGTTGTAGTTTGGATTTGGAGATGAGTTGTAGTTTTTACACTTTCGTATGTTTTTTGACTTGTATTGTATGTTAGTTGTATGGGAATACACTTGGTATGTTGTTGTTGTATTGTATGTTGGTTGTTTCATTTGTTTGGCTGGTTGTTTGGTCGGTTTTATTTTAAAATTAATTAATTAATTTTAATAAAACTGACCACTTGTGGTTGTTTTTTTGTGAATTTTTGAATTTTTAAAATCTTATATTTTTTTATAAAAAAATAATAATGAATTTTAAAAATATATTTTTTTTCAAAAAAACCGACCACATGTGGTCGGTTTTAAAAAAGCTATCAGGCTTTTACCGACCACGCATTTTGGTCGATTTTGTGGTCAAATATACAAAAAAAACAACCACATGTGGTCAATTTTTGTGGTCGATTTTCCTATTTTTTTAGTAGTGTTGGATACCTCCTTCAGTTTTTTTTCCACCATAACTTGCGATTTCATTTAATTTGATGAGCAATAAGAAGGTCTTTCAAATTAAAAAGAAAAGTCAGTGGAACAAAGTAGATGATTGTGTAATCTCTGATTTTAAAACAGGATTGACAATTGAAGAGAAAATAGAAATAAGATCAACTACGTTTAGATTCAGTAACAACCAACTTTGACCATATGTCCATGCTTTCTTAGTATAAGGATTAAGTGAGTTGAGATAAGGATTGAGCACTTCTCTATAGGTAATTGCCAACTACATCGCTAAAGTGGACACCAAAACTTTCAAGAATGCGTGCAATTATCGCTAAAAAACTTATCTGATATTAATTTATATTGGCAAAATCACCTAATTGTGCTTCTAAAAGTATCAATAAATTTGAATTTTTCATTGAATAATCCAATTTAATTCCTGATACACCAAATATCGAAATGTAGATGCGTAATTAAAATTAGATATTGTTAGACAAACAACAATGTACTATATAAAAACAAAGTAATTCATAAATTATTCTCCATATTGATTGAAACTAATCAAATTGTTCATGTGAAAATAACAAAAACTCCAAACTCCATAAACGTAGTAATTAATTCTTCAAAAGTAACTCTACTAAACTCAAAGAAAAAGCTATCTGCCCTATATGCAGGCTTAGAAAATGTAGCAACTTTGTATTACAATCCTTATATAATCAATTTTTTGCTTCTTTGCGGGTATGGATAATGTTGCTACCCGCACCTTGGCATCTTTGTGCAATAAAGTTTTGTCCTTTTTGTTGATTGGACCAGAGGCGTACGTAAGAAGATAGAGATAGACCTGAAACATGACACTTAGTATACCTTTTTCAGCTTTTTTCCACCATAACTTTCGATTCCATTTAATTTGGTGAACAATAAGGTCATCCAAATTAAATAGAAAAATCAGCGAAACAAAGTAAGATGATTGTGTAATATCTGATTTAAAAATGAGATGGACAATTAAAATAGTACCGATGAGTACCCTGGTGAAAAATTTGTAGGATGCTTTGGAGGAAAAACGAACAAAAAAATATCAATTATAATAAACAAAACATCACATAAGAAATATTTGTGATGTTATTCACACAATGTGCAAGAGATGAAATAAACACCATTTAGCACCAAAAACAAAAGTCTATAATGGTGTCAAGATCGAAGCTCTCAGAGCATTTGATTTTTACGCTTGCACATACACATTATGCCAAAAAATATATGACAATCTTCATAAGTTGAGAAATACTAACAGGCAATATGATTCATCTTTCCAATTAATTCAACTCACAAATATAAAAGAGATATTACACATTTGGATCTCAATTTATGATTCATAATAAACAGACTTCAATATTCAAACAAAAAGAAGATTATCGCTAAAGATGGATGAAAATGTACGTGCTTCTTAGCAGAGTGTAAATTTAAGGTTTTGTTCACATGTAAATTTGGGCGTGGATAGACAACATAAAAAAGTCCATAGAACATAACAATACATATTTTATGTAGCCTTTAGTATGACAACTTCTCTGTATAAACAGGTTCATCCAATGACTAGCCACACGTCTCCCGTCTGTTGCCATGTATGTGATGGATCAAAAAATTAATAAAGTGGGGAACTTTCCAATCCACATCTTGCTTCTTATATTTCACATAGTTTGCACATTTTCCTTACCATATTATAGTAGGAATGAAGCATTACTACTGCCAATTGTATTGTTGTTGGTTGCGATTGACAGCACTGTGAGGATAATTAGGGCCTTGTAGTTTTTGCATCTAATTGTATATTAAATAATTAAGGGTTATAAACATAAAAGCCTTGGGGGTTATGAAATTGAAGAGGTGTGATTAAGAGCAAATGTTATGAAAATGAAAAGGTGTGATTAAAAGTAGATGTTAAGAGTGTGATTAAAAGTAGATGTTATGAAAATGAAGAGGTGCGAGTCATGGAGTTGATTTTTAAATAATATTAATTGAGAAAATTGACAAAAAATCTCAAAAAAGGGAGAAAAAAATATGAATGAAGGTCATTGGGAGGTGCCACATCAGCTCCTCTATGACTTTCCTTTATATTATATATAGATTATCTTTTTTCTCGTGTGTGTTTTTAATGGATTTTGTAGGTATTTGGCCTAAAAATTTCTAAAAAAATATAGCTGGAGTTGTGTTTGTGGTCTTTCTCAATAAGAAGACTTCTGATTTCAGTGATTCTAAATTAAAGTTATGTTAAATGTATTAAAATATTTTTAAATTTTATGGTTTTAAACATATCACGTCAAAAATTAATAGTATTAGAGTATTTCCAAAAATAAAAAATGGTCATTCTTTTTTAAACAAACTAAAACGAAAAGTAGGTCATTTCTTTTGAAACGAAGGGAGTAATATTTATTTACAATCTAATTCCATTAATAAATCTTGTTATTTGATTTAAGTATGTAATAGTACTGTTGCATAACACTTGTTAAAAATAATGTAAATAAAAAATAAATATTTCTTTGTAAGTTGAGAAAATTTCGATAACTCCTACACTGATGTGTGAAATTATTTATAAGCATGTTGGAGCTTATAATATATTAATTTAATTTTTATCATGAAAAATATTTATTATAAATGACAATATAAAATTATGGATAATTTTAATAATTTTTAGAACTTCTGAGTATAAATCACATTTTTTTAAAAATCAAATATTATTTTAAAAAATTATGGTCAAATACATGATGAAACTTGAGAAAATTGAAGGAAAAATGTCTTTTAAGTCTTGAATGAAGGATTGATGACATTGACCAACTTAAAGGGTCAAACATCATTTGAAAACTTGATTAAGTTAATTGTGGAGTTGATTAATATTTTTAAAACTTTCTAATCTTTTCAAAAATAAAAATCAACCCAATCCACACCCCTCTTCAATCCAAATCAACCAGTCTCTCTCCTCTCTCTCTCTCGACAACTTCTCTCAACTCTTTCCTAACCAATAGTTCTGCAAAATTCTCCCTTCAATCTCTGGCGAGTTCCCTTTCGACTTTCAACCATCAATTGACGTAAAGACTTCTCTGGGGACAACAACTTCAAGTTCTTCATCGTCCCATTTCATTTTTTCACAGGCAAAAAATTATGAAAAAACAGAAGAACTTGAGCCAACTACTCTTCTAGTATTGAAATGTGGACTGAATAAAACCCTAATTTTTGGCATTTCTTCTTCTTGTTGTCGTACTGTTGATTCAGATTTGTTGATGATTTTTGTTCACAGTTGATGTTCTTAGTGTGTGTGTGTGGTGTGTTGGTGTTGCTGGGTTGATTTGTTATTTGTCTTGGAAAAAATGGTGTTGAAATAGATGAAACATATGATGAAACAGATGAAGACATCTAATGTAACAGATGAAGATATATGATGTTGCAAATGTTAATATCTGATACAAAAGATTTAAATCTGATGCAACTATGAAAATCGATGCAACAGATGAACAATCTAACAGATCATTCATCTGTTGCGACAGACGACTCTTCTGTTTGAAACAAATCTAAATAATATTGATCCAGTAGATAACTTATTTTCCAACAGATGAGTGATATGTTTCAACATTTCAGTGATCTGTTTTTATTCTCTCCAAAGGTTTACTCATTCGTTGCAACAGGTCAGTTATATGTTGCAACAGATAAAGTACCTAGTACAACCGATCAGTGATCTATTTTTATTGTTTCCAATGGATTACTCATCCGTTGTAACAGGTCATTTATATGTTGCAATAAATAACAAACCTGGTGCAACAGATTAGTGATCTATTTTTATGGTCCTGTTTGGAAGAAATCTAAACAATATTGATCCAACAGATAACTCATTTTCCAACAGATGAGTGATATGCTTCAACAGTTCAGTGATCTATTTTTATTCTCTCTAAAGTTTTACTCATCGTTACAATAGGTCAGTTATATGTTGCAACAGATAAAATACCTGGTGCAATAGATCAGTGATCTATTTTTATTTTTTTTAATGGATTACTCATCCGTTGCAACAAGTCTTTTATATGTTGCAACAGATAACAAACCTGGTGTAACAGATTAATGATATGTTTTTATGATTTCAAATGGATTACTCATTCGTTGCAACAGGCTGATTATATGTTGTATCAGATAAAATACCTGATGCAACAGATTATAGATCTATTTTATGGTTTCCAATGGTTTACTCATCTGTTGCAACAGTTGGTTATATGTTGCATCAGATAACATACCTGGTGCAATAGATTAGTGATCTATTTTTATTGTTTTCAACGGTTTACTCATTCGTTACACCCGGTACGGATAAATTAGAGATCTGTTTTTATTGTTTCCAATGGTTTACTCATCCATTGCAACAGGTCGATTATATGTTGCAACAGATAACATACTTGGTGCAACAGATGTATTGTCTGTCGGAACTATTTTTTTATCATTGTGCAAGTTAGATTTACTGTTATCCTTTTTAACGATGCATTAATCAATTATAATATATTTTATGTTTCTGTTGATTTAAGATAATATGGGTCCAAAAAAAAAAGAAACCGGATCAAGTTCAAGTAAAGGAACAAGTACAACATCTCGGCTACATCCACCACTCTATGAGATTACTTTACAAGTGTTATCTCAATCAGGAGCAGAAAATAATGAACATGGGGAGGAGAAATATCTCAAAAGAGATGATCCAAATGCTAATAGCCCTTCCGCCGAAGAGTTGGTCAAAACCTTCAGCATTGATTATTATCCTGTGAGAATGCAGTACGATGGTACCACAGATTTAACGGGTGATTTCGTGGTTAAGTTAGCCATGGGAAAATCTTTCAATGCCTTTAGAAAAATACTCTGAGAACAAAAATTGGATGCTTATTTCAGGGAAAGCTACTTTTGGGCAATATCTTGATTTGTCGGAGGAAAACAATGCTCTTTTCCAGATGAAAATAGTATATGATCTTCTCAAACGTAGGCTTATGTATGAAAACAAAGATAAGATGAATGAGGTGTGAATAAATTACTGTGGCATGCCTATTTATTTTGGTTGGAAGGAGTTTGCCATAGTTATCGAACTAAAATGTTATACTCCTTCTCCTTCTCAAGTTATACATACTCTGATCCAAAAGAAAGCACCCCGCACACCCAAAAAAGACAAAGGCAAGTCGAGTGATCGTGAGGACTTGGTGTCCATTGTTGGTCCAAGCTTCAAAAATAAAAATTTGATAGACGCGTTTGATGATAGGCGAATTTACGCACCTATATCAATATATTTTGCCCATATTTTAGCCTAGTTTTGAGAACAAATTATATATTTCATGCACTTTTAGTCCTTTTTCCTGTAAATGAGCTAACGAACATGATTAGTAAAGTTTCAGGTATAAATGATGCATAATTCAGCATTTTATGGCTTACTTGACGCTAAAGAAAGCTCACGAAGGAAGGGAAGGGAGTTTACACGCCTAAGGACCAAAACTGCTGCATGGAAAATCTGTCCCGGGCTAAAACAGCATTTCTGAAGACTTTGGGGGACCAAAACTGCTGCATGGAAAATCTGTCCCGGGCTAAAACAGCAATTCTGAAGACTTTGGGGACTTACAGACACAAAGCTGGATTTTGACAATGATACATTAACCTAGTACAATTAGGTTATGTATTTCATTATTTTATTTGGATTATGATAATGTTACCTTAACCTAGTACATTTGGGTTAAGGATTTTATTAGTCTAATAGGATTTGGTTATTTATTTCATTAGCTTAGTAGGATTAGGATATGGGTATTATAAATACCCTATCATGCTTGAGATTTTAGAGGACAAGGAGGGAGGAAGGAGAGAGAACACAATACTTCCTTCCATCCCTCTCATCTTCTCTCATCTTCTTACATCTTCTACTCCTCTATTATTCTACACTACAAACAATTCTACAACTCTTCTAATCTTTCCATCAATTCTATTTTCGTCTATTCTTCTATTCTTAAATTCTGCAACAAGAGAAACGTTACTCTGCAAGAAATCACACCTAACGCCTACCACTCTTGTGCTACACGAAATTGATCATTATTGTGGTATAATAACAATGTCAATTGTGGTTTTCTTCGCATTCATGGGTAACTAAACTTCTCTGTTGGGGTTATGGAAGCCGAATGAGTTACTATCTATTGCTGTGAGTTTGTGAGTTCGAGGCACGTATATTGCTTATATCATTATTCTCTTCATCTTAATCTACATTCTTTGCGGTTGCAAACGCAAGAATACGCCAGTCTAACATTTAACTTGTTCGAGAGAAAAGTTATTTGGCTGGAAAAGAGATAATGTCAAGGTAGTAGGACACCCTTTCCTATTAAAAAGCTAGTGCCGTAACTGGACTAACCTCTTGGAGAATTCGTACCGTTAGATACGCTTTAAGCTCGAGAGAGTTAAAGTGAAATAGTCCTTGTTTAGGTCGAAAGACGCTTGGATTTACCATCGAATACAATTCTCTATAAGCAGTTGCATGTCAGAATTCTACACGCTCATAGCCAATAGAGACGTATACCTCAGAAGGTGGACATAACCCCAACTTCTCAATTCTCATTGTTTACAACTTACGTAACAATCTTTCTCTTTTGCTTTGCTATTTTCAGCTTTTATTTAATTGTTTTGGTGACACATTACAATCCCCCCTTTTTACGAGACTTGCACTAAAAGTCTAGCAATCTTTACTTACTTGTTGACCAAGCTATTCCCTGTGGGATCGATACCCAACCCAGTTGGGTTCTATATTTGCTAACGACCGCTTTACACTCCTACGAGAGCTGTAGATTGAGCGTTATCAAAAATTGGCGCCGTTGCCGGGGAATACAAGTGTCAATTAAGTTCGTAATAATTACTAGACCCTTTGGTCAAAGACTCTCGTACTTTTACTTTTAGTTTTCGTTTTTGTTTACTGCAGGTTTTTGTTCAGTGCATCAATGGATGCACAACGTGAGATACCGTTTGATGATGATGATGATGATCTTGATGGAGCCGGAGCCACAGGAGCCATTATTCTTCCACCATTAGCGCCCGGAGCCAAGTTCAACATCACAAGCACCATGATTCAGTTATTGCAACTCAAGGGATTATTTGGTGGACTAGCAGGCGATGATCCGAATATGCATCTCATCAACTTTATTTCTACATGCAAGTCATTTGACAATCCTGGAGTTGGTCAGAATGCAATTCGGTTACGCTTATTTCCATTGTCTCTGTCTGGGGAGGCAACTCTATGGTTGAATGGGCTGACTCCTGATTCTATTACAAATTGGAGGCAATTGAGAGACGCTTTCCTAGAAAGATTCTTTCCGCCATCCAAAAGAGCACAATTGAGAGATGAAATCAGCAACTTTCGTCAGCTTCCCACTGAAGCTCTTCATGAAACATGGGAGAGGTTCAAGACAAAGCTAGCGAGATGCCCAAACCATCACATGACTAATGTTCACCTCATGGAGATATTGTATAGAGCCTTGAATTCAATAACTAAGCCAGTGGTGGACAACGCAGCTGGAGGATCTTTTATGGACCTCACCTTTGGTCAAGCATGTAATATGCTAGATCGCATGACGAAACAAAGTAGAGCTTGGCATACCAGGGATTCCGAGGTAGCAAGCCCCACTTTATCTATTGGCATGACTGCAGACCAAAGAAGAAGACAAGAAGAACGTGATCAAGATATGGCGCACATGAAAACACAGATGGATCTTCTTACAAAGCATTTATTATCAGGGAAGACCGACAAAGTGAAAGCTGTGGCGCTAAAAGGAAGAGACAAATCTGATTCGGAAGAAGAAGCCAACTACTTGAATAATCAGGGGGGTTTCCGAGGCAATGCCCAAGGAAACCAAGGTCGGAACTACTATGAGAAATCTGGAAACAAGGACCAAGGTAGTTGGAAGAACAAGAATGACAATAGTGGTGTGTATGTTCCCCCTGGTAGACGTGATACCACCACATCTAATTCTGGAAGTATGGAAGACATGATGGCTAAATTATTGAAAGGAGTGGAAGCAACAAGCGCGGGAGTTACTGAGGTAATAAATGATTTGTACTCTATGAAGCAATTAGTTGATTCTCATTCCACTTCAATCAGGCAAATAGAGCAGCAACTGAGCCAACTTTCAGCAGCACTCAATCAAAGAAAGGCTGGCACTTTACCTAGCGACACCGTGCAAAACCCAAAGAATGATGGGTCATGCATGGCCATTACTACCAGAAGTGGTAAGGTGCTGGAAACTTCAGAAAAAGGCAAGCAAGTGGTTGACGAAGAGGCGAAAATTGATGATAAGGCAAAAGGGGAAGATGCCGCAGCAGCCGATCCTAATGTCCTTAACGTCACTCCTCACGACGTGCAGCCTGGAAAAGCTGAAAAACGGAAGCAAGAGGAGAAGAAAGCCGTGGAGAGAACAATGCCATACCCACCACCACCTTTTCCCCAAAGATTGAAGAAGGTGGCGGATGATACAAAGTTCAGCAAATTCATGACCATGTTGAAGCAGCTGACCATTAATGTTCCGTTGGTAGAGGCGCTAGAAAAAATGCCTGGGTACGCTAAATTCATGAAGGACCTGTTGACAAAGAAGAGGGCAGTAAGCTATGAGCCGGCAGATAATATTCATCATTGCAGTGCAATTGCCACAAGGTCCTTGGTACAGAAGAAGGCAGACCCTGGTGCCTTCACTATTCCTTGCACGGTTGGATCTATGAATTTTGCCAAGGCATTGTGCGATCTGGGTGCTAGCATCAATTTGATGCCACTATCCGTCTACAAGAAGTTGGGGCTAGGAGATCCAACACCAACCAATATGAGGCTCGTGATGGCTGATAGGACGGTAAAACGACCTGTGGGTATCTTGAATGATGTGTTGGTGAAGGTATCTTCATTTATCTTTCCTGCAGACTTCGTTATTCTGGATTGTGAGGTGGATTCTGACGTTCCCATAATCTTGGGACGCCCCTTCCTCGCAACTGGAAGTGTGCTTATTGACATGAAAGATAATGAGCTTTTGTTTCGAATTAATGACGAAGTGGTCCGCTTTGATATATGCAAAGCCATGAAGCAGCCCAGCGATATGAATGAGTTATCTGTAGCTGATGTTCATCATGAGGATATGAAAGCATTATCTATAGAGAAACAACCTACTGTTGATCCATTGTCTGCTGCGCCACTGAAAGTTGAACATGAGGATAATGAAGATTATGAAGAACTTATGGGTGCTCTAACAGAAATAGAGTCCTATTCCCATACTCCTAAGCAACCGGACCGTGATCTTAAGAATCAACCTTCACCTACAGCGAAGACTTCCCTTGAAGAGCCACCAATGCAAGAATCGAAAGAGCTCCCCGATTATCTAAGGTATGTGTTCTTGGAAAGTATAAAGATACTTCCGGTGAGTGCGGATGATTTAAGTAAACAGCACGTAGAGGCTCTCATCTCTGCTCTGAAGAGATACATGAGAGCTATGGGTTGGACTATTGATGATATAATTGGTACCCCTCCTTCAAGTAAGCCTCATTGTCGTCTGAATCCATTCAGAAAACGATCCACCATCTATCCCGATGAAGTCTGAGTACTCGAGGTAACTATGTCGTGCCGCGACAATAAATAAGGCGCTAGATGGGAGGCAACCCATCGTTTTATCGTTTTATCGTTTCTTCTAGTATTTGTTTTGATTTTGATAAATGAAAAATCCAAAAATAAGAGTCGTGCCACGACCAAAACTAAGGCGCTTGGTGGGAGGCAACCCATCGTACTAATCGTTTTCATTTGTTTGAGCGAATATAGGTGCAAGAGGTATTCAACGAGGAGATTGATTTCAATTGACGATTTGGACGCATTGTATGGTAAAGTTGGTAAGTTAGGAATAGTGATGCATAAGGCTATGGATTGAGAATTTCTCACGCCAAAATAGGCTTCGAGGAAGGCTAGGCCTTGGTAAAACTAGGCCACGAACGATGCACAACCTATCCTATAGCCTAAGGTCTCGGAATCTAGTGTGCTATACACTATGCGCCGCCTATTCCTAGGTATGCTTTTGACTATGCGCCGCCTATGCTATGGCATTTGGTCTCAGTATCTCATATGCCATAGACTATGCGGCGCATATGTCTACAAATGCCATATACTATGCGGCGCATATGTCCCATTATGCCATAGACAATGCGCCGCATATGTCTCATTATGCCATAGACAATGCGCCGCATATGTCTACAAATGCCATAGACTATGCGGCGCATATGTCCCATTATGCCATAGACAATGCGCCGCATATGTAGCATTTTTGTCTCCAAAACCGATTGTAAATGGGTCAAAACCCGACCCATTCTCTTCCTATATAAAGGAGACTTAGTCTTGAAACACAAACACATTGAAAACTTGACCTAGGCGCCGCATATACACTCCAAATCATCTCAAAACTTTTCTTTTTGCTCTCCCACTTCACAAGAACATCTCCAAAGGCTTCAATCACGTAAGTACTCTCTTGTTCTTCATCTATTTTTCGTAAGTGCTACGTTGCTATGTCTATTATGAATTGCTACATCTTGAAGAAATATTGGTGATGTTAATGTGTTTGAATTGTTGATACAAAACCAAGTGAGTGAACATGAACGTTAGGATACTCTTAACTTGTTTCCAACTAGAAATTGATTTTGATGCATTGTTATACTACTTGCTGAATTTCTATAGTCTTGAACATTGTTTAAAATTGCTACTTGGATACTTACATGTTAGGCTATCCCGTTCATCGGGATAAGACTTATAGTGCCTGCCGACATAGGAGGTTGTGATTGTTGAAAGTAACTATATTATGTGGTAACCCCTATGTAGTAGTGTTGTTATATCTAACATGAAAGTAATGCAATGGCTGCAAGTAGTGATACATCACTGATTTTCTTGCCGGAATACAACTCCTAAAATGTATGTCGACGAAATCTGAGTAATCGACCACTTTCACTTCACTGATTTGTGTCAACAAAACTAAGTGTGGGGTGGTACCCCTACTGCTTGTGCATAGATTGTATCCATTGATATTGTGCTACCACTGACACTATTTCTAGTCTCAGGAACAATGGCACCTAAAGCGAGACAAGGCAAGGAGAAGGCTACCACCTCCTAAAAAGGGCAAAAAGAGAAGTCGCAAGGACCAAGGAGAACCTTCCTCGCTGCAAATACCTCGACTCACGCTTGGAATTAAGTGGGATACTTATGAGGAACTTCTGAGGATGACGACTCTGATGATGATTCCAATGCAAGGGGTATGACCCCAGACATAGAGGATAAGTCCGACCAGCCAGGTTCCTCGTATTTATTTTCCACTGAGGACAGTGTCCCGACTAAGTGTGGGGTGGCGGTATCGTATGCTATACTTCTCTATCGCATCTATGTTTGCTTGCGTTGTTTTTGTTTCATTTTTTTTAGAAAATTTTTTCTAGCTTCGCATGAAATTATTTTGATAGGCAGCATGAGATTATAACAAGAGTATGTGCTACAATTGTGACTATTGAGACGTTTAGGCTCTAGTTGTGACTCATTATGTGATATTGTGTGCTTCAATTCCTTCACTTGTTGGGTCAAGAGTCTATATTACCTCCAATAAAGTCGACCATGTGCCTTGTGTGTGTGAGATAATAGTATATTCTATGTGTGTGGCTGATGCTAGAACTTGCCTGGTATGTATGCAAAGCGAAAATAAGGAGTGTAAGTTTAGGATATGATTTAGGCATTTCTTTGGCAACCTATACATGTTTACCTTCAGTTTTACCTACCCATGGACATCATCCTAGTTAACCCTTTTGAGCCTTTAGCCTATTTCTTTGACAACCTTGCATGTAAGCCTAATCCATTTCTTTCAAGACCGTAATTTGATCCCAAAATCTCTAAGTGCTTTAAAGTGAAAAAGTCATGTGACAACATAAAAGGAAATTGGGTGAGTATAATGCTATAAATTGGAATGGTTCTTGAATGTGTTATGAAAAAGAAAAAAAAATGCTATCATAAGAGGTATGTTGTGAAAAGAAAAAGGAAAAGAAAGCTGAAAAGTGAGTTGTGCTTAAAATTGAAAAAAAGAGGAGAACAAGGGTGGTAGAAAAAAGAAAGAACAAAGGTTGAAAGAAAAAAGTGTCAATGATACAAAGTGATGTATTAAAGCGCTTAGGAACTTAGTCACTATTCCTGGCCAAAATAGTCCTACCCGTCCCTTAGCCTACATTACAACCATCAAAAGACCTACTTGATCCTAATCTTAACATTCCAACATTTAGTAGAGTATTACATTAAGGGCAAGCCTATGGTCATCAGTCGCTAAATATGAATTCTTTGTGAGAGTGAGAGCAAGGACATTTTGATACCCATGTTTGAAAAATATGCTATATTTGTGAGTGATTATGGGTACTATATGGTGAGACACACATGGTTGATGAGTTTTGGGTAGTTATATATGATTCCTTGTACCCTAACGTTTGCATTCGAGTTGATCACCATCACGAGTCTATACTTGAGGTTAAATTGTTTCTACTTATAATCGGAAAGCTACTCTTGGTTGATAATCGTTGTGCTTGTCTTAATAAATGTTTTGTGTTGATTCTGTAAAAACCTTAAGTTGATGCTTAGAAGGACATGATATGTTGTTCGAGGACGAACAAAGCTCTAAGTGTGGGGTGTTGATGATAGGCGAATTTACGCACCTATATCAATATATTTTGCCCATATTTTAGCCTAGTTTTGAGAACAAATTATATATTTCATGCACTTTTAGTCCTTTTTCCTGTAAATGAGCTAACGAACATGATTAGTAAAGTTTCAGGTATAAATGATGCATAATTCAGCATTTTATGGCTTACTTGACGCTAAAGAAAGCTCACGAAGGAAGGGAAGGGAGTTTACACGCCTAAGGACCAAAACTGCTGCATGGAAAATCTGTCCCGGGCTAAAACAGCATTTCTGAAGACTTTGGGGGACCAAAACTGCTGCATGGAAAATCTGTCCCGGGCTAAAACAGCAATTCTGAAGACTTTGGGGACTTACAGACACAAAGCTGGATTTTGACAATGATACATTAACCTAGTACAATTAGGTTATGTATTTCATTATTTTATTTGGATTATGATAATGTTACCTTAACCTAGTACATTTGGGTTAAGGATTTTATTAGTCTAATAGGATTTGGTTATTTATTTCATTAGCTTAGTAGGATTAGGATATGGGTATTATAAATACCCTATCATGCTTGAGATTTTAGAGGACAAGGAGGGAGGAAGGAGAGAGAACACAATACTTCCTTCCATCCCTCTCATCTTCTCTCATCTTCTTACATCTTCTACTCCTCTATTATTCTACACTACAAACAATTCTACAACTCTTCTAATCTTTCCATCAATTCTATTTTCGTCTATTCTTCTATTCTTAAATTCTGCAACAAGAGAAACGTTACTCTGCAAGAAATCACACCTAACGCCTACCACTCTTGTGCTACACGAAATTGATCATTATTGTGGTATAATAACAATGTCAATTGTGGTTTTCTTCGCATTCATGGGTAACTAAACTTCTCTGTTGGGGTTATGGAAGCCGAATGAGTTACTATCTATTGCTGTGAGTTTGTGAGTTCGAGGCACGTATATTGCTTATATCATTATTCTCTTCATCTTAATCTACATTCTTTGCGGTTGCAAACGCAAGAATACGCCAGTCTAACATTTAACTTGTTCGAGAGAAAAGTTATTTGGCTGGAAAAGAGATAATGTCAAGGTAGTAGGACACCCTTTCCTATTAAAAAGCTAGTGCCGTAACTGGACTAACCTCTTGGAGAATTCGTACCGTTAGATACGCTTTAAGCTCGAGAGAGTTAAAGTGAAATAGTCCTTGTTTAGGTCGAAAGACGCTTGGATTTACCATCGAATACAATTCTCTATAAGCAGTTGCATGTCAGAATTCTACACGCTCATAGCCAATAGAGACGTATACCTCAGAAGGTGGACATAACCCCAACTTCTCAATTCTCATTGTTTACAACTTACGTAACAATCTTTCTCTTTTGCTTTGCTATTTTCAGCTTTTATTTAATTGTTTTGGTGACACATTACAATCCCCCCTTTTTACGAGACTTGCACTAAAAGTCTAGCAATCTTTACTTACTTGTTGACCAAGCTATTCCCTGTGGGATCGATACCCAACCCAGTTGGGTTCTATATTTGCTAACGACCGCTTTACACTCCTACGAGAGCTGTAGATTGAGCGTTATCAGCGTTGAAAGTTAAAGGACTCTTAAAGAAGCACAAATAATTATTGTGCTTGATTTGGTTTGTACATAATATTCTTTGGGCGAGAGACGTTAACAACAACATAAGCCCCGGTTTAATAAGTCTCTCTGAGGATCTTGAGGCATTTAACAACTATCCTTGGGGTTATGAAATCTTCAAAATGACTGTCCAATATTTATCGACTCCATTGATGCCAAAGACAGTCAACTTATATGGATTTTCATGGGCATTCATGGTAAATATTTCTTTTATCATGATATGATTCATCATTTTTTCATTCAATAATGCTTTTGATTTATTGGGGTTATGTTATAGGCTTGGGAATTTGAAGCCATTCCTTATTTGAGGTAACAAGTGAACTATCATAGTTTATAATCCGTCAACTGCTTCCAAAGAAGAAGAAATAGTGGAGCTTGTCAGTTCGGAAGAACGGAAGAATTACCCATTTGAAGGGTTCAACATCTCGGACGAGGCTCCAAAAAACTAATGCAGTTGATCAACGACTATTCAGAATGGATTGCCGATGGACTGTTAAAATATCATGCCGGTAGGTACATATATCAATTTTAAAAGATATTGGTTTATACAATTCTTGCGGTAAGAACGTGACATTAACACATATAAATCATTATGTAGAAAACAAAATGACGAACGCTATAAAGTGAACTAATTGAGTCTTGGTTTTGATATGTTTGACTTTGTTGTTGCACATCCCAGAACGAAGAATTGGTTTTATTTGATGTCAGATCCCCAAACTTACTGGAATGATGAGGATTAAATGCCATACATATTACTATTAATTAATACTTTATTTAATTGCATCTGCGTATTAAGTTTTTTGTCACGTAATTCGAAATGTTTGATAATATGTGCAGTACATTGATGCCATTTTTTACTACCTCCAAAAGAAGGCTAAGTTGCAAACACAAGAACAATACAGATACACGACAGACAATTATTTGTACAAAGTTTACATCAATAATGCCTACGATAGGTATTGTCAACAACACCCGAAAGTTTCCCGAAATGAGGAATTCTTAATCAACATTATCAAAGGTTTTAGCATTCCGATTGTCTTATCTTGGCATTTGGTCGACTTAGTGTACATCCCAATCAATTGTAGTGATGAATTCCATTGGGTTTTGGCTGTCGTCATTCTAAAAGAGAGGCTCATCCGAGTTTATGACTAGATGTCGCGAAGGAGACGTTTCGGACCTTTGTCTGAGATAAAAAAGCTAGCCAAAATATTGCCTACTTACCTTGATATGAGTTGCTTTTTGGACCAAAAGGTTCGTACTGATTGGCCGACGATTGAAGCATACCGGGATAAAATAGGTAATCCATTTGATGTACAATATGTTGAAGGAATTGCTCAATAAACTATTGGTAGCCTGTAAGTATAAGTGTCATGATTTAGTTTCATTTCATAAATTTTACAACGCTTGCATGAACTACAAGATATGAATTATCTATTTTTTAAAAACACAGGAATTGCGGTCCTTTTGTTGCCGCTTACATCGAGTACTTGAGCAATGGAATACAAGTACCAAATGATGGACTTGATACCAAATTACTCCGCAAAAGATATGCTGCTCTTTTATGGAAATACAGGAGAAGCGAAAGCTTAGAAGCCGTACGCAAGCGACACTAAAGATCCACGACGACCAAAGCCAAATTCCATAATACTGGATGAAAAACAACTTCTCCATATTGATTAGATCTTTATAGCTTGAGTCTGTCAATGTAATAACCTATCCTCCTTATTTTAACTTGTTGATTTATTTGTAGAGTAGATCATTTGTGCCCATAATGACTTTTATACATTTTATTTATTTCATGTAATTTATGAAGGCTTCGATTTATTTTATGCTGTCTGTGAATATAATTGAATCCTTAGTTTTGAACATGACAATTGAAATGGAATACTAGATTTAAATATCGCAACAGATAATTCATCTGCTGCAACAGACGACATATCTTATAAAACAGATTTATACATATGTTGCAATATGAGATGCAACACGTAGGTCATCTACTGGAAATTATATAACAGGTCTTCCTACTTTTTTGATTTGCTCCAACAGATTACCGATCAGTTTCAACAGATAGATTATATATTGAAATAGATTGTATATCTGTTGCAACATACAGACTGAGAACATCTGCATAATGCAACAAATGACCAACCTATTCCAACTGATAATCAATCTGTCACAACAGGTACAATATCTGACACAACAGATATATAATCTGTTGCATTATAAAAATTCAACTTTCGCCAGATAGAGAAATTATTGCCACTACATGTAAAGTGAGGTGGCTTGAAATAAAAAATTATTATCGTGTTTGTCTCCATCTTTGTACATATTCTTCTTAATACACGGGCTCCAACCATTTAGTTAGGTCATCTGCTGGAAATTATATAACAGGTCTTCCTACTTTCTTGATTTATTACAACAAATTATCTATCAGTTGCAATAGATAGATTATATGTTGCAACAACTATCTGTTGTGACAGACAGACTGGGAAACATCTGTTAATGCAACAGACAACCAACCTACTCCAACAGATAATCAATCTGTCACAACATGTATTATATATGTTACAACAGATATACTATCTGTTGCATTATAAAAATTTAACTATCCACAGACATAAAAATTATTGCCACTACATATAAAGTGAGGGGTGAGAGGGACCACTGCAAGGGTGGGAGGGACCGTAGGGGTGAGAAGAACTTGTGCAAGGAGTGTTTTCAAAATTCTTTTATTTTTTGCTGAGCATGCTCATAATCATGACTAGCAGCAGCAGCAGCAACAGAATGGCTGCCACTATCACAAACAACTCCACCAGCAACACCCCAAGAAGAAGCACCCAAATCTGTTACAGTTTGAGGTTGGTCGTGAAGAGCTTCAACATTAGGTAGACCTTGCCTAACTGCTCTTCTTATGGATGTTTCTCCAGCCAATTCCTTCTTTATTAACTCCACCATCATGAGTAAGAAAAGAAGTCATCCCCAGCTCATCATCGGTAGGCACGATCCAAGGATGCACAACCTATAAAAAAAAGACAGGAGACATTTAAATCATATAACAATAATTTGCAGTTAGTTGGGTTACATGGATATTAACACAACCAACTTATGCAACAGATGATCTAGCTACCGCAACAGCTGATCTATAGTCATAATAGATTGATAATATATTGCATCAGATTATACATCTGTTGCATAATTTGCATCAGATGGGTAATCTATTGAGTCGAGTTCAGAGAACCAGAGCAACAAAAGGTTAATTTATTGTGAAATATGGATCATCTGTCACAATAGATTACCCATCTGTTGCACCAGATGCAATTGACGGGTAATCTATTGCAATAGACGAACCACTGTCGTAATAGATGGAACATCTATTTTAATATCTTTCTTTGAGATAAATTATTTTAGTTGAAAGAAGACGTACTACATCATCCGGAGGGTTAAATAGATCAGCGTCCTACTCCTTAATATTTTTTTGCCTACCTTTACAGCCACAAACCACCTAAGAATCCTTGGATGAGAAACCTCATCTGGGTAATCCTTGAACTACTTTCGGAGGGGAGAAATGGATTCACATGCCCAAGCCTGAAAAATGTAAACATAAAGCAAGCAAAAAAAGTCATAATAAGTATATAGTCATTATAAATTAATGGATGAGTAAAAATAGTGATCAATTTTACCATGAAAGACCAGGGAAAGCCGTATAATATGATCGTCCCTATGGATAGCTTTGTCAGTAAATATTCAATAGTCAAGTAGTAGTTGTCATATCCCCAAGGATAGTCGTTGAATTTGTTAAAATCATTAGCAAACGCCAACAAATCATCTTCCATGACTTTCCTGACATCTCTTGCCAATAAAATAGAATGGACAAATCAAATTAAGCATAATTTCTCCCTGCAGTGCTTTGGTATGTCTTTATCCTCGAGATCTGCCATCAAATCCACCGTTTTGTAGCTACTACGTCCAACAATGCCCAACAACCCATCTTTTTTTACCTTGTATTTGTTTGATCATTTGTGGGGTGTTTCCTCGATGAGAGGTTCTTCTGGACGATCGCATCTCAAGCCCATCACTACGGCAAACTCTTTCAATCCAAAACAAACCGGTATGCCACAGTAGTTGATCCAGACTTCATCCATCTTTTTTCTGCCCTCCTTCCCCGCATACTTGATCCTGTACTTGAGAAGGCCATATACCATGCTCATTAGGAAATAGAGAGTGTGGTCCTAAGACAGCTCGAGAAAGTATGCAAAACAGCTCTTCTTAAAAAGTCCATCTATGTTTTCATTCTTCATAGTACTCCTAAGTTTGTCAAAAGGTTTCCCCAATTGACATTTAAGTACAAGATCACCAAATACTGTGTTAGGGCTATTCATCGACATCGCAACTCAAAACTTGTCAATACTAATGGTTTTGAAAGAATCATGGTGGCATTTCGATACCATTTCACGCCCCATTGGTGAGGAGAAGTTATTACTTTCCTTGGCTTCATTTTTCCCTGATTGAGATTGTTCTGGAAGTTCCTCCGAATCTATCTGTACTCTAGACTTTTTTGTTTGGTGATCAGAAGTTGATCCACTTTCTCCACTTTCAATTTCTTTTCTTTTGGGAGATATCTTTTAACTACAAACAATAGAAGAATAAAAAATACATTGCATTTGATGACTGCATAATTTTTTTTAAAAAAAAAAGGTAAGAAAAATTTCAATAAATTATTCTATGCCATATTACAAAAAAAATACTCCAACGAATAAGCCATCAGTTGGAACAGATGGGGAATCTGTTTAAAGACCTATTTAATATCTCACAACAAATATCCCATATGTTGCAACAGATGAACCACCAACACCACAACCAAAGCCACCACCAATTCCACCAAGACCACCACCAATACCACTAAGACCACCACTAATTCCACCAATACCAACACCAAGACCACCACTAATGCCACCAATACCAACACCAAGACCACCGACACCACCACCAAAAACATAAATACCCAAACCAATAACAACATCCACCAACAATACCACAAACACCATACAACAATACCATAACAGTTAACAAAATACTGAGATAAAAACTAGGGTTTTCTTGGGTACTTCCTACCTTTTTAGCATCAAAACACAAAATTGTTAACCCATTCTCGAAGATAATACAACTAAAACTTTTCTTTTTCATCATTAACTAAAAAACCCTAATTTTTAGAATAAAAAACAAATGTAAAACTCTTCTCGAACTCTGTTACCTATGAAGACAGAGAAAACGATGGTTACAAGCGAGAATGAAGTCGAAAATAACAACTATGTGGTCAGAAATGGGAAGAAAATCTATCTATTTTGAAAGATTGAGCAATATGTTGAGTAGTTGTTGTCTGTTGATGATAGGCAAATTTACGCGCCTATATCAATATATTTTGCCCATATTTTAGCCTAGTTTTGAGAACAAATTATATATTTCATGCACTTTTAGTTCTTTTTCCTGTAAATGAGCTAACGAACATGATTAGTAAAGTTTCAGGTATAAATGATGCATAATTCAGCATTTTATGGCTTACTTGACGCTAAAGAAAGCTCACGAAGGAAGGGAAGGGAGTTTACACGCTTAAGGACCAAAACTGCTGCATGAAAAATCTGTCCCGGGCTAAAACAGCATTTCTGAAGACTTTGGGGGACCAAAACTGCTGCATGGAAAATCTGTCCCGGGCTAAAACAACAATTCTGAAGACTTTGGGGACTTACAGACAAAAAGCTGGATTTTGACAATGATACATTAACCTAGTACAATTAGGTTATGTATTTCATTATTTTAAGTGGATTATGATAATGTTACCTTAACCTAGTACATATGGGTTAAGGATTTCATTAGTCTAGTAGGATTTGGTTATTTATTTCATTAGCTTAGTAGGATTAGGATATGGGTATTATAAATACCCTATCATGCTAGAGATTTGGAAGGATCTTCTATTCCTTTATTATTCTACACTACAAACAATTCTACAACTCTTCTAATCTTTCTATTAATTCTAGTTTTCTTCTTCCATTCATCTATTCTTAATTTCCGCAACAAGAGAATCGTTACTTTGCTAAGGAATTCACGCCTCACACCTACCACTTACGCTACACGAAATTAATCAATCTTGTGGTATAACAACAATGTCAAGCGTGATCTCCTTCGCATTCATGGGTAACTAAACTTCTCTGTTGGGGTTATGGAAGCCGAATGAGTTACTATCTATTGCTGTGAGTTTGTGAGTTCAAGGCACGTATATTGCTTATATCATTATTCTCTTCATCTTAATCTACATTCTTTGCGGTTGCAAACGCAAGAATACGCCAGTCTAACATTTAACTTGTTCGAGAGAAAAGTTATTTGTCTGGAAAAGAGATAATGTCAAGGTAGTAGGACACCCTTTCCTATTAAAACGCTAGTGCCGTAACTGGACTAACCTCTTGGAGAATTCGTACCGTTAGATACGCTTTAAGCTCGAGAGAGTTAAAGTGAAATAGTCCTTGTTTAGGTCGAGAGACGCTTGGATTTACCATCGACTACAATCCTCTATAAGCAATTGCATGTCAGAATTCTACACACTCATAGCCAATAGAGACGTATACCTCAGAAGGTGGACATAACCCCAACTTCTCAATTCTCATTATTTACATCTCACCAAAACATTCTTTCTCTTTTTACTTTGCTATTGCCGTTTCTAGACCTTATTTTGGTTACATTACTTGCACGACAAGACTCCCCCCTTTTTTTACGAGACTTGCACTAAAAGTGTAGTAATCTTTACTTACTTGTTGACCAAGCTATTCCCTGTGGGATCGATACCCAACCCAGTTGGGTTCTATATTTGCTAACGACCGCTTTACACTCCTACGAGAGCTGTAGATTGAGCGTTATCATCTGTATTATTAAGAGAGTGAGATAGGAGTGAGAACTTAAGATTTGAAATGAGGAAAAGTTTTCCCGCAAATGGATGATTTGTATGGGTTGTTTTGTAATTTTGGAAAAAAATGACAAGTTTTAAAATTGTTAATTTGGTCTGAATTGATCTTAATTAATTTTTAAAATTTCAAAAGATATAGTTTTTAAAATATTAAGTTAATGAGAACTCATTTCAACTAAGAGTGATCAATCGACGACTCAGGTCGGGATGAACACAATACCAACACCATGCAAATGCAACAACTTAATTGAAGTTGTTGTTGACCCTGTGAGCTCATGCATTCATCCTTAGTTGCACCTAAATCAATGTAGATACTATTATTAATCTTAACATTAAGTTAATGAGAACTCATTTCAACTCAGAGTGATCGATCGACGACTCGGGTCGGGATGAATGCTATACCAACACAATGAAAATGCAATAACTCAATTGAAGTTGTTGTTGACCCTGTAAGTTCATTCATTCATCCCTAGTTCCACCTAAATAAATGTAGGTACTATTTTCTATCTTAACATTAAGTTAATAAGAACTCATTTCAACTCAGAGTGATCGATCGACGACTCGGGTCGGAATGAACGCAATACCAACACTATACAAATGCAACGACTCAATTAAAGTTATTATTGACCCTCTGAGCTCATTAATTCATCCCTAATTCTACCTAAATCAATGTAGGTACTATTATTAATCTTAACATTAAGTTAATGAGAACTCATTTTAACTCAGAGTGATCGATCGACGACTCGGGTCGGGATGAATGTAAAACCAATACCATGCAAATGCAACGACTCAATTGAAGTTGTTGTTGACCTTTTGAGCTCATTCATTCATTCCTAGTTCCACCTAAATCAATTGCAATGAAATCTATTGCAACAAACGACTTAACTGTTGGATATTTTCAAACAGATAATCATATTTGTTGCAACAGATGACATAAATGATTTAATTATCAAATAGACATTTGCATATGTTGTGACAGATGAATGAGCTATTGGAAATTTTCAAAAAGATAATGATATCTATTGTAACAGATGACATATCTGATTTAGTTATCAAATAAAAATTTACATCTGTTGTCACAGATGACTGAGCTGTTGAGATTTTTCAAATAGATATTTATATCTGTTGTAACAGACAACATATCTGTTTGAATTTTTTTTTCTTTTAATTTAAAAGCAACCTTCTGTCCGAGTAGATAAAGTAGTACTACTAAAGGCGGTAAAAAATGTTTCTTGGATAACTCAAAAATCACATTGAATAGTCTTGTCTTGTCTTTTCAATGTCACCCATTTTCTTCCTCGTGCCCCTTAAATTATTAATGAATAGTATTAATTAATGAATATTGAAACCCCTAATACTTCCTCCGTTTCGTTTCATATTAGTTGGCCCCTATTGACTTGGCACACCCATTAAGAAAATACTACTACTATTAATTTGGATTTTATTTTACCAAATTAGCCTTATTAATTATGCTTTGAAAATATAAATTTGAATAAATACACTGTGTTTAGTCATTTAATATTAAGGGTAGTACATCTAGAAATTAGAATTATATCATCTCTTCTTCAACCCTAAATTTATTTTATCCGTCTCTTATTTTTTTCTTTCTCTCCTATTTAGGGTTATCACAATCTTTTTGGATCTAAACCAATTCATATCTTAGATTCCTTGACTGAAATTGCTGTTTTGATCCCCTTTTAACATTAAGGTATGGTTCACTATTGCTCTTTCATTCTCGTTTTCTTCTTTGCAAGTTATTTACAACTGTTTTTTTTATTTAATTACCAATTACCCATATCATATTTGTTTAAAAACTTTCATAGAACTTTTAATTGTTGAATAAACGAACAAAGAATTTTTATTATAATATGCAAAAAAGTCATCTGTTAGGAGAAGTTTAAAAGCCTTGTTGGCAGTATCATTTTTTTGTATGTATTTTATTTGTTTCTTTATTGTTGATGTTGTTATTGATGTTGTTGGTGGGGTTGGTGTTGTTGAAACTTGTGGTGTTGTTGATGGTGTTGGAACATAAGATGTTGTTTCTTTGTTGTTGATGATTTTGTTGGAACAAATATTGTTGTTTTCTTTGTTAGTGATATTTTTTATTTGTTGTTTCTTTGTAGTTTATGTTGTTGTTGATGTTGCAACAGACGGAGAAACTGTTGGAACAAATCAAACCACCAGCAAGGCTGGTTTGACGTATTGCAACAGACTCCATATCTATTGCAACAGACTCCACATCTGTTGCATCAGACTTCACATCTGTTGTATCAGACTCCACATCTGATGCAACAGACTCCTTATCTAATGTAATAGACTCCTCACCTAATGCAACAGACTCCCCATCTGATGTAACAGACGCTACATCTGTTGCAATGGATGGATAATGTTCTTTCTGTGACATTAATTTTTTTCCTCTTCTTTGTAGATATAAGGAACTGAAAGTTGATCAACTTTTGCCCAACCATCACAAGAGGCTGTAGTAAATATAGGTTCGGAGGAATAAGCTGCATGTAGATGAAACCATTTCACATGTGGGAGGTATGTATTACTGATAATGTTATCGTGGAAACACACATAGAGTACACTAATTTTGTGAATATTGTTTTTACCGATTAGTCATAGATCATTCAAACAAGATATCTGTAATTTTACAGTTAAGTTTGGTAGGTCTAAAATGATAAGGCTGAGGGACCATGAATATGATTCTGATACCCTGTTAAGATTTAATGTCGATTGTTGCTCATGTTTATTTGTCAAGCATTGTGAAGGGATCTAGTTTTGGTGTCATTGTAAAGAGATTCAATAGCGATTGGACTAATATTTAGAGTGCATTGGGCTCTAAGAAGTCCTTCAAAGCCTAGTACTGCATTTAACAAGAATGCAAAACCAATATAGTTATTGCCCTAGCCCAAATTTATATGGTTGGGTTGCTCGTGGTGATGATTATACGCCGAAAGGTGCGGTATAAGAATGCCTTCGAGGAAAAATGACTGGTTGATGAAAGTATATATCATCTGAGAGCTAATTGAAGAGGATACATAGGGTAGAAAGTAACTTCTAGCGAATCTAGCTGATAAAATTATCTTAAAATATGAGAAATCTATATCAAGTACAAATATAAAAGTGTATCCGATAATGTAAATTCGTTTGTTGTCTCTCTAAGAGAAAAATAATGTAGATGGTCACTTTGCAAGAGAGCTGCGACTAGGTAGCATGGTCGGGATTATCACCTAGATAGAAAATAACAGAAGAATAAGAAAACCGCCTTAAGGGAATCGAGGGTTGAAATGCTGTACAGTAAGTCTAAAAAACTTCTGCCAACAGCAACTGCAATTAAAGTAAGGAATCTAAGTGAAGGCAAAAATTTCTGAATTTTAAATTGCATTCCATGCCTTCTTGTTTGTGGTTCCGATCAGGTCCACCGTTGTTGACCTGATCGAAACGAAAAATGTGATTGAAAGGCAGATTGAGTGTCACTACTTCCTAAGCAATATGGTTATAATTGATTGTGTTTTTTAGCCTTAGCATGCTTTCAACATTCCTTGGAGAAGATCAGAGGCTTGCTATAGTATGCGAATCCCGATAATTTTTAAGCTTGCCTCCAGCTTGCCGATTTGGTCTTCAAGTTTGTCTTTGCCGTCTTTGAATTTGGTATAGAGTTCCTGATCTCTTGTGAGCTCGATCAGGAACACTACCTTCAAAGTTGTGGCATTGTAGAAACCCTTCAAAACACCTTCTTCAGAAGCCTTAAAGGATACATGAAGGGTCGTTGTGTATGTTCTTAGGTTCAAATATGTTGATGCACAGTGAAGATGTGGTCCCAATAGTTGAATAGCTCACTTTTATCAAGCGTTGCTCAATGCATCTTGCTCAACCAACCTTCAAGGGTTTTGAAAAATTAATTAGCAAGGAGTTACGTAATGTTTGATGTAAACTGACTCTACCAAGCCTATCAAACGTTACATAACTGCAGGTTCATTACCCTATTAAAACCTTTTCCTGAGTTAGTGAACAGATTAAACAATCTCAATATCTCAGCCTTTTTGCTGATCTCTCTTCTCGCATATAGAGGACAATATATCCTCCATGCAAAAGTCTACATTTTAGCCAGAAATGCTTGCCACATCGAAAGTCTTTAGAAGGCTTGATTATTAGCCTCTCAATATCACTTTTATGACTTTCTTGACGTCTTTTCCAATTGTATTGGAACTGACAAACCAAACTAAGCACAATTTCTCAATATGTCCATTCCAATATAATTGCAAGAGACGTCTAGAAAGTCATAAAAGTGATATTAAGAGATTACTAGTCATGCTTTCTACAAACTTTCGCTATTGCTAGCATTTCTGACGACCGTGTAGACTTTTGCATGATGGATATATTGTCCTCTATATGGGAGAAGAATGATCAGCAGAAAGGCTAAGATATTAAGATCGTTTAATCTGTTCGCTAACTCGAGAAAAGGTTTGGAGATCTTACCCCTCCTTGCTTATCTTATGCATGCAAATGTGAAGAGTGCAAGGCAAAACATGATGGAGTGAACATGCAAAGAAAAAAAGAGAAGCAATCCAGGAGCAAAAATTAAGCTTGGAGGCTAGCTTGAAGGATGCAAGGAAAAAAAGAGAAGCAATCCAAGAGCAAAAATTGAGTTTGGCCAAGAAATATTTAGAAAAATCTGATGCTCTGGATGAAATTGAATAAACAGATGATTAGCTAGTTGCAACAAATGCCACATCTATTGGCAAAGCAAACTGATATATCCATCTGTTGCAACAGATTATCAATATGTTGTAAGTTATCTGACATATGGAATATATTTTGTAACAGGTTACCCATCTGTTAGATTTATTTTAAAGCAATTTTCTTTTCTTTCCGAAATACAATAAAAAGATAAAATATTGTATTTATATCTATTTTTTTTAATTTTCATATTTTTTTTAATTTACATATTCAAAAAGTAACCAGTTTTATTTAATTAAGGGATATGAACAGTCGTAACTTTTTGTTTGACTTAGTCACCCCTTCCAATTCAATCATTTTATAAATAGGTCCCTCCGGCCTCTTCTCACTCGTTCATTCTACTACACTTACAATACAAATATGTTTGATCCAGATTCGTACAAGAAGATTCATATCATGTCCTTGCAGGATCTTTAAAGGAATTTTGATGAACTCCAGAGGGATTTGGCCGACTTCGGAGCAAGTCTGAGGAGGGCCCTGTTGCTGCCGGATGAAAATTGTCCGGTTGACAATACTAATAGTAATAATAATAATAATAATAATAATAGAAATGATAATAATAATAGTAGTAATAATAATTAGGTTATGTTTTTTTTTCTTTTACCATATGTATGTATTTTCCTCCTTTTGTCAATCAGATCTACCCAAGGGATTCAAAAATCTATGTTTGGTGTTCGACTTTGAATTTTTAATTCTTATTTAGTATTTAATTATCATTCTTGCTTATTCTTTATTCACAACATGTCGACAGAGGTTAATCTGATGGACAGATAGATCAAATGTTGCAACAAGCAGTTATTAATAAAAAATATTATTATTATTGAGAGGGTGAAAAGACATGACTTTCTGATTATTTAATATGAAAAATGATTCGTAAATAAATAATAAGAAAATAAATGATAAACACAATTTAAAATCATAACAAAACAGTTATTTAATTTTAATAACTGATTGTGACTCTTCGACATATTTGTTTTTAAATCTGTTTTTTTTTTAATTTATATAATAAAGACTACTAAATTTGGATTAAAGATATGTTGATTATTAAAAAAGATAGTTTATATGTGCAACAGATATATTATCTGATACAATAAATTATAGATTTGTTGCAACAAATGGTATATCTGTTGCAACTCAAGAAAATGATTACTGAAAAGAACTTATCAAGTCACAACTTTCAACAGTAATAAAAAATCACCAGTATTAATAAATGGAGGTGAACAGTCGCACCTTTTTATTTTTGAATCTATTTTTTTAATTTATATAATAATAAAAAAGTCATCAAATTTGGATTAAAGATAAAGATATGATGATTATTAAAAAGATATATGTTGCAACAGATATATTATCTGTTGCAACAGATCGTAGATTTATTTGCACAAATGGTAAATTTGTTGTCACAGATGGGTTATCTGATGCAACAGATATATAATCTGTTGCCATAACTCAAAAAACGGTCACTGAAAAAAGAACTTAGCAAGTCACAACTTTCCACAGTAATAAAAAGTCACCAGTATTAATAAATGGAGGTGAACAGTCGCTCCTGTTTGCCTAACTCATTCAAATTCAATCCTCTATAAATAGGTCCCTCCTTACTCGTTCATTCTACTACACATATCTATTTATTTCTTGCTCTTGTCTTTCATAGTATTACACCTTCAACTACTTTCTCTTCAAGAACTTGATTGCTTTTCCCCGTCTCTGGTAAGTTTTTTCTTGCTTTTTGTGTTGTATTACTTTCAGATTCTTTTTTTTTACTTTTGTTTTTGTGTTTTTTTTATCAATTTATACGTATTCTAAATATGGGTGATCCAGTGTGAGATGTCCCTATTTTACGAGATGACGTATGGAACTGTAGAGGCAGGTACATGATATACAGTGGGAGTTGGCCGCTGTTAGAGTAAGGATGTTGCAGGAGATCCTCAGGATAAGAAGGGTGCTGCTGCTGCCTGTCGAAGATGCGGCTGGCGATAATAATAATAATGATGAAAAAGAATCTATTAATAATAATTAGATTATTTTGTTTCTTCTTTCTTCTTTCTTTCTAAGTCTGTATGTGTATTTTTATTAGTCTTAGTTTAATAAAAAAATTATATTTGATCAACTTTGACCATTTTAATTCATATTTAATTTTCTTCTGTCTATTATCTTCTCAACAAATATGTCGACGATTGGACGCAAGGAGCAATTTTGAATCCAGTAGCAATATCAAGATTTAAGATTTATCTATTGAGTTTGTGGCAGGGGATGATTTATGTTGTTCCAAACAGATTACTCATATGTTGCAACAGATAACTTGTTTGTTTCAACAGATAACTTCCTCCATCTCAAATTGCCCTACCCGTCCCAAATTGAGATGGCAAATTGATTAAGAAAAATAATTAATAACATGCCTAGTTTATCTTAATACCCCTATTAAATGATGTTTACATTTTAATTTGAAGAAAAAGTGATCAATGCAAAGGTTAAAGCATGAATTTTTTTTTTATCTCTTCTTGATTAATAAAAAAAGACAAGTAAAATGAGAAATCAAATTAGAAAATTTGGGACGGATAATTTGAGACGGAGGGAGTATTTAATTTTCATTCTGTCTATTATATTCTCAACAAACATGTCGATGATTGGACATAAGAAATAATTTTGAATCCAGTAGCAATAGCAAAACATATTGGTTATCTATTAGATTTGTGGCAGAGGTTGATTTGTGTTATTCCAAACAGATTAATCAGTCTGATGCAACAGATAATCATTCTGATACAACAGATAATCAATCTGATGTAACATATAATCAATCTGATGCAACAGATAATCAGTCTGATGCAACAGATAATCAGTCTGATGCAATAGATAATCAGTTTGATGCAATAAATATATCTTCTTTTATACCAGATTACTCATATGATACACCAGATTAGTGATCTGTTTAAATTGTGGGCACTTATATTAGATTCATAATTGGCTTCTATCCATTATTGGAAAAAATAGCAGTAACTTTGTAACCCAGATGACAAATTCGACTAAAAATCATAATTTAACTTACCAAGGTCTCCTATGAAGTAATGTCAAAGTGAAAAGTGGTGATGTTCGAAATAAAATTTGACCTAAGAAATTGGTAAAATAACAACAATAGCGGTAACAACAACAACAATGGTCGACAAAAAGAAGATAAAGATGATAATGAAGTAGAAGATGATGATAATGAAGCATAAGATGATGAATAAAGCAACAACAACAATAATGAACAACAATAGTCGTGAAGAGAGAGAAAACAACAACGGATGAGAAGAGAGGGAAACACGCCTTTTTTCCTCCATTTTCTGTTATATTAACTAACATTTGGATCAAAGTACAAATTTAAAAATATGTGGGTTATTTTCAAACTTCTCCAACTTTCTTAATCCATAATAAAGTAATTGTCACCTCCACCTAATAATTAAGACTTGTGTCACCTACACCTCATTTTAAAACTCTTTTGTCACCTATAGCCCAAAGCCCCATGAAACTTCACTAAAAAATAGCTTGTCAAAAATATTTAAAAATCTACACCAAACGCTAGCTTAAAATAAAATAAAAAATACTCACGACCTAACGGATTTGTCTCAAAGTCATTATATAACCTCTCATTTTAATGGCCAACAAGTGTTTAGTTGGAGGGTGGGGGTGAGCTTTGAAGAAAACTTTTTATTTTCTTAAATTTTTCTTATAACTTTAGGAGGAAAAAATTGGTGACGTAATGTAGGATCCGTTGGGCATAGATATTATAAGTAGTTTCTAAAAGAAAATTGAGAAACTTTCTTTGGTCATACAATGTTCAGGTAAAAAATCAAAATTCCAAAATTTAGTAAAAGGTGAATTTTAATTTGGTCCAAAACATACTTGTCAATTTTCTTTTAAATTTTAAAACTTATTCCAACCTTTTATATTTTATGAAAAATAATCCATGAATTATAACTTTCAGAGTAACAACATTGTTTAATCATCAGATCTAGAAATGCATCTCGTCATGAAGATACTGTTTAATATTAAAGAATAAATAGGCAGTAGTATTTTTTTTATTGTTGTTGTTTAGCAATAAAATGTAAATATTACCATACAAAATAAAAAAATTACGCCTAGTGAGCCTTTAGTTGCTACACCACCTCCTAGGGAGGGTGCATAGCTAGCCTAAGCCTCAAGATATCCATTAGTTATGGAATTCTGTCAATAAAACCTATAGCCTTCCTAGCAAACTTGGCCTCTTTATACACTGTAACCCTCTCCTTAACTATAATTTGAATCTGCGGAAAAAAGAAATTCACATTTACATTGTGACCTCTAAAATCTTAACATTCCTAGCTGTCCAAATGTTATATATCACGGCACCATAAGCAGCTGCAATTGCCTCCTTCTGAAACCTGTCATTTCTTCCTTCTGATCACCTGTATTGTCTCCTACACTCCTCTTAGTTGCACATTGTAATACCCCGTACTTTTCCTAGCTCAATTTAGCTCCTAAAATGTCAAAAGTTAGCTTAAAAAATGAATAACCTTTGATGCATATAGAATTTCCAGTTCTAGACTCTTCAGTATGTAGAAAATTGAATTACCTTTCCAACGATACCAATTTAGCCTAAATCCGATACTCGGTTGAGAAGTTATGGTGTTTTTAGTAAAACAGCATGCCATTTAGGCAAGCACCACATCGTGGTGAAGGAGAAATTCTCAAAATCCAGTGGACTACCGCTAATACAAGAAAGACCACGGAAGGCACAAAAACTACACAAAACAGTCCACAAATTGAGAGCAACCCGAGGACCCCTTTGAGTGCTAGTTTCGGCCAACAACAACAACACAAGTATCACGAGTTTACAAGGTGTTTTAACACCAAAATAGCAACAATACAACAAGAACAAGACGAACACAATGAACACAAGATTTGAATTCAACAAGAACAAATGATTACAAGATACAAACACTAACACAATTGCAAGAAAGGTAAAGATAGATAGTGAGACATAAATTATTACAAAGATCAGGAACTAAAGAGTCTATTAAACTCAAAACCCCGTAATGAATGTGACAACAACACCACACTCTTACGGTGACCGCCAAGGGAATCAACTCACTTCAAGATCCACCATTTCCAAACAAAGAACAATATTAGCTTTTCCAAGCCCTAAACTACAATGGCTAATCCAAGCCCTAACTAAGAACTACACTAAGGTGGTCTACTCTCAAGAGAGAGTATTTTCAATGTCTCATATTTTCATCATTAAACAACTAAACAGAGAAGACCTAAAAGATACTATATATAGTCTTATTACATAATGGAAGACAAAATGACTCTAATGCCCTTAATGAGGAGGGGCGACCATAGAGTGTCACTTGGACAAGGATAAGTGACCAAAATGTCCTTAAGATTAAGTGACCAAAACGCCCTTAATAAAGGGAACCAAAATCGTGAACCAACAAGTGGGGTCCAAACCCGAGAGTCCTCAAGTCTTCAAGGCTCTAAGCAATCTTCCACACTCGGGTTTGTTTAGTGGCATGTTCAAAAAGACCCCTCCAAGTATGACTCCGTGCCCTCCATGTGACCAAAGTTTGATTCTTCATGTAGTGACTTTGAATGATGGCACCGAAAGCTAAGGTGACAATTTGACTTGTATCATTCTCCCTTTCTTGGAAAGGATTCGACCTCGAATCCGTACCTTGCAAAACTAGAGAAAGGACAAACAAACACGACATCCTCATGGCATGAGGGTTAGGGTTAGCACAATAATAAACATCATCACACCAAGGCGGCACATACTTGAAGTATAACCAAGGATCCTTTGAAGGAAATATTAAAAACTTAATGAAAGATGTACAAAGGATTTGGTTATGGGATTCACCAAGAGTGACACTTTGCTTGTCATGGAGACCAAGCAACAAGTTGGGTGAACCAACATCACCATTTCCATATTTGGCACCAGGGTCAAACGGGAAGAGTGGCCATAGACACGAGTCTAGACAACACTCCCCTTTCCTATGGTCTCCACCCAAACTAAATGACATAATCTCTATAATAGCATATATATCATCCAAAGCAAATAGAGAGTAGACAAAAGTATCACTCAAGTCGACTTCTACTAAGGTTCCCTCATGTGTGTACTCGCTACTAGTTTTTCAATCATCACCATGAGTACTCTCAACAATAAATTCACATAAAGTAGAAGAAGGAGTAACTTCCAAGACTACACATTCCTTACCCTCAAGAGTACTCTCATCTTCCAAGAAGATATTTCCATTTTTAGGAGGAATGTTGTCACACCATAGTGGGTTAACATATAGGGTATAGCCTCCAAGGTAAGCTATACTATTTTTTTCACCACTAGGCTCATTAGTAGTGTTTATATCATCTTCAAATAAGATATTATACCTAAAGAGTGCATGATCCAACCCACAGACAGATTTTAAACAAGCAAGTTCCTCACTCTCTAAGAGATCAATATCAAGTTTCAAAGTGGTTTTAAGCACAAGATTGTCCCGAGAATAGCTCTCGGGTTCACTCCTCTTTTGCTGACCAACTTTTTCAAATACTTCACTCACTTGAGTTTGATTAATCACATCACACACATACTCAAGTGGAGGATAATTTTTACAAATAGGTTGATCAACACCAATTACACAAGACGATGTACTCTCGTTCAATATATTGGTTTCAACACTAGGTGGACATAAATTGATCTTACAAGAAGAGTCAATTTGATCATCAATAGGATCAACTAGTGCATCCACACTCATAACATGTACATCATCAACAAAAGGCAAAGAATCATTAGACTCATAAGTAAGTAAGTTACTACTCACACTCAATGGACTACTACCCACACAATTATCATTCACATGCACAAAAGTGTAAGAGTTAGCTATTTTACCTTGAAGTCCTTGAGTCGACTCTCCTTTGGCATGTTTTGAAGGTCCTCCACAAGCTTGGTCAGCAACTTCACTTCGGCATTGCTCTTCTTCACTTTCCATGTCAGTACCTACATAAATGTCCTTAGAAATAGGACAAACAATGTTCGCTCAGTTTGGTGGCAATCCTCTCACTTCGCTCCACACAACCTCTCCTTTTTCCACTCTCGAATTACCATCTTGCACAACCTTACTCCTCTCAATCTTTTGTCTCTCATCGTTATTCGGATTGGAGTAGGTGAACACTTCTCTTTGCGGTCCGGGCAGAATGTACGTCACGAGGCGATTTCCTAATCGGTCTCTTACAACATTAGGCTAGTTTTGTACATTTGGAACTTTATGTTGTGAAAACCAATCGACACCAAGCTCACATGACCGTAGGTTAAGGGAAAAACATCGTACCATACCTCCTCATGGTAATCAAATTAGGAGAAGACAACCCTCACCCTCTCGGTAACCTTAAACCCATCCAAAAAGTATGGAACAAGTAATTGCTCTCAAAATAACCCCACGTAGTCAACCATTTATGGAAGGACCATTTATGGAAGGATGTAGTTTCTATAGTACCTATCATTTAACACAATGAGGCAGCCCGGTATCCCACAAATGGTCACCTTTCCGGAGTGTGCACTCCTTCTCGAATCAACATTGTAAGGCACAGGAGTACCCCTTGGTTTTGGAGATGCATACTCTCTTTTTCTCATTGGACAACCTCCACTAGAGCTAGTATAACCATTCACACTATATCGACCTTTATAAGAAGTACTACAAGGTGGAGAATATGAATCTTCATATTCCTTACGTGCACTCTCATATAGCTCTCATACGCTTTGCGAACGAAAAAGTTATACCTAACAATAAATCTAGGTTTGGTGTGAGAAGTATAAGACTCCTTACATTCCCCAATGTCATTATAAGATCCATCACGAGGCCCTACATCATCTTCAAATTCACCATAACCACTAGGCACTTCATTCACCTCTTTTTCTCCCTCAAATCCGTAACTCTCAAATCTGCCCAAGTTTTGATCATGGTTATTTTCATAGCCTCCGTAATCTTCCTCAAATTTGTAGCCATAAAACCTCTTACTACAATCATAGTCTCCCATGTTGTAGTCACACTAATCTCTGGCCATCGAAGACATATTCCCCTTATATCACTTTTGTGCCTACAAAATGAACAAATGAGATTAGTAGTAAAGCTTCCTTACCAACACTCGTATACACTCACTTTTGTGATCCTCACAATTGAAGCGTTGAATATTGAAAGTTGCTTATACTCCGGTAGTCAATAGGATGTCAATTCTACTTGGTAGCCGAAATAGATTCTTGTTTGATTGACTCAAGACACAAAACAAAAACTACTTACGAATTTGAACCAAGAAATACTACAATTCAAAAATAATAAAAGCACAAAAATAACGCTAACACAAAGAAACGTATTCAAAAACTAATTTACAATTTAGTAGGTATTTACTAGTTGCCAATTAGTATAAGAATCAACAAAATGAAACTAAGAATCAACAACAAGAAACTAAGAATTCAAGATTTTGAGTCAAAAGTTTTGATATTGTACGGAACCTGGTGATGTGGCGGTCTAGGATTGGTTGCAGTTTTTGAAAGGTTCTTATTTTTCCCAACTTTAAAAGTTTGGTTTGAATTTCGGTTCTTGAAGTGGTTTACCCTCCCTTGGAGAAGACAACAACAAGATTGGAGCCCTTTTCACCTTTAAAAAAGGTTTGACTTTTCTTACACCTTTTAGGCAAGACACCTTTTAGAGGGGTTGGTGGACTTTTCCTCTTTTGGACACCTAGGAAAGTGGTCTTTCTTTCTTTTGGTAACTAGTTTTTTGGTAGATCTTTTATCTCCCTTCCTTTTTGGTAGATTTTTGGGGACTAGTTTCAAGACAAACACAAGGGCTTCTCTTCTCACTACTTGGGTTGGGATCAAACAACACTATTAAAGAGTCTTCTTGCAACTATACATGAATATTGGTATAGAACAACAAGAACATTCAATAAAAGTTTGAATACCAAGTCTCACATTGAGCTCCAAAAACCAACAATACCTTTTTCAAACTTAAAACCCAAAAGAAAATACCAACAATACGAGTTCAAACAACACCTACAAATTTCAGTCCACAACAACAACACCAAAATACACCAACAATGTTCAAGTGTGGAATCGCAACTACAATACCAACAAGAATCATTCAAGCTCAACTTAGATCTTGACTCAATGGTGTTAGTGAATAAATAATCTAACAAAAGAAACAAAAAAACAAGTAAAAATACACCTATATCTAAACTCAAACTCGGTCAGGACAACTACAACAACACAATTTCGGCCAAGACACAAAAATGGACAGATTTGCTTCTTTTTGATTTTTAGTTTTCTAACACCTTTAATTTTTTGATTTTCAAGTTTATAAGCCCAAGATTGATCTTGTGGGAATAATATAAAGCCATGATCTGATACCAAATGATATAATAAAGACCGCTAAAGGCATAAAAACTACACAAAATAGTCCACAAATTGAGAACAACCCGAGGACCCCTTTGAGTGCTAGTTTCGACCAACAATAACAACACAAGTATCACGAGTTTACAAGGTGTTTTAACACCAAAAAAACAACAATAAAATAAGAACAAGATGAACACAATGAACACAAGATTCAGATTCAACAAGAACAAATTATTACAAGATACAAACACTAACACAATTGCAAGAAAGGTAAAGATAAATAGTGAGGCATAGATTATTACAAAGATTAGGCCCTAAAGAGTATATTAAACTCAAAACTCCCTAATGAATGTAAAACTAACATCACACTCTTACGGTGACCGCCAAGGGAATCAACTCACCTCAAGATCCACCATTTTTAAGCAAAGAACAATATTGGCTTTTTCAAGGCCTAAACTACAATGTCTAATTCAAGTCCCAACTAAGAAATATACTAATGTGGTCTACTCTCAAGAGAGAGGATTTTAAATGTCTCATATTTTCATCATTAAGCAACTAAAGAGAGAAGACCTAAAAGATACTATATATAGTCTTATTACATAATGGAAGACAAAATGACTTTAATTCCCTTAATAAGGAGGGGTGGCCATGGAGTGTTACTTGGACAATGATAAGTGACCAAAATACACTTAAGGCTAAGTGACCAAAACTCCCTTAATAAAGGGAACTAAAATCGTGAACCAACAAGTGGGGTCCAAACCCGAGAGTCCTCAAGTCTTTAAGGCTCCAAGCAATCTTCCACACTCGGGTTTGTTTAGTGACATGTTCAAAATGACCCCTCCAAGTATGAACCCGTGCCCTCCATGCGACCAAAGTTTGATTCTTCACGTAGTGACTTTGAATGATGGCATTGAAAGCTAAGGAGACCATTTCACTTGGATCAACCGCGATTGGCCCACGTCGTATTGAAGTCCCACGTCGCATTGAAGTCCCAAGTCCCATTCATTAATTTCCAGTGGCATACCGCGATGGCCCTACATGGCAGTGATGGCAAAAATAGGGCTCATCCCTTTTATAGTAGCCTGAAGCGATAGCCCCGCATCGCGTGATGGGCAAAACTGGGCTCGTCCCTTTTCTAGTGAGCCACCACGATAGTGACGCGTCGTGGTGGCATGCCAAATCTGAAATTCTTTTTTTTCCAGTCCCAATTTTAAAATGGGAAATATAGTCAATTTCTAAGCCCTCAATTCATGAATAACACGAGATTAAGCTCATTCTAAGCACTTTATGCTTACTTTTCATCAATTTCCTCTCAAAGAAAACCCTAGATCTCAAAACTTAATCTCCAAGAAATCAAATTTCCTCCATTATTTTTCCAAGATAGCTCAAGATTAAGGATTCTCAAATCAAGAACTTCAAGAACTCATCTTCAAGAGATCAAATAGAATCCAAAGTTCAAGTTTCCTCATCTAATCATCAATTAAGGTATGTGAGGTTTATGAACAAGGATACTTCTTTCATCCTTGTTTCCAAAACTAGTTTTTAATTCTAAATTCACATGATTTTGTATGAATACATATGAGTTTCAAATTAGGGTTCATACCCATTATTGTTATTTGCAAGATTATGAGATTTCAAGTGATTTAGAAGTTGAATTGTATGTCTATTTTCATATTTTCATACGTATTGTAGTAAATTCCAGATTTTGAGTTGAATTATCAATATTTACATTATCAAGAATGAACATTATGATGTTTTACTATGAATGTGATGCATGGGTTATCAAGCCCTAATTGGATACTGTTATTTTAAGATTAATTGTGCTATACAAACCCTATGACTAGATTTTTTTTTAGATTTTTGATAAAGATTTGATCCTTTGATCTTAGTTTAGATATGAAATCCACTTTTCATCTTCAGATTACAATTTAACTTAGCAATTATACAGATGGTTTTCATAATAAACCATTATACTGGATTTTTAAAGTGGATTTATAACAAAATGAGCATACAGACTAAATAGAGTAGTATTTAGCATCGAGTTGGGTATGTTCTCATGCCCTAGAACTACAAGCCAACATAGTTTCAGATTATCAGATTATTCCCATTTCTATATGGATGACAGATACAAATGTGATCACTTAGATTAGGTTATACTCCTTGGCAAAAATATAACACCTCTTCCCAAGTGAGGTTTTTCCATAAGAGAACTAGACGTTGGACACTATGATAGCTCACATAGTGTATGTCGGTTAGAAAAACCTTACTAATAGAAAAGCCTTACAGAAATCTTTTAAAAGAATTTCCTACAGAAAGAGTAATCCTAATAGAAAATAATAAGAGAAAAGCTTTTAGAAACTAAGTGTAAAGGCTCACAACTTTACTCAGATATTGCTTTAGAGAAAGACATTAGCTACAGATTTCAGCTTTCAGATGTAAAAGTGAGTCCTTTTTACACTTAGATAATATGATTTACAGGCAGTACAGTCTTTAGAACTAAATGTTATGACTCACTAGATTGTAAAGTATGATTTACTACTCATGTTTATGATTCTCAGTTTTCAGATATACCAGCTTATGTGAGTTCTCGACATTTAGCATGCATAGTTTTTCAAATTATGATGATGTTGAGACATTGTTTTACTTATGCATTCACGCCCATGTACTCAGTACATTCTTAAAGTACTGATCCACATATACGTCTATGTGTTATATTTTCTCATAATGTAGGTTCAGGTGCTCAGTTCCAGCAACGTGAGTGATTTCGAGCATTTCCATCTACATCCCTATAGTTGGTGAGTTCTTATAGTTCGGGGACTTAGTCTTTCAGTTTTTCAGCTTATTAGCATAGATGTTTCAGACAGTTCAGGTCAGCTGGGGGTTTGTCCTAGTGACTCTCTAGTTATTAGTAGTAGAGGTTTGTTAGACTGCTAGTTTTGATTTAGATTTTCAATATTTGTTGTTCGAACTATTGAGTCTAGTATTTTTTAAGGATTATATTTAGATGTTCTCAGTTAGCTCAGATAGATTTCTGCATTTAGTATGATTTTTATATCTATATTTCCTCTATTATGAGATTCAAACTTTGTAGAAGGCAGACAAAGTTAGCTTAAGGCTACTCATAGTATTGAGCACCGTGTGACATCTCGGGATTAGGTTTTGGGGTGTTACAAACTTGGTATCAGAGCCTAAGATTTATAAGAGTCCTAGGAAGTTAGACAAGCCGCGTTACGTAGAGTCTTGATCATGGGTGTGAAGCGCACCATATTTATGAGAAAAGAGCTATGGGAAGTTCTTAGGAAATTATCTCTTTCTTTCATGATCTATCATGCTTATAGTATATCTATTTGCTTTTAACTCATGCTCTTATATGATATTTGAATATGCCTCCTCCTCATCGAGCTAACACCCGCAGAAATGATAACCAGCCACCCCAACCTGCTAACCCTCTGAATGAGAATATATTCCATGTTAAGTTTCGGGCTACCTTTTAGGTGTTGGCCCGGGCAACGACTGTCAATGTTCAGGGCAAGCATCAAGCGGCAATCTCACTTTAGCGGAATGGTGATTTAGTAGCAGCCAGAATCTGAGACTTAATGAGAATGTATTCACCAGAGTTTTTTGGGTCAAAAGTAGGTGAGGACCCACAACTTTATTTAGATAAGGTGAAAAAGACCACCCAAATTATGTGTGTTTCTAAAAAGGAGAGTGTAGAGTTGACATCCTATAGATTGAAGGATGTAGCGTATGATTGGGTGGTCAAGTGGAAGAATGGTAGAGGTGAAAATGCCGCTCCTATGAGTTGGCAGGTATTTTGAGATGCTTTTCTAGATAGGTTCTTTCCGCGTGAAATGAGAGAAACTAAGATGGGGGAGTTTGTAAAACTGAGGTAGGGCTCAATGACAGTGAAGGAGTACTACCTTAAGTTCAATCGGTTGTCTAATTATGCCCCTGATACGATGGCTGATCCTAGTGCAAGTATGAGTAAGTTTGTTACTGGTGTATCTAGCTTGGTAGTCAAGGAGTGTAGGACTGCCATGCTTATTGGAGATATGGATCTTGATAGGTTGATAATTTATGCCCAGTAAATTGAGACAGAAAAGTTGAAGGGAAGAGAGAGGGAAAATAAAAGGGCTAGAACTGGGCAGTTTGAGTATGGCCAGACTAGGTTTGGAGGGGGAAATCATTTGCAGTTTTAGAATCATTTATCTATGCCAGCGCCATCTTTATCTAGTGCTCTCACTCCCAGAGATATGCAGAAGCAGTGGGATAAGTCTTCTATGTCCAGATCTCAGAATAGTGTGAGTGAAAAGCCCAGTTATCCTCCATGTGCTAAGTGTGGTAAGAATTATCCTAGTGAGTGTTTGTTGGGACAGAAAGGTTGTTATGGTTGTGGTAAGTTGGGATATGGAATAAAAGAGTATCTGCATACTAAGCAGAGAAACAAGGATGTTCATCCCTAGACTCAAGCTACTAGTGCACCATCTTCTCTAGGTCACCCAGTCCCTTCTTAGGGTGCATCATCCAGTACCGGTGACAGTCAGCGCCAGAATCAATTTTATGCTTTACCATCCCATCAAGAGCAGGAGGATTCACTAGATGTTGTTACTGGTATGCTTTGTGTCTTTCATCTTGATGTTTATGTGCTGTTAGACCTTGGGTCGAATTTCTCTTATGTGACCCCATTAGTTGCAGTGAATTTTGAAATAGGTCCTGAAAAGATCCTTGAGCCCTTCTTAGTTTCTACCCAGTGGGTGAGTCAGTTATTGCCAAACAAGTCTATAGAAAGTGTCCTATCACTGTCCTTTATAAAATCATGTTAGCAGATTTAACAAGTTTGATATGGTTGAATTTGACCTTATTCTTGGTATGGATTGGCTCCATTTCTATTATGTATCTATAGATTGTCGCACTCGAGTGGTTAAGTTTTAGTTTCCAGATGAGCCAGTCTTTGAGTGGGAAGAAAATTCAATGTCTCCCAAAATTCATTTCATACCTTACCTTAAAGCTAAAATTTTTATCTCAAAAGGGTATATCTATCATCTAGTTCGGGTCAAAGATACTAAGTCTGAAACTCCAACATTTCAGTCAGTCAGTGTAGTCAATGAGTTTCCTGATGTCTTTCCCAAAGATTTGCCAGAGGTACCTCTTGATAGGGAAATAGAATTCGGTATTGACTTTCTTCCAGATACTCAGCCTATTGTTATTCCTCCCTACCATATGGCTCTAGACGAGCTTAAAGAGTTAAAAGAGCAGCTTAAAGATCTTTTAGATAAAGGTTTTATAAGACCCAATATTCTCCATGGGGAGCTCTCGTCCTATTCATACGAAAAAAATGGTTCTTTGCGAATGTGCATCGACTATCGTCAACTGAATAAAGTCACAATCAAAACCAAATATCCTCTTTCTCGAATTGATGACTTATTTGAACAATTCCAAGATGCAAGTTATTCCTTAAAGATAGACCTTAGATTCGACTATCATCAGCTTAGAGTAAGGGAATGTGATGCGGATTATGGTGGAAGCGCATGGTGTACGTTACTCTATTCATCTCGGGGCCACCAAGATGTACCGCGACTTGAGGGAAGTCTATTGGTGAAGTGGTATGAAGAATGATATAGCAAAATTTGTAGCCAAGTGTGCAACTTGTCAACAGGCTAAGGTAGAGCATTAAAGACCTGGTGGTACATTGCAGGAGTTTGGTATCCCCACTTGGAAGTGGGAAGAGGTGAATAAGGACTTTGTGATTGGATTACCCCATTCGCGTCGTCTGCATGATTCAATTTGGATTATTGTAGACAGATTGACTAAGTCAGCATATTTCTTACCAGTTCACATATCCTACACAACTGAAGATTATGCTAAGTTGTATATTAGAGAATTAGTCAGATTGCATGGAGTTCCTTTATCTATTATCTCAGATAGGGGTACTCAGTTTACCTCTCAGTTTTGGAAAGCCTTTACAAGGGTCTTGGTACCCAAGTTAACCTTAGTTCAACTTTTCATCCGTAGACATATGGTCAGGCAGAAAGGACCATTCATACACTAGAGGATATGTTGAGGGCATGTGTTTTTTATTTCAAAGGCAGTTGGGATGAGCATTTGCCGTTGATTGAGTTCGCCTATAATAACAGTTACCATGCTAGTATTCAGATGGCCCTGTTTGAGGCTCTTTATGGGCGGAGATGTAGATCGCCAGTTGGTTGGTTTGAAGTGGGTGAGTTTGCTTAGATTGGTCCAGATATGGTGTTTGAGGCCATGAAGAAAGTTCAGTAAATTCGAGAAAGATTAAAAGCATCTCAGAGTCGTCAGAAATCTTATGCAGATGTAAAAAGAAGAGATCTTGAGTTTGATGATCTTGTTTATTTGAAAGTTTCACCCATGAAGGGGGTGAAGAGATTTGGCAAAAAGGGAAAGCTTAGTCCCCGATATGTAGGCCCCTACCGAATTTTGAGTCACGTGGGAAAGGTAGCGTATGAGCTTGAGCTACCCGCAGATTTATCCTCAGTTCATCCAGTGTTCCATGTGTCCTTATTGAAGAAGCGCATGGATGATTCAGCTGTTGTAGTCCCTCTAGAAAGTACAGATATTCAGAATAACCTCTCATATGAAGAAGTTCGAGTAGAGATTCTTGATCATCAGATTCGTAGACTAAGGAATAAAAAAGTTCTCTTGGTCAAAGTTCTATAAAGAAATCAGTCCGTTGAGGACGCTACTTGAAAAGCAGAAGCAGACATGCATACCAAGTATCCTCATCTCTTCTCCACGAACTCAGATTCAGCCAAAGGTAACAATCTTCCTTAATTTAGCTCTTTTCCAGTCTCAGATTCATCTATATAGTTGTCCTCATGTAAATTCATGCACTCATAGATTAGCTCAGTATGTTTTAGATTCAGTCATACAACTTGTTTCAGTTGTGCATGTTAGAATATATCCTCAGTTCCTCAGTATTTTCAGTTTAACTAGCCACATTCGAGGACAAATGTTACCAAGGGGGAGATAATGTAATACCTCATACTTTTCCTAACTCAATTTAGCTCCTAAAATGTCAAGAGTAAGCTTAAAAAATGAATAACCTTTGATGCATATAGAATTTTCCAGTTCTAGACCATCCAGTGTGTAAAAAATTAAATTAGCTTTCCAATGATACCAATTTTGCCTAAATCTGATACTCGATTGAGAAGTTATGGCGTTTTAGTAAAACAACATGCCATTTAGGCAAGCACCACGTCGCAGTAAAGAAGAAATTCGCAATTGTCAAAATCCAGTGGACCACCGCGATTGGCCCGCGTCGCGTTGAAGTCCCAGGTCCCATTCGTTAATTTCCAATGGCATACCGCGATGGCCCGCATCGCGGTAATGGCCAAAATGGGGCTCGTCCCTTTTCTAGTAGCTTGACGCGATAGCCCCGCGTCGCGTTGATGGGAAAAACCGGGCTCGTTCCTTTTCCAGTGAGCCACCGCGATAGTGGTGCGTCGCGATGGCATGCCAAATCAGAAATTCTTTTTTTTTTCCAAGTCCCGATTAAAATTTAAAAAGGGCAATTTAGTCAATTTCCAAGCCCCCAATTCGTGAATAACACAATATTAAGCTCATTCTAAGCACTTTATGCTTACTTCTCATCAATTTTCTCCCAAAGAAAATCCTAAAACTCAAAACTTAATCTCCAAGAAATTAAATTTCCTCCATTATTTTTCCATGATAGCTCAAGATTAAGGATTCCCAATTCAAGAACTTCACAAACTCATCTTCAAGAGAACAAATAGGAATCCAAAGTTCAAGTTTCTTCATCTAATCATCAATTAAGGTGTGTGAGGTTTATGAACAAAGATACTTCTTTCATCCTTTTTTCCAAAACTAGTTTTTAATTCCAAATTCACATGATTTTGTCTGAATACATATGAGTTTCAAATTAGGGTTCATACCCATTATTGTTATTTGCAAGATTATGAGATTTCAAGTGATTTAAAAGTTGAATTGTATGTCTATTTTTTTATTTTCATACGTATTGCAGTAAATTCCAGTTGTTGAGTTAAATTACCAATATTTACATTATCAAACATGAACGTTATGATGTTTTAACATGAATTTGATGCATGTGTTACGAAGCCCTAATTGGATATTGCTATTTTAAGATTGATTGTTCTATAAGCACCCTATGACTAGATTATTTTTAAGTTTTTGATAAAGATTTGATCTTTTGATCTCAGTTTAGATATGAAATCCACTTTTCAGCTTCAGATTACAGTTTAACTTAGCAATTATACAGATGGTTTTCGTAATAAATCATTATACTGGATTTTTAAAGTAATTTCTAACAGAATGAGCATACAAATTAAAGGGAGTAGTATTTAGCACCTAGTTGGGTATGTTCTCATGCCCCAGAACTACGAGCCAATGTAGGTTCATATTATAAGATTATTCCCATTTCAATATGGATGACAGATACAGATGTGATCACTTAGATTAGGTTATACTCCTTGGCAAGAGTATGACATATCTCCCCAACGTGAGGTTTTCCCATAAGGGAACTAGACGTTGGACACTATGATAGCTCACATAGTGTATGTCGGTTAGAAGAACCTTACTAATAGCAAAACTTTACAGAAAGCTTTTAAAAGAATTTCCTACAGAAAGAGTAATCCTAACAGAAAATAATAACAGAAAGCTTGTAGAAACTAAGTGTAAAGGCTCACAACTTTACTCAGACATTGCTTTACAAAAAAACATTAGCTGCAGATTTCAGCTTTCAGATTTCAGATGTAAAAGTGAGTCCTTTCTACACTAGCATGATTTACAGGCAGTACAACCTTTAGAACTAAATGTTATGACTGACTAGTTTTGTAAAGTATGATTTACTACTCATGATTATGATTCTCAGTTTTCAGATATTCCAGCTTATGTGAGTCCTCTACATTTAGCATGCATAGTTTTACAAATTATGATGATGTTGAGACATTGTTTTACTTATGCATTCACCCCATGTACTCAGTACATTCTCAAAATACTAATCCACATATATGTCTATGTGCTACATTGTCTTATAATGTAGGTTCAAGTGCTCAGTTCCAGCAGCGTGAGTGATTTCAAGCATCTCCATCTACATCCCGACAGTTGGTGAGTCCTCATAGTTCGCGGACTTAGTCTTTCAATTTTTCAACTTATTAGCATAGATGATTCAGACAGTTCGGGTCATCTGGGGGTTTGTCCCAATGACTCTCTAGTTATTAGTAGTAGAGGCTTGTCAGACTGCTAGTTTTGATTCAGATTTTCAGTATTTATTGTTCAGACTATTGAGATAGTCTAGTATTTTTCAGAGATTATATTCAGATGTTCTCAGTTAGCTAAGACAGATTTCCACATTTAGTATGATTTTTATATCTATATTTCTCTATTATGAGATTCAAACTTAGTAGAAGGCAGACAGGGTTAGCTTAAGGCTACTCGTAGTGTTGAGCACCGTGTGACGGCTTGGGACCAGGTTTTGGGGTGTTACACACATGCACTGCAAACCAACTGAGAATCTTTTGCCACATTGCTTGAGCTATATCACATGTAGCAAAGAGGTGAGTAGAGCTTTCAGTCTGCGCCTAATCACATAGAGTATAAGCAGATATATCACAATGCAGCCTCATTCTCATCATTCTTGCTTTTGTCAATAGGATGTATTGCATTGCTAACCACTTTAGTAACCTATGCTTAGGCAACAATAGTTTGGTCCAAACCAGTTTTGTACCTCTGCAGACAGGTCTTGTGCCCAACAGTGCATGATAACTCTTAGCAATAGAATAGTTACATGTGACTATGAAAGTATATATTCCTTGATCATATCAATGTTGCATTCCTAATTTGATCTTATTCAGTTATTTCCAATACCAGCTGCAATCCTGTGGTGGTATGTGAGAGTAGATGTCTTCTCCTTCTTTAATATATTGTCTATGTATCCACTACATCCATAGTTGTTCTTTCCTTTACTGCATCCACCAAATTAATTTACCAACAACACTAATGTTCCACAATCTGTTGTTCTTTATATTCAGTGCACCTTGAGCCTTCGAACAACATACTAAGTACCATTTCACCAATGCCACTTTGCTCTTGCCCTTAGATCCACCCCATAATAATCTTCCGCATTTGTCTTTGACCAGCTTGATCACACTCTGAGGAAGTATAAGAGTAGACCTCCAGAAGTTCTACAGTTCATAAATTATAGAGTTTACAATTTTGAGCCTCCCTATATAAGACAAATGTCTTATTTATGTGGCACTCAACTTCAGAGTAATCTTCAAACTTAGTTAATGACAGTCCATCTTGGACCACTTGTTATTTATTAATGGTAAGCCAAGGTATCTGATAAGTAGATTACCAATCTTAAAACCTGTTATTTCCAGCATCCTATTTTTTACATCTTCAAAAACATCAGCTAAGATGTTAGATTTCTCAGTGTTAGTTGATAGACTAGTAGTAGCCGAGAAATATTTAATAGCCTCCATAATCCTTATTACGATTGTTCCTTGCCTTTGCAGAAGATCATAAGATCATCTGCAAAAGTAACGTGACTCAACTGATAATCCTTACACATAGGGTTAAACCTGAAATCGGGCAATTTACTCATTCTAGACATGATCCTTGAGAAGTATTCCATAACCAATACAAAGAGCAAGGGGAGATAGGATTCCCTTGCCTCAATCCTCTCTTTCCAGCAAAAAAATCACATCCTTCACCATTAACTTTGACAGAAAAACTTATAGATGTCACAGAGACCAGAATCAACTCAGTGAATTTAGGTGGAAAACCATATCCATTCAACATCTCCTACAAAAAGTCCCATTTCACCATATCATATGCCTTTCTTAAATCTATCTTTATGAGGCATCTAGGAGTTTTTTTCCTATTGTAATGCCTCATCAATTCATAACACACCAACACATTCTGAATAAGAGATCTACCCTATAAAAAAAACAGCTTATGCAGGGTTCACCAGATGAGATAACACCTTTTTCAATCTATTATGCCTGAACTGGATAACAGGGCTTTTCAGTCTTTGGAATGAGTGTGATCATAGTGGTATTTAATTATTTTAGAAGTTTTTCATTCTTAAAGAACTCCTTTATAGTATCACAAATTTCAAGACCAATTATATCCCATGCTTCCCTAAAGAAACCCCTACCATAACCATCAGGGCCAGGACTTTTCTTGAAATTAATACTCCATTTTACTTTCTTCATCTCTGCATTAGTAATAGGCTATAGGAGGTGAAGTTGTTACTTCTCATTTAACATCATTCCCTCATCATAGATCTTCTTATTAAACTTAGTCTTTTCCCCACCACTTTCCCTTAGTAAATTCTAGTAGTACTTTACAAAGATAGCAAAAATTCCATCTTGATCATAGTGCACATAATTAGTATCATCTCTGAGTTGAGTAACTACCAATTGGAGTTTTCTTCTCTTAATAAGTGAGAAAAATTATCTAGTGTTGTCATCTCCGAGTCTCAACCAAGTTGCTTTTTTTTTGGTAGCATCACTGACAGGTAAGAGGTTTTCTAGAAATGTTGCCTCAGTCTCTTCTCCTCCCGTTAAAGTGTTTTATCAAGTGGCATAATTTATAATTGCTTTTATAAGTTATGCAGCTCCTCCCTAGCTTCATGTATTTACCCCATCAAGTTAGTAAACTGCTGTTGATGCAACTATTTAATCTTTTCTTCATTAATTTCAATTTCTCCACTACCTTGAACATAGAAACACTTACATTACCTCCCCATACTTCCTTCACAATCTGAGAGAAAGTGGGATGAGTGCTCCAGGCATTGCAGTATTTGAAATTTGGTTTTACCCTATTTTCATTTTCCACCATATGAACCAAAATTGGGCACTCACTCCCTCAAGAAGAATATTTCTTTTAATAGACATAGTGTCCACCCATTCTCATTCACAAAAACCCATTTAATCTAGGAGTATATTCTATCATCTTGCCTATATTTCCATGCATATTTAGCAATATTACTTGGCATCTCCTCCAATTGACAATCATCTAGACATTATTGAAAATCTCTAACTTCAGCAAGTTTTACTGATTATCTCTCAGCCTATCATCTTGATGAAGCACAACATTAAAGTCCCTTAAAATCAACCAAGGGGTAGAGTTCCTTTGTTTCAAATTTTTGTCTTTTTGCCATAGTTCCACAGCTCCAACATCTCTTTCTTTGGGTTAAATGCATAAACAAAAGTGACCCCAAAAGCTATTTGATAAGGGATATACTATACAACACATGTTACTACCTATGTTGTCTCAGATAAAATCTCTACCTTATACCAGCCCCGCCTCCAAATAATCAATACCCTCTCATTATAATGGGAGTTATGGTTGTTATAGTGTGACTATTCACTAAGGATCTCAACTATACCACCATTTATTTGTTTTTATTCTAGTCTCTTGGAAATAAATTAAACCTACTGCCATATTATAGTAGAGGAGTTTAACCTCCTTCTTCTTTGTGAGGCCATTAAGGCCTCTAGTGTTCCAACATAACACCTTAATCGTGACCACTTGGGGTAATACTCTTCCCTTCAGAACCAGCTTGAGTGGTTTTATCATCAACTTGTATTGTGTCCTCTCCTAGTTGCTGAAATGTATTAGTTACTGTAATGTGTTATTGTTTCTTACAAGTGGTGGTGGTTTGCCTTCCCCCACCCTTCCAGGTTCATTTCTGCTGCCTGCTATCTGATGATCCAAAGTAGTTTGATCACCTACAACTGGTTCATCAGTATGTTGTTCCACCTTTCCCTTAGCTTTGTTCTTTCTACACATATCAACACCATAACCATACTTCTTGCATATTTCACATATAATAGACTTCCAATCATAAGTGATTTGCTGCTCTATAATTTGACCCTTTTTCATTTCTAAAGTGGACCATCTCTAATGGCTTGCCTATTTGCACTTCTATAGGCACTTTTGCAAAGCTTAAACCAATCTTCTGCTCAGTATTTTTATCAACCATGAGAGGTTTACCAATTAGGCTGCCAATCTTGTCCAATTCCTTTGCAATCCAATAATTAAATTCTAGAGTCTTCACAATCAGGGGCGGAGCCAATGTGCTTGATGGGGGTTCAGCCGAACCCCCTAACTTTTGCGTAGACCCTATATTTGTAATTAAAAAATTCGGAAAATGTGTATAATTATATATGTCCGACCCCCCATACAAACATGGCTGGTAGTCCAGTGGTAGGCGCGTCACCTCCGCGTCCCTGAGATGGGGGTTCGAACCCCCAAGCTTCAAATCCTGGTTACGCCTCTGTTCACAATTAGTGATTTGCTATCAAAATGATAGATACCACCTTGGAACACTTCAGCTTTTCCCTCTCTAGTATTGAATCTAACCAGTTGGATTTTATTTTTTATCATAGCTACCTTGCCTATACCTAGCCTACCCCCACTTTCTTTTAACATAACCATTAAGTACATTAAAAGATGGATGTGCACCTAAAACATAACATATATTGGTATTTTTCCAATACTCAATTTCAGTGCTAATATCATCTTCCTCAATTTCAACTAGGAAAACCTTGCCTACTTTAACTGGTTGTACATAATCTGGCTTAAATCCTGCAACCCTGCTTATGTCAAAACTGCCCCAAATAGAATCTCAATAAAGCTTCAGTTTGTCACCGGGACTCTGAATTACCTTTTTTGACTCATTTTCCACTTCAACTGCCAATAATTGAGGGGATGAAGTAATATTCAACCATTCCTTCACATTATCCCTCTCATTTTGAACTTTAGACTAGGATTTCTTCTTATCTAACCCAAATCCATGGCAAATTTTCCCCAGTTCCTTCTCCAATCTTGTGCTTGAGCTTTCCCAAGATTTACGAGGTACATCACAGTTGTTCAATCTCCTCATCCCTACACTATCAGTACCACTCCGCAAAAATCGTCATACTAGTTATTGTTTCATTATCGATCAACCTCTTTCGTCGAATAGTTCGCTCCTCAATGCTACTCACCATTGTTGTGAGCTTGCCTTGAACGTTTCCCCATGAAATTATCGTTGGAATTAAAGCTTTAGATCTTCTACCTATGGAGTGCGTCTTACGATATGCTAACATGCGTCTGGAGAGAAAAAGCTTGAACTTTAATCCTTGCGACATGTTTGACCACAACTTTTTATTATTATTATTATTATTATTATTATTAAGGAAAAGGCTTCGTTTTCACCCTAAACTATATCTGAAAAGTCGAAGTCACACCTAAACTATACTAATGACCTATTACACACCTAAACTATAAAAAAGTAAAATTATTTACACTCTGTCAGGCTACCACCACCTGCATGTGGTGTAGTGTTTTACACGAGCTGCCACGTCAGCACCACGTCAGTAAAAAGTATCACTTTTTTATAGTTAAGGTGTATAATAGGTCACTTATATAGTTTAGGTGTGAATTCAACTTTTCGACTATAGTTTGGGGTGGAAATGATGCATTTTCCCTTAATGTTTTTAGCCGTTTACTTTTGTTATTTAATAGGCTGGACGCACCTAAAATAAGTGTAACACATGCGCCTTAGAATGGGGGTCGCGGGGAGGTAATAATATCACTTTTATATAGTTAAGATGTGTAATAGGTCACTTATATAATTTAGGTGTGGCTTAGACTTTTCTTATATAGTATGGGGTGAAAATGATGTCTTTTTCCTTATTATTATTTTGCATTGATGGATTTGCTAACTAATGTAATTTGACAAATAATAACTGTTGGTAATTATGTTATTAGTAGTTTTTATTAAAATCTCATGTTATACTTTTTGGATAATGTATTTATTAGTTTATTATTAAAATATTTTTTTTTTTTAAATTTATGAGTATTTTATATAGCTTTTAAAACTTATGAATATAAATCACATTTCATTTTTTTTTTTTGCAAACATTATGACCAAATACATAGTGGAATTTCAAGCAAACTTTATCCAAATTTTATTTTTCAAAATATTTGGGAATCTCCGAAAGCTAGCATAGTATGTAGTAACAACATTAGTATACGTGATCAACATGGACTGTGGTGTAGTGAGTACTCGGGGCAGTGAAGTTTCCCGGTATCTGCATTGAAACCCGACTAAAATCAGATTCGTGCCAGAAAGCCCCACATTTGGGGGTAAAATACTCCCTAACAAAGTCCATTTCGTACCCACAGAGACTCCAATAGGTGGTAGGCAGTGGAGTTGAGTCGTTAAGCGGCGACAAAGTTTAGATTTTTCAGTAAAATGGTTTAAAATATGCAGAAAAATTTAACATATAAACAAGTCAAGAAAATTATAATACCCCAAGTTTTTGAGCTCTAGACCCACCAAGAGTTAGATAATTAAATTAGCTTTCCAATGTCACTAGTCTTGCCTTAATCCGACATCAGAGTAAAAAGTTATGACAAATTTACTAAAGTATTGACAAGTTGCCAGTGACAACTACTCTGACTACAAGTTGTCGTCAGACATAACGAGTCTTCAGGAGGACTTGTTGTCACAACAGTGAAGAATCAGAAAATGAGACCAGTGACGACGACTCTTGGCAACGGCTCGTGATAGGACTAAATGAGTCGTTAGGAGTAGCCGTTGTCACAATAGTAAGAAACTAAGGAATTTAGTCCCTTGACTACAACTCCTCATAATGACTCTATCACAACCCGAACTAGGTCTTGGCCGTGACGGGTATCTCAAGTCCACCAAGAACCGAAGACCACCACATTTGCCTAGTCAAATACCATACAATACAACTAGCAGTGGATGCGTTCCGAATGTATAACAAGATAGGTAAGCATAAGCTCAAAAGGTAAGTAAGATTTTTCGACTACCATCCCAATCCACACTAATCCACAAAGCCTCTAAACAACATCAACATCAACCTAAATCAAGACATGCCCCCGACAATAACCAAAACAAGTCCAAAAGAAGATAGTCTAAGACATATACTAAACCAAGAAGTAACGAGCCTTCTAAAAAAAGGAGGCTCACCACTTCAAGCTGACACTCAAACAACCCTATAATCACCTATTCTTGCGCAGAAAAAGTAGAAGTGCCTTCGGACCATTGCGTGGGGATACAGCGTCCAAGAGACGGTTAGTGGGATAAGCACTAACATGTAACTTAGGAAAGGGATAAAATATGTCAAGTTAAATCACAGGAAATACACATGCACATAGTGTACATATATATATATAATATGTTGGGATAGTGATACGGGACAAATGGCCATCTTATCTTTTGATGACATTTTTGGAGGCCAACACATAGAGGCTCAAGACTTGGTCACCTCGAGAATACAAGAACATGCATGAAGGACCCGTTTTGAGCATAACTTAAAGCAATCTCGCGTGTGGAAGATTGCTTGGAGCATTTAAGGTTGAGGACTCACGATTTTGGACCTTAATTAAGGGCATTTTGGACATTACACATGGTGTATTTACACACCATGGCCGCCCCTCTCATTAAGGGCAAAGTGGTCTTTTTATCTTCATTTGTAATATATTATAAATAGGCCCCCTTAGTCTTATTTTCACTAGATTTGGAATGATGAAGAATTGAAAGACATATTTTCTCTCTTTTGAGAGTGTAACACCCTTAGTTGTAGGGCTTGGAAAAGTCATCCTTAGCATAGGGCTTGGAAAACTCAATATTGATCTTTGCTTGGAAACGGTAGATCTTGAGGTGAGTTCATTCCCTTGGTGGTCACCATAAGAGTGTGGTTTTGATTATTACATTCATTAGGGGTTAGTGTTGAAATACACTTGGTTCTTAATCTTGTAATAATCTTGGTCTCACTATCTATCTTTATTTTCTTACAAATCGTGTATGTGTTGTGTAGTGGACTATTTTGGGGTCTTCGTTGAATCCAAAACTTGTATTATTGTTGTTCATCTTGTTCATCACGTTTTGTCGCTGTTTTGGTGTTAAAATATACTCTTGTATCTTGTATTCTTGTTGTTGGTAGCGAATTCGAGTGTGGTCTCCATCTTGGTCCTCGAATCCTTAAGATTAGTGGACTGATTTGGTGTTTGTTTCGTGCTTCCCTTGTATTTCCCGTATAATTTGGTATCAGAGCATGGCTTGATTTTGTTCCCACAAGATCAATCTTGGGCTTGAGACCTTGAAAACTACAAAAAAAAAAAACTGAAATCTGAAAATTCCAGAAACAGTCAAATCTGCCACCTTTGTGTTCTTGGCCGAAAATTGCGTTCTTGTTGTGTCTTAGCCGAGATTTGTTTGTTGTATGTCTAGATCTAGTAATGTTCTTGTTTGTTTTGTTGTTTTTAGTGTTAGTTTTCTTGTCCACTAACACTTTGAGTCTAGATCTAAACTTGAGCTTGAACTTGTTGAATTTGTAGTTGTCTTGGCCAAGTGTTGGAGATATTGTTATTGTGGATTGGAGTTGACCGTGTGAAAAATTGTTGGTGTTCTTGAAGATTATCGTTGTAGTTCTTGGTGTTGTTGTTGTTGTTCTTGATGTTCATCACCACCTTCATATATTGTTGAAGATAAAGTGAATGCTAAATCCAAAAAGTTGAAGGAAAAGAGTGTATTATTTGTTAGTCTTAAAAGACACTGCAACCAACAAGGACCTATCAATCAAGTCTCAACCACTTTCCAACACTTTTCCATGATTTAAGGATCCATGTTTTAAGGAGAATTATATGAAAAAAGTCAAGTCTTGAAAATTGAAAAAGGCTCCAAGACTTATTTTCCCTCCTAAAACAAATTCCACCAATCTAAATTAATTTTTTTTGACCAAGACTTGAACATTTGAGAATAACCACTTGATAAAATCGAACTAATACGTGGCTGCCATGTCATCACTACTACTGTTCACGCAATATTTCTGAGCTCAAAATTTTAGATTCTTAGTTTCATCTTATTGTTTCATTAGTTTCATGTCTTGATTCTAGAATTAATTAACAACTAGTAATCACCTACTTAGTTGTAGATTAATTATTGAATCCGTTTCTTCGTGTCTTCATTATTTGTGTGCTTTTCTCATTTTTAACTCGTAGTAACTTCTTTGTTTCAAGTTCGTAAGTAAATTTTATTTTTGTGTCTTGAGTCGATCAAATAAGAATCTATTCCGGCCACCAAGTAGAATTGACATCCTATTGACTACCGGAGTATACGCAACTTTCAATATTTGTCGCTCCAATTGTGAGAATCACAAAGGTGAGTGAATACGAGTGTTAGTGAGAAGTTTTTACTACTAATCTTTTTTGTTCATTTTGTAGGTTTAAAAGGTGATATAAGGGGAATATGTCTTCGATAGCCGGGGATTATTGTGACTACAACATGGGAGACTATGATTGTAGTGAGGGGTTTTATGGCTACGAAGTTGAGGGAGATTGCGGAGGCTATGAAAATAGCCATGATCGAAACTTGGGCAGATTTGAAAGTTACTGTTTTAAGGGAGAAAATGAGGTGAATGAAGTGCCTAGTGCTTATAGTAACTTTGGAGATGATGTAAGACCTCGTGATTGATCTTATGATGATGTTGGGGCATGTGAGGAGTCTTACACTTCTTACTCTGAACCTAGATTTGATGTTAGGTATAACCCTTTTGTTCGCAAAGCTTATGAGAGCTATGATTAGAGTACACGTGAGGAGTATGAAGATCCATATTCTCCACCTTGTAGTACTTCTTATCAAAGTCGATATAGTGTGAATGGTTATACTAGCTCTAGTGGAGGTTGTCCAATGAGAAGAAGAGGGTATGCATCTCCAAAACTAAGGGGTACTCGTATGCCTTACAATGTTGATCCAAGAAGGAGTGTACACTCCGGAAAGGTGACCATGTGTGGGATACCGGGCTGCCTCGTTGTGCTAAATGATAGGTACTATATAAACTACATCGTTCCATCTATGGTTGACTACTTGGGGTTATTTCGTGAGCCTTTACTTTTTCCATACTTCTTGGACGGGTTTAAGGTTACCGAGAGGGTCAAGGTTGTCTTCTCCCAATTTGAATACCATGAGGAGGTGTGGTGCGATATTTTTCCATTGACATATGGTCATGTATGCTTAGGTGCCGGTTGGTTTGCACAACATAGAGTTCCAAACGTGCAAAATTGGCCAAATATTATAAGAGACCAATGGGGGAATCGCCTCATGACTTACTTGCTTCCCAAGCCACGAAGAGAAATGCCTACCTACTCCAATCCGAATTATTATGAGAGACAAAAGATTGAGAGGAGTAAGGAAGTGTAGGGTGGTAATCCGAGAGTGGAAAAATGAGAGGTTGTGTGGAGCAAAGTGAGAGGATTTTTACCAAACCATGCTAACATTGGTTGTCCTTCTATTTCTAAGGACATTTGTGTAGGTACCAACATGGAAAGCGAAGAAGAACAATGCCAAAAGGAAGTTGCTGCCCAAACTTTTGGAGGACCTTCACACCATGACAAAGAAGAATCTACTCAAGGACTTCAAGGTAAAATGGCAAACTCTTACACTTTTGTACATGTGAATGATAATTGTGTGGCTAGTAGCCCATTGAGTGTGAGTTGTAGCTTGCCTATATGTGAGTGTATTGTTTCTTTGCCACTTGATGATGATGTACATGTTGTGAGTGTGGATACACTAGTTGATCCTATTGATGACCGAATAGATTCTTCTTGTAAGATCGATTTATGTCCACCTAATGTTGAAACCATTATATTGAATGAAAGTACATTATCTTCTGAAATTTGTGTTGATCAACTTATGTGTGAAAATTACCCACCACTTGAGGATGTGTATGATGTAATTAATGAACCTCAAGTGTGTGATGATATTGAAAATGTTGATCAAAGTGAGAATGAACCCGAGAGCTCTTTTGGGGTAATGTTGTGTTTGAAACATCCTTGAAACTTGATATTGATCATTTAGAGAGTGAGGAACTTGCTTGTTCCAAATCTGTGCGTGAGGTAGATCACACTCTTTTTATGTATAATGTCTTGTTTGAAGATGATTTAAACACTCCTAATGAATCTAGTGGTGAAAATGATGGTATAGCTTGCCTTGGAAGCTATAGCCTATATGCTAACCCACTATGGTGTGACAACATTCCTCCTAAAGAGGGAAATCTCTTCTTGGAAGATGAGATTACTCTTAAGGGTAAGGAATGTGTAGTTGCGGAAGCTACTTCTTCTTCTACTTTGTGTGATTTCATTGTTGAGAGTACTCATGGTGATTATTGGGAAACTAGTAGTGAGTACACACATGAGAGCACCTTAGTAGAAGTCGATATGAGTGATACCTTTCTCTACTCTCTATTTTCTTTGGATGATATGTATGTTATTGTAGAGAGTATGTCATTTAGTTTAGGTGTAGACCGCGGGAAAGGAAAGTGTTGTCGAGACCCGTGTCTATGGCCACTTTTCCCATTTGACCCTGGTGCCAAATTTAGAAATGGTGATGTTGGTGCACCAAACTTGCTGCTTGGTCTACATGACAATCAAAGTGTCACTCTTGATGTATCCTATAACCAAATCCTTTGTACATCTTTTATTGAGTTTTTAATATTCCTTTCAAAGGATTCTTGGTTATATTGCAAATATGTGAAACCTTGGCATGTTGAGATGATTTGTTATGCTAACCCTAACCCTCATGCCATGAGGAGTTTGTATTTGTTTGTCCTCTTTTCGGTTTTGCAAGGTTTGGATTCGAGGTCGAATCCTTTTCAAAAAGGGGAGGATGATACGGGACAAATGGCCATCTTATCTTTTGATGACATTTTTGGAGGCCAACACATAGAGGCTCAAGACTTGGTCACCTCGAGAATTCAAGAACATGCATGGAGGACCCGTTTTGAGCATAACTTAAAGCAATCTCGCGTGTGGAAGATTGCTTGGAGCATTTAAGGTTGAGGACTCACGGTTTTGGACCTTAATTAAGGGCATTTTGGACATTACACATGGTGTATTTACACACCATGGCCGCCCCTCTCATTAAGGGCAAAGTGGTCTTTTTATCTTCATTTGTAATATATTATAAATGGGCCCCCTTAGTCTTATTTTCACTAGATTTGAAATGATGAAGAATTTAAAGACATATTTTCTCTCTTTTTAGAGTGTAACACCCTTAGTTGTAGGGCTTGGAAAAGTCATCCTTAGCATAGGGCTTGGAAAACCCAATATTGATCATTGCTTGAAAACGGTAGATCTTGAGGTGAGTTCATTCCCTTGGTGGTCACCGTAAGAGTGTGGTTTTGATTGTTACATTCATTAGGGGTTAGTGTTGAAATACACTTGGTTCTTAATCTTGTAATAATCTTGGTCTCACTATCTATCTTTATTTTCTTGCAAATCGTGTATGTGTTGTGTAGTGGACTGTTTTGGGGTCTTCGTTGAATCCAAAACATGTATTATTGTTGTTCATCTTATTCATCACGTTTGTCGTTGTTTTGGTGTTAAAATATACTCTTGTATCTTGTATTCTTGTTGTTGGTAGCAAATCCGAGTGTGGTCTCCATCTTGGTCCTCGAATCTTTAAGATTAGTGGACTGATTTGGTGTTTGTTTCGTGCTTCCCTTGTATTTCCCGTATCAGATAGGGAATAAGGCTTAGCATGAAGTAAAAAATATTATCCTAGACTATGTATCTCAACCGTCATATACAGACTCCCACGGGCTATATTGGTTCAACTTCCTCTGCTAAAAGGGCCCCAGTACGTGTTAGATGCACGAACCGAAGGTATCAAAGAAGACTAGGAAATGCCCCGACGCCTCGTCAATCCAGGATACTAATACATATTAGTAGTGTGAACCATGAACACGGTCAGTAAAACCAACCCTCACGTCGGCAAACATGAGTTTCCAGTATTAGTCCTTCGGAACTCACACCTTCACGGCTTAGCTACATAACCCCCATCAAGCCCAATTAAAATAAGTCTCACATAACCCATTCATTAACAAAAGAATTATACATTAAGGCACACCACAGGTATTGTTATACCATTCATTTGCAAGCTCATAGTTATGCCATTACAATTCCATTATCTTGGGGGAATGCCTCGACCCCTTTTGTTCATTAACTCAAATTAGAGGAATGCCTCGACCTCCTTTAGTTTATCAAATCAACCCGGGGGAATTCCTCGTCCCCCTTTTAGTTTATTTTTCAAATCAAAACATGGCCAACAAGGCCTTTAAAATTCATGTTCTTTGTTTAACTGTTTATGCAATGCAATAATATAGGTAAGTAAGTCAAACCATGTGACAAATCCATAATTCAAAGCCATTTACACAAGTGGGTTGAGGGAACACAATTTTCAAGCCAAATTTTCAACAAAAATCATCAATTTGAGGGAATGCCTCGACCTCCATTCTAATTCCCACACCCTTGCACCCCATCACTTCAAAAATTATTAATAATGCATAAACAATGCATATAAAATCATGGAAATTCAATTCAAGAAACATTCATTCTAAAACCCTCAACCCATATCAAAACCCACATTTAAATCCACATAAATAACCAATTAAAATACATGCTTTTAATAAAATAAGATTTAGGAAATAGTAATTTGCCTAAAAGTATCACAATTATGGAGAGAAATTACCCCTTGGAAGCTGTAATGCTAATTTCTTGCAAACCCTAGGTGCTTTTGGCTTGGGGATTTGAGAGAGTTTGAGAGTATGTTTAATTTGATAAAGAATAAGAAATAACCCCCTCTTGGTGCTTTATGGACGTTGGGGTCTAAGTAAGGGAAAAGGAAAATGACAAAAATGTCCTTAATTAAAAGACTAAAAAATTATCGCCTAGTCATTACGGGTGACCTTACGAATTGTAGGGTCACCTTACAACTCGTGATTTCCAGTCGTAGTCTGGAAAGATCCATGGTCACCAACACTAATCTGACTAGGATTCATATCCTACGACTCATATTCAGACCATACGACTCGTTAGATCCAATCGTAGTCACGAAAGAAACATTTGGGAACTAAACTGGTTAGGCTACTAAAAGCACCATACGACTCGTAATGAGTTTTGATGACTCATTGAGTGCCAATCGTGATCAAAATAGAAACTCGACTAAACAAACTGGTCAGGCTACAATTAGAGTCCTATGACCCATAAAGACACCTTATGACTCGTATGCTGAGTCGTAGTCTAGGCAGTAAGCTCAGAAGTCAAGAAATTTTCAAGGACCAAAATCTGGGGTGTTACATCCCCCCAGGATCATTCGTCCTCAAATGATGAGTCAAGGCATTCGTTAGCACGATTTAACATAGAAACACAACCACAATTTCCTTTAACAAAGTCAAAAACAATAATGTAAAGAAAAAACACGTACCTTAAGCACGATTATCCGAGGCGGGGAATAAGAAAGGATATTTGGACTTCATGTCCTCTTCGGCTTCCCAAGTAGCTTCCTCAACCTTATGATTCCTCCATAAAACCTTCACCAAAGCCACATCCTTGGTTTTCAAATAATGAACTTTCCTATCCAAAATCTCAATCGGGATTTCCTCATAAGATGAGGAATCCGACACTCCAACACTCTACAAGAGAACAATTAAGAAAGGATCACCCACACACTTCTTCAACATCGAGACATGAAATACCAGATGAATTAAATCCAAACAAGAAGGCAACTCCAACTCATATGCAAACTTCCCAATTCTCCTCAAAATATGATATGGACCAACATAATGGGGACTTAGCTTCCCTTTCTTCCCAAACCACATCACTCCCTTCATAGGGGGAACCTTCAATAACACCCAATCACCAACATCAAACTCCAACTCTCTCCGCGTCACATCCGCATAGGATTTTTGGTGACTTTAGGCAGTCTTAAGCCTATCCTAAATCACCTTCACCTTCTTCATAGCTTGGTGAAATAAGTCGGGACCATACAATCTATTCTCACAGACCTTAAACCACCCAATAGGAGACCTGCACCTCCTACCATAAAGTTCCTAAAAACAGTCATCCTAATACTAGAGTAATAGCTACTATTATATATAAACTCTATGAGAGGTAAATAGTCAACCCACATACTTCATTAGTATATCCTCTAAAGTCTGTATAGTCCTCTTTCCTTGACCATCCATTTGAGGATGAAAAGCGGTGCTAAGTTTCACCTTAGTCCCAAACCACTCTAGAAAAAATGCCAAAAAGTGAGATAAGAACAACGTACCTCAATCAGAAATAATAGAGACAGGCGCACCATGCAACTTGACGATCTCCTGAATGAACAACTTCACATAATCTTTTGTGAAATAAATAGCCTCACAGGCAAGAAATGAGCGCACTTAGTCATCCTATCCACGATGACCTAAATGGAATCAAATTGACTATGAGGCTGTTGAAGACCAGAAACAAAGTCCATATTAATCACTTCCTATTTCCACATAGGCAACTCAATCTCTTGGGACATACCACCCAGCCTCAAGTGCTCAACTTTTACTTATTGACACACTATGTACTAGCAACAAAATTCGCCATATCCCACTTCATGTTATTCCACCAATAAATATTTTTCAGATCATGGTAATCTTCGTCGAACCAGGATGAACCGTATACCTCAATTCATGAGTCTCTGTCAATATTTTATCTTGCAACCCATCAACATCAGGAATACATAATCACCCTTAGTACCTTAAGATACCATCACTACCAATCTCAAAGGCCATCAGTTTATGCTGACCCATGTCATCCTTAATCTGCATCAAGATAAGGTCCAAAACCTATTTTTCTTTCACCTCAGCACCAAGAGATGACTTCAGCACATCTTGAACAACCATACCTCAGTACTCAGAGTCCAAAAGATGAACTCCAAGATTATCTAACCGGTGAATATATTTCACCAAATGTCATTTTTTCTCATCCACATGAGATAAGATTCCCATAGATAACCTGCTAAGAGCATCACTAACCACGTTAGCTTTACCTAGATGATAGTAAAGACTCATATCATAGTCCTTGATCAACTTAAACCATATCTTTTGCGTGAGATTTAACTCCTTTTACGTAAACACATACTACAGGCTCTTAGTAAATGTCAACATTAATTCCATACAAATAGTGATGCCAGATCTTCAAGGAAAAAACCACAACCAACACTTCCAAGTCATGTGTCAGATAATTCTTCTCATGAAACTTCAACTGCCTAGGGGCATAGGACACAACCTTACCACACTGCATCAATACACAATCCAGTCCCACACAGGACACATCACAATCAACAACAAAATCATCAGTACCCTTGGGTAGGGTCAAAACCAGAGCAAAAGTCAATTTATCCTTCAAATTCTAAAAACTTCCCTCACAAGCATTGGACCATATAAAATTCACCTTCATTTGAGTCAACTTAGTCAATGAAGCAGCAATCGAAGAGAACCCTCTATAAACCTCCTATAATACCCAGCTAAACCCAAGAAACTCTAAATATCGGTTAGAATCGTGTGTCTAGGCCACTTCTTAACTGCCTTAACCTTCTATGTATCCATCATAATCTTCTCACTAGAAACAACATGACCTAAAATGTCATAGCATTCAACCAGAACTCACACTTAGAAAATTTGGCATATAATTTCTAATCCTTAAGGTCCTGCGATACTATATGGAGGTGATTGACATCATATAACGCCCCGAGTCTGTACCCCGAATGCTACACGGTGCTAGTGACCTCGAAGGACCACCAGCTAACCCATGATTGATACCTGCTGTGAGTACTAAATAATAATAACACTGTAATGATAATATAACTAAAATAAATACGGAAGATAGGTTAAAATTCTCCATAAGGTTCATAACTGAGACAAATACTGAATACTAAAACTAAATACTAAATATTTGTCTGAAATACTCTAGTATGAAAGACTTTAACTGTCTGAACATAGAGTTGGTGGGACAAGCCCCCAACAAACTCCGTCTATTGAACTACGGATAATTGAAATAGTAACTTTATCCTCAAACTATGAGGACTCACCTTTAAGTCTGCTGCTGATACGCTGGGCTACTAAGTGTGATCAGGTACTCGTGCATTTGAACCTATGATATAAGACATCATAGCACAAAAAAAAAGTATACACCAATACTTTAAATGTACTGGTATGCTAAGCGAGGTAGGATGATATGCATGGGTTCATATGCATGAACAATAACTGACTAAGTAACATGAACATAACTGAATGAGAGTACATACAAGAATACATAAACTGTAACTGAGGTCATGGTAATACTGGATACTGAGTTCTGACTGCTGATTAACTGATATCTGAATTTAATGATACTATATTACTGATAATTGAATGACTATTTTTGACAGTCCTGATTCTGAAGAACTGATCTGAGTTCCACACTAAACTGGATGCCTGTATATGACAATCCTAAATCTGTAAAACTAAACTGAGTTTTGTACTGTGACTGAAACTAAAACTAAAACTGTGAGAGGTAATCATCTAATCGACATGCTCCTTCTCCGAACTGATTTGGGGTCCAACCTGTATCCCCTATTAGAAAGGTGTCAGTACCGTGCCATAGGTAAAGACAAGTGTTAAGTCACCCTTATCTGGTAGGTTCTCTGAATGAGAATGGTGGTAGTCTCAACTGGTAGGTAGAACACCTCATGAACCCTCAACTAGTAGGTTGATGTCTCAACCTATGTTGGCTACATAGTTCTGGAACACAAGGACTGCTTCTAAGGATCACACCCTTTGCTGGAAGGTGAGTCCCCATCCTTGGGTTCACTCGGTGCTGAATCCTACTCCTAATTGAATAGACACTGAACGGATTCCTAACTGTACTAGGCTGGACTGAACTATTACTGATCGTGCTGCCTAACTAAATTGAACTGAGGTCACTGAGTTCTGCTAACTGACAAAATACTATTGAGTTCTATTAACTGACTGAGTTTACTGAGTTTCTGAACTGAATACTGAACTGAGTCCGTGATTGATTACTGAGTACTGCTGTTCGTGACACTAATGAGACTGTTCTGCAACTACTGTAGTTCTAGGTAAATAGCTAGATTTTTAGGTATTGAATACCCCCAGGACTCGATAGCATAAAAGCAATACAAACATGAACTAGAAAACCATAACGATGCACACTCGATCATAACTTATTCATAGAGATATTTCATCAAATACTTGTGTGATATAAGTTTGCACATATGCTAGCATGTCATGATTTTCACCTTTAATTCACATGAGCAATTTATCAAGCACTTGAGAATCATAATCTATACACATAATTCTAAACAACATATAGGCATCATAATTTCAAATCCCAATTTACTAAATCAAAAGTCTTAACATGAATTTACATGATACTACACACATATTAAGTAATTTCACATGAAATTTGTAATAAAACTATGGATTAAAAATCCAATTAACATCACAATCATGAACATATTCAAATCCAACATGGAATTCATGAAATAAAATAACTTAAAGTTTTTAAAAGAGTTTCTTGAACTCCAAGGGTAGAAGGAAACCCTTGGATGAACACTTCACATACTTTGGTGCTTGACTTAATGAAGGTTGATGGTGAGTTCTTGAATCTTGAATTTGTTATTAGATCTCCCAGGATTTTTGTTCTTGACTAATTTGAGATTGAATGAGTGTAATTTGCTTATTGAGGGCTGAATTTTGTATTTTTGGGACTGAATAGGGGTGAAAAATGACCCAATTACCCCTCTAGATGTGGTTTTTAATATGCAAAAACCGTGCCTAGTGATTGCAGACCTACACGCCGCATCGGCTCACTGGAATTTGACACTGAGAGTTGGGAAAAATATTTATCAACGTGATAGGCAATGCGGCGCATCGAGATCGCGTTGATCCACTAGTTTGGACTTCCAAATATGCCTCAAATGATGCTTGAAAAATTCAAAACTCATCCAAGAATATCTACTGATATTTTTTTATCATGAATCAACCTAAAGATCAATATTTAATAGTCATAAGGGTCATAAAATTAGATCGACAACTCATAAAGGCTAAGATAATGCTAATTACAAACACTTCGCTGAAATTTCCAAGTCTAGGATCCCCCTTTTCTAGCTTTAACGGACTGAGTTAAGATTAGGATTTCGTGGGGTATTATAATATCTCCCCCTTGGGAATATTTGTCCTCGAATAAGACTGACTAAGTTAAGAATACTAATAAACTGAACTTACTTACTGGGCATGCATAACTGGAGCATGAATTTATAACTGATATTACTGCTAACTGAGTTTATATACTAAACATACATAGCTGACGCATTAGTACATGACTGAACTGATTCAATGAACTGATTCATGAATGTATGACTGAGCTATTTTATGGAGGCATGCATGATATGAGAATGATATACAACTAAACCGATATCAAACTCACAGGGGAAATCTGAACATAAACCTGAGTAAATTCAAGGAAAACTGTTACCTTGAGCTGAATCTGAGTTTGTGGAGAAGAGGTGAGGATACTTGATCCGCATATCTATTTCTTCTTCCCAAGTAGCTCCCTCAATGGATTGATTCCACCAAAGAACTTTAACTAGAGAGACTTCTTTGTTCCTCAGTCGGCAAATCTGATAATCAAGGATTTTGATTGGGATCTCTTCATAAGAGAGGCTATTCTGAATGTCTATACCATCTATAGGGACTACAACTGCTGGGTCACCTATGCATTTCTTTAGCAAAGATACATAAAACACTGGATGGACTGAAGCTAAATCTAAAGGCAACTCAAGCTCATAAGATACCTTTCTGAAACGATTGAGAATTTGGCAAGGACAAACATATTAGGGACTGAGCTTTCCTTTCTTGACAAACCTCTTCACTCCTTTCATAGGAGAGATTTTCAAATACACATAATCCCCAATCTCAAATTCGAGATCATTTCTTTGCATATCTACGTATGATTTCTATCGGCTTTGCACTGTCTTGAGCCTTTCCCTGATCAACTGAACTTTTTCTAAGGTATCGAACATCAAGCCAGGCCCTACTATTGCGGCCTCACCCACTTCAAACCAACCAATAGGATATCTACATCTTCTCCTATAGAGCGCCTCAAATGGAGCCATCTGAATGCTAGAATGGTAATTGTTATTATACGCAAACTCAATCAAGGGCAAGTGATCATCCCAACTACCCTTAAAGTCAATGGAACACGTCATTAGCATATCTTCTAAATTTTAAATGGTCCTTTATGCTTGCCCATCTATCTGAGAATGGAAGGTTGTACTGAGGTGAACTTGGGTACCTAGACCCTTTTGGAAGGTTTTCCAAAAATAAGAGGTGAACTGCGTACCTCTATCCGAAATAATGGATAACGGAACTCCATGCAATCTGGCCAACTCTCTAACATAGAGCTTGGCATAATCTTCAACTAAATAAGAGGTATGGACTGGTAAGAAATAATCTAACTTGGTCATCCTGTCTACGATAAACCATATGGAATTATGCTGATGATGAGTACAAGGCAAACCCGTCAAAGTTCACATTCACTTCTTTCCATTTCCATATGGGAATACTGAACTCCTGCATGGACCCACTAGGCTTCTGGTGCTCAATCTTAACCTGCTGACACATCGAGCACTTGGCTATAAACTCTGTAATATCTATCTTTATTCCACTCTACCAATAGACTTCCCGCAAGTTGTGGTACATCTTGGTGGCCCCTGGATGAATCAAGTAGCATGCACCATGCGCTTCTGCGAGAATCTGTTGCCTCAAGTCATCTATACCTGGCATACATAGTCATCCCTGACAATGTAATACACCATCTTCCCCTTGGGAGAAAACCTCTATCTCCTGATTTTTGACTGATTCTTTTAACTTAACTAGACTGGGATCCCTATCCTGCTTTTCCTTCATCTAAAAAACTAGAGATGATTCTGAGCTACTCTGCTCCGATACACTACCTTCTGCTGAATTGACTAAGCGTATACCTAGTCGGGCAAGCTGATGAACTTTATGAACTAACTTCTTCTTATCATATTTCACGTAAGCAACACGACCCATAGACATCCTACTGAGAGCATCAACCACTACATTGGCCTTGCCCGGATGATAAAGAACACTCATGTCGGAGTCTCTCAACAACTCCAACCACCTTCTCTGATGGAGTTTTAGGTCTTTCTGAGAGAACAGATACTGTAGGCTCTTATGGTCAGTGAACACATCAACGTACACTCCATACAAATAGTGCCTTCAAAATATTTAAGGAAAATACTACAGCTGCTAACTCAAAATCATGAGTGGATAGTTCTTTTCATGGGGCTTAAGCTGTCTAGAGACGTAGGCTATGACCTTACCTCTATGCATCAAAACACACCCCAAACCAACTCTGAAAGCATCATAATATACCACAAACCCATCTAACCTATCTGGTAGAGTCTAAACTGGAGTTGTAGTGAGTCGAGTCTTCAACTCTTGAAAACCCTTCTCACAAGAATCTAACCACTGGAATTTTACTTTCTTCTGAGTCAATCTGGACATAGGGGATGCAATAGATGAAAGTCCCTCAACAAACCATCGGTAATAGCCGGCCAAGCCCAAGAAACTCTTGATATCTGATGGAGAGATAGGTCTGGGCCAGTTTCTCATTGCTTTGGTCTTTTGAGGATCAACTTTAATGCCATCATCGGAAATGATATGGCCAAGGAAAGCTACTGACCTTAGCCAAAATCTGCACTTACTAAATTTGGTGAACAACTGATGATTTTTGAGGGTCTGTAACACTATTCTGAGATGGTTTGCATGATCATGCTCACTGTGGGAGTAGACAAGAATGTTATCAATGAAGACTATAACGAATATGTCTAAGCACTGCTTGAACACACGGTTCATCAAGTCCATGAAAGCTGCTGGGGCATTGGTAAGACCAAATGACATAACTAAGAATTTGAAGTGACCATACTGAGTTTTGAAGGCTGTCTTCGAAATGTCACATTCTCTGACTCTGAGCTGATGATAGCCTGATCTGAGGTCTATCTTAGAAAAGTAACCGACACGTTAAAGTTGGTCAAACAAGACATCGATTCTACGAAGTGAATACTTGTTCTTGATCGTAGCTTTATTTAGCTGACGGTAGTCTATGCACATTATAAGAGAACCATCTTTCTTACATATGAATAGAACTGGTGCACCCACGGGGATACACTGGGTCTGATGAATCCCTTATCTAGGAGATCTTTTAACTGTTCTTTTAACTCTTTGAGTTCTATTGGATCCATTTTGTATGGTATAATAAAGATGGGTTGGGTATCTGGAAGATGGTCAATTCCGAAGTCAATTTTCCTTTCGGGAGAAACTCCAGGAAGATCTTTGGGAAACACATCAGGGAATTCACATGCTACTGACACTAATTTAAGATTAGGGGTATCTGAACTAGAGTCCTGAACTTGGACAATATGATAGACACATCCCTTAGATATCATTTTCCTTGCCCTAAGGTAGGAAACAATCTGACCCTTAAGTGATGAAGTACTACCCCTCTACTCTAGGACAGGTTCATTCAGAAATAGAAATTGGACAATTTGGTTATTGCATTCAACTGAAGCATAGCATGAATGAAGCCAATCCATGTCGAGAATGATATCAAAATCTGTCATCTCTAATTCTACTAAGTCTCCTGAGCTAACTATCTGAGATACCATAATCGGGCAGTTCCTATATACCCATCGGGCTATGATAGACTTACCCACTGGGGTAGAAACTGAGAAAGGCTCTACTAAAACTTTAGGACTGACTCCAAAGTCAACGGCTATATAAGGAGTTACAAAGGACAAAGATGCTCCTGGATCTAGCAAAGCATAAACATGTAAATGATAAATATGTAACGTACCAGTAACCACATCAGGAGAACTTTCCTGATTCTGTCGGGAATGAAGTACATAGAGTTTGTTTGGGCATTGCCCACTGGTGGCACTGGAAGTGGCACCCAGCTGATTCAGGCGACCGAACTGAGCTGAGGGACTATTATACTGACGTTAGGAATCTAACTGAGGATAATCTCTGACCCTAAGGCCTAGCTTGACACATCCAAAACATACATCACTGCCAGCTCTGCAGACACCCTGATGGTTTTTACCACATTTCTGGTAAAAAAAGGTTCGTTCGGGCACTGCTAACACTACCCTGAGGCTTAGGTCCTGGAGCCCTATATTTGGGGCCATCCTTGAATTTTGGTGCTGGAGTACTGGTTGAGGACAGAGCTGGAACTGAGGATTTTGGGAAAAACTAGGAGCAATTACCACCCTATGATTTAGGCTGAGCAAAGCTGAAGCTACCTGTCCCCACTCTCCTATTCTCTCTCTCCTTCTCTCTATTCTTAACCTCCTCTATCTACTGAGCATGGACCATAAGCCTGGATATGTCCAACTCCTTAATCAGCATTGCGGTTCTACACTCTTTGACCACACTGTTAGACACTCCTAACACAAACTTACTCATCTTAGATCTGCTATGTGCCACCACATGGGGAGCATATTTGGCTAAGTGAGTAAACTTGAGAGAATAATCTTTCACTATCATGTTTCCCTTCTTTAGATTAATGAACTCCAAAACCTTAGCTTCCCTCAACTCTAGTGGGAAGAACCTATCAAGAAAAGCAATGGCAAACTCCTCCCATTCCACGAGCCCTGCATCTGTGGCCCTTTCTGCCTTTCACTGCTTGAACCATGAGTGAGACACAACCTATAACTAATATATGGCTAGATTCGCACTCTCACTAGACATCACCTCCATAATATTTGTAACTTTCTGCACCTAATCAAGGAATTCCTGTGGGTCCTTATTTAACTTAGACCCTATAAATACTGGAGGATTCATTTGGGTGAAGTCCCGAATCCTGGTTGCAGCAGGATTGACCACTAGGTTGGCCTAAAAAATAGTTGGCCGTTTATTCTGACCTGTAAAAAAATTTGCTAGGGCGGTGAAAATGGATCTGAATTCATCATGGAAGACATGCTCATCTAGGGGATCTGGTTGGATGGGCTGAGGTGTTGGCTGGTCTCCTGTACCTCTTCCTTTAGTCCTTTTTGGAGGCATATTCTATAATGAAAGGGAAACTTAGATTAGATAGGGAGTTCAACTTGATCTTATGCTCACTTGCACGATATGAATACTGAAACAAGGATAACTTTTCCTAACACATCTCTTATCCTCTTGTTCATAAGTGTGGCGCGCTACACACCCATGAACAAGACTCTACTTGATGCGGCTTTCAGACTTCCTAGGACTCTGTTGAACCTTAGGCTCTGATACTAAGTTTGTAATGCCATGAGTCTATTCCTCAAACGCAACACGGTACTAGCGACCCCGAAGGACCATCAGCTAACCCATGACTAGTTACTGCTAAGAGCACTAAATAATAACAACATTGTAATGATAATATATCTTAAGTAAATGCGAAAGATAGGCTAAAATTCACCATAAGGTTCATAACTGATATAAATACTGAGTACTGAAAAACTAAATACTGAAAAATCTATCTGAAATACTTTATTCTGAAAGCCTCTAACTGTCTGCACATAGAGTTGATGGGACAAGCCCCCAACTAACTCCATCTACTAAACTACTGACAAACTAAAATAGTAACTTTGTCCTCGAAGTATGAGGACTCACCCTAAAGTTTGTTGCTGATAGGCTGGGATGCTAAGTGCGATTAGGAGCCTGTGCATCTGAACCTATGATATAAGACATCATAGCGCAAAAGAAAAGTATGCGTTAGTACTTTGAATGTACTGGTATGCTAAGTGAAGTAGGCTGATATGCATGGGTTCATATGCATGAACAATAACTGACTGAGTAACATGAACATAACCGAATGAGAGTACATGCATGAATACATAAACTGTAACTGAGGTCATGGTAACACTGGATACTGAGTTCTGACTACTGATTAACTGATATCTGAATTTACTGATACTGTATTACTGATAACTGAATGACTATTTTTGATAGTCCTAATTCTGAAGAACTGATCTGAGTTCCATACTAAACTGGATGCCTGTATATGACAATCCTAAATCTGTAAAATTGAACTGAGTTCTGTACTGTGACTGAAACTAAAATTGAAACTATGAGAAGTAATCACCTAACCGAAATGCCCCTTTTTTAAACTGGTTTGGGGTCCAACCTGTAATCCCAGATGGAAGGGTATCAGTACTGTACCATGGGTAAAGATAAGTATTGAGTCACCCTCATCTGGCAAGTGCTCTGAATGAGAATGGTGGTACCCTTAACTGGCAGGTAGAATAACTCATCAACCCTTAACTGAAAGGTTGATGTCTCAACCTACGCTGGCTACATAGTTCTGGAACACAAGGACTTCTTCTAAGGATCACATCCTCTGCTGGAAGGTGAGTCCCCATCCTTGGGTTCACTCGGTGCTAAATCCTACTCCCAACTGAATAGACACTGAACGAATTCCTAACTGTGCTAGGCTGGACTGAACAACTACTGATCATACTGCCTAACTAAACTGAACTGAGGTCACTGGGTTCTTCTAACTGATGAAATACTACTGAGTTCTATTAACTGACTGAGTTTACTGAGTTTCTAAATTGATTACTAAACTGAGACCATAACTGATTACTGAGTACTACTATTCGTGACACTAATGAGACTGTTCTGCAACTACTGTAGTTCTAGGTAAATAGCTAGATTTTTGGGTATTAAATACCCCCAGGACTCGATAGCATAAAAGCAATACATAACATGAACTAGAAAACCATAATGATGCACACTCGATCATAATTTATTCATAGAGGCATTTCATCAAATACTTGTGAGATATAAGTTTGCACATATGCTAGCATGTCATGATTTTCACCTTTAATTCACATGAGCAATTTATCAAGAACTTGGGGATCATAATCTATACACATGATTCTAAACAACATATAGGCATCATAATTTCAAATCCCAATTTACTAAATCAAAAGTTTTAACATGAATTTACATGATACTACACACATATTAAGTAATTTCACATGAAATTTGTAATAAAACCATGGATTAGAAACCCAATTAACATCACAATCATGAACATATTCAAATCCTACATGGAATTCATGAAATCAAATAACTTGAAGTTTTTAAAAGAGTTTCTTGAACTCCAAGGGTGGAAGGAAACCCTTGGATGAACACTTCACATACCTTGGTGCTTGAATTAATGAAGGTTGATGGTGAGTTCTTGAATTTGCAATTAGATCTCTTAGGATTTTCGTTCTTGAGTAATTTGAGAGAGAATAAGTGTAATTTTCTTATTGAGGACAAAATTTCGTGTTTTTGGGGCTGAATAGGGTTGGGAAAATAACCCAATTACCCCTCTGGACACAGTTTTTAATATGCAAAAATCGTGTCCAGTGACGCACAGACCGACGCACCGCGTCGAGTCCGTGTTGGCTCACTGGAATTTGACACTGGAAGCTGACAAAAACATTTATCAACGCGATAGGTGATGCGGTGCATCGAGATCACGTTGATCCACTGGTTTGGACTTCCAAACGTGCCTCAAACGATGCTCAAAAAATCTGAAACTCGTCTTAGAATATCTACTGACATTCCTGAACATGAATCAACCTAAAGATCTACATTTAATGGTCGTAAGGGTCATGAAATGAGATCCCCAACTCATGAAAGCTAATGTAATGCTAATTACAAATACTTAGCTGAAATTTCTAAGTCTAAGACCCCCCTTTTCTAGCTTTAACCGACTGAGTTAAGCTTAGAATTTTGCGGGGTCTTATATATCATCATCCTCACTCTTCGAATATATCAGAATATCAGTAATAAATACGATAACGAGCAAATCCAAGAACTGCCTAAACACCCGGTTCATCAGATCCATAAATGTTAACGGAGAATTAGTCAACCTAAAAGACATGACCAAAATCTCATAGTGACCATACCGGGTATGAAAAACAGTCTTAGGGATATCCACCATCCTAATCTTCAACTAATGATAACTCGACATAAGATTAATCTTAGAAAAATACCTAAGCACCCTAAAGCTGGTCAAACAGGTCATCAATCCTTGGAAGATGATACTTATTCTTCACAGTCACCTTATTCAAATGCCAATAATCTATACACATTCGAAGGAACCTATCCTTCTTACTCATGAAAAGAATCGGATCATACCACATAAAGACACTAGGATGGATGAAACCCTTATTGAGGAAATTCTTTAACTGCTTCTTAAGTTCTTTCAACTCAGGTGGATCCATTCTATAAGAAGGGATAAGGATAGGACGGGTATCCAAAAGAAGATCAATCCCAAAGTCTATTTACCTATCGGGAGGAACACGAGGACGATCACCATTGGGAAAATCACAGACCACAAGGACAAATTGTAAAGAGGGATCCTCAGAATTAGAATCCTTAACCCAAACTAGATGGTATATACACCCCCTGGAAATCAATTTCCAAGCTCTAACATAGGAAATGAACCTTTCATTAGGCACTAGGGAACACTCTTCCCACTTAATCACAAATTCATTTGGAAAATGGAAACTGGCCTTACAGATCCGACAATCTAGAGAAGCATAACATGAATGAAGCCAATCTATCCCAAATATCACATCAAAATCTATCATATCCAATTCAATCAAATCCACAAAGGTTTCCCTACCACTGACCGATACCATACAACCCCTATAGACACTTCTAGAAACCATAAAATCACCCATCATAGTAGAAATAGAAAAGGGATTCATAATGTTTTTGGGATCAAAACCAAAATAAACAACCACAAAAGGGATCACGTAAGAAAGGGTAGACAGTATCAAGCAGAGAATATGCATCTTTAGAGAAAAGGTGTAACATACAAGTAAGAACATCAACAAATGCCTTAAAATCCTAATAGGTGCAAGAGCATACAGATAATTCTGATTAGTGCTAGAACCAGAGGTAGCACCCTTTAGTGCAAGAGCCAAAGAAGAACTAATTGGAACCTTATTAGCTCCAGTAGCAACATATCCTGAAGGATAGTTCCTCTAAATATGACCAAGTTGGCCATATATGGAATACTTATGTTTCCCCTCATCACAAAACCCACAGTACAACTGTCCATAAAATCTGCAAGAAGGATAAGATGGAGTCGACTGAGTTTCACTGGCCTGAGTGGAAACCTTATGCCTTAGACCCATTGTTAGTCTGAAAGTGACACTCACTAGATGGCTTAAGGTATAGGGAACTAGCCGTTGAATAAGAACTCGAATTTCCCCAAGTCTTCTTCTTACCCTACTGTCTACCATCTTTACGACTATTTTGTTGACCTTTACCCTGCTCTAAATATCTGAATTTCTTATTCTGCGTTTCTTATTTTTCAGCCTATTTATTCTTTTCCTCCTCAACTTGTTGTATGTACACTACAAATCTAGAAATATCCATGTCCTTGTTCAATAAGGCGGCCATGCATTCCAATACCAAGTATCGAGACAAACCAAAAGCAAACTTTCTTATTTTAGCCCTCATAGAGGACACCAATTCCAGAGCATAACGGGACAACTGATAAAACTTCAAGGCATACTCTTTTACAATCATCCTACATTACTTCAAATTCACAAAATCCTCAGCTTTTACTTCCCTCAACTCTTGAGAAAAGAAGCGATCAAGAAAATCATCAGAAAACTCATACCATAGTGTCGGCTCGGCATCATTGTCTCTCAATTTCTCCCACTCCTCTTACCACTGATAAGCTAGATCTTTCAGCTAGTATATAGCGAACTCCACACCCTCAAAGTAAGAAGCATGCATCACGTGGAAAATCTTTTCCATCCTGTCAGTGAACCCTTAAGGATCTTCCTTAACCTTCGTGCTCATGAAAGTTAGGGGATCCATCCTCATAAACTGGATAACTCTAGTGACCTTAGAAGATGGACCAGTAAAAGCAACACGATCGAAATGGCATAATCGAGATATCACCAACTGAGTAAATAAATGAATGGATCGACGAAACTCAGCATTAGAAATGGCTCCACGGGGCGGTGAGGCATGAACATTATCAACTCGAGGAGCCCGAGGAGGACTAGTGGGAAATGGAGGAACTCCACAATAGCAATTAGGAGAAGGTACCATATACCGAGTCTAAAATACATAAGTAGAACGAGTCCCATCCATATTGTCCTCAAGTGGGAAAGAGGAGTTTCCACGAGCATCAGATCTTTAAAGAGGCATGAGTTGAAATGCGAACAAATGGATATTAAAGGAATTTTCAAGACCTTAAACTCTATACCTCGACATTAGATTACAAGAAATGGAAACATTACTAAATGCCTCAAAGCCTCTGTCTTATAAGTGTGGCTCGCTATACACCCATAAAAGGGACTTTACTTCATACAGCTTTATGGACACCTAATTGACCATGAACCTAGACTCTGATACCAAATTTTCATGACCCAAACCAGGCCTGACCGTGATGGGTATATCAAGTCCACTGAGTATCGAAGACCACCCCCTTTCCTAGTCAAACGCCATACAATACAACTAGAACTGGATGATTTCCGAACATATAACAAGATAGGTAAGCATAAGCACAAAAGGTAAGTAAGATTTTCCAACTACCATCCCTATCCACAGTAATTCACAAAGCCTCTAAGAAACATTAACATTAACCTAAGTTGGGACATGCCCTCGATAATAGCTAAAATAAGTCCAAAAAAAGATAGTCTAAGACATATACTAAACCAAGAAGTAACGGGCTATGTAGTCCAACCATCATAAACAGGATCCCATAGGCTATATGGGTTTAACTCTCTCTGCTGAAAGGGCCTCAGTGCATGTTAGTCGTACAAACCAGAGGCATCAAAGAATACAAAGAAATGCCCCGAACCTATGTCAATCCAGGATACAAATATATATCAGGAGTGTGAATCATGCACACGGTCATCAAGATAAACTCTTATGTCGGCAAATATGAGTTTCCAACATAAGTCCTCTGGGACTCACACCTTCACAACTTAGCTACATAACCCCCATTAAGCCCAATTAAAATAAGTTTTACATAACCCATTTATTAACCAAGGAATTATACATCAAGTCACACTACAGGTATCGTCATACCATTTACTTTCAAGCTCAGAAGTATGCCATTACAATTTCTTTATCTTGAGGGAATGTATCGACCCCTTTGTTCATTAATTCAAATTGGAGGAATGCCTCAACCTACTTTAGTTTATCAAATCAACACGGGGGAATACCTCGACGCCCTTTTAGTTTATTTTTCAAATCAAAACATGGCCAATAAGGCCTTTAAAATACATGTTCATTGTTTAACCATTTATGAAATGCAATAATATAGGTAAGTAAGTCAAACCATGTGACAAATTCATTATTTAAAGATATTTATGATACGCCCAAATTACAACTCTCCTAAGAGAGTGTAAGTGGTCATTGTCAAATATATAACCCAACTAGGTTGAGATCGAATCCCATAGAAAATATGGTGTTAACTAAGTCTTATGATTATTAATTAACTGTTAATCAAAAGTTTCTAGAAATAAAAGGGTTTCTATTATTACCAAAGATTGTTTAGAATTTTACTCAGTGCATGAGCTAGTGATTAGTTTGCCAAGTTGAACTCAATGAGAGACAGTAAACTGAGATTATGGTCACCATAGTGTTTCAACAATAAGGGTTGTGGGTTAACTCAAATCCATATTTAATAAATCCAATTACAAGGCTAATTGTGCAATAAAGTCCATCTAATTATTTCTCAACCCTAGAAGATACTTACACTTTAATTCTTTCAAACTTAAAGAGCAAATTGGATTAACCAATTAAATCCTCAAGGGGTTGATCCTTTTAAGGCATCAACCATAAAATTAAAGGTTAATTTCTATGATTTTCTTGTAACCTTTCTCTTTTCCTAACACCAACTTTTCTACTATAACAAGTGGTGTCTATAAGCTCTGTTTTATCTTTTTTTAACTCGAAGGGTTGGAAAATATTGATTTGACTTTTTAAATTATTTCAAAACTTTAAAGAAAATTTTGAAATGATCTAAGAAATCATAGAGTCGCCACTTAATTTATTTGAAAAGAAATTAAGAAAACTTTGATATAAAATCCTAAGTCTCAAAACAGAAAAAACTTAGGGTTTTAAGAAAATCGTGGGTAAGAGGTTCCTATTAATATTTGAGGAAGGTTTTTAAGGAACCTAAAATGCCTGCTAACTTGCGGTTATCCGGACTATTTGAAACCCACTTTGACTATCATAAAAAAAAGAGAAGCTGGTTTTTGAAAAGAAACTAATTAAGAAAAAATATTTTTTTTGAGGTTTATGCAAAATTATTATTTTTAACGAGTTAGTAGGAAATTTAACTAGGCCTAAGAATAGTTATAACAACTAGCACGTAAAAAGGGAAGGGAAAAACTAAAAGACTTAGGCCATTAGGCCCAAATCAATAAATCTGTCCTAATCTAATTTGGGATTTTGGCCCATTATCAACTGTCCTAATCTAAATATTGGGCTTTCATCCCACAACCTACTTCACCTGTATTAATTTACAACTTTGGCTTCGAGGACCAAATGAATGAACAAATAGATAAATAAATAAATCAACAAAGAATAAGACAATAATAAAAATCAATACTTTTCAAGTCTCTTAGAGACCTCTTCAATGGGTTTTGACCCATTTTCCTTCTTCTTCCATCTTTTTGCATCCGTACGCCATATAGTCGACCTTGAGTTTAAACTTCGAACTTGACTCGAAAAGATGGGCCTCATTGGCCTATTACAAAATGCAAGAGGAGAGGAGTCCAATTGGACTCGAGATATTTTTTGTATTCAAAGAAAAGATAAGGAAATTAATATACGTTCAAGGCATAAAAGTGACATATTTCAAAGAAAATGAAAATACCAAGAATCAATCTTTGGATGACAATGATAAGTACACTTGCACATATATAATAAGAATGAGAGTCAACAGATAAAATACAAAGCAAAGACAACCACTTATATGTCTCATGATTTATGTTCATATTAAGCATGAATAAAGGTAAAAGAAAGAAAACCATATTCAATGAATTAATGCGAGAACAAACTAATCTTGCGAAAGTAGAGGGATGAGGCAATAAGAAAAATACCAATGACTTATAAAATTGTACAAACATAGACACTAATCCATATAACAAAAGAAAATAAAGGCTAACTTTTCAAGAAAGGAATCCTTATATTTCAATTAATGTGATATTAACGAAGATTCATACATCCAAATCATGGTCAACTTTAGGGAAAATATGTAATGACCTATGAATTATCTTTCTAAGACATCGTTGATTCTCTTTTGATATTATGAATCAAAGAGAGACATTAATCAAGTTTTTACACACAGAAAGTGCACATATAACAATCCAGAGTGAAAAAAATTAGAATAAAAGTTTAGCATCTCTAAAAGTGAAATATCGTTCAACAATCATACTATGCATGACTTGAAAATATCTAAATAATTCTATTTAGCTACAAAAGTCTAAAATTTCTCATCATTTTGACAAGACAACATGCGAACAAAAGAGGAATAAATATATGGAAAATAAAGCTAGAACTTCATCTCTTATATGAGGATTTTAAAATCCATTAAAATAATTAGCAAGAAAATGAAAAATTCTTGACTTAACCAACATATAGTAACTATTTTTCCAACATATAAGAAAAACTTTACATGCTAAAAACAAACATATCCGCCAACAATGAATTTAAACAAGGCCTAAGTATGTCTTTTGAGCAAAGATCAAAGTTTTATACATAATAATCAAAGAATAAAACCAAAAGATAAAACAATCAATATTAATTATTCTTTTCAACATAAAGGAAATAACTTTACATACTAAAAATAAATATATCCACCAACAATGAATTTAAACAAGACATGGGCATATTTTTTAAGCAAAGATTGAAACTTTATCCATAATAATCAAAGAATAAAGCCAAAGAAACACGTTCAATGATTGCTAGCTCATTTTTATACCATGAACGTGAAAATAACCATAATATCGATGTCATAATGTCCTATGACCTTCAAGGCCGTCTATAGCAAACAATCCCAACAAACATAATTACAACTACGAACTACGAAGAGAAAGGAAATGAAGAAGAAAATGATAATAAAATTAAAAAGGAAAAGGTGTGTTTACATTTTTAGGGACAGCAAAATGGGACTTCAAGCTTTCTTCAAAGTCTTGATCTCCACCAGAAATCAATCTTCCGAGAACCCAGATTAGACTATCGTTTGAAATTTTTTACTAAAGAGAAGAAATTTAACTATTTGCTCAAAAGTTTTTTCCACTCTTTGAGACTTTTTTTTTTCTCTTTGAAACTTCATCCTTCTACCAAAATAGTGGTAGTATTTATAGGAAAGGATGATGATCTAATTCTATTAATCTACCAATGTGGGAGAAAGTATTTAGGGGTATTTTTTAGAATTTTAAAAATTAAAGATAAGGTGGGAGGGGGGTGGATTGTACAATGTAGTATAATTTTTGTATTTTAAATTGGAAAAAGGACTAGGGTGAGGGGGGAATTGTACAATGTAGTACAATTTTTGAATTTCAAAATTTGAATTTGAAAAAAGGATAAGGTTGAGGGGGAATTGTACAATGTAGTACAATTTTTGAATTTCAAAATTTGGATTTGAAAAAAGGACAAGGTTGAGGGGAAATTGTACTATCTAGTAAAAATTTGAAATTTGAAATTTGAGATTTGAATTTGATTTTGGTGGGAATTGGGTAGAAATTATGAGAGTTTTTGGGAATTTAGGGTTATTTAAAATATAACCCCAATTGAGATTTAAACTTTAGCCAAATTTATTTAATTTTGACCAAATTGAAAATCAGTTGGCCGTTGAAATTATGACCAATTTGATTTCAATCATGGCTAAATCTAATAGATTGGTTAAATTAAATTAAATTAAAATTCAATACGAATTAATACTTTCTCTAATCCGGAGCTTCTTGATTTAATAAAATTAAATAAATATTTCTCCAAATAAATTAATTCTAAGAACAAATTTTATTTAAATCAAGACTTTATCCATTTAGATTAATTTTCAAGCTTAATCAGTAAAAGTTCAATTTTGAAAAAAAAAATCATTAAAGTAACAAAATTTATACAATTTTGCATATGTAAATACGAAAACGTATAATCGTCAACTAAATGACAGAATTAACCCAAATAAATATTTTAGAGCGCATTTATTCAGATGAAATAGATATTTCAAGTTTACTAAAAATTGAAGAAACTTAGGATTAAATTTAGTCATGGAGGGCAAAAATTAGGTGTCAACAGGCACATCCTTCAAGTTTGCAACCAACAAGAATCATTAAACTGAAGAAAATGTTATGCAATTGGATTAATCTGAAGGATTTGATGATTCCCACAACCCTAACAATAAATCACACAAAGGCTCCCATAACCCTAGTTATGGAAGTTTTAGCCACACATAGTTAAAAAAAAAGAATTCCATTGTATGTTTATAAATAATTCAGAAAAACTTACAAAGATACAAGAGTTGTTCCAAATCTTCAATTGATAGTGAATAAAATAAAATCCCCAAGTCTAAACTTGTTTCTCAGAGAATTCTACGTTACAAATTGTGTTTCAAATAGCCAAAGACGCCTAATCTAATTCTAAGCTGGGTATTTATAGGCTCCCAGAAAGTAGGAGTTTAAAATTCAAATAAAAGATGTCACGTCATCGGTTGATGGCTAAACTGATGGTCCGTCACTGAAGTGACGATCTGTCGGCCAGGCCGTCATATATCTTGAGTTTGAGCAGGTTCTGTTTCGACAACCTGACGGTCAGAGTGGCGGTCTGTTGCAAGCCTGATGGTCCGTCACCTAGTCCGTCAATGTGATCCCTGATGACCTCCATTCTTCTTTAGCATAACAAACATAGCGACGGTCCGTCGCAGACCTGATGGTCTATCAGTTGGATTGTCGCTGCCTTCTAGTGTATATGTCATTCTGCTTGAGGTTGAAGTCCACAACGATGGTCCATCGTCAGGCTGACGGTCCGTCAATTGACCCGTCACATGCTATTAATGCCCATTTTTCTAAGTTGTTCTTCCTTCTAAGTAAATTTCCTGAGAACAAGTAAAACCCAACATCAAAGACTTTAATAGTTCCTTAAAAACATACATTTATCTCTTGTAAAAGGTATAAAATATTCTGTCAAATGCTGGAACATCAACACCCTCAACTTAAGACAATTGTTTGTCGTCAATCAACTCAACACCACATCACGTGTATAACAAGAACAATGACTGTTAATCATCTATTGAACTACATATTAAGCAACCACTTAACTAACATCTTACTCATGAAATCTCAACACACAAGGATCCATATTTGGCATTACTTGACAATTCACAACATACATACCCATGGACACAAAACCTCAAAGAATCAGTAATGACAAGCACAATTCAGATTGCCCTCACATTCAAAGAAATCTGCCACACTTGCTCATTTAACTTGTGGACTAACAACTATAACTCTCACTCTCACAAGAAAAGTTTCAAACAAAGCACATATACCTATAAGCTTGCCCTTATCATCTTATGAAGCCTATGGTTGATTAACAAGGATCAATCAGGACTTTTTACAACTTGTAATGAGGTTTGGTGAAAGGTGAGGAATGTTTTAGGGATAGTGACTCCACCCTCCTTATCCTTAATATCACAAACCATGACTACTTCTTCTCAATCTCCTTCACAATCTGTACTATTCTTCCTGCAGCCTCGAAATACCCTTATTTTTTTATTTTTTTTAAAAGTCTACATCAGCCACCCTCAACTTGTGCTGATGCCATTAGTTGAAGTGCACATTATCTAAATAGATCAGGGTCGGATGAGACTCCTTTACACAATTTAAATTACTTGCTTTTGAATTATTAACTTCCTAACAGTAGCCACCCTCAACTTAGGTATTTTGCCTAAGTCGAGGGGCACAATATCCAAGGAGGGACCAAGGCCAAAATCAGTTATCAATAATCAGAAGAAAATACCTAAGAATCATAGGGAAAATAATAAAAAGCAAAGGCTCAAAAAGGGTTCAAAAGGAAACATTACATTTTTTTGGTAAGGTTTTTTAAGGATTAGTGGACTTAAAATTGAAAGGAGGCCTGTTATATTATCCTATTTGATCAACCACAATGTTACACAAATGAAATGGGCAAGTTCTCGTTGTAAACACAATGTAAGAACTGTATCAAATCTTTACACACACTGGCAATGAACTAATACCCATTTTACAGACTCTTGGACTTGCACCATCATGATTATGCTTACTCCAATTCAATATTCTAATGCCAATTACATATCCACAATGGTTGATTAACACACAATATGTACAATAAGTGACCAAAAGGAACATTTTCATAAATCTCAGTTCACAACTTTCTGCCTAATCACTATTCTCTAACACACATAAAAGGTAAAGAACAGAACATATTTATAATCACAAAATTATACAAAAGAAAAATTAACATAACAATAAATATCCTAATCATGCCGGTTCTACTAGATAGCACACGAGGAAAAGAACAAAAGCAACAAAAACCCCTATGGTGACCTACTCCACATAAAAAGTGCCCCACCCCCACTAAAAAATGTTTTGTCATTAATGCATCATAAATTAAGTACAAGGGAGCAGAATACTTGAAAATCCCTTAGGCTTGTGAATCAAGCAAGTCAGGTGAGGCTTCTTTAGCCTCGAATACAACATCAACAACCCCCTCAGTGACTGGGATGCTCAACACAACTTCCTTTTCGGTGGCAAGTACCAGAATAGGTATTGTCTCCAGCATGTGCCCATGTCTCATGAAGGTCTTCATTTGGTAGCTGCATGAATTTACTAATATCATCCCTCAACTATAACATTTTGGAAGGCAGAAAGAACCCTTCTAGGAAAGCTCCTTTCAGTTTCCCCCAGTTTATTATAGAATTGGGTGCTAGATCATTCAACCAAAGAAGCAGTAATCGAACAGAAGCTATCCACAAACCTCCTAAATATCCGGCTAAACCCAAGAAGCTCTGAATGTCAGTTGGAATCGTGGGTCTAGGCCACTTCTTAACTGGCTCAACCTTCTATGTATCTACCATGATCCCCTCACTAGAAACAATATAACCCAAAATGTCACAGCATTCAACCAGAACTCACACTTAGAAAATTTAGCATATAATTTCTAATCCTTAAGGGTCTGCAATTCTATACGGAGGTGATTGACATCATCATCCTCACTCTTCAAATATATTAGAATATCATTAATAAACACGATGATGAGCAAATCCAAGAACTGCCTAAACACCCGGTTCATCAGATCCATAAATGTTGTCGGAGCATTATTCAACCTAAAAGACATGACCAAAAACTCATAGTGACCATAACGGGTACGAAAAACAGTCTTAGGGATATCCACCATCCTAATCTACAACTAAGGATAACCCAAACTAAGATCAATCTTAGAAAAACACCTAGCACCCTGAAGCTGGTCAAATAGGTCATCAATCCTTGGGAGATGATACTTATTCTTCACAGTCACCTTATTCAACTACCAGTAATCTATACACATTCGAAGGGACCTATCTTTCTTACTCACAAAAAGAATTGGAGCATACCATGGAGAGACACTAGGACAGATGAAACCCTTATTGAAAAAATTCTTTAACTGCTCCTTAAGTTCTTTCAACTCAGTCAGATCTATTCTGTAAGGAGGGATAAGGATGGGATGGGTATCCAAAAGAAGATCTATCCCAAAGTCTATTTCCCTATTGGGAGGAACACGAGGACGATCACCAGGAAACACTTTGGGAAACTCACAGGCCACAAGGACGAATTGTAAAAAGGGACCCTCAGAATTAGAATCCTTAACCCAAACTAGATGGTATATATACCCCCCTGAAAATTAATTTCCAAGCCCCAAGATAAGAAATGAACCTTTTCTTAGGCACTAGGGAACTCGCTTCCCACTTAATCACAGATTCATTTGGAAAATGGAAATTGGCCTTACAGGTCCGACAATCTAGAGAAACATAGAATGAATGGAGCTAATCCATCCCAAATATCACATCAAAATCTATCATATCCAATTCAATCAAATCCACAAAGGTCTCCCTACCATAGAATGATACCACACAACCCTTATAGACTCTTCTAGCAATCACAGAATCACCTATCAGGGTGGAAATAGAAAAGGGATTCGAAATGCTTTTGGGATCAAAACCAAAATGAATAGCCACAAAAGGGATCACGTAAGAAAGGGTAGACGGGGTCAAACAGAGAATATATATCTTGAGAGAAAAGTTGTAATGTACCAGTAAGAACATTAGGAGATGCCTCAGAATCCTAATGGGTGCCAGAGCATACAGATATTTTTGACTAGTGTCGGAACTAGAGGTAGCACCCTTTAGTGCAAGAGCTGAAGAAGAACCAATTGGAACCTTATTAGCTCCAGTAACAATATATCCTGAAGGATAGTTTCTCTGAATATGACCAATTTGGAAATATATGGGATACTTATTTTTTTCCCACATCATAAAACCCACAGTGCAACTGTCCATAAAATCTGCAAGAAGGATAAGATGGAGTCGACTGAGCTTTACAGGCCTGAGTGGGAACCTTGTACTTTAGACCCACTATTAGTCTGAAAGCGACACTCACTAGATGGCTTAGGGTATGGGGAACTGGACTTCGAATAAGAATTCAAATTTTCTCAAGTATTCTTCTTACCCCACTGCCTACCATCTTTACGACTATTTTGCTGACCTCTACCCTGCTCTAAATATTTAAATTTCTTATTCTGCCTTTCTTCTATTTCAGCCTATTTATTCTTTTCCTCCTCAACTTGTTGTATGTATACAACCAACCTAGAAATATCCATGTCCTTTTTCAATAACGCGGTCATGCATTGCAACACCAAGTATCGAGACAAACCAAAAGAAAACTTCTTTATTTTAGCCCTCATAGAGGACATCAACTCTGGAGCATAATGGAAAAATTGATGAAACTTCAAGGCATACTCTTTTACAGTCATCCTACATTACTTCAAATTCACAAACTCTTCAACTCTTACTTCCCTCAACTCTAGAGGAAAGAAGCGATCAAGAAAAACATTAGAAAACTCATCCCATAGTGGCTCTTAGCATCATTGTCTCTTAACTGCTCACACTCATCATACCACTGATAAGCTATATCTTTCAGCTAGTACGCAGTGAACTCCACACCCTCAGAGTCAAAAGTATGCATTACGTGGAAAATCTTCTCCATCCCATCAGTGAACCCTTAAGGATCTTCCTTAACCTTCATGCTCATGAAAGTCAGGGGACACAACCTCATAAACTGGCTAACTCGAGTGACCTTAGAAGATGGACCAGCAGAAGCAACATGATCAAACTAGCATGACTGAGATGTCACCAACTGAGTAAATAGATGAATGGATCGACGAAATTCAGCATTAGAAATATCTCCATGGGGCAGTGAGGCATGAATATTATCAACTCGAGGAGCCCGAGTAGGACTAGTGGGAACTGGAGGAACTCCATGAGAGAAATTAGTAGAAGGTACCCTAGAACAAGTTTGAAATCCATAAGTAGAATGAGTCCCATCCATATTGTCCTCAAGTGGGAAATAGGAGTTTCCACGAGCATAAAATCTTTAGAGAAGCATGATTTGAAATGCAAAAAAATGGAGATTAAAGAAATTTTCAAGACCTTAGACTCTATAGCTTGACATTAGATCACAAGAAAGGGAAACATTACTAAATGCCTTAAAACCTCTCACTTATAAGTATGGCGCGCTACACACCATAAAATGGACTTTACTTTAGACGGATTTATGGACACCTAATTCACCATGAAACAAGAAACTGATACCAACTTTTTATGATCCAAACCAGGCATGACCGTGATGGGTATATCAAGTCCACCGAGTACCCAAGACCACCCCTTTTTCCTAGTCAAACACCATCCAATACAACTAGCAGTGGATGAGTTTTGGACATATAACAAAATGGGTAAGCATAAGCTCAAAAGGTAAGTAAGATTTTCTAACTACCATCCCTATCCACAGTAATCTACAAAGCCTCTAAACAATATTAACATCAACCTAAGTTGGGACAAGCCCCCGGCAATAGCTAAAATAAGTCCAAAATAAGATAGTCTAAGACATACACTAAACTAAGAAGTAACGGGCTATGTAGCCCAACCATCATAAATAGGCTCCCATAGGCTATATGGGTTCAGTTCTCTCTACTGAAAAGGCCTCAGTGCATGTTAGTCGCACGAACCGAAGGTATTAAGGAATACAAAGAAATGCCCCGACCCTACGTCAATCCAGGATACAAATATATATCAGTAGTGTGAACCATGCACATGGTCATCAAGATCAACTCTCACGTCAAAAAACATGAGTTTTCAGTATAAGTCCTCCGAGACTCACACCTTCATAGATTAGCTACATAACCCCCGTTAAGCCCAACTAAAATAAGTTTTACACAACCCATTTATTAACTAAGGAATTATACATTAATCCACTCTATAGGTATCGTCATACCATTCGCTTGCAATCTTAGAAGTATGCCATTACATGTAATGCCCTGAAATCTAGTTCCCAGAGTGCCACACGGTGCTCCAAACTACAAGTAGTCCTGAGCTAACCCTGGTTGCCTTCTAACCCATCTGAATCTTAACATAGGGAACTAAAAGTATAAAACATAATGAAATACGGAAAAATATCTGAATATATTTGAAAGTATTAATATCATCAATCTGATAAAGCAAATGCTGAAAATCTGAATAGTAACTCAAAGGTCTAAATCTGAATCTAACAGTCAGACAAGCCTCTACTATCTGAATCTAGAGAGTCATTGGGACAGGCCCCAGCTAACTTAACTGTCTGAAATGAGTAAAGACATATCTACTAGTAGCATAGAAATCTGAATAACTAAGCCCTCAAAACAATGAGGACTCACCAACAATAGAAATATAGATAAGATGCTCGAAGATCAATCACGTTGCTGAGACTGAGCACCTGTACCTACATTTTGAGATAATGTAGCACATGAACATATATGTGGTTCAGTACTTTGATGATGTACTGAGTATATGGGGGTGTATGCAATAAGTAAATAATATCATCACAGTTTATAAATCATGCATGCTAAACGTAAATGACTCACAACGCTCGAGTAAATCTAAAATACTAAAATCTAAAATCATGAATAATGATGCATATATTCTAAATCTTGTGAGTCATTACACGTAGTTCTAAAAATTTTGTACTCTCTTTTTGTTCTCAAATCATGTAAGCTAGATGAAATCTGAAACTTATTCTGCATAGTAAATACTTTATCTGAAAAAGATACATTAAGATTGGGGGACATCTATTGGGGAGATTCTTCTAACTGACATGTACACCATGTGAGCATCCATGATGTCCCACGACTATCCCCCATAAGGTTAGGGTTGTTCTACCCTTGCCATCGGAATAGAACAATCTCATCTCAGTGATCACAATCTCAGTCATCCACGTAGAAGTAGAAATAATCTAAATCCTACGTTGGCACGTAGTTCTGGGGTATGAAACCATAGTAACGTATCCATCTCGGTGCTAAATACTACTCCCAATATCATGCTCAAAATCTCAGGAAAATCCACTTTAAAATAATCTCATGGTTTATAATGAAACCAACTGTAAAATCTATAATCTTAATTTGCAAAGAGGATTTCAATCTATTGTGACCAAAAGATCAAATCTTTCTCAATAATCTCAAAATAATCTAATAATGGGGTGCTTATAGCACAAAAATTCTCAAAATCACAATCTCAAATAGGGCTTAATGGCCCATATATCAATCTCATAATAAAACATCTCGAAATTCATGCTTAATAACATAAGCATTTATAATTCATCATAAAATCTGAAAAATTCAGCAATATACATAACAATATCAACATACTCATGCATTTCAACTTCTAAAAATATTGAAAATCTCATAATCTCATGAATAAATCCATAGGGTATAAATCCAACTTCAATTTCATAGGAAAACATGTAAAATCAAATAACTTTCGTAATAAAAAACAAGTTTTGGGCACAAGGACGAAAGGATTGTCCTTGTTGAAAGCCCACATACCTTAGATGATGAACTAGATGCACAAGCTTACTTTTGAGACTCTATTCACACTCTTGAATGAAGATTCTTGAAGCTCTTGGTCTAGGGATCTTAAATCTTGAATCAATTTGGAGAAAGGATGGTGGAATCTTGAGTTTCTTGGAGATGAATGTTGAAGCCTAGGGTTTTGGATGAGAGAAATTTTGAGGAAACTTAGCATATAATGCTTCTAAAAGGCTTTAATATCGTGTTTTGGACAGATTGGGGTTGGGGAAAAGTCCAAAATACCCCCCTTTAACTTCTGAATGAAACTAGAAAAATGAACAGAGGCCCCAATTTTTTGCCTTGGCGCGACGCGCCACAATCGCACCAAGCCACTGGAAAATGCCAACTGGGAACTGGGCAGACTCCGCGATGCGGGGTCATCGCGGTGCCCCTTTGGAATGCCATTTTGGCACATTGCACGATGCGTCATTATCGCGCTGGACATTTGGAAATTGGCCAATGGGAAATTGGCCCTCTCCGCGACACGCCAATATCGTGGAGGGCCACTGGAAAATGACAATTAGGAATTAACACTGCTCCGCGATGTGCTAAGGGTCCAAATGTCGGTGTTTTACAACTGGAACTTAAAATGGCCATAACTTCTTACCCGGTTATCGGATTTAGGCGAATCTTATAACATTGTAAAACTTATTCAATTTCCTACGTCATGTTAAGTTCAAATCTAAAGAATTCCACTTAAATTAAACATCATTTATTCTAAAAGATAATCCTTGGCATTTTTTAGGATGAGTTTAAGCAAGGAAAATCGTGAGGTATTACAGTATCTTCCCCCTGGGAACATTCGTCCTCGAATGTGGCTAGTTAAGCTGAAATTTCTGAGGAATCTGAGAGCATAAGATAGCATGCACATCTAAAATGAACTGAATTTCTAAATCTAAATAATTCTGAGCTTCTGAGTAATTTTGAGAGTTCATGAACTTACATAAGGACATCTATATTGTTGAATATCTTATTAGAAAAGGACTGAATTAAGGAAGAGTATTACCTTTGGCTGGATCTGAGTTTGTGGAGAAAAGGTGAGGGTACTTGGATCGCATGTCTTCTTCTTCTTCCCAAGTAGCGCCCTCAACAGACTGACTCCACCAAAGATCTTTGACCAAGGGAACTTCTTTGTTCCTTAGTCTACAGATCTGATGATCTAAAATCTCAACTGGAATCTCTTTGTATTAAAGGTTGTTTTGAATATCTGAGCTTTCTAAAGGAGTTACAACGGTGGAGTCACCGATACTCTTCTTAAGCATAGAGACGTGGAATACAGGATGAACTACTGACAAGTCTGCGGGCAACTCAATCTCATAAGCTACTTTTCCAACACGACTCAAAATCTTATAAGGGCCAACATAGTGGGGACTAAGTTTCCCCTTCTTGCCAAATCTCTTCACTCTTTTCATGGGTGAAATCTTAAGATACACAAAATCACCAACTTCAAACTCGGGGTCCCTTCTTCTCACATCTGCATAGGATTTCTGATGACTTTAGGTTTTTTTCAATCTCTCTCTAATTAGCTTAACTTTCTCCATAGCTTTGAACAATGAATCAGGCCCAAGCAAAGTAGCCTCACCCACTTCAAACCAACCTATGGGTGATCTATATATCCTCCCATAAAGATCTTTAAATGGAGCCATTCGAATGCTAGCATGATAACTATTATTATAAGAAAACTCAATCAATAGCAAATGCTCATCCCAACTACCTTTGAAATAAAGAGCACACACCCTCAATATATCTGCAAAAGTTTGGATGGTCCTCTCTGCCTGACCATCTATCTGCAGATGAAATGCTGAACTAAGGTGGACTTGGGTTCCCAGACCCTTCTGAAAAGCTCTCCAAAACTAGGAAGTAAATTGAGTACCCCTATCCGAGATGACAGATAAGGGAACTCCATGCAATCTGTCTAACTCTCGGATATACAACCTAGCATAATCTTCAGTTGTATAGGATGTATGAACTGGCAAGAAATGTGCTGACTTAGTCAATCTATCTACAAAATCCCAAATCGAATCATGATGATGACGCGTTTGGGGTAAACCAGTCACAAAATCCATATTCACCTCTTCCCACTTCTAAGTGGGGATACCAAACTCTTGCAATGTACCACCAGGTCTTTGGTGCTCTACCTTAACCTGTTGACAAGTTGCACATTTAGCTGCGAACTCCACTATATCTCTCTTCATACCATTCCACTAATAGATCTCCCGCAAGTCGCAGTACATCTTGGTAGCACCTGGATGAATAAAATAATGTGCACCATGTACTTTTTCCATAATTCTCTGTCTTAAATCATCAACACAAGGCACACACCATCAACTTTGGTATCTCAACACATCATTTCCCCCTTGGGAGAAACCTCTACCTTTTGGTCTTTAACTGTCTTCTTCAGTTTGACCAAACTAAAATCCACATCTTGTTTTTCCTTTACATCCAAAACTAGGGAAGATTCAGAACTACTCTGAACCCAAATATTACCTTCAGCTGAATTAACCAACCTGACACCTAATCTATCCAAATGATGAACTTCTCAAGCCAACTCTTTCTTATCATTCTCCACTTGAGCAACACTGCCCATAGACAATCTACTAAGGGCGTCTGCTACTATATTGGCCTTGCCCGGATGGTACAATACACTTATATCATAGTCTTTCAGCAACTCTAATTATCTTTTCTGACAGAGATTCAACTCTCTCTGAGTAAACACATACTGCAAGCTTTTATGGTCTGTGAACATATCAACGTGCACACCATACAGATAATGTCTCCAGATCTTTAAAGAAAATACCACAACAGCTAATTCCAGATCATGGGTTGGGTAATTCTTTTTATGAGGCTTCAACTGTTTAGAGGCATAGGCTCTGACCTTACCTCTATGCATCAACACACATCCCAAACCAACTCTAGAGGTATCACAATACTCTACAAAACCATTTGTACCATCAGGTAATGCTAACACTGGGGCTGAATTAAGTTGAATCTTCAACTCCTGAAAACTCTTCTTACAGGAATCTGACCATTGGAACTTAACTTTCTTTTGGGTCAATCCAGACATAGGAGATGGAATAAATGAGAAACCTTCAACAAAATGGTGGTAATAGCAATCTAGACCTAAGAAACTCCTAATATCTGATGGAGAGATAGGTCTAGGCCAATTTCTTACATTTTCTGTCCTTTAGGGATAAACTTTAATGTCATCGACGGAAACAATATGACCAAGAAAGGCTACTGACCTTAGCCAAAACTCATACTTGTAGAATTTGGCGAACAATTGATGATTTCTAAGAGTTTTCAATACAATTCTAAGATGGGCTACATGGCCATCCTCACTACGGGAGTATACGAAGATATCATCTATGAACACTATGACAAGCATATCTAGATATTGATCACATTCCCTAACTTTAAGTTGATGATAGCCGGATCTAAGGTCTATCTTTGAGAAATAACTTACACCTTATAATTGATCAAATAGGTCATCAATTCTAGGAAGAGGATATTTGTTCTTGATTGTGACCTTGTTTAGCTGACGATAGTCAATACACATCCGCAAAGAACCATCTTTCTTTCGCACAAATAGGACGGGAGCACCCCATAGAGAAATATTAGGCCTTATGAAACCTTTATCTAAAAGATCTTTGAGTTGCTTCTTTAAATCCTTAAGCTCTGCAGGAGCCATACGATAAGGAGGGATAGAGATAGGCTGAGTATCTGGAAGAAGGTCAATACCGAATTCTATCTCTCTATCGAGAGGTACCCTTGGGAGATCTTCTGGGAAAACATTGGGAAACTCATTCACTACATCAATTGACTGAACTGTTGGAGTCTCAGACTTAGTGTCTTTAAATCGAACTAGATGATAAATACATCATTTGGAAATCAACTTTCTGGCCTTAAGATAAGATATGAAATGACTCTTGGGAGACACTGAATTACCAAACCACTCAAAGATTGGCTCATCTGGAAACTGAAACTTCACCACTTGGGTACGATAATCTATAAAAGCATAACAGGGATGGATCCAATCCATACCAAGAATAAGATCAAAGTCAACCATATCTAACTCTATCAAGTCTGCTAACATGACTATATGAAGGACAATGATGGGACACTTTTTATAAATTTGTGTGGCAATAATTGACTCACCTACTGGGGTTAGAAACTAAGAAAGACTTGGGAATCTTTTCAGAATTTATCTCAAAATTCACAGCAACTAACGGGGTCATATAAGAAAAACTTGACCCGGGGTCTAACAACATATACATATCAAAATGAAAGACACGAAGTATACCAGTAACAATATCTAGGGAATCCTCCTGCTCCTAATGGGATGGTAATGCATAGAACCTGTTCTGGTGCTGACCGCCAACAGTACTGGATGATGCGTCCTGAGGAGGGGCTGGGCGACCTAAAGGAGCTGGTGTACTGTTAGCCTGAGTCTGTGGACGAACATTTCTATTTCCCTATCTAGCATGTGGGCACTCTCTAATACCGTGACCCTCCTGGCCACAACCATGACAACCTTTATGACCCCACAAATATTTACCTCCATGATCCTTACCACACTTAGCACATGGGGAACGATTGGTCTTCCCACTCACACTATTCTGAGACTTAGATATAGAAGACTTACCCCACTGCTTTTGTCTATTTTTGAGTGCAGGGGCATTGTATTAAGAAGGTGCAGGCATAGATGAACGATTCTGAAACTACAAATGATTTCCTTCTCCAGACCTATTTTGACCATGATCAAACTGCCCTGTTTTATCCCTCTTGTTTACTCTCTCTATTTCCTTCATCTTTTATGACTTAATTCATTGAGCATGCATCATTAATCTATAAAGATCCATATCCCTATTAAGCATAGCAGTCCTACACTCCTTAACTACCATGCCAGACACACCGATAATAAACTTACTCATGCTTGACCTAGGGTCAGCCATCTGATCAGGGGCATACTTAGACAACAAATTGAACTTGAGGCAATACTCCTTCACTATCATGGAGCCCTGCCTCAGGTTCATGAACTCTTCTATCTTAGCTTTCCTCATCTCAAGTGGGAAGAATTTTTCTAGGAATGCATCCTGAAATATCTGCCAAGTCATAGGAGTTGTATTCTCCCCTCTACTTTTCTTCCACATCACCACCCATTCATAAGCAACATCCTTTAGCCTATAGGATGCTAATTCTACACTCTTTTCTTCAGAAATATGCATAATTTGGGTGATGTTCCTTACCTCATCAAGATATAGTTGTGGGTCCTCACCTGCCTTCGACCCAAATAATTTTGGTGGGTTCATTCTCATGAAATCTTGAATCCTGACTGCAACTAAATCCCCATCCTGCTGAGGTGGGACTGCAGCCTGACGATTAACTTGAACATAAACAGTCACAGCTTAGGCTAGTACCTGAAAAGCTGCCCGAAACTCTGTATGTAACACATTCTTATTCAAAGGATCTGCGGGCTGAGGGGGTTGGTTATCATTTCTATGGGCATTAGATCTGCGAGGAGGCATATTCTGTCATAAAAGAGAACGATTTAATAGCATATAGAGATAGTTGTAAGCGCAATGGACTATGAAAGAAAAAGAGGATTTTCCTAAAATGCTCCATAGCCTCTTGCTCATATATGTGGCGCGCTTCACACCGATGATCAATACTCTATGTAATGCGGCTTGTATAACTCCTAGGACTCTCTAAACCTTAGTCTATGATACCAAGTTTGTAATGCCCTGAAATCTAGTTCCCAAAGCGCCACACGGTGCTCTAAACTACAAGCAGTCCTGAGCTAACCTTGGCTGCCTTCTAACTCATCTGAATCTCAACATAGGGAAATATAAGTATAAAACATGATGAAGTGTGAAAAACTATCTGAATATATCTGGAAGTACTAATCTCATCAATCTGATAAAGCAAATGCTGAAAATCAAAATACTAACTCAAAGGTCTAAATCTAAACCTAACAGTCCGACAAGTCTCTACTATCTGAATCTAAAGAGTCACTAGGACAGGTCCCAGCTAACTCAACTGTCTGAAATGAGTAAAGACCTATCTACTAGTAGCTTAGAAATCTAAATAACTAAGCCCTAGAAACTATAAGGACTCACCAACTGTAGGGACGTAGATAAGATGCTCAAAGATCAATCACGCTGCTGAGAGTGAGCACCTGTACCTACATTATGAAACAATGTAGCACATAGACATATATTTGGATCAGTACTTTGATGATGTACTGAGTATATGGGGGTGTATGCAATAAGTAAATAATATCATCACAGTTTATAAATCATGCATGCTAAATGTAAATGACTCACATAGCTCGAGTAAATCTGAAATACTGAAATCTAAAATCATGAATAATGATGCATATATTCTAAATCTTATGAGTCATTACACTTAGTTCTAAAAGTTTTGTACTCTCTTTTTGTTCTCAAATCATGTAAGCTAGATGAAATCTGAAACTCATTCTGCATATTAAATACTTTATCTCAAAAAAGTTATTTTAAGAGTGGGGGACATCTATTTGGGAGGTTTTTCTAACCGACATGTACACCATGTGAGCATACATGATGTTCCACGACTAGCCCTCATAAGGTTAGGGTTGTTCTACCCTTTCCATCTAAATAAAACAATCTCATCTCATTCATCCATGTAGAAGTGGGAATAATCTAAATCCTACGTTGGCACATAGTTCTGGGTATGAAACCGTAGTAACGTACCCATCTCAGTGCTAAATACTACTCCCAATCTCATGCTCAAAATCTCAAGAAAATTCACTTTAAAATAATCTCATGGTTTATAATGAAACCAACTGTAAAATCTATAATCTCAATTTGCAAAGTGGATTTCAATCTATTGTGACCAAAAGGTCAAATCTTTCTCAATAATCTCAAAATAATCTAATCATGGGGTGCTTATAGCACAAAAATTCTAAAAATCACAATCTCAAATAGGGCTTAATGACCCATAGATCAATCTCATAATAAAACATCTCAAAATTCATGCTTAATAACATAACCATTTATAATTCATCATAAAATCTGGAAAATTCAGCAATATACATAATAATATCAACATACTCATGCAATTCAACTTCTAAAAACATTAAAAATCTCATAATCTCATGAATAACAACGTAGGGTATAAACCCAACTTCAATTTCATAGGAAAACATGTAAAATCAAATAACTTGCGTAGTAAAAATCAAGTTTTGGACACAAGGATGAAAGGATTGTCCTTGTTGAAACCCCACATATCTTAGATGATGAACTAAATGCACAAGCTTGCTTTTGAGACTTTATTCACACTCTTGAAGGAAGATTCTTGAAGCTTTTGGTCTAGGGATCTTAAATCTTGAATCAATTTGGAGAAAGGATGGTGGAATCTTGAGTTTCTTGGAGATGAATGTTGAAGCCTAGGGTTTTGGATGAGAGAAATTTTGAGGAAACTTAGCATATAATGCTTCTAAAGGGCTTTAATCTCGTGTTTTGGATGAATTGGGGGTTGGGAAAAAGTCCAAAATACCCCCCCCCCAATTAACTTCTGAACGAAATTGAAAAAATAAACTGGGGCCCCAATTTTTTGCCTTAGCGCTACTCGCCACAATCGCGCCAAGCCACTGGAAAATGCCAACTAGGAACTGGGCAGACTTCGCGATGCGGGGTCATCGCGGTACCCATTTGACATGCCATTTTGGCACATGGCGCGACGCTCCATTATCGCGTTGGACCTCTGGATGCGCTAAGGGTCCAAATGATGGTGTTTTACGATTGAAACTTAAAATGACCATAACTTCTTACCCGGTTATCGGATTTAGGTGAATCTTATATCGTTGGAAAGATTATTAAATTTACTACGTCATGGAAATTTCAAATATAAAGAATTCCACTTAAATTAAACATCATTTATTCTAAATGCTAATCCTTAGCATTTTTTGGGATAAGTTTAAGCTAGGAAAATCGTGGAGTATTACATTACAATTTCATTATCATGAGGGAATGCCTCGACCCCCTTTGTTCATTAATTCAAATTAGAGAAATGCCTCGACCTACTTTAGTTTGTCAAATCAACCTAGGGGAATGCCTCAACCTCCTTTTAGTTTATTTTTTAAATCAAAACATGACCAATAAGACCTTTAAAATACATGTTCATTGTTTAACCATTTATGCAATACAATAATATAGCTAAGTAAGTCAAACCATGTGACAAATCCATTTTCAAAGATATTTATGATACACCCAAATTATAACTCTCCTAAGAGAGTGTAAGCGATCATTGTCAAATCTATAACTCAACTAGGTTGGGGTCGAATCCCACAGGAAATGTGGTGTTAACTAAGTCTTATGATTATTAATTAACTGTTAATCAAAATTTTTTAGAAATAAAGAGGGTTTTTATTGTTATCAAAGATTGTTTAGAATTTTACTCAGTGCATGAACTAGTGATTAATTTATCAAGTTGAAATCAATGAGAGATAGTAAATTGGGATTATGGTCACCAAAGTGTTTCAACAATAAGGGTTGTGGGTTTTCTCAAATCCATATTTAATAAATCCAATTACAAGGCTAATTGTGCAAGAAAGTCCATCTAATTGTTTCTCAACCCTAGAAGATGGTTACACTTTAATTCTTTCAAACTTAAAAAAGCAAATTGGATTAATTAATTAAATCCTCAAGGGGTTGATCCTGTTAAGGCATCAACTATAAAATCAAAGGATAATTTCTATGATTTTCTTGTAACCTTTCTCTTTTCCTAACACTTACTCTTCTACTCAAACAAGTGGTGTCTATATGCATATCCTTCAAATTTGCAACCAAGAAGAAACATTAAACTGAAGAGAAGTTTATGCAATTGGATTAATCTAAAGGATTTAATCATTCCCACAACCCTAACAATGAATCGCACAAAGGCTCTTATAACCCTAGTTATGGGAGTTTTAGCCACACATAGTTAAGGAAAGGAATTCCATTGTATGTTTTATAAATAATTTATAAAAACTTACAAAGATACAAGAGTTGTTCCAAATCTTCAATTGATAATGAATAAAATGAAATTCCCAAGCCTGAACTTGTTTCTTAGAGAATTCTACGTTACAAATTGTGTTTCAAATAGATAAAGATGCCTAATCTAACCCTAAGCTGGGTATTTATAGGCTCCCAAAAAGTGAGAATTTAAAATGCAAATAAAAGCTATTGCATCATCAGTAGACGGCTAAACCGACGGCCTGTCGCTAAAGTGATGGTCCGTCGATTAGGCCATCGATGTATCTTAAATTTGAGCGGGTTCTGTTTTAGCAACCTAACAGTTAGAGTGGTGATCCATAGAAAGACTAATGGTCCATCACCCAGTCCATCAATGGTATCCTTGATGAACTCCATTATACTTTTGCATGACGGACACAAGGATGGTCCGTCACAAACCTGACGGTCTGTCAATTGGACCGTCACTACCTTCTAGTGTATACGTCATTCTTCTTGAGGTTGAAGGCCACAACGACGGTCCATCATCAGGCTGACCGTCCATTAATAGACCCGTCACATGCTATTAATGCTTATTTTTCAAGTTGTTCTTCCTTCTGAGTAAATTTCTTGAGAATAAGTAAAGTCTAGCATCAAATACTTTAAGGGGTCGTTTGGTACAAAGAGATGTTATCCATGGATTAACAATACAGGGATTAGCAATGCAGGGATTAGTAATACAGGGATTATTTTTTATCAAGTGTTTGGTGTATTATATTAAAACATAGTTATCATGTATTGTGTTTGGATTTAAAACTCTACAAAATCATTTTTACAACTATACCCTCAATTTTTTTTGGGATTTTCTACTTCATTTAACTAGTCAAATTACTCACCCTTTGCATGATCTTATAGAAAAGTTAAAATATGAATAATAATTTTTACTTTGCTTAGTTGAACATTTATTTTTTTCCAAAAAAAAATTGAGTCTATTTGATCAAGAAAAATTCAAAACAACAAATAATTGTCATATTATATAGAAATAATTTTTAAAAATGCAAAAGCACATTATATAAGAACATCATGGATCGTTGATAATATAGTTTTAGATTTTCAAATTATATATTTGTTTGACAATAATCTTTTCTATATAAATTAATCCATTTGTAAATTAAACAATTATAGAATAGCATAAATGTAGTTCTCATTCGACGCTATCAACCAATATAAGGAAGAAAATGATATTTAAGCACTTGATCAACATACGTAAAGAAAAAAGAGGTTGCAAATTAATGTAACATAACAATCAATTTTTTAGTGATTAGATTTAAAATGGAACTAAAAGAAAAAATTTAATAAAAAGAATTGAGGGGTAGTTAAGTCATTTAATTCTCTTATCCATGTATTTTTATGCCATGGATAAGTAATCCCATGGTTTCCTAGGTATAAGATAATACACCATATGGTGTATTAGTTATCCATGGATAAGAAGGGATTAAATTAAGTTGTGCAACCAAACGATGTATTAGGTTGGATTAGATTTTAATACATGGACTATTTTAAATAATACATCCTACCAAACGTGTCCTAATAGTTTGTTAAAAACATACAATTATCCCTTGTAAAAGGTACAAAATGTTTCATCAAATGCTGGAACATCAATTTACACAAGTGGATTGAGGTAACACAATTTACAAAGCCAGATTTCTAACAAAAATCATCAATTCGGGGAATGCCTCGACCTACATTCCAATTCCCACAACCATGCACCCCATTAGTTCAAAAATTATTAATAATGAATAAACAATGCATCTAAAATCATAGGAATTTAATTCAAGAAATATTCATTCCAAAACCCTTAACCCATATTTAAATCCACATAAATAACCAGTTAAAACATATGCTTTTAATAAAATAAGATTTAGGGAAGAGTAACATGCCTGAAAGTATCACAATTATGGAGAGAAATCACCTCTTGGATGCTTTAATGCCAATTTCTACCCTAGGTTCTCTTGACTTTGGGGATTTGAGAGAGTTAGAGAGTGTGTTTGATTTGATAAAGGATGATAAATAACCCTCTCTTGGTGTTTTGTGGACGTGGGGCTTTAAGTAAGGGAAAAGGTAAATAATAAGAATGCCCTTAATTAAAAGACTAAAAAATTATCGCTAGCCATTACAGGTGACCTTACGACTTGTGATGTCCAGTCATAGTCTAGACAGTATCCATGGGAACCAATACTATTCTGACTATGAGCCGTATCCTACGACTCATATTCAGATCATACAACTCATCAGGTTTTATCGTAGTCAAGGAAGAAACATTTGGGTACTAAACTGGTTAGGCAACGAAAAGCACTATACGACTCGTAATGAGTTTTGACGACTCGTAATGAGTCTTGACGACTCATTGAGTGCCAATCGCGATCAGAATAGAAAATCAACTAAACACATTGTTCAGGCTACAATTAGGGTCCTATGACCCGTAAAGACACCTTACAACTCGTATGGTGAGTCGTAGTCTAGGCAGTAAGCTCAAAAGTCAAGAAATTTTTAGGGACCAAAATCTGGGGTGTTAAACACTCATGGTCAGACTAAACGAGTCATTAGGAGGACTCATTTTCATAACAGTGTGGAACCCAAAATTTCATTCCTATGGTCACGACTTCAGGCCACGACTCATGGTCAAACCCTACGAGTCGTAGCTTGAGTCATCACGGCTTCTTTTAGAAACTTTTTAAATGATTTTAAAAGGGAATTTTTGGTCTTTTTCCACTTTTTGAACCCCAAATTCACGTCATTTTGGGTATACCAAGGATGAATATATGGAGTTATACTTCCTAAAGCCCTCATTATTCATAATAACATTCAACACTCAGTTTCCAACAGAGAAAAATAGGCAATTGTCTTCTCCAAAGGCAAATTAGGGTTCTTTAACTTCCAACTCCAATTCTAAAGAGTTCTTCAAAGGTTTCAACTCCAGGTATGTGGAATTTCATTAATGGATTTCCTTTTACCCATTGAGTCCTAAGGATTTCTAAATTTTTCTGTTAAATTTAGCCTTCAAACTTAGGGTTTCATAGAAAGCATGAGTTTCTCAATTTTAAGTTTATTCTTGAATATATATTTCCCATTGAATTGAGCATCTTACCACACTTGAAGTCATGAAATCTCATTATATGGATAAATTGTTGAGTTTGGCTTGAAATATAAAATTCCTTAAAATATTCAGTTTAATGTTGTCATGTTTAGAGCTGTTGGGTAATGAACACCCGATACATAGGAAATCATGCATATAGTTGTAAATGCCATATTTTCCATTTTACATGTTATTGAGCATATTTCAGAATATCCACTCATTGTTATTTCCAAAATATCATCATATTGAGTGTTTTTAGTTATCAGTGTCTTTCAGTTGAGAGTAGTACTTAGCACTAAGTGAATGCAGGGATGAAATCTCACCCATTGGCTAGGACTGAGACCTTTAGTAGAAGTCTCTAAGTTTCAGAACTACTGTGCCACCGTAGGTTATAAGGGGTCACCCATCAAATTAGGACTAACACCTTAGTCTCTTTGGATATCAGTTTAGTGAATCCATTCCAGCCAGTGTTCGTACCCTTTGCAAGGTACTAAACACCCATCTAACTGGGCTTACAGGTTAGACCCTAGTTAGCTCAGATTGAGTTATGTCAGTTAATGTTAACTCCCACAGTCCACAGTTTATGTTTTAGTTTTTGATTTCACATGACCTTGTATTCAATTATTCAACTTATCATACAATAGATGTTTATTTCTTAGTCATGCATTAGTTTACCATATCCTATGCACCTTGTTCAGTTTATTTAAGTTATTTCCCATCTAACATACACAGTACATTCAAAGTATTGATCACATACTTTTTTTGAGCTATATTGTCTTATAATATAGGTTCCGACGCTCAACATCCAGACCGCGCCTAGTATGATCTAGTACCATATCAACAACAGTGTTTGGTGAGTCCTCATCATTCGAGGATCAATTATCAATATTTATTTTAGTACTTTATTTATTTCTAGTTTTAGACAGTTGGAGTTAGTTGAGGACTTGTCCCAACAACTCATATGATTTAGAGGCTTTAAGACAAACAGACAGTTAGTTACACTTCAGCATGTTGGATATTCCAGACAGGCTTAGATTTAATATTCAATATTGATTCATCATCATTATTGTTATTTTATTTCAGTTTAGTTTCCCTCTTAGTACCTTATTATCTCTTCAGTATTCTTAGTGTCATACCTAGCCATGGGTTAGCTTGGGATCACTTGTGACTCTAAGCGTTGTGTTACAACTAGGGGCAGTGTAGGTTTGTGACAAAAATTTAACATCTACTATACATATATATTATAAATTATTTAATCATGTATATGTAGTGTAATTTTTTGTCGAAAGGAGTTCTAATGAACTTTTCCACCAACTAATCTCCGCCCCTGGGTGACACCCACGAAAGGCGTTAGAGTGAGAAAGTAGATAATGAATTCTCCATGTCATTTATGAAAAATATTTTTTTGATTTCTACTCAAAAAATATAACAAGAAGAATAACAACATACCTAGTGTAATTTCACCAAGTGAAATTTGGGGTGAGCAAAGTGTATGTAGATTTTAGTCCTAATCCACGAAAGTAAAATGAGTTTTTTTTAAAACACCCTCGAATCAAGCATATGAAATCAAAGTAATGAAAAAAAAAAAATACAACAGTAAAGAAAACATGACCATTAATAAGAAAGGGCATATCTCCCACAATGAAGCAAGTTATTGGTCTCACGATGAAGAACCTCATGCAGATGGAACAATTTTCGATCAAGTCCGTGTACCAACGACTACATGGAAATACCTCAAAAGTGGCATGCTGGAAAGTTTTTTGTAATAACTAAGAATCTCCTACGTGGAAATTTATATTGTAGATGGAAGCTCATAGGCAATTGCAGGCAAGATATAGAATATCAATATGGAATGTGGATATCAATCTTGAGTGTCCATTATGTAGAATGGATGAGAAATCTTTGGACCGGTTATTTTTTAAATTATCATTAGTAAGAACCACTTGGAAGTAGGTCCTTCATTGGCAAGGGACACGTTGAAGAGTTATGGTATGGAAGGATGAATTGCAGTGGGCTATTATAACTCAATGCAGAGGTAGAAGAAGAGGAAAATATATACTGTATTGCCTTACCAACAACAACTTATATCTGGCTAGAAAGAAATGAGAGAGTGTTCAAAAATAAGTCAAGACCTTCAATAGTCTTGAAGTGATGAACTAGCTTAGTGCTTAGGAATGGAAGTTATCTAGCTAATTTGAATGCATACCCAGTGTAGTTGTTGAGAAGGGTAGTTTGGTTGAGGTAGAGGTATAGGTGGATTGAGGAATGGACTATGGATAGTCCTAACTCATGATGTCTATTTCCTTTCTTTGTTTCTATATTACGTGCTGAGTTGTAATCTGCTCACTTGATAATGAGCAAAAATATAATTACCAAAGAAAATAAGGATAGGAATACAAAACAATTAGAAAAGAAAACACGACCCCTAATTTCATATTTTTTGTTGACACAAAAATATCTCTAAAATAGAAGGAAACTGAGAATCAAATGAATGCAAACTTTGATTATGTCCAGAACAACGTAACGAATGAAGAGGTTTATCCAATTATAGTAAAGTATAGATAGGAAATTTCCCATCAAAATTAAATCCATCATAACGAGGGCAATAGTGACCAAAATGCTGTCGGAGCATCTGAGACCAATTTTGTAAAATTCTTCAATATATTGGACTCTATAAAATAAAACCACAATGATCTTGCAAGACAAGGCCACTCTAGGCTCACAGATGTCACGCGAGGAAGCACTACCAATACATCCGCTCCCAATAATGAGGACTGGTCCACACCAAAATAATTCATTCATATTAGACTAAATCGAGTACTACATATTAAAGTATAACCTTTTATTTTATTTTAAATTAAAAAATTGTCCAGTTTGCTAATAATACCTTTGTTTGAAAGTTGAAATTTGAACATTTTTATTGGTAAACACTTTATGATTTATACAAAAACTAGGTAGTAATGGTCCGTGCTAGCACAAGCCCAATGTTGGAGCATTTTTCTTATCTAAACAATATATATTTACGCATAGATATTGTATAGTTAACAAGTGTTGCATTATTTACATCTATGACTACATCTTTTTAGCTAACTAAATGCGTATTAATCAACTGTGAAAACTTTACAATCTAGCTAACTACCTCTGTCAGCTCAGAATATGAATAATCTTCACACCCTCCCCTCCAATAAAATAATAAAAAGTCTAACTCAATAGAAAAATAAAGAATTACAACATCAGTCTAAACTAGCCTGTTAAGGCCAACTGAAGCTTTAGCAGTACATGGAAATGCAATCTTCCTAACCATTGTGTCTGCATATGAATCTTTCTGTTAAAATATCATCTGGTTTATCTCTTGACACACGACATAAATTACCTCTGCATACACCATCTCTTGTATTTTTGCCCTTGGTAGCCTTAATGATCCATCTACTATGATATTCCCAGCTAGTAAACTGAATTGGTAGCTATTGCATCCAATGCAATATCTTCTTCCATACTTGTCTTGTGAATTGATAGTATATAAACATATGATCTCTAGTTTTAGCTGCATTTTGACTTAGTACACAAGCATCATTCACATTTATTCCCCATTCTAAAATTTTGTCTTTAGTTAGCAACCTTGCTTGTAGTTGCAGCCATATAATGAAAATTGTTTTGGGCCTTGTATGATTGCCAAACATCACTTATTTTCAACTAACCCTTATTCCATCTACCAAAAGTTTTAAGTACACTTGCCTGATCATACCTTTAGACTTAGCACCTATGTTCTGCATCTACATCCAGCTCTGTCTGGCTTTCATTATCTTTCTTGTAATCTAACTTGCCTGCTTTGGTATAGTCATGTGTAAAGGATCTTGAACTTTAATATAATATGCATGTATCCACTTTATTCATAACCAATCTTGTTTTGAGTGAGATCCAAGTACATCTTGACAATAGCAACCTTATCCATATCTATAAATTAAGAATGTTAAGCCCTCCTGCAAACTTAGGAATACACATTTCTCCTAGGTTACTAAGGATCTTTTGGTGACACTATTGGTACCAGGCCACATATAACTCCTATAATATGCCTCAATAGTCTTTACCACCTTGTTGGGCAACACAAACATTTGTGCCCAATAGGCTTGATGCGAAATAATACAGTATGGACTAGCTAAATTCTCCCTGCATAAGACAGAGATTTGGTAGTCCAATAAGTGATCTTCTTTACAATTCTGCCTATGAGTGCTTGCCACCACAACATGTTAGCTTCTTAGTAGATAATGAAATACTTAGATATTTAAAGGTATATCACCAGCTATAAATCCAAGATGCTATAGAATTTTTGCTTTCTCAATTACCTTTTCTCCACCAAAATATTCATAACTCATATGTGAATTAGCTTTTAGCCTAGATGCCAGAGAAAACTGAGTAAAACACTCATACATAGTTTGAATAGAAGAAATATCACCTCTAACATAGCAACAAATCATCAACATAACTTAAATGAGTCACATCCAACCTTGCACACCTAGGATGATATTTAAAAGACCCGTTAAGCTTTATTCTATCCAGATATCTACTTATGTATTCCATAGAAAAAGCAAAAAGTTAGAGAGACATGAGATTTCCCTACCTTAACCCTCTTTCTGCTTGAAAGGGCTTTGTATACTCCTCATTAATCCCAATAGAATAATTGACTATTTGTACACATTCCATTGCCCAATCTATAAATTTCATAGGAAAATCCAAATATTCCATAACCTTCCTGAGATAAATCCACTCCACACTATCATATGCTTTTTGAATATCAAGTTTTAGTATGTATCTAGGTGATATGTGTTTTCTAGTATAAGATTGAACAAGTTCATGGGAAAGTATAATATTATTAGAATTTCTTCTTCTTGAGATGAAACCAGATTGAGCTTTACAAATGATGGATGAAATCATCTTCTATATTCTTGCTACTATTACCTTAGAGATCAACTTGTATAAAACAGTACAATAAGAAATAGGCCAATACTTTTTTGTTGTTTTGGGATTTGTAGTTTTAGGTAGCAATGTTAAATCATTGCAATTGATAGATTTATACGTCTTTCCTATTCTAAAATACTATTTCACAACATCTAGTATATGTCATGGCCCAAACCAGGGCCTAGTCGTGATGGATATCTCAATCCCGGAGAGGGTCCGAGACCACCCCCATAGCATGTCCAAAACATAATCCAAACAAACAGCGGAGATAACCAAGCACGATAATAACACAGTCAATGTAACTCAAAGGTAAGCTCTAAGAGTCAATAACTTCCATTTCCATACCTTGTCCACAAAAGCCTCTAATAAAATCAAGAATCAACCTATGTCGGGGCATGCCCCCGACTATAGCCAAAAGAAACCAAAGAGAAAGTCTAAGGCATAAACCAAACTAAGATGCAACAGGCCTTCCGGAAGGAGGAGGCTCACCACTTCAAGCTGGCCATCTGACAATCTGGAATCACCTAACACTACGCAAGGAAACAAAAGTTGCTATGATTTGTTTTTGAAAAGTCAAAAATGTTTCATAACTTCGTGGCAAAATCAAAGAAATTTTTATTAATTTTATTTTGAAAAAGATAATTTTGAGTCACCACTCAATTGTAGAAAAATTAAGAAACCATTTTAAAAAGATGATTTTCAAAGAAAAACTTTTTAAAAATAACCAGAATCTAGGTAAGGGTTCAAGTAAATTCGAAAGAAAGTGTTAGACACTTTCAAAAATCCACAAAGTGTGGTTTCCAGCGGATTTAACTTGTTTGGCTAAACTTGAAAAACATTTCTTAAGTTATAAAAATCTTGAACTTATTTTAAAAAAATCTTGAATTTATTTGAAAACCTTATTTCAAGTCAATAGAATCTATTTGATATTAATTCATGTAATTTATTCTAAGTAATAAAATAAACTAAACATCAAATTTTCAAAATAAATCTAACTTTAACAAATTTATTTGGATTAAGACTTTGGGCTAAATAGTTAATTCAATTTCTTAAACTTGGATTTTGAGTCAATAAATAATTATGAAAGGATATAAGTAGATCCTCAAGTTATTCTTCAAACTTAAATTTGTATAAAATAGAGAAACTAAACATCAAAAATATTAAAGAACCAACATAAATGAGTAATTTCAACATAATTTGCTCCCCAAGGATTCATCTAGATTAAATTAAATAAATAAATAATCAAGTTAAATACAAGCAAATAAAGGAGAAAGATGGAGATTTGGGCACCTTTCTAGCCCATTTTCGAATTTATCCAGCTTTTGGGCCTATTTATATGGACCCTTTTAGCCCCTTTTTAGCTGTATACCAGCTGTATACTGACTGTATATCAGTCTTGTTGTTGCGATTTTGTGTATACACACTATATATCTGTGTATAAAACTGATATCTTCACTTCCTTGCCTTCATTTACTGTTGTATATCTCTGTATACTGTTGTATACTACTGTATATCCATGTATACAACCTTGTTTCTTCACGTATTAGTCCATTTCGGACTTTGTAGGAGGCTTGGACTCGAAGATATTGGGCCCCAACGAAATATGCAAGTGATGAAATGAAGGGTCCATTTGGACCCGAGATTCGCATGCATCAAACAATTATTTAACAAATAGGATGGTTGTAAAGCCAATCAACAATTACCATAGATATATTCACTCAATTAAGTAGATTAGTGGCTCAACCGATATTCACTATCAACATTCTTTTAGGCATACAAACCCAGACTCAAATTAATCACCAGGTAACTAATAAAACTTTCAAGACATCGACTCAGAAGTTTTGAAGAAAACAATGCCTTAAAGGGAAAAGGGGTAGGGATGACAAGGAATTGGAGCACCTCTCACCCGACGCACAAAACCAATTATACAAATGACAGTGAAAACGAAATCACACTTTCTTTATGAATTTTACCCTTTTATTTGGACAATCGAGAAAGTCATGACAGCTACTTTACTAAAATGCAGGAACTTGATGTTGAAATTTTGAGTATCCAAGTCACATATCGAGTTAAATTTTAGACTACACTGTACAAGATTGTAAGGAAGATAAAAATGAAAAACAACATCACTAGGAAGTAAAGAAAAGGAGTTGTGCCTAAAACACGACCGTATAAATTGACTCCAATTTACTTAAACAAAATAGTGTTAATATGGAAACACTTAAAGCATGTATTGACATGGTACGCATAATCAAACAAGATAGAGCAAAGAATTGTAGAATCTCTTAATTTTGAAGGAGTACAGACTAAAGCTTCACTTCACAAAATATTAATTTTCACGAATAGAGTTCATATTCAGAATCTCAGACCACCCTTTCACTACCTTTTATCAAAAGCAAATGGAAGTACACCATTTATCAGTAAAGCAAACAATCTTCTATGAACACACAACTTATAACATTGTTGTGATAAATAAATCAAACCTGGTCAAGGGTATGAGCCTATATTTTGAAAAATCAACTTTTGTTTAACCATTGTTAAAGCCTCGGAATACAAGAAAAGTCTCATTTTAAGCTCTTAATGAGCATCATCCAGTGTGACATGAATCAAAATGATTCACACAACCATTTAAAGGTAGAAACTTCTTCCAACAACACAATGTATAATCAGAAATCTCCTAATCATGCCACTATATGAATTCAACGAATACCAAATCCATTTTCCAATTACAGCGAGATTCATGAATTACACCAAACCCACTCTTTAATTATTGCGAGATTCACAGATTACAACGTCATGTCACGAAGAAGAAAAAAGTGTAAAAGAGACGAAATGTTTAACTATTTTTGGGTAGCAAATAGGATGCTGAGGTTTTATCAGAATCACTTTCACCACCTTCCTTGACTCAAAAATAGTAACAGCAATGACACTTGTCCACAATTCTCTCAACTCTAAGGCTGAGGACAAGAAGTCCAAAATCCTAGCCGAGTGAATAAAACGTTTGACCCCTTTTTTTATTTTGAAAAAAAAAACCCTTCAAAATAGTGAAGGAGATGGGTTTATATAAAAAACAAAATTCCCAAAATTCTTGAGAAATGGCGATGTAGGATAGAGAATTTCAAGGGTATTTTTGAGAATTCAGTTGAAGAATGAGCTAAATTGTACAATTTTTTTTTATAAAAATTTGAATTTTAAATTAAAAAGAGATAAGATTTCAGTTTGACGTGTGTCGTTATTTGAACTGGAGTCGGGTTCGCGAATTGTGCTGAGTTTGCATCGTCGGATTGGTTTGTCGGGTCGAAGTTGTTGCTGAATTATTGGCGGGATTGTCAATTTTGCGTTAAAATTATGGTTGGTTGATATAGCTGGAGGTGTACGCTAGTTGCTAGAGCCATTTTTGGCTGATATTACTGTTGTTGTATAATACCCCGTATTTTCCTAGCTCAGTTTAGCTCTCAATACTCAAGAATTTCTTTATAAAATTTTTAATAAACTTAGAATTTTTTAGTTTAAGACTTACCACAATGTAGGAAATTTAGTCAGCTTTCCAACGATGTAAAATTTGCCCAAATTTGATATCTGGGTGAGAAGTTATGGCCCTTTTAGTAAAATAGTATGTCAAATTGAGCATCAACGCATCGCGGAGACAGGCCAAGTGACATTAATCGATTTCCAGTGGTACACTACGATTCCAACGTATCGCGGTGAAGTTTCAGTTCCTAATTGGCAATTTCCAGTGTGTCAACGCGATAGCAGCGCGACGCACTAATGTCCATTTTCGCAATTGTCATTTTTCAGTAGCCCGATGCAATACCACCGCGTCGCGCCAAAAGAGAATTTCGCGATGGTCCATTTTTGAACAGTTTCAACTGACTTCCAGTGGCTCACCGCGATGCCACCGCATTGTGGTGAAGGCCAAAATCAGGACTTTTAGTGACAAAAATTTAAATCCTTTTAGGGGTAATTTGGTCTTTTTCCACGTCCCTAATCAGTCTAAACACGCTAATTAACCCCCTAAATGACCTAATTAATCATTATTTACTCAATTTCTCTCAAAATCAAATCATTCTCTCTCAATTAACAAAACCCTAGCCTTCAAGAATCAAGAGCAATCCTCAAGAATTGCTCTAAGAAACTTCAAGAACTCATTTTCCCAGGTATGTTAGGTGTTCATTCATGGGTTCCTTTCACCCATGGAGTCCAAGAACCCTATTTAAAAGTACAAGTTTATAGATTTATGATTTTCATGCTTGAATTAGATTGTATTCATGATTATGATGTTATTTGGGTTTCAATCCATGATTAATTACAAGTTTTCATGAAATTTAGATAGTATATGGGTTGAATTATGTGATCTTTATGTTAGACCCTTGAATTACAAGTTGGGTGTTGTATTCATGATGCTTATGTGTTAACCATTATCATGTGCATTAATTATACTCCCCAAGTGTTTGATAGAATGCCTATGTAAGTTGAATAGTGAAATTATGGCATGTTATCATGTGGTCTCATTCATGTACAAGTTCATGTCTCTCAAGTGTTTGACAAAATATCTAAATAAATGCATTGTGAACAAGAAACTAGTGTTACACGTTCATGATTGTGCCATATTTACTATTGATGCTATCAAGTCCTGGGTATTTAATACCCAAAATCTAGCTGTTAACCTAGAATCACAGTAGTTACAGAATAGTCTCAGTAATCTCACGAAAAGTAGTACTCAGTCAATTACAGAACTCAGTGAAACTCAGTCTAGTTTAATTCAGTTCAATAATCAGTGTCATTCAGTTGGGAGTAGTATTCAGCATCTAGCGAGCCCAAGGATGGGGGCTCACTTGTCAGTAGAGGGTGTGATCCTTAGAAGCAATCCTTGCGTTTCAAAACTATGTAGCCAGCGTAGGTTGAGATATCGACCTGTCAGTTGAGGGTTGATAAGGTGTTTTACCTGCCAGTTGAGGGTAATACCATTTTTATTAGGGCAACTGCCAGATAAGGGTGACTCTTCAGTTTGTCTTTACCCGTAGCACAGTACTGACACCCTTCAGACTGGGGTTACAGGTTGGACTCCAGTTATCTTATTTGGTGAATGTCGGTTAGATGATTACCTCCCACAGTTTCAGTTTCAGTCTCAGCATAGAACTCAGTTCAGTTCTACAGAATCAGGACTGCCGAAAACTATCACCCAATTTATAAGACCCCATAAATTCCTAAGATTAGCTCAGTCCGTTAAAGCTTGATAAGGGGTACCAGCTTGGAAAAGTTCAGCTAAATATTAGGACAAGTTTATGTAAAAACAATAGCTCCAAGAAACTCACAAATTAAGGTATGTTAGATGTTCATTCATGGATCCCTTCCACCCATGAACTCCAATAATTCTTTTTTGAAGTACAGAGATTGTGTATTTATGATTTCCATGTTTGTAATAGATTGAATTAATGTTCATAATATTAATTGGGTCTCAATCTATGATTTAAGTGCATGTTTTTCCTAAAATTAAATAGCAAGTGTGAAGAATATTTAATTATCATGATAAACCCTTGAATTTACAAAGTGATTAAGTTGTCTATGATGTTATTTTGATTTTAATCCATGATCTAGATTACAAGTTCCAAGAATTGATCCTAATATGCATTAAAATACATGATATTCATGATAAGCCCTTTAATGAGCAAGTTAATTGTTGTAATCATGTCAACCCTAAGTGTTTATGATTTAATGTACCAATTATATTTTCCATGTGTTTGATAAATTGTCTATGAGAATGAAAAAATGCCATTATAGCATGCTAACTTATGTTCTCCATCCATGTACAAGTTAATGCATTACAAGTGTTTGATAAAATGTCTCTATGAATGAATTATGACCAAGTGAACATTTATATGTTATTCAAAGTTATGCTTTGCTTTACTTTTTATGCTATCGAGTCCTGAGGGTATTTAATACCCGATAATTTAGCTATTTATTTAGAGCCAGTGTCAGTTACAGCATAGTATCAGTCATTTCACGATCAGTAGTACTCTCAGTTCGTTACAGAACTCAGTCAGTTACAAAACTTAGAAAAACTCAGTAATCTCAGTATCAATCCAGTCCAGTTCAGTATACTCAGTTCAGTGTCTTTCAGTTGGGAGTAGGATTTAGCACCGAGCGAGCCTAGGTATGGGGTCACACCCATTAGTTAGGACTGGGTCCCTAGAAGCAATCCCTAAGTTATAGAACTACGTAACCAGCGTAGATTATGAGATGTCACCTGTTAGCTAGGACTGACATACTCAGGGATCACCTGCTAGTTTAGGACTGATCTAGGGGTCACCTGCTAGATTAGGACTGAATCCACAGAAGTTTTTAGTACCCGTGGCACAGTATTACCACCCTTCCAGCTGGGGTTATAGGTTAGACCCCAATTAGATTAGAAAGAGGCATGTCAATTAGACGATTACCTCCCACAGTTTTGGTTTCAGTCTTAGTATAGAATTCAGTTCAGTTTTATAAAATTAGGACTGTTAGATACAGTCAATCAGTATCAGTAACTCAGTTATCAGAATTCAGTACTTAGCTTCTGAAAAGCTCAGTTACAGTATACATTCACATACATACACAGTATTGCATACTCAGTAGTTTCAATTTTTATGTACTCTCTTGTTTAGTTACTCTGTATCATTTAGTCAGTATTGTTCATGCATATGAACCCTTGCATTCATCCTAACCTCATCTAGTATACCAGTATATTCCATGTACTGACGCATATTTCCTCTTGCATTATGATGTCTTATATCATAGGTTCGGACGCTCCGGTTCCCAACCGCGCATCGATAAATTCAGATACAGCCAGCAGTAGATTTAGAAGTGAGTCCTCATCTATTGAGGATATGCTTTATTTCAGTATTTCAATAGACTCAGTATTTCAGTAGAGGGAGTTAGTTGGGGGATTGTCCCATCAACTCCACTTTCAGACAGTTTCAGTTAGAGGCTTTTCAGACTAGTTGTCAGACAGTATTTAGTTTTACAGATTGTTATTTCAGTTGTTACACTTTATAAGTATTTAGATTTTGAACCTTATGGCAATTCATCCAAATTCTACATTTATTTCATGATTATTATACAGTGCTTACAACAGATATCAGTCATGGGTCAGCTTGTGGTCCTTCGGGGTCGTAAGTACCGTGTGACGACTAGGGGGTAGTCCCGGGTCATTACAATCTTGGTATCAGAGCCTAAGGTTCAACAGTGTCCTAGGAAGTTTGAAATTCGCATATAGTAGAGTCTTGTGCAAGGGTGTGTAGCGCGCCACACTTATGGACAGGAGGCTATGAGATGTTTTAGGAAAAGTTTCTCTTCTTTCAGTATTCATGTCGTGCGAGTGAGCATGAGCTCAAGTTAAAATATTAGTCTAATCCATTTCTCTCTTTCACTTCCAAAACATGCCTCCCAAGAAGACTAACGGAGGGAGAATAAAAAATCAGTCAGCACCTCAGCCCGTTCAGGCAGATCCCCTGGACGAGCATGTCTCTCATACAGAATTCAGAGATGCTTTCACTACTTTAGCCTATTCGGTAGTTTCTCAGAACAACCTACAGGCTGTTGTGCTATCTAGTCTTGGGTTTCATACCCAACAGAGCAAGAGAGAGAAGCATAAGAGAGAAGATAGAGAGAATAAGAGAGTCAAAATAAGTGGTTTTAAGCCAAGGTCAGAGGGTGGTAATCACTTCCAGTTTCGTCAGAAATTCTCAGCCCCAAATCCTTCTGTAGCTAGTACGCCAGTGCCAATATTTAGAAATAAATCTTTAGGTAGCACGTCAGTCTCTAAGCCTCAAGGTAGCATGAAAAGAGGTCGTACCCACCCTCTTTGTTAGAAATGTGGCAGAAACCATCAGGATGTCTGCAGAGCTGGTAGTGATGTTTGTTTTAGGTGTGGCAAGCCAGGCCACAGGGTCAGAGAATTTCCTCAGCCAGGTCCTCAAGTTCAGTCCAACCATCCTTCAGTCCCATCCAGTCGCCCAACTCAGCAGGGCGCCACTTCCATTTCCACTAGTGGTCAACACTAGAACAGATTTTATGCACTCCAGTCTCTCTATGATCAGGGAAGTTATCCTAATATAGTTATGGGTATGTTATGAGCCTTTCATCCTTATGTTTGTGCTTAGTTAGATTTTGAGGCTTCTCTTCCTTTGTAACCCTTATATTGTTGTCAACTTCGGTGTCGCCCAAAATATTAGTAGAGCCTTCCTCAGTATTTCCTCCGAATCTAGAGTATAGAGGTGACAATCCATTTTAGAATTATTGATTAAGTGGTTCACAGCTTTAGAATAATGGCTTTAAGCTAAGGGGGAGATGGTAGAACGAGTGATCAAGTCAGGCTTTCAGATTTTAGTAATGATGTTAGTAATGTCAGTACTCATGCCTTACATGTCAGCTCTATACTCATAGCTAATAGTCTTGCACATTAACAAAAATCATGTATGCTTACAGTTCCTAGTATACTGGAGTTCCAGTTTACTCAGTGTTACGATTCATGTTCCATGAATACAGAAACGCTAACTCATGTCATGCAACTCATGACTCATGTACTTATGCCTTACAGTATGCTCAGTTCCCATGACTTATGTTACACTCCTAATGATCAGCTAAATTCAGAGTATGTCATGTATATTCTCCGTTTAGATCCCTTGATAAACTCATGATGTTGATATTCTACTCCTCAAGCTTCAGTCAAGTGCCAAGTTCAGTATAGTGTCCATCCATGCTTCAGGTCTCCATGTTTTAACCTTTCAGTTGACCCTCTTTAGTGATGAGAAGTTGCTTAGATGAGAGAGAGTGAATGTTTAATGTTAAGGAAAGATTGTTGCATGCTTGTTTTACACGAGGCTTTAGTCATGAAGATAGGCTTGAATGTCATGTTGATGTATAAGTGGCTAGATATATTTCGGAGATTTGAGTAGGCTTGACCTTAGTGGAAAAATTCATTCCAGTTATTCAGACTAAGTACAGTTCAATCTTACTTGCCCAGTATTCAACTATCATCCATTTAGTTAATCAGATAAGTTAGTATGTTTTAGCCTTCGTGCTCAGCGCCCATATGAATATTTTCAGTAGTCTCAGTTGAAGTATTTTACTAAGGTGAAGTGTATTGTTGAGAAAGTATTTGATGAATATGTCTAAGCTTTAAAGTTTGTAGTTACAGTGCATAAGGCTTAGTAACTCTATCTTAGATGAAGTTTCGTAGGCCTCGCCTTATGTTACAGAATTTTAGCCATTTTACTCAGATGTTTTATTCAGTTCATGCCAAGATCCCTTGCTCCCTAAAGTCATTAGAACCTTTTAGAAAGAGTGTCAAAGGAATGCTCCAGTCGAGTGTAAGTTTTCTGCATGAGTTAGTTTGTAAAGCCAAGAATTTAGTTTAGTTTAGCAGTCAGGCGGACAAGCTCGTATCATTTTCCATCTTTCCATATAGTTTTACTATCCAAAGTTTCATGAATATGACCATTCCAAGATAGAGCATCCTAGTAGTTATGAGTTCAACCTAGTTCATGTATCATGCCTCAGTTTCAGATCCCAGATATTCAGTCATGATTTAGTTCATAGGTGCCCCGTGCATCATCTCAGCTTTTCCTTAGTATCTCAGCTAAGTCAGCATTCCTCGAAGGACATAGTGTCCCATGAAGGAGATGCACTATAACCCTTGAGCTTTCATGTCCTAAACCTTTCAGTTTCTCTTCACATAGCAAGATCCAGTTAGGAGGAATGAGTACCCACAAGTTGACTTTCTCGTTCCAATCTCAGTCGTATGACCATTCCAGTGTCATGGCATGTATTCAAGGAATCAGTTCAGTTCATGATATTCAGCCTGTGTATCATGTTTTAGACTCAATTATGCTCTCACATTCCCATACATTCATGTTCAGTAAATGATCTCAGGTTCATCAGTACTCTCAGCTTAGGAGAACAGTCTTCCTTAGCTTTACCCAGTTCCATGTTCAAGATATAATTATAAACTTGATATCAGTCACCGTTGCATATTTAGTCATGCATTCATGAATCGTTTTCAGTCATGTACTCATGCATCAGATATGCATGTTTAGTATGGAAGACTCAGGATATCAACAGTTTTAGTCATCCAGTCATGCTTCAGTTGTGCATGTCCAGTATGTACTCTCAGTTTATCATTTCTCCCATCTTAGTAAGTCTCATTCGAGGACGAATATTCCCAAAGGGGAGATATTGTAAGACCCTGCAAAATCCTAAGCTTAGCACAGTCCATTAAAGCTTAATAAGGGGTCCTCGACTTGGAAAAGTTCAGCAAAATATTAGGACAAGTTTATGTAAAAACAGTGGCCCACCGCGATTAGGCCACGTCGCGGTGAGTATCGCGATGAGACCTCCATCGCATCACGCTGAAGTCCATTTTGGCATTTGTCAAATTCCAGTAGCTCACCATGATTACCCCGCATCGCAATGAGTCTCAAATCGATAATTGTCATGAACCAGTGAGTCACCGCGGTGGATTTAGCGATGACCCAGTCACCGCATTGCGGTGAGGCTTTAATCTGCATTCCAGTTACAGGATTTTAAATCCCAAGGGCAACTTAGACTTTTCCCATGACTCAGATCAACCTTTAAACACAAAATTATGCCCTAAATACCCTATTATGTCACATTTCCTCACTTTCTCTCAAGAACAAAATCATTCTCTCTTAAGAGTCAAAAACCCTAGTTCAAGAAATCAAGGTCAATCCCAAGAATCTCTCTAATAACTCCAAGAAACTCACAAACTAAGGTATGTTAGATGTTCATTCATGGGTCCCTTCCATCCATGAAGTCCAAGAATTCTTTTTCAAAGTACAGAAATTGTGTATTTATGATTTCCATGTTTGTATTAGATTGAATTCATGTTCGTGATATTAGTTGGGTCTCAATCCATGATTTAAGTGCATGTTTTTTCCTGAAATTGAATAGCAAGTGTGAAGAATATTTGATTATCTTGATAAATCCTTAAATTTACAAAGTGATTAAGGTGTCTATGATGTTATTTTGATTTTAATCCATGATCTAGATTACAAGTTCCAAGAATTGATCCTAATATGCGTTGAACTACATGATATTCATGATAAGCCCTTCAATGAGCAAGTTGATTGTTGTAATCATGTCAACCCTAAGTGTTTATTATTTAATGTACCAATTATGCTTTCCATGTGTTTGATAAATTATCTATGAGAATGAAACAATGTCATTATAGCATGCTAAAATATGTTCTCCATTCATGTACAAGTTAATGCATTACAAGTGTTTGATGAAATGTCTCTATGAGTGAATTATGACCAAATGAACAATTATATGTTATTCAAAGTTATGTTTTTCTTTACTTTTCATTCTATCGAGTCCTGAGGATATTTAATACCCGATAATTTAGCTATCTATCTAGATCCAGTATCAGTTACAGAATAGTATCAGTCATGTCACGATCAGTAGTACTCTCAATCTATTACAGAACTCAGTAGAACTAAGTCAGTTACAGAACTTAGGAAAACTCAATAATCTCAGTATCAGTCCAGTCCAGTTCAGTATACTCAGTTCAATGTCTTTCAATTGGGAATAGGACTCAACACCGATCGATCCTAGGGATGGGGGCACACCCGTTAGTTAGGACTGGGTCCCTAGAAGCAATCCCTAAGTTTCAGAACTACATAGCCAGCGTAGGTTATGAGATGTCACCCGTTAGATAGGACTGACATACTCAGGGATTACCTGCTAGTTTAGGACTGATCTCAGGGGTCACCCGCTAGATTAGGACTGACTCCACAACAGTTTTTAGTACCCGTGGCACAGTATTAGCACCCTTCCAGCTGGGGTTACAGGTTAGACCCTAATTAGATGAGAAGGAGGCATATCGGTTAGATGATTACCTCTCACAGTTTTGGTTTCAGTCTTAGTATAGAATTCAGTTTAGTTCTACAGAATTAGGACTCTTAGATACAGTCAATCAGTATCAGTAACTCAGTTATCAGAATTCAGTACTTAGCTTCGAAAAAGCTCAGTTACAATATACATTCACGTGCATGCGCAGTATTACATACTCAGTAGTTACATTAGTTTCAGTTTTCATGTACTCTCGTATTCAGTTACTCTATATCATTCAGTCAGTATTGTTCATGCATATGAACCATTGTATTCAGCCTTACCTCATCTAGTATACCAGTACATTCCACGTACTGACGCATACTTTCTCTTGCGCTATGATATCTTATATCATAAGTTTGGATGCTCCGATCCCCGACCGCGTATAGACAGATTCAGATTCAACCAGCAGTAGATTTAGAAGAGAGTCCTCATCTATCGAGAATATATTTTATTTTAATATTTTAGTAGACTCAGTATTTCAGTAGAGGGAGTTAGTTGGGGGATTGTCCCATCAACTCCTCATTCAGACAGTTTTAATTAGAGGTTTTTCAGACTAATTATCAGACAGTATTCAGTTTTACAGATTGTTATTTCAGTTGTTATACTTTATCAGTATTTGGATTTTGAACCTTATGGCAATTCATCCAAATTTTGCATTTATTTCATGATTATTATACAGTGCTCACAGCAGATATCAGTCATGGGTTTGCTTGTGATTCTTCAGGATCGTAAGTAGCGTGTGACGACTAGGGGGTAGTCCCGGGTCGTTACATAATTATCAGTAATTTAGTTATCAGTAATCTCACCTATTAGTTACTCAGTTTCAGTATAAATCTCAGACACAGTATATATGTACATGCATAGTATTGCATAATCAGTGTTTACAGTAGCTTCGGTTATCCATGTACTCTCATTTATTTATATTTATATCACTTAGTCAGTTACTGTTCATGCATATAATCCCATGCATTCAGCCTTACCTCATCTAGCATACCAGTATATTCCACGTACTGATCGCATACTCTTTTCTTGCTCTATGATGTCTCATATCATAGGTTCAGACACTCAGGTTCCTGACTGCACTTAGCTAGATTTAGTCAGCAGCAGCAGATTCAGTAGTGAGTCCTCATCCATCGAGGATATTCTTTTATTTCATTATTACAGTAGATTCAGTATTTCATTAGTAGGAGTTAGTTGGGGGTTTGCCCATTAACTTCACATTTAGACAGTTAAGTTAGAGACTTTTCAGACTAGACTAGTTCAGACAGTATTCAGTTTTCAAATATTTGCATCAGTTGATATATTTATCAGTATTCATATTATGAACCTTATTGCATTTCAGCCTTAATTCTACATTATTTCAGTAGTATTATTCAGTGCTCACAACAGGTACCAGTCATGAATTAGCTTGTGGTCCTTCGGGGTCGTAAGCAACGTGTGATGTTCGGGGTGCATACTTGGGGCGTTACATGTTGAATTATTGTTGAACAGTATAGGATAAAGCTGTGTTGATGTCAACTATTTTTTACTAATGTCTGTCATTGCTGTTGTAAGCGGGTAAGCAGAGATTGGTTTAGTCGTCAAAAGTTATTAGGGCGGTTTGGCTGTGTATTGGGCCTGATGTTGTTGGCCCTATTTTTTAAAAAAGAAAGGTTATTAGGAATAGGAGTTTTAAGACTAGTTATTTAATAAATATCCCAAAATTATAATGTCAGTTAATTTTATTTAAATTTAAATCACATTGAAAATCAGTTGGTCAATTGTATTGTAATTGTGGCCCAATTGATTTCAATTATGATCAAATTCAATAAATTGGCTAAAATTAAAATAATATTCGATACGAATTATCAACCAGTTTAATCCGGAGCTTCTTGATTTAAAAAAATCAAAAAAATATTTTTCAAATAAATTATTTTTGATAACAAATTATAGTTGGATCAACATTTCATCCATTGAATTAATTTTAGAGACAATCCTTGATTAAAATCAAATTTCAAATGAAATAAATATTTAAGTAACAAAATTATTAGATCTCGTATACAAATGCGAGAATATATAATCGTTACTTAAAATGATAAAATTACCTAAAAAATATTTTGAAAAGTTTTACATGAATAAAATAAATGTTGTAATTTTATTTAAAATCAAAGAAACTCAAAATTAAACTTAGTCGTGGAGGACAAAAAATAGGTGTCAACAGAAGTGTCTTTGGACCCTACATCATGAAAGGATTTAGCATTCATAGATGGTTAGCGGGGTGAGCGCTAACATGTAACTCAGTGATAAGGGATAAAATATTAATGCCATTTCAAAATAAAATCCAAACCAATTTCAATGTACATGTTCGCATATATACATTTACATATATACATAAGATATTGGGATAGGGAATAAGGGTTAACATGGGATTTAAAATCATTAACCTGGACTATGTAGCTTCAATTATACTAAAGGCACCCACGACTATATGGATTCATCTCCCCCTGCTGAAAGGACCCCAGTGCGTGTGGCTTCACAAATCGTAGAAATCCAAGGAAGGGTCAGGGAGTCCTTCATACCCCAGTCATTCCAAAACATATATATAGTGTGAACTATGCACACGGTCATAAAGACCCTCACGCCGGCAAACGTGGTTTCAAGTATCGGTTCCTCCAGGGCCTTCACCTTCCACAACGAGCTACACAACCCCCGTTAAGACCAATTACAATATTTAGCACATAACCATCTATTTAACCAAAAATTATCCATTTAGGCATTTGCCGAATGGTATCGTCATACCAATTGAACTTGCAAGTCAATTCCATCATGTCATTCCAATTATCCATTAATTTGGGGGAATTCATGACCCTCAAGCTCCAATTTAAAAACTATACCATGGCCACCAAGGCCTTTCCAAAATAATTTATCCGTTTACCCCTTTAATGTAATGTATTAATTTAGAAAACGTGGGCAAAGCCACATGAGTATCCATATTTCAAAGCCACTTATGTAAGTAGGTTGAGATTATTACCAAATTTAATACCAAAATTTATTTATTCAGGGGAATCCATGACCCCCATCCTATTATTAATGCCCATGCACCCAATGAGTTTCAAATCCACCAATAAAGCATAAACAAATGCATATAAATCGTGGGAATACTATTTATCCCATTATCATCCAAAATCCTCAACCCAAATTCCAAAACCAAGCATTTAAAACCACACAAATAGCAACCATTTTCCATAATAGAATATAAGTTTGTGGAGAGAGAGGTATGCCTGAAACACAAAGAATTTTGGAGAAGAAACCGCTCTTTGAGCCCTAGATTACCAATCCCTTGAAAACCCTATTTTTTCTTGATTGGGGAATTTAAGAGAGGGGAGTAATGTTATTTGATTTGTTTTGGGATGATAATGAGGCCCCAAAAGTGTTTATGGTATTATGTTCTTATTGGTGAAGGAGGGAAATGACCAAAGTGACCTTAAATAAAATGCAAGAAACTATCGCTAATCGTTAGGGTTACGTCACGACTCGTAATTATTGGGTACGAGTCGTTGCGTAGAATCATAGTCTGGGCAGTGAATCAAGGCAAACTTACTACTAGGGTCACGATTACCACCCTATGACTCTTGACCAGACCTTACGACTTGAAGGGTCCTAGTCATCATCACAACAGAAACCATGGATCATCACACTGGTGGGACTACGAATTCCAGCTTATGACTCGTAATGTATCACCATGACTTGTGAGGGACCAGAAATACTCAGGATAGAAACATTGGCGAACTTACTAGTTAGGCTACGATTAGCGCCATACAACTTGTGATGAGTCTTCACGACTCATCACGTAAGTCGTACCTTGGACAGTGAGCTTAAAACTCAAAAATTTTCACAGTCCAAAACCTGGGTATTATAGTATATCTTGTTTAATCATAGACAACATTGTTTTACAGAAGTCTGTACTATACCCATCTACTCAAGGTGACTTATCAGGCCCTATAGACTTCAATCTCTCTAATATCTTGGTATTTGTTACTTTTGCACATAACATCTGTAACACCCTGTATTCAAGTACGTGTATTGGCGTATTCAAGTACGTGTATTGGTCTTATTTATATGGAATTAATTTTTTATTTTATTTATACCAGAATTTGCCCGTCAATGGTTCCATGCGAAGGTTATTGGATAAGATTTCCAACGATATAAAGATTTCCAAAAACGGATAAGTTTCAGATATAATCAAGCACATTCACAACTATAAAACGGTGGCCGAGATATTTGGGAATAGTAAATGTGCAGGAAAATTTCCTGCACACAAACTACTGAGGCCAGCAGAATTTTTGGGTCAACTTTAAACGATTATAACTCACTTAATATAATGAACTGGGAGATCTTCGACCTATTAAAAGAAAGATCTTTGATTCTTCTTTCCAATTCAATTGGTTTAATCCAAATCCAACATCTAAGTAAGGAGTTATACTCGTTTTACTTCATCCTATCAAAATAGATTTTTAGGGTCAACTTCAAACGACCATAACTCCTTATATAGGACGAACTGGGTGGCCTACTTTATATGAAATGAAATCCCTTTAAATTATCCTTCCAACTATACCAATTTCACCCAAATCCGATATCGGAGCAAAGATTTATGGTCGATCTAATTTAGCTTATCAAAACAGTCCACTAAAGGACAGATTTGACATTATTTAAATTTTAAAGGCATTTTGGTCATTTACTATTATATTATAGACGGGAATATGTGTATACATACATGTATATGAGTTCAAAAACTCATTTTCATCATCAATCATTGAGAAAGAACAAACCCTAGCCAAATTTGACCTTTAAATTACTTTTGATTCAACCGTAGAAATTCCAAAGTAATCTGATAACTGTGTTTGTCATCTCGAGAGCTTCGAACGGCACCTATTATTTGTGAAAATAGGATTGCATAATCAAGAGGTGAATTCTAAGGTATGACTATTGTTTGCCTTTGTTCTTTTCCATATGTATATGTGTGATAGAGGATTATATGTATTGGTTGTTATTGAAAGGTGATGGAAATAGGGTTATGGACTATTTTGCATGGTTTGGTTGTATTTAATTGTGGAAGGTGGATATGGTAATTGAGTTATGGAAGGTGGATATGGTGATATACTATTGAATTGATGATTATTTATGTCTATGGCTCAATTTGGTTTAATGGATTGGTTGGAAGGATAAATGAATCCAAACTTGATATTGGAGGATGTTGTATGAATATGCATGGCATGTGAATGTAATTGGAGTATAAGAGGGTTAAAGTGACACCCTTTAGGGTGTAATTAAGGCATAATACTTAACCACTAGTTTGGTGAATTCAAATAATTGAATTGTGACGTTTGGTTGCTAATACTAGATTGCTATATATGTTCATTGTAGGTAAGTAATCCGAAAAGACGGGAAGTCCATTTGGGACTAGTATTGAAGGTTGACAGTCAGGTATGTAAAGCATACTCTATACCATATCTTTGGCATAAAAGTGAACAATTGTTCTATTAAGAAAGTTTCCAAAGTTATTCAATAACATGTGATCCATAATGGTTTTGTATGATGTCCTACGTTACCAATGAACTTGTTTCCACCCTACAAGATGTCAAGACATTTCAATACTTACTTGTTTTCCAAATCTTACATGTTTATTGAACTAATGAATGTCATAAGGTATCCGGTTACTCAAACAAGATCCATGTGCTATTAATGACTCCAAAACGTTTTATTGATATACCAATAAGTTCCTACTTTATTGTTATGGCATTGATGACTCCAAAACACTTCATTGATGTGACAATGAGTTCTTACTTCATTGTTATTGCATTGATGGTCTATTTATATGTCTCTTATTGATGTATCATTGTTTCAAAGTATCAAAAATGCGGTGGCGACCGAAATAACAATCTCAAAGATTAATTGAACTAAGTGATGGAAGTTCTCTCTTATCGGGTGGTATCCCAGGGGCATAATCCTATCATGGGTCGATCCCTACTTATATGTTTATGGGTGGTATCTTAGGGGCATAAGCCTATCATGGGTCGATCCCAGTTGATATGTACTAGAGGCACCCTAATGGTCACAGTACAGTACAGTAATGATTACAAAGATGATAAGAACGAAGGTAAAGTGATTGAATAAATACAATGTACAGGTTGTCACAAGTTCTAGTAAGTGTGGTCCACTCCTATTATGATTTATTCACTTGTTTCTGATTTCTATTGAGCTCCTATATCATATATAATTATCTACAGATTTACATACTTAGTACATATTTCGTACTGACGTCCCCCACAGGGGACCTGCATTTCATGTTGCAGGCATAGGTACCTCAGCTCATACACCGCACAAGTAGGAGCCAGGATATCCAGCTGTTTTTTGTGAGCTCCTGTTTACTTTGGGGCTTTCCGTGTCATATACAGTCACTTTTGGTATTGTATAGAAGTTAGTTATATGGCGGGGTGTGTCCCGACCTTAGTTAAACTCTGTGTATTATCTAGAGGCTTTGTAGACCTAATGTACAGTCAAGGTGGTATTTTGTTAATAGACGTGATGGCTCCAACGACCAAGTATTGTATATACATATATATGTTTTCTCGAGCTTATAAAGGTGATTATTTCCTTTTATATGCGACATGATGCTGTCCGAATTTCGGGTTGTCATAGAGGTATGCATGGGAAGTATAAGGTTATGAGTTGGTTCTCCAGGGCCTCTTCGGTTACGGGTGCCAGTCCGCCCCAATAGGATTTGAGGCGTGACAAAAGTAGTAGCAGAGAAGTTCGTCCTAGTGAGTCTACAAAGCCGTGTCTACGTAGAGTCTTGTTTATCGGTGTGTCGTGCACCGCATCTATAAACAAGAGGCTATGGATATTTAGGAATTGTCTCTTTTCTTCATGTCTTAGATCGTGTGATAGAGCCTATATTGTATATGATGTCATAGTTGACCACTGAATCCGTTTGTTTCTCTTATAATAGTAATGATGCCGGTTACCAGAAGCAAGAATACCGGTAAACATGTAGATGTGGCTATCGGAGAGGGTACTAGTAAGTCGCCCACTATACCAGCTAATCAAAGTGAGGCTCCAGCTGAGCATGCATCAGAAACTTCTTCCACTCTGGAAGAAATAAGAGGGAGGAGAACTATATCTCCAGAGCCACCTATTAATGCTGTTGATCAAGATCTTAGAAATGCAGTGCAACTTTTGACTCGTATAGTTGCTGGGAAAGCTCAAGGGCAAGTTATTCCTACCACGGGTCCTAGTGGTACAGATAGGGCGGCTAGCCTTCGAACACAGGATTTTCTTAAGATGGATCCTCCCACTTTTACTGGATTAGATCTTAACGAGGACCCACAAGACTTTATTGATCAAATTCAAAGGGCCTTAGATGTTATGCATATAACGGGTAGAGAGACAGTAGAGTTAGCGGCGTATAGATTCAAAGGGGAGGCTATATATTGGTACGAGGACTGGAAAAGATCTAGGGGTATTGATGCACCCCCAACTACTTGGAAAGAGTTCAAAGAGGCATTTCTTGATCATTATCTTCCATTCGAGATTCGTCAGGCCCGTGTAGATCAGTTTTTAAATCTTCGTTAGGGGAATATGAGCGTAAGGGAGTACAGTCTCCGATTTAATTCCTTGTTGAGATATGATCCTAATGTTGTAGCTACTATGGATGACAGAGTTCATCAATATGTGGATAGGCTGGATCCATATTTGGTTAGAGATTGTACTATTGTCATTTTGAACAAAGATATGGACATAGCGAGGATCCAAGATTTTGCACAAAAAATGGAAGATTAGAGACAGAGGAGAAGAACACAGGAATTAGAAAGAGGATATTCCAAGAGGGCCAGATCTACAGGGCAGTTCATGGCATCCCAAAGAGGGTTTAGACCACAGTTTTCTACTAGACCACCTAGGCCATTATCTTCTTATTCTGCAGATAGTGCCCCACCACAGTTCCAAGGGTCCAGAGAAAATCAATTTAGGCACAGAAGTGAGAGTCAGAGTTCGCGGATAGTGGGTTACCAAGGGCAAGGGAATATGAGTCAATCGAGACCTCCTCGAGAGCCATGCAATAAATGTGGAAGGTATCATTTGGGTGCATGTCGGCTGGGGACCAATGTTTGCTTTTGGTGCAGTATGTCAGGGCATATGATGAGAGAATGCCCACGAAGGGGCATAGGGGGTATGGCACGACCTACGGGGTCATTTGTTGCATCATTATCATCGATGCCTTATTCTGGAAGGAGTGCACAACCAATGGGTCATGTTAGAGGTGATAGAGGAGCCACGAGTTCTAGCGGGGCTCAAAATCGTACGTATGCTCTAGCAGATTGATAGAATTTAGAGGCTTCCCCAGATGTGGTTACGGGTATGTTGTCTATCTTTTCATTCGATGTATATGCCTTAATTGATCCCGGTTCTACATTATATTATGTTACTCCATTGGTTGCTGGAAATTTTGAAAGAATACCTGAACTGTTAGTTAAGCCATTTGAAGTGTCCACACCGATTGGGGAATCTATTATAGCTAGAAGGGTTTACCGAAACTGCATAGTAACTGTTTGTGGTCGTGATACGATGGCTGATCTTGTGGAGTTAGAAATGGTAGATTTTGATGTTATAATGGGTATGGACTGGTTGGCGTCTTGTTATGCCACAATTTATTGCTGCACGAAAAAGGTATATTTCCATTTTCCAAATGAATTAGTCCTTGAATGGAAAGGTGAAATTGGCGTGCCAAGAGGTAGATTTATTTCTTATTTTAAGGCAAGAAGAATGATTTCCAAGGGATACAGAAGTGGAGCCACTAACTCTTCACGCTGTTCCGGTGGTAAATGAATTTTCTGATGTATTTCCTGAAGATCTTCCAGGTTTGCCTCCTGAACGAGAAGTAGAGTTTGGTATTGATGTAATACCAGGCACCCAACCAATCTCCATTCCTCCGTATAGAATGGCCCCAGCAGAATTACGAGAATTGAAAGAGCAATTGAAAGATTTGCTAGAGAAGGGATTCATAAGGCCTAGTATGTCCCCCTGGGGAGCACCAGTGTTATTTGTGTGCAAAAAGGATGGATCGCTGAGGATATGTATTGATTATCGGCAATTGAATAAGGTGAATATTAAGAATAAATATCCTCTCCCAAGAATTGATGATTTATTTGATCAGTTACAGGGCGCCAAGTGCTTTTCTAAGATTGATTTGAGGTCAGGTTACCACCAAGTGAGGGTCAAAGAGAAGGATATACCCAAGACAGCTTTCCGAACATGGTATGGTCATTATGAGTTTCTAGTTATATCATTTGGGCTAACAAATGCACCCGCAGCTTTTATGGATTTGATGAATAGGGTGTTTAAGCCATTCCTGGATGTATTTGTGATAGTTTTTATAGATGATATTCTAGTTTATTCTAGATCAGAAGAGGACCATGCCAATCACTTACGACAGGCATTACAGACTCTTCGTGATTGTAAGCTTTATGCAAAGTTCTCTAAATGTGAGTTTTGGTTAAAGTCGATGGCTTTTTTAGGTCATATTGTATCTAGTGAAGGGATAAAGGTTGATGCTCAAAAGATAGAAGCTGTGAAGAACTGGCCAAGGCCCACAACGCCTACGGAGATTCGTAGTTTTCTCGGGTTGGCCGGTTATTATAGAAGGTTTGTTGAAGGCTTTTCTTCCATTTCAGCACCCTTAACCAAGCTAACCCATAAAGCATCCAAATTCCAATGGAATGATGCCTGTTAGAAGAGTTTTCAAGATTTAAAGAACAAGTTGATTTCTACATCCGTGTTGGTACTTCCAGAAGGCAACGAAGGGTATACAGTGTATTATGATGCTTCCAGAATTGGTTTAGAATGTGTATTGATGCAGCATGGTAAGGTAATAGCATATGCTTCTAGACAATTGCGGCCACATGAGGAAAATTATCCTACACACAATCTTGAGCTGGCACCAGTTATTTTTGCTTTAAAGATATGGCGCCACTACTTATATGGGGTTCATGTCGATATATATACTGACCATAAGAGCTTGCAATATATTTTTAATTAAAAGGATCTAAATTTAAGGCAGCGGAGATGGCTTGAACTATTAAAGGACTACGATATTGATATCTTGTACCATCCAGGGAAAGCAAATGTGGTAGCTGATGCATTAAGTCGTAAGGCTATGATGGCGCCTATAGAAAGGCAAAAGATTATTAAAGGTCTTCACCAGTTAGCTAGTTTGGGAGTTCGCCTTCTTGAAACTCTGGATAAAGAGCTTATCGTACATAACGCTGCGGAATCTTCATTAGTAGCTGAAGTGAAAGAGAAGCAATATGCAGATCCTATTTTATTACAGCTTAAGGAGAACGTTCAGAGTGGTGCGACCAAGGTATTTGAGCTTACGTGAGAAGGAGTACTTCAGTGCCAAAACCGATTGTATGTGCCAGATGTAGACAGGCTAAGAAAGAAGATTATGACAGAGGCACATTGTCCAAGGTATTTCATTCATCCAGGATCAACCAAAATGTATCAAGATTTGAAAGATATGTATTGGTGGAATAACATGAAGAAGAGCATTGCAGAATTTGTAGCTGAATGTCCAAATTGTCAAAGAGTTAAAGTTGAGCACCAAAAACCCGGAGGTTATATGCAATGCATTGATCTTCCAAGCTGGAAGTGGGATATGATCAACATGGATTTCGTTATTGGTTTGCCTCGTACATCCCAAAAGTTTGATTCTATATGGGTGATTGTTGATAGGCTTACCAAATCCACACATTTTCTACCAGTTAGGACCACTTACACAGTTGAAGAGTATGTGAAGCTGTACATTAAAGAGATAGTCCGATTACATGGAGTGCCAATCTCTATTATATCATATCGGGGAACCCAATTTACCACAAACTTTTGGAAGTCTTTTCAGAGGTGTTTGGGAACACAAGTGAAGTTGAGTACAGCTTTTCACCCTCAAATAGATGGATAAGCAGAACGTACCATCCAAACACTTAAAGATATGCTACGAGCTTGTGTAATAGATTTAAGGGCAACAGGGATGATCATTTACTTCATATTGAGTTTGCCTACAATAATAGCTATCATTTAAGTATCAACATGGCACCATATGAAGCTTTATATGGAAGAAAGTGTAGATCACCAATAGGATGGTTCGAAGTGGGTGAAACTCTTTTATTTGGACCGGATCTTGTTTATCAAGCCATAGAGAAGGTTAAAGTAATTCAGCAACGACTGAAAACAGCCCAAAGTCGACACAAGTCATATGCGGATAGTAGAAAGAGAGGGCTAGAGTTTTCTATAGGTGATTGGGTATTTTTGAAGGTATCACCAATGAAAGGGGTAATGAGATTTGGCAAGAAAGGAAAGTTGAGTCCACGTTATATAGGCCCATATAAGATCACTCGAAGGTTTGGACAAGATGCATATGAATTAGAGCTACCCCAAGAGCTCTCATCAGTACATCCAGTATTTCATGTGTCAATTCTTCGAAAGTGCATCGGAGATCCATCACATATCACTTCTACTGAGGATGTGCAAGTTTCGGAAGATTTTATCTATGAGGAAGTGCCTATTGCTATTCTAGATCGCCATGTTAAGAAGATAAGAAATAAAGAGACAAAATCTGTGAAAATAGGTTGGAGAAATCATCAAAGGGAAGAGATTACATGGGAAGCTGAGGAAGCAATGAAATCTAAGTACCCTCATTTGTTCAAAGATGAAGAGGAAGTTCAAGAAACGGAGTTAGAACATTAACAAGTAAGTTTTTTTTTATATATGCATAGTATTTATGTGATGATGTGAATATTAATGATGGACTTGAACTTGTTTCGGTTGAATAACTACGCTAACATTCGAGGACGAATGTCCTAAAGGGGGGGAAGGATGTAACACCCCGTATTCAAGTACGTGTATTGGCGTATTCAAGTACATGTATTGGTCTTATTTATATGGAATTAATTTTTTATTTTATTTATACCGGAATTTGCCCGTCGATGGTTTCATGCGAAGGTTATTGAATAAGCTTTCCAACGATATAAAGATTTCCAAAAATAGATAGGTTTCAGATATAATCGAGCACGTTCAAAACTATAAAACGGTGGCCGGGATATTTGGGAATAGTAAATGTGCAGGAAAATTTCATGCACACAAACTACTGAGGCCAGCTGAATATTTGGGTCAACTTCAAACGATCATAACTCTCTTAATATAATGAACTGGGAGATCTTTGACCTATTAAAAGAAAGATCTTTGAGTCTTCTTTCCAATTCAATTGGTTTCATCCAAATCCAACGTCTGAGTAAGGAGTTATACTCGTTTTATTTCAGCCTATCAAAACAAATTTTTAGGGTTAACTTCAAATGACCATAACTCCTTGTACAAGACGAACTGGGTGGCCTACTTTATATAAAATGAAATCCCTTTGAATTATCCTTCCAACGATACCAATTTCACCCAAATCTGATATCAGAACAAAGAGTTATGGTTGATCTACTTTAGCTTACCAAAACAGTCCACCAAAGGACAGATTTGACATTATTTAAATTTTAAAGGCATTTTGGTCATTTACTATTATATTATGGACGGGAATATGTGTATATATACAAGTATATGAGTTCAAAAACTCATTTTCATCATCAATCATTGAGAAAGAACAAACCCTAGCCAAATTTGACCTTTAAATTACTTTTGATTCAACCGTAGAAATTCCAAAGTAATTCGATAACTGCGTTTGTCATCTCGAGAGCTTCTAACAACACCTATTATTTGTGCAAACAGGATTTCATAATCAAGACGTGAATTCTAAGGTATGAATATTGTTTGCCTTTGTTCTTTTACATATGTATATGTGTGATAGAGGATTATATGTATTATTTGTTATTGAAATGTGATGGAAATAGGGTTATGGACTATTTTGCATGGTTTGGTTGTATTGAATTGTGGAAGATGGATATGGTAATTGAGTTATGGAAGGTAGATATGGTGATGTACTATTGAATTGATAATTATTTATGTCTATGGCTCAATTTGGTTTAATGGATTGGTTGGAAGGATAAATGAATCCAAACTTGATATTGGAGGATGTTGTATGAATATGCATGGCATGTGAATGTAATTGGAGTATAAGAGGGTTAAAGTGACACCCTTTATGGTGTAATTAAGGCTTACTAATTAACCACTGGTTTGGTGAATTCAAATAATTGAATTGTGACGTTTGGTTGCTAATACTAGATTGCTATATATGTTCATTGTAGGTAAGTAATCCGAAAAGACGGGAAGTCCATTTGGGACTAGTATTGAAGGTTGACAGTTAGGTATGTAAAGCATACTCTATACCATATCTTTGGCATGAAAGTGAACAATTGTTCTATTAAGAAAGTTTCAAAAGTTATTCAATAACATGTGATCCATAATGGTTTTGTATGATGTCCTACGTTACCAATGAACTTGTTTCCACCCTACAAGATGTCAAGACATTCCAATACTTACTTGTTTTCGAAATCTTACATGTTTATTGCACTAATGAATGTCAGAAGGTATCCGGGTACTCAAACAAGATCCATGTGCTATTAATGACTCCAAAACGTTTTATTGATATACCAATAAGTTCCTACTTCATTGTTATGGCATTGATGACTCCAAAACACTTCATTGATGTGCCAATGAGTTCTTACTTCATTGTTATTGCATTGATGGTCTATTTATATGTCTCTTATTGATGTATCATTATTTCAAAGTATCAAAAATGCGGCGGCGACCGAAATAACAATCTCAAAGATTAATTGAACTAAGTGATGAAAGTTCTCTCTTATCGGGTGGTAACTCAGGGGCATAAGCCTATCATGGGTCGATCCCTATTTATGTGTTTATGGGTGGTATCTTAGGGGCATAAGCCTATCATGGGTCAATCCCAGTTGATATGTACTGGAGGCAGCCTAATGGTCACAGTACAGTACAATAATGATTACAAAGATGATAAGAACGAAGGTAAAGTGATTGAATAAATACAATGTACAGGTTTTCACAAGTTCTAGTAAGTGTGGTCCACTCCTATTATGATTTATTCACTTGTTTCTGATTTCTATTGAGCTCCTATATCATATGTGATTATCTACAGCTTTACATACTCAGTACATATTTCGTACTGACGTCCTCCACGGGGGACCTGCATTTCATGCTGCAGGCACGGTACCTCAGCTCATACACCGCACAAGTAGGAGCCAGGATATCCAGCTGCTTTTGGTGAGCTCCAGTTTACTTCAGGGCTTTCCGTGTCATATACAGTCACTTTTGGTATTGTATAGAAGTTAGTTATATGGCGGGGTGTGTCCCGACCTTAGTTAAACTCTTTGTATTTGTCTAGAGGCTTTGTAGACATAATGTACAATCAAGGTGGTGTTTTGTTAATAGACGTGATGGCTCCAACGACCAAGTATTGTATATACATATATATGTTTTCTCGAGCTTATAAAGGTGATTATTTCCTTTTATATGCGACATGATGCTGTCCGAATTTCGGGTTGTCATAGAGGTATGCATGGGAAGTATAAGGTTATGAGATGGTTCTCCCGGGCCTCCTCGGTTACGGGTGCCATTTTGCCCCAATAGGATTTGAGGCGTGACAACATCACCTATTGTTCATGGTTGATCACAAGTACTTGTTGCATAATTATTTTGTTATCTACATGGTAAGTGAAATTTGATGTGCCCATAAGTCCCTGATAGAACTATAAAATCTCTTATTTGATGCTCTTAGGGTCAGCCAACTTATTACCTGATAGTGAAGTGGGGGAGGTAATCTGCTTTCTTTGTTTTTTGTTCTTCATACAACAACAACAATAAACCCAGTATATTCCCACATAGTGGGGTCTGGGGAGGGTAGAATGTACGCAGTCCATACCACTACATCCGAAGAAGTAGACAGGTTGTTTCCGATAGACCCCTGGCTCAAGAAAAGGACCGAGACCGAGTTCAAATATCGCAAACATACAACATGATAAAATAACAACGATACAACAACCTCAAATAAGTACATGAACCAACAAAAGGCACCCCCTCCTCCCAACCCTAACCCTACCAACCAAGCTACACGAAACTCTCCTAACTCCAACCTATGACTTAACCACACCCCTTAGCCCTCTACCCTAATACTCTTCCTCCAAACCTTCCTATCAAGGGTCATGTCCTCAGTGAGCCGTAATTTCTCCATGTCACGTCTAATTACTTCTGTCCAGTATTTCTTCAGTCTACCCCTACCCCGCTTGAAACCATCCAAGGCCAACCTCTCACACCTACGAACTGGAGCATCTGTGCCCCTTTTCACCACATGCCCAAACCATCTCAACCTCCCTTCCTAAATTTTATCCTCCACCGACGCCACTCCCACCTTATCCCAAATAGCCTCATTCCTAATCCTGTCAGCCCTCGTGATACCGCACATCCAACGCAACATCCTCATTTCTACCACCTTCAACTTCTGAACGTGAGAGTTCTTAACCGGCCAGCACTCCGCGCCATACAACATAGCCGGCCGGATTGCAACTTTATAGAATTTGCCTTTCAGTTTGGGATACACCTTCTTATCGCAAAGGATTCCTGAGGCGAGCCGCCATTTCAACCAACCTTCCCCAATACAGTGAGAGACATCCTCGTCAATCTCTCCATTCCCCTGAATCATAGGCCCAAGGTACTTAGAACTATCTCTCTTACATACCACCTGAGACTCCAACTTCACCACCACCTCGTCCTCTTGCCTCATGTCACTAAACTTACACTCCTAGTACTCTGTCTTTGTCCTACTCAACCTAAAACCTTTAGTTTCCAGGGTTTGTCTCCAAACCTCCAACTTATCATTAACACCTCGACACGACTCATCAATCTTCATAATTGTCAAAAAGTACTTAGTATTAGAATTTCCTATCTGAATCTAGAGTACTCTTGATTTCTATCTCATGACACTTTCTTCTATCAAAGACCACCTCTATAGGTTTAACATAATTTCCTTTTCCTTCTGAATCACTTTCTGTGAATGATCAACCTTCATTTCTGTCTAAACAGCCTTCAACTCATCGCTATAAATGTTGACCTTCTGAGTTAGTTATTTGAATTATGTATTATTTAGATGCTTTAAATGCCTTTGCAACTACATCAGGTTAGTCCATATCTGATTTATTTTCCCGATATGAGCCCTTCTTATCCAGTTCACAGTCACAATTTGTAAAAACTCGGCATGATCAAAACCATAGATTAAAAAATCTAAATGGACTTCTAGGAGTCCTGGCTATGTGTGACATGTTCAGCACCATAGGAGAGTGATATGATACACTTGGTAACTCATACTCTGTAATGACATGCCCTCATTTCCACATCCACTCTACATTTCCAAACATTCTATCAATTCTACAATAAATTTTATTGCTAGTCATGCTTATTACTCCAAGTATAATAATCACCCCTCCAAGGTAGTTTTGTAAGAGCAACCTGATTAACACACACTACAAAACCTTTGACTTTAGTAGTGGAGAAAGTATTGCCATATATTTTATCATGGACTATGATCATAGGATTAAATTCTCCACCTGTAAACCAAGGTAGATTGATTCCTTGAGCTAAGAGGATAAGATCTTCACACAAACTCTATCTTTGTTCTAGTGTGTTAAAATCATTCACCACTGTCGCTAGACATTCCATACCAAACACTCTTTTAATGACATGACAATGAATAAGTTGAGATAAATCTTTAATAAGAGCCAGTTCCAGTTTATTATCATCCCATATAACCCAAATCCTTCTATTTATGGCAAAGGAACAATTATTCAGACTCTTCCAACCTGGTACTAGATGCTACATTGCCTTTTTATCTTTGTGTTCCTTTACTCTTGTCTCCACTAATCCAACCAAACTACTATGTTTTATGTGCAGAAATTTCTTTATCTCCTTCTAATTATAACATTTATTTACCCCTCTTACATTCCAGACAACCCAATTCATTGAGATGATGATGTTTCGTCTTTGTAGGTGTTTTGCCACACACTATCCTCATGAGATAATAGAGGAAGACCATTACTAGTATTTGTTTGATGTAATACAAGAAATTCTGTGGCATTCAACTCCTCTACTTCCTTGGTTTCTTTCCCTTTCCCTTTATCAGGCGTACACTTTCTTTCTACTATTTTCACATCTTGATTCTGAGGAAGAGTGGTATGTTCAATATTCTCTGCAGTTATTTCCTACTAATCGACCCTATCTACCATTATTGGTCCCTTATAAAACCATTTCTAAACAATTTTGGGATTTCTCTTCTTCCTTGATTGTTTGAAGGCTTGGTTCTGTTGCACTGTCTTGCCTTCTACATTAGTCTGTTGATTAGGAACTCTAAGAGGAGGTTTCAGCTTATCTGGCTTGCCTTTTGCATTAGTTTGATTAGGAACTCTAGGAGGGGGACATACATGCATAATGTTTAAACATTGATCACAATAATCTGGTTTCCAATCAAAGACCACTGAAAACACCTACATTAGCATCCATAACTGCTTTTGATTCAGGTAAGCCTTTGGTGACATTCACCTCAATAAAATCCATGCAAATAAGATTGTAGTTTGCTTTGCAGTACATTCATCTGCAAATAGAGATTTTCCTATTGCACTTAAGAAATCACCACTCCAATAGTTCATAGGCAATTTAGGAAAGCTAAATAACAGTGGTATCACCATAAAAAATTCTTCATTAAAATCAAAATCAGCAGTCCATTGCTTGAGTATGATAGGTATCTTATTAATAGTATGGAGCCATGAGTATAGCACACTTTGCATATCGTCTATATTTTGGAACTAGACTATATAGTATCCGTCCTCATGAAGGTACAGAATAGGTTCATCTACATCGATCCAAATTCTTTGAATAAAATGTTTCATGTAATTATAGACAAGAACACCAATCACATAAGCTATTAAAGCACATCTCCACAGCATTTTCTGATTCTACTTCATTCTTATCTAACTGTACTACCATTTTACTATTTACAAAGTTAGGAGGTATATAATTAAGCTCCAATCCATAAGCATCAATTCTATTTTTCAAAAAAAAAAAACTTGCCTTAGGTTTATCATTGTTATTTTCCTGCAATATATTATCATTATCTAAGGCTTGATGAAATTATTGTTACAGATTATGTACCTCCTCTTTAGTTACTATAGCATCTCCATCTGGTATCCGGTACTGTTCTATTGATGGAGAACATGACTTCACCCAATTCAGCTGAGAGTCCCGATGAATAATACTTTGCTCATTCTTCTCACAAATCTCTAGATCTATTAGTTTGAGCTCCACTCCGAGGCTTATGAATGTTCATGCTTGTGTTGACGTACTGTTCCATTAACGAATTTGACTTATTGCCTTTTGTAAGTCCACTTAATACTCGAGAAAGGATATTATTTGATTGCTTTTTTCCATCATCCATTCCCATCCCATTTTTGAATAGCTTAAGCGTGGTGTTGCACTGGAAGTTGTTGTATCCCTGTTAATTCTTCCACCTGAGCCTTTCCCTATACTCTAGAGCTAATTGTGCGTCCATATGTAGCTACTATCTTCATCTAAGGCCTTCCACGCCCTCTTCTTTTCCTTTTTTCCATGGTGATTTTTCGGTAATTCAAGTTAACTAACTATGCAGAGAGCATGGTAAGAGAGAAAATTCATATTGGAAATGAAGGTGTTTATAACTTCTTGGCATCATTTAGCAAGAAGTACCTTGACAGCTGTAACACATTAGTTCTTACTTTTTCTCTCTCATAGTGATAACAGAGAAGCAAAGAGATATAGAAAGATGAGATTCTCAACAAAATTTAGTGAGCATTGTTCTAACACATACAAGAAACCAGATAATAAGAGATAAAAATGTTATGCAAATTAGATACGGAGATGGCAACCACCATCTTTCTAATCTGAACTATCCCCTTTACACATCTCATAGATCTACTAGTGTCACCTAAACATATTTTTACTACCCTTTTAGTACTATTTCTTTCACATTGCCCTTTATAATGAGAACTAGAAATGTTGAAATATGCCAATGGAAATAGTTATAATGTGGAACCACATTTCTCTCCCTTTCCAATGTGTCTCTCGCCTGTCAAAGCTACTCGAAATGCATAAGCATAAACTATTGAAGATCCTAAGAAGAATATATAGAGGACAAAGATTAACATTGATTATCTTAATAATATTTTAGTAACTTAACAATATCTCCTGTCAGAGTTAGGACTTGGATTATACCTCCCAACATTGCCTATAGTTAAGTATTCATCAGAATCTAACCATAGTAGCCAACAAAGATTCATGAATTTGTAGCTTTGGGATATATTCAAAGAAACAACAAACTGGAAAAAGTATGTGGTCTCAAGTTGACAACTGTTATGGCTATAGATGTCCCAAAATGATGCAAAAAAACTTTTTGGTCCTGAGCTCTCACGAGATGTTACTATGCTAAAATTTGTCAATTAGTTCAACATGTAGAATATTAAGTACAATACTTCATCCTGTATCCTCTGCCCAACAAGTTAACACCAATATTTAATACACAAAGACCCTAAACTTGACACCAAATTATAACTTTGACCTTAAACTTTGACAGTGCACAAATATGACCTTTAACTATTCAAAACTGCACAAATATGACCTCCGATCCTACATGGCAAAATGCGTGTTCAACACTCAAAACTGGGCGCGTCCAGCTTAAAATCTAAGGGCATAGTACATAAATATGACCCTAAACTTGACACCAAATTATAACTTTGACCTTAAACTTTGACAGTGCACAAATATGACCTTTAACTATTCAAAACTGTACAAATATGACCTTTAAATGACTTTTCACTATTATTTTTTCATTATTTCCGGCTCAAAGATTAAAATGACATCTAATTTCTTTTGTCATTGCGGAAAAAAAGCAATATTGAAGACTTATTAATTAGGTGGGTCAGTCTCATACGAAAAAATCGCGCGGGTATGTATATATATTATAAAGCAGAGAGTGAATTTAAGTTATATAATATAACTAAATATAATTTATTTAAATATTAAATTAAAGATGAAACTATACTAATAATAAATTTTTTTATAGTTTTAATAAAACGTCATTAAATTAAAGTTATTAAGGATAGTATATACGTTATCAAATTAACGTTATTAAAATGTTATTAAATTAACGCAGGGATGGACCTACGTGGTTGCCATGGGGTTCACCCGAACCCCCTCGGTAAAAAATTACGTTGTAAATATAAGGTAGAAAATCTATATTTATGTACGTATATTAATGTTGAACCATATGAAACAAGACACTTAGATAACCCAGTGGTGTTATTTGCTCTTCTTGGGCACTTCCTTCAGCCTACTGCGCGGGTTCGATCCCTAAATAAATAAAATAATAATAATAATAATAATAAAAAAAAAACGACGTCGTTTTAACACAAAAAATAAAACTTTGACAGTGCATAAATATGACCTTTAACTATTCAAAACTGCACAAATATAACCTCCCTCCAAGTCAACCCTTTTAACGACATGACACCGTGTGATTGGATTATCTTTCCACATAGGCGCGAGTGAAACTCACGCATGGGGATTGCAAAATCGGAGGTCATATTTCTTCAGGTTTTGAATAGTTAAAGGTCCTATTTGTGCACTATCAAAGTTTAAGATCAAAATTATAATTTGGTGTCAAGTTTAGGATTATATTTACGTATTATCTCTACGTTCGTGTCATGAAACACAAACAAATTTTTTAAAAAAATTATACTAATTTTTCAATCAAATAAGTCCTCGTAGTTAAAGTGGAAAAATAAAAGAGTGGGGACTGAGGACCATATATGCAAAGTTTTCTGCTCCAAATACAACTAATTGAAATGAAAATCATTTATCAATGAAAAGAGAAATCTAGAGATTTTAAGAAAAAGAAAACCTACCATTATGAATACTTTGATCTAATGTTCTGATAATTTATCTTGTTCTTTTTTTTCAATATCCTTAAATTCAAGCAACACGTCCAAGAAATCTTTCCCCTTCCCTGCACCCTTCTTTTGTACTCCCTTGTGTTACTTGAGAAATATAGACACGATTTCATGGCCTTACCCATGTCTCGCATCATCTTTTTTCTCAAACTTCAAAAATCAAACTTTCTAAGAAATGAAAAGGCAAAATGACCTTCTGGACCTCTGTACTATGTCGATTTTGTAAGTTGGACACTTCTACTTACATGTTTGTTATCTGAACCCTTTAACCCATTAAAAAGCAATATTTTGCATTCTTTGACCATTGACCAACCCTATGTGGCATTCAAATGTTGACTAAGACAAAGAGAGTGTAGCCACACGCCTGGGGTGCGAGTGAGGGTCAATTTTTGGTCAATTTTCTATTAAAATAGTTTTTTTTTTTTAAAAAGTGGCACTCAATTTTTTTTCACTTTTTTAATTTAAGAATATTTTAAAAAATTAATAAATAATAAATTTAAAAATAAAAAATTAAAAAAAGATCACCCCCTCCCCCAATCCAGCCACTCCCCCACCCAGCCCCGCCCCAGCACCCCCCGCCCGTCCCAGCCCCATCGCAACACCCCCACCTCACCCAGCCCCATCCCAACACCCCCAACCCCACCCAGCCTCATCCCAGCACCCCCCACTTGATATCTACAACAATGTACAAAAAAATCACTTTCCTTAGCATCTCCACTTCACCATTTTCCCTAAAAACAATTCAAACCCTCCATTGATGCCAACAACAATGTACAATCGCCCTCCATTGTCCACCATTTCACTTCTCCATTCAAACTCAAACAAGACATTGCCTTCCTCATCAAAAGCAACAAACGTCTCTCCCTCCTTCCCTTTCCTCGTATTGCTTTCATTTGCGCACTCACTTCTCACTTTCCCTTTGCATAGCAGATCTGGGCAATCTCTGAAGAGGGTTTTTGCTTTATTTTTTCTTTTGGTCAAGTCTTTGTTGTGGTTGATATTGTTGTTGTTGTTCATTGTAAAGAAAAAAAATTGAATTACCCAAATCACAAAAATTTCAAAGAAAGCATAAAAATTGAATTTTTACATTGAATTTCAAGTTTCTCAAATTACCCAAATCACAAAAAATTCAAAGAAAGCATAAAAATTGAGTCTTTACGTTGAATTTCAAGTTTCTTGAATCACCCAAATCTCCAAAAATCTTTCTTTTCATACTTCTTAAATTTTTTGGCCCTTACATTTTAATTTTTTCGTAGAGCAAGAAGAATAACAAGATGAAGATGATAAAGGAAAAGAAGAATGAGAAGAGGAGGAAGAAGAATAAGAAAAAGAAAAAAGAGGAAATGGAGAAAGAAAGAACGGGAAAGACAGAAAAAGAAAGAAAAAGGGGAAGAGAGAGAGAAGGGGGGTGTTTGTTTATTTATTTATTTGTTAATTTATTTTAATATTTAATATTTTTTATATATAAAAATGATGTAAAAAATGACGTGACAGACGTGACAGCTGACATGGAGCGAGTGTAACACACTCACCAAAAAAATGTTTAAAATGTTGTTTTTTAATGGGTTAAAGAGTCCAGATGACAAACATGTAAGTAGAAGTATTCAACTTACAAAACCAACATAGTATAGGGGTCCGTCCAGAAGGTCATTTTGCCAAATGAAAATAAATCAAAAACATTAGTCCTATCTTACCACTCCATGATTTCCTACATGACATTGAAGAACTTCAAATCCTTCTCGAATTCTGGATCAGCCAAGTCTTTCGTTAGAATCAAATTCACTAGTATATTAGACGATGATAGGAACAAAAACCGTGTAATCTCAATCTCAATTACTTTTTCAACTAAACTCGCCACTTTCTCTATACAAATAACATATTATCCATATATTTTTGTTTTCTTGACATTGTTTCAGTGATCCTTTTATGTACAAACATTTACATGGTACATATATGCATTTGAAAGCACCAATAAAGATGGATACCCCAACTTCTGCTTAAATAGAACTTCTCTATTTCCTACAAACAACACAATTTAAGTAAAATTATAACTACTATTAGACAACTCATTCATTGTAGTGAGTGAAATATTGAAACACCTCGGATTTTATCCCTTGACAATTGCCTGAGCTTTGAGCTCACTGCCTTGATTACGAATCACCCTATGAGTCATAGGTTGTCTTGATGGGTAAGGTGATCCTAGTCGTAAGGTGTCCAGTGAATGGTGTTTAAAGTTTCTATCCTAGGTACGACTTGGGGACACGAGTCATAAGGACTCGTGACGAGTCATTAGGATGAGTCGTAATTAAATCTTGTAAGTTGGTGGCATGATTTTAATCTGAGTACAAGTGGCTCATTACGAGTGGTAAGGACCTGTTACGAGTCAAGGGATAAAATCGTAGGATGTCTAGTGTTTAACCTATTTGAGTTCTGCATTGCCTACGACTGGACCCTACGAGTCGTAGGGTTTGGTTACGAGTAAGCTTGTTGAGTCATAAGGTTGATAGTGTATGGGAATCTTGGTCACTGTCTTGGTTACGACTCATGGTCATGAGTCATAATGAGGGATTACGAGTCAATGGTTGACTCATCGTCAAAGATAACATTTTTCCATCTTTTAATTTAAGGGCATTATGGATATTTTCTCTTTTACCTAACTTAAAACCCACGTCTTATAACCACTTTAGGGTATCATTATCCCTCATAAACACATCAAAGAGACTCTCAAACACTCCTAAATCCTCAAGGTCAAGAACATTTAGGGTTTTCAAAAGATTAATCAATTGGGGCTTCCAAGGGTGATTTCTCTCTGTACTTCATAGTGTTTAAGGCATGTTAATCCTCCCTCATTGTCAATTTTGTAAAAGCATGTGATTTAAAGTACTGTTCATGAGATATTGATGTTGGGTTTTGAACTATGGGTTGAGGGTTTTTAATATAAATTATTTAAGTATTTCTTCCATGATATTTATGAAAGTATTGTGCTTAAATTGATGGTTGGTAAATGAATTGGGGTTCATGGGAATGGTGGATAGAAATAGGGGTACGAAGGAATCCCCAAATCAATTGATTTGGTATGAAAATTGATAATAACCTCAACCCACTTGCATAATTAATTTTGGTTTGTGCATTATCACTTAGCTTGGCTTGTTTCTTGAAACTAATGCATGATATAGATGGTTGAATGGTTAAGGATGGTTTTAAGATATTTGTGGGGTACAATGAAATCCTCTAAGTGAATGATTTATTAAAAGCTTGTGGGGTATACGGGAATCCCCCAAGCGATTTGTATAATGGAGTCTGTGAAGTACTTGGGAATCCCCTAAGTGTTGTCTAATGACATTACTTGCAAGTTATAGTCAGTATGAAGATACCTCTTAAAAATGCCTTAATAATTAACTCCTAAAATTGGTGGTTTGGTTATGTGTTAAATGTTTTAATTGGGCAATAATAGGGGTGGTGATAGCTAACCGTAAAGGTGTGAGTCCATAGGACGGACACTGGAAACTCATGTTTCCTTACAGGAGCATTGGTATTAATGACCATGTGCTCGTGGGGTACAAGTAAATCCCCCAAGTATATATCATATATATGTATCATGGAGGGAGAAGGGTATAAGAGAATCCCCATACGTTTATGATATCTCTAATTTATACGACTAACATGCACTGGGACCCGCTCAGGGAGTAACACTGGACCCATATAGCCAGTAGATAGATTCATGATGGTAAAGCTACAGAATCTAGGTTAAGGTTTTAAAGCGCATGCTAAATCTTGTTCCCTATCCCGGTATGGTATATGTATATATATGTATTTTTATATGGTTATGTGCATTGGTTTGACTTAGTTTTGGATTGATGGTATTATTTTATCTTTATCCCTGAGTTACATGCTAGCGTTCACCTTGTTAACCATTTTCGAACACTATATCCCCATGCGATACAGGAACCGACCATACTTCCACTTTTTCTACTCAGTGACTAGGTGATTCAGGGATAATTTTTGAGTCAGACTGATGTAGTGAGCTTCCATACTTTGGAAGACCCCATTTCATGCTATGGATTTCTTTATGTCTTTACTATTTTTTTGGTCTTAGTTTTGTATGTGGTTGGGGGCATGTCCCGACTAGATATCTCTGATTTTGATTAGAGGCTTTGTCGGACTACTGTGGGAATGGGAAATATCAGTATCAGTATTGGTATTGGTATTGGTATTGGCATTGGTATTGGTTTGTTGTTTGGTTGTGGATGGTTGGTTTTGGTTATAGACTTATTATAATGTCTTTAAATTGATATTCTCTTAATTTGTTATATATTTAAAATTCATCTGACATGAGGTGTAAGGTGGTCAATGGTTTGGGTAGTGGGAGTGGTCTCTGGTCCTGGTTGGACTTGAGATACCCAACACGGCCAGGCCCTGGTTTGGGTCGTGTCAAGATGGTATTAGAGCTCTAGGTTTATGGTCAATTGGGTGTCCATAAAGTCATGTCGAGTAGAGTCTTTTTAAGGGCGTATAGTGCACCACACTCTTACAGGAGAGAATACAAGGCATTTAGGAATATTTCTCTTTCTTGTGTCCTATTTTCGGGCTGTAGAGTCTAAGGTCCTAAAATATTCTCTAATTCACATTTGTTCGCTTATTAGATCATGCCTCCTAGATAATATGAAGCTCATGGAAACCCGTCTATCCCACTCGAGGATAATGTTGATGAGACACGCCCTGTTTATAGGTTCTAGACCCGGTCTAGGGGTCCAATTCTTGACTATACTTTTGGGGTTCCACCGATCCCCTCTAGTCATCCTCGAGCTCCTCAGGCTGATATGTTTAATGCTGAGTTTCATCAGTCTATTCATATGTTGGATCATTTGGTAGCTTCTTAGTCTGAGTGTGTTCTATTACTCCATTTTCTAAGGCCACAAGGGTCGGTTAGTTTATGAGATTGAGTCCTCCATCTTTTACTAGTGTTGAGGTTGAGGAGGATCCTCAAAATTTCCTTAATGAGATGGACAAGGTCTTTTATGTGATGTATGCTACTAATATGGAGGGCGTGGAATTCATCGCCTACCAATTCAAAGATGTGGCGTATCAATGGTATGAGGAATGAGACCATTCTAGGGGTGATGATGCTGAGTCAGCCCTGTGGGATGATTATTCTAGTGCTTTACCAGACCATTTATTTCCTCAAGAGTTGAGAAAGGCGAAGGCAGAAGAGTTTGTTACCTGAAGCAAGGTAAGCTGTCAGTTAAGGAGTATGCCTTGAAATTCCCTCAGTTATCTTGATATGCTCTGAAGTTGATATCTAGTATGAGGGCTAGAATAAGAAAGTTTACTTTTGGGCTGTCTCGCGATTTTATTTTGGAAAGTAAGACTGCCTTGTTGAACAAGAACATAGACATCTCTAGGATGGTTGTGTATATGCAGCAGGTTGAAAAAGAGAAGAAGAAGCAGACAGAGATAGGAGAGAGGCAGAGTATGAAGTTTAGATTTTCTGATTAGGGTGGAGGTTAGCAATAGAGTGGCAGGGATGGTAAAAAGTAGTCCAAGAGACGTGGGGCAATTTTGGGTCCTACTCGATGGCTAGTACTTCTTACCTAAAGCTGTCTAGTGAAGGATGTTTTTAGGGTGGCGATGGTTCTAGGGCACAGGGTGCCCAATCTCAAGCTAGTGGGGCTCAATAAGCTCATCATATCCTCTCTGCAGCTTTTGTGGTCAATTGCATCAGGGTTTTTGTGATGAAGGAAGGGATAGGTGTTTCAAGTGTGGTCAGTCAGGGCATATGCTTAAAAACCATCCCATGGGTAAGGTTACTTCTGGAGAAAATAAGGTTTTTGTTGCTTCTGGGGAAAACAAGGTTCTTGTTGGCTCTTTATCAGCTCTGGCATCAAAGAGTACCCCATCTAACTCTGGCACTGATTGAAACCATCTCTATGCTCTCACTACCCGTCAAGAGTCTGAGGCATCACCTGATTTCATTACTGGTATGTTAAAATTATTTTCTCGTGATGTGTACTACCCGTTTAGGGGGTAACACTAGACCTATATAGCCTATGGGTAGATTTATAATGGTAAATCTACATTCCAGGTTAAGGTTATAAAATGCATGCTAAACCTTGTTCCCTATCCCGGCATGGTATATACATATATATGTACTTGTATATAGTTATGTGCATTGGTTTGACTTGGTTTTGGATTGATGGCATTACTTTATATTTATCCTTGAGTTACATGCTAGCATTTATGAAACACTCCGATTTTGGACCTTGGAAATTTCTTAAGCCTTAAGCTCACTACCCTATTATTGACTCATCACACGAGTCGTATGGTGTGGGTACGGGTCAGGTGACCCTAGTCGTTAGGTGTCCAGTAGATGGTGGTTGGGTTTTTGGTCTTGGTGATGACATGGTAGTATGAGTCGTTAGGGGTGGTGATGAGTCATTAGGACGAACCATAATCAAATCAGTAACTTAGTGGCTTGACTTGGCTCTGAGTATGAGTGGCTCACTCAAAGCCGTAAGGATAGGTTACGAGTGGTAAGGCGAAGTAGTATGTTGTCCAATGTCAAATCCCTTGGATTCTATCTTGGATACGACTAGACCATATGAGTCATGTGGTTAGGTCATGAGTAGGATCATGGAGTCGTAAGGTGGACAATGTATGGGTGTCCAACTCACTTTCTAGGATACGACTCAAGGCTACGAGTTATATGATGTGGTGACGAGTCAAGGGGTCGACTCATAACCAAGGATGGTTTTGTTACAACTTTTAAGTTGAGGGAATTCTGAACATTTACCACTTTAAGTCCCTTTGATACCACGACTTCAAATATCCTTTGGGAGTTCATTAACATATATTTCCTAATAAAACACTCTAAAATTCTTTCTCAAACTCTCTATTTAAGCAAAAGTTAGGGTTTCATCAATTCGATCAATTTGGGGCTTTAAAGGGTGATTTCTCTCTGTACTTCTTGGTGTCTAAGGAATGATACTCCTCCCTCATTGTTATTTTACTTAAATGCACATATTTTAATGTATGGCTTTTATGGTATTTTTATGGTTTTAAAATAAAGGTTGGGGGTTTTAGTTATTCAAGGTTGAATATTGTTTCTCATGGTTTAATTATAGCTTTCCTTGTTTTAAATATGCTTTTGAACATGAGGGTGCATTGGTATGGTGGTTAAACTTGATAATGGTAAATTTCTCTAAGCTTGTGACTTTTGAAGTGGTTATGACCCCAACCTTGTATTGTAAAATTGGTTAGTAGCTATGAGAAAGGTAGGAATTTGAATCAGAGGTACAATGGAATCCCAAAGTGTTTGATTTGACTTATTTCTTGAAATTAATGAATGGTACAAATGGTTAAAGCTGGTTTTGAAAACCTTATGGGGTACATGGGAATCCCCCAAGTGAATAATTAATGAAAACCTTGTGGGGTACGAAGGAATCCCCCAAGTAATTTTAATAAAGGAGTCTATGGGGTACACGGGAATCCCTTAAGTGTTGGATAATGACATTGCTTGCAAGCTATAGTCGGTATGAAAATACCACTTTATAATGCTTTAATAATTGACTCCTAGAATTGATGGCTTAGTTATGTGCAAAATATTTTAATTGGGAAATAATGGGGGTTGTGATAGCTAGCCGTGAAGGTGTGAGTCCAAAGGACAAATACTGGAAACTCATGTTTGTCGACAAGAGGGTTGGTCTTTGTGACAATATGATTGTGGGGTACACGAGAATTCCCCAAGTCTATACTTTTATATATGTATCATGGAGGGTAAAGGGTACATGGGAATCCCCAGACCCTATGATATCTCCAGTTCATGTGGCTACTCGCACTAGAGCCCGTTCAGGGGGTAACACTAGACCCATATAGCCCGTGGGTGGATTTATGATGGTAAAGCTACATAATCTAGGTTAAGATTTTAAATGCATACTAAACCTTGTTCCTTATCCCAGGATGATATTTATATATATATGTGTGTGTGTGTGTGTGTGTGATTACATATGGTTATTTGATTTGATTTTGAATGATGGCATTATTTTATTCTTATCCTTAAGTTACGTGCTAGCATTCACTTTGCTAACTGTCTTTGGGCGTTGTATCCCCACGCGATACAGGAACCGGTCATACTACCATTCCTCCTGCTCAGTGACTTAGATTCGAGGATAATCCGATTCAGATTGAAGTGGTGAGCTTTCATACTCCGAAAGACTCTATTTTATGTTATGGACTTCTTTATATCATTTTTATGTCTTTGGTTTTGGTTTTGGTTTTTGTTATGGTTGGGGTCATGTCCTGACCGGATACTCTTTGATTCTAGTTAGAGGCTTCGTCAGACTATTATGGGCATGGCCGGTATCGGATTAGTGTTAGCATTAGTATTGGTATTGGCACTAGGATTGGTATCGGTTGGATATTTGGTTGTGTATTTTTTGTTATGGTTATAGACTTACTTTATTGTCTTTAAACTTATATTGTTTTATCTTATTATATGTTAGAAATTCATCTTACATGGGGTGTAGGGTGGTTAATGATTATGTATTGGGGGTGGTCTTTGATCCTGGTTGGACTTGAGATACCGGACATAACTAGGCCCTGGTTTGGGTCATGTTAGATTGGTATCAGATCCCTAGGTTTATGGTCAATTGGAAGTCCACAAAGCCGTGTTGAGTTGAGTCTCTTTTAAGGGTATGTAGTGTGCCACACTCATAAGAGAGAGGATACAAGGCATTTAGGAATGTTTATCTTTGTTGTGTTCTATTTTTGGGATGTAGAGTGTATGGTCCTGAATCCTCCTCTAATTCTCATTTGTTCGTTTTTCAAATCATGTCTCCCAGTTGATCCGAAGCTCACAGAAACTTCTCTATTCTACCCAAGGATAATGTTGATGGGGCATGTCCTACTTATGGGGTCCAGACCCGGTCTAGGGGTCTAGTTCCTGATTGCTCTTCTAGAGTTCCACCAGTACCCTCCAAACCTTCTTGAGTTCCTCAGGCTGATGTGTCGAATGTTGAGTTTCATCAGTCTATTCATATATTGGCTCAGTTGGTAGTTGCTTAGTCTGAGCGTGGTGCTTCTGTTACTCTATATTTTGAGGCCACAAGGGTTGGCCAGTTTATAAGGTTAAATCCTCCAACCTTTATTTTAGTTAGGGCCGAGGAGAATCCTCAAGGTTTTCTTAATTAGATAGAAAAGATCTTCTGCATGATGCTGAAATACCCTACATTCTGGTCCTTAGAAATTTCCTGGGTTTTGAACTCTTTGGCCATCATACGACTCAATCTTACTAGTCTTATTATGTGGATACGACTTAGTAGCCCAAGTCGTATGATAATCATATGTGTGTTAGGTCATTCACTGTCTAAGGTACGAGTGGACATCATAAGAGTCGTGTGTACATGATACAAGTGGTATAGTCTAAATCGTATGTTGTTCATCATCTAGCCTTAACATTCTACTTAGGACGACTAGGTGAGTACTTGTCATATGGTGATAGTATGACTTAGGCAAGGGGAGTCGTATGGTGGACAGTGTGGGATGACAAACTTTATATCCTGGGTACGAGTTAGGGGTACTACTCATATGATGGGGTATGAGTGAGGTGACCAAACCTTACCCACATGCGATAATTTTTACGATTAAAGTTGGGGGTATTCTGAACATTTTCCCTCTTAACTTCTTCTGACCCTACGACTTAAAACACTATTAGGACTTTATTTACCCTACTATTCTCAATCAAAAACACTTTAAACTCTCTCAAATCTCTCTTAAGCTTTTGGTTCAAGAAAGAGGCTAGGGTTTCCTCAAGTTGATTCAATTAGGGTCTTTCAAGAGCAAATATCTCTGTCTTCTTTGGTATCTAAGACATTTTACTCCTCCCTTATTGTTAGTTCAAACTTAAAGCATATTTTACTCAATGGTTTTCATGTCATAATTATGGGTTTGTATTGGTTTTAAAATATATGTTGGGGGTTTTGGTCATTAATGGTTGGATGATGTTTTCCCGTATTTTATTTATGTTTTTCATGTTAAAATTATGGAATTGAACGTGTGGTTTCATGGGAATGGTCAATTGATTCTTGGTTTTGGTTTTGGAAACTATATGCCCTCAATGTGTTTGTCAAAATGCCTATGAGAATGGTTGCACATAGTTTAACTTTTATTGAAACTACACTGTATTGCATATTATGGTAATGGAACCTAACTTGGTTTAAATGGTTTTGAATGATTTGAAAAGGCCTTGGTGGCCATGGTTCTAGTTTAATTTGTAATTATGTAGGGTATATGGGAATCCCCTAAGGTTTGGCTAATGACATTGCTTACAAGCTATAGTTGGTATGACGATAGCACTACATAATGCCTTGGTAATTAACTCTGGAATTGGTGGTTTAGTTCTATGATAAAGGTTTTAATTGGGTGATAATATTGGGTTGTGATAGCTAACCGTGAAGGTATGAGTTCAATGGACAGACACTGGAAACTCATGTTTGCCGACATGAGGGTTGGTCATGGTGACCATAGACTTGTAGGGTAAAAGGGAATCCTCTAAGTTTATAATCGTATATATGTATCATGAAGGCCGAAGGGTACACGAGAATTCCCTATCCCTATGATATCTCTGGTTCGTGCGACTACACACACTAGTACCTGTTCAGCGAGAACACTAGACCCATATAGCCCGTGGATGGTTTTAGAACGGTCAAGCTATATAGCCCAGATTAAAGGTTTTAAATGTATGCTAAAATCAGTTCCCTTTCCCCGCATGATATATATGTATATATGTATGTGATTGCATATGGTTATTTACTTGGATTTAAATGCTGGCATTATTTCATCCTTACTCCAGAATACATACTAGCATTCACCCGCTAATTCATCTTCGGGCGTTGTATCACCACACGATATAAGAATCGACCATACTACTCCACTTGCTCAGTGATCTTGGATTCGAGAACAACTTGTGTTGGATTTAAAGTGGTGAGCTTCCATACTTTGGAAGGCTCCATTTCATGTTATGGTCTTCTCTAACTACTTTTATTATTTCTAAGACTTTGGTTTTGGCTATGGTCAGGGGCATGTCCCGACCGGATATTGTTTTAATTTTGAATAGAGGCTTTGTGAGTCCGCTTTGGGTTAGTATGAGAGGTGTCAATATTGGTGTCAGCATTGGCATTGGTATTGGGGCTATCACCATTTGACTGTATTTGATTTATGATTGTTCCATTTTGTTATATTATATAATTAAAATTCATCCGACATCGGGTGTAGGGTGTTTGTAGTTGGGTATTGGGGGTGGTCTCTGGTCCTAATTGGTCTTGAGGCACCCGATACGACTAGGCCCTGATTTAGGTTGTGTCAGATGCATGCCACTAATATGGATGGCATGGAGTTTGTTGTCTATCAATTGAAAGATGTGGCGTACAAGTGGTACGCATAATGGGACCATTCAAGGGGTGACGATGTTGAGTTAAGTCTATGGGATAATTTTTCTAATGCTTTTCTGGACCGCTTTTTTCCTCAAGAGATGAGAGAGGCGAATGTGGAAGAGTTTATCAACCTGAAGCAATGCAAGATGTCAGTCAAAGAGTATGCCTTAAAGTTTCACCAGTTATCTCGGTATGCTCAGGAGTTAGTTTCTAGCATGAGGGCTAGAATGAGGAAGTTCTCTTTCGAGTTATCTCGAGACTTAATTTTGGAGAGTAAGGTTGCCTTGTTGAATAATGACATGGACATCTCCCAGTTGATGCTGTACATACAACAGGTTAAGGAAGAGAAGAAGAAGCAGGCGGAGATAGGGGAGAGGCAAATCAAGAAGTTTAGATTTTCTTAGCAAGGTAGAGGTCAACAGTAGAGTGGCAGGGATGGTGGGATGTAGTCCAAAAAAAGTGGGGTAGTTCTAGGTCTTACTCAATGGCTGGTGCTCTCTACCTGAAGTCATTTGGTGATCGACACTTTCAGGATAGCGACAGTTATAGCATACAAGGTGCCCAATCTCAGGCTAGTAGGGCCCAATCACCTCCATCGTATCCTCCATACAGATTTTGTGGTCAATTGTATTGGTGTTTCTGTGATGAGGGAAAGGACAAGTGCTTCAACTGTGGTTATCTAGGGCACATGCTTAGAAACAGTCTAGTGTCCAAGGTTGCTTCTGGGGAAACTAAGGTTCCGGTTGCCTCTTCAACAGCTCTGGCACCAAAGGGTGCACCATCTGGCTCCAGTACTAGTCGAAATTGATTCTATGCTCTCACTACCCATTAGGAGTTCGAGGCATCGCCTGATGTCATTACTGGTATGTTGAAACTTTTTTCCCATGATATGTATTGTTTATTTGATCCAGGTTCCACTTTTTATATGTGATCCCATTTGTGGCTATGCATTTTGGTTTTGATCTGAATGTATTTTGGACCCTTTTCTATTTCTACCCTGGTGGGTGACTCTTTGGTTACCATGAGAGTCTATAGGGGTTGTGTGGTATTTATGGGGGGTCGGGAGACTTTGGTGGATATATTTGAGTTAGACATGGTTGATTTCGATGTCATATTAAGGATGGATTGGTTACATTCGTGTTATTCTTCTCTAAACTGTCAAACCCATAATATCATCTTTAAATTCCCTAATGAGCCGATTATTAAATAGGAGGGTGGTTCTTTAGCACCTAAGGGGAGGTTCATATCGTATCTTAGAGCCCAAAAATTAATCTTCAAGGGGTGTCTCTATCATCTGGTTTGGGTTAAAGATTTTAACTCGGAGGGTCTTTCTTTACATTCCGTCCCGATAGTGAATGAATTTCCTGAGGTATTCCCTGATGACATTCCTTGTGTCCCTCCCAATATGGATATTGATTTTAGGATTGATCTTGTTCTGAAAACTCATCCTATTTTTATTCCCCCATATAGAATGGCTCCGGCTAAGTTAAAGGAGCTTAAGTAGCAACTAAAGGATCATTTAGACAAGAGTTTCATCCGTTCTAGTGTGTCTCTATGGGGTGCACCGATTTTGTTCGTGCATAAGAAGGATGACTCCCTTTGGATATGGATTAATTATCGGCAACTAAATAAGGTGACAGTAAAGAATAAGTACCCTTTTCTAAGAATAGATGATTTGTTTGATCAGCTTCAGGGTACTATGTTTTTCTCCAAGATCGACCTTCGATCTGGGTATCATTACTTAAAGATTAGGGAGACAGATATCCCTAAGAATGCCTTTCATACCCGATATAGGCCTTTTGAGTTCCTGGTTATGTTTTTTGGGTTCATTAATGCCCCAATGACATTCATGGACTTGATGAATAGAGTCTTTTGTTAGTTTATGGATTTGTTCGTCATTGTGTTCATAGATGACATTTTGGTGTACTCTAAGTATGAGGTAGATCGTGCCGACCACCTCCGCATTGTATTGTAGACCCTGAAGGATCAACAGTTGTATGTTAAATTTTCAAAATGTGAACTCTGGTTGAACGCTGTCACTTTTATGGGTCATATTATTTCTAGTGAAGGGATCATGGTGGATTCACAAAAAGTTGCAGTGGTTAAGAAGTGGCCTAGAACCATAACTCCAATCGATATTCAGAGCTTCTTGGGTTTAGCTGGTTACTACAGGAGTTTTGTGGAGAGTTTTTTCGACTATAGCTACCACATTGACTAAGTTAACTCATAAAAAGGTAAAGTTTTTGTGGCCTGATGCTTGTGAGGGTAGTTTTGAGAAGCTGAAAGATAAGATGACTTTGGCTACGGTCTTGACCTTACCTGAAGGCACTAATAGGTTTGTGGTCTATTGTGGTACGTCCCGTGTGGGGCTTAGTTGTTCCTTGATGCAGTATGGCAAGGTGATAGCTTATGCCTCTAGACAATTGAAGGTGCATGAGAAGAATTATCCAACTCATGACTTGGAGTTGTTGGTTGTGGTGTTCACTTAGAAAATCTCGCATCACTATTTGTAGGTAGTGCATGTGAATATCTTTTATGATCATAAAAGCCTGCAATATGTGTTTACCCAGAAAAAGCTTAACCTCAAGCAAAGGAGACGACTTGAGCTACTCAAGGATTACGACATGAGTCTTCACTGACATACAGGTAAAGCTGACGTGGTTGTTGATACTCTTAGCAGGTTATCCATAGGGAGTCTAGCTCATGTAGATGAAGGAAAGTAGGATTTAGTGAAAGATATTCACCATTTTGCTAATCTTGGAGTTCGTCTCTTGGACTCTGAGAATAGTGGTCTATTTGTTCGGGAGGTGGCGAAGTTATCCCTGGGTGCTGAGGTAAAAGAGAAGCAAATGTTAGATCCTATCTTGATGCAAATCAAGGGCAATGTAGGTAGGCAAAGAGTGATGGCCATTGAGGTTAGTGGAGATGGTACCTTGCGGTACCAAAGGAGATTATGCATTCCAGATGTGGATAGATTGGGAGAGAGGGTCTTGTATGAGGTGTATAAGTCGTGTTACGCTATACATCCTTGTTTGATGAAAATGTATCATGAACTTAATGAGACATATTAGTGGAACAATGAAGCGGGATGTGGCTAGTTTTATGGCTAAGTGCATGGTGTGCCAACCAGTGAAAGTTGACAACATGAGGCCCGGAGGGTTATATAAAGAAATTGAGTTGCCTGTGTGCAAGTTGAAAGTGATCAATATGTATTTCGTTACTAGTATTCCCCAGTATCAAAATCAGTTTGATTTGATTTTGGTCATCGTGGATAGGATGACAAAGTTAGCTCACTTTTTTCCAGTGAGGACTAATTTCTCAGCAGAGGATTATACAAGGTTGTACCTCCAAGATATTGTAAAGTAGCATGGGGTATCTGTTTCTATCATCTTGGATCATGGTACGCATTTTTCTTCGCACTTTTGGCAGTCATTTCAGAAAGGTTTGGGGACAAAAGTGAGTCTTAGTATGACCGCAGTGGGATGGGTAAGCAGAAAGAACTATTCAGACATTGGAAGACATGTTTTGAGCTTGTTTGATTGACTATGGTGGTAGTTGTGTAGAGTATTTGACTTTAATAGTGTTTGCGTATAATAATAGCTTCCACTCTAGCATTGGGATGGCTCCATTTGAGGCCTTCTATAGTACGAGGTATAGGTTTTCTATTGGGTGGTTCAAGGTTGGTGAGGCGGAGATGTTTGGCCCATATTTGGTTCACCAAGCCATGGATAAGGTGAAGATAATTTAGGATAGGCTTCAAGCTGTCCAAAGTCGCCAAAAGTCCTATGCGGATGTGAGGCATAGAAAGTTAGAGTTTGAGGTAGGGGATACGGTATTCTTGAAGATGTCTCCTACGAAGGGAGTGATACAGTTTGGGAAGAAAGAAAAACTTAGTCCTCGGTATGTCGGTCCATACTTGGTTCTAAAAAGGGTTGGCAATATTGCGTACTAGTTGGAGTTGCCTACTAGTTTGAGCTTCATTCACCCGGTGTTCCATGTTTCTATGTTGAGAAAGTGTATGGGTAATCCATCGAAAATTATGCCTATCAAGGTATTGGTATTTTGGATTTCCTATCTTATGAGGAGGTCCAAATTGAAATATTGGATTAGCAAGTTCGCTGGTTGTGGGATAAGGATGTAGCTTCGGCAAATGTTCTATGGAGGAACCATAAGGTCAAAAATGCTACTTGGGAAGCTGAAGAGGACATGAAGTCTAAGTATCCATTCCTATTCCCCATTCCAGAAAATCCTGCTTAAGGTATGTGTTGTTCTTAACATATTTGTTTTCTAACTTTGTTAAAGGTAGATTGTGAATTCCTTGGTAATATGTTTTCTATTTTAAAGGTAAGAGTAGAGACGTTTGGGGGTCTAATCATGTTAGTCGTTGCCTTATTCCATCAATCGAAGATAAATGATCCAAGTGGGGGAGAATTAAAATACCCTAGAGTTTATCCCTTGGAAATTTCCTAAGCCTTAAGCTCACTGCCCTGTTGACGACATCATACGAGTCGTATGGTGTGGGTACGGGTTAGGTGACCCTAGTCGTTAGGTGTTCAGTGGATGGTGGTTGGGTTTTCGATCTTGGTGATGACTTGGTGGTATGAATTATTAGGGGTGGTGACGAGTCGTTAGGACGAACCCTAATCAAATCAGTAACTTAGTGGCTTGACTTGGCTCTAAATACAAGTGGCTCACTAAAAGCCGTGAGGATAGGTTACGAGTGGTAAGGCTGAGTTGTATGTTGTTCGGTGTCTAACCACTTGGGTTTTGTCTTGGATACGACTAGACCATACAAGTCGTATGGTCAGGTTATGAGTGGGATCATGGAGTCATAAGATGAAAAGTGTATGGGTTCCCAACTCACTATCTAGGATATGACTCAAGGCTATAAGTCGTATAATGTGGTGACAAGTCAAGGGGTCGACTCGTAACCAAGGACGATTTTGTTACAGCTTTTAAGTTGAGGGCATTTTGGATATTTTCCACTTTAAGTCCCTTTGATACCACGACTTAAAAAATCCTTTGGGACTTTATTAACATATCTTTCCTAATAAAACACTCTCAAATTCTCTCTCAAACTCTCTGTTCAAGCAAAAACTAGGGTTTCATCAAGTTGATCAATTTAGGGCTTTCAAGGGTGATTTCTCTCTGTACTTCTTGATGTCTAAGGCATGTTACTCCCCCCTCATTGTTATTTTATTTAAAAGCATATGTTTTAATGTATGGCTTGCCTGGTATTGTTATGGTTTGGAAATAAAGGTTCGGGATTTTGGTTGTTCATGGTTGAATATTGTTTCTCATGGTTTATTATAGTTTTCCTTGTTTTAAATATGGTTTTGAACATGTGGGTGCATGGGTATAGTGATTGAACTTGGTAATGGTATCTTTCTCTAAACTTATGACTTTTGAAGTGGTTATGACCCCAATCTTGTATTGTAAAACTGGTTAGTAGTTATAAGAAAGGTGGAATTTGAATCAGAGGTACAATGGAATCCCCTTAGTGTTTGATTTGACTTATTTCTTAAAATTAATGTATGGTACAAATGGTTAAGGCTGGTTTTGAAAACCTTGTGGGGTACACGGAAATCTCCCAAGTGAATAATTAATGAAAACCTTATAGGGTACACGGGAATTCCTTAAGTGTTGGCTAATGACATTGCTTGCAAGCTATAGTCGGTATGATGATACCACTTTATAATACCTTAATAATTGACTCCTAGAATTGGTGGTTTGGTTATGTGCCAAATATTTTAATTGGACAATAATGGGGGTTATGATAACTAGCCGTAAAGGTGTGAGTCCAAAGGACGAACACTGGAAACTCATTTTTGCCGACATGAGGGTTGGTCTTGGTGATCATATGCTTGCGGGGTATACGGGAATCCCCCAAGTCTATAATTGTATATATGTATCATGGACGGTGAAGGGTGCACGGGAACCCCCCTGCCCCTATGATATCTCTAGTTGGTACGGCTACACGCACTGGAGCCCATTCAGGGGGTAACACTGGACCCATATAGCCCGTGGATAGATTTATGATGGTAAAGCTACACAATTTAGGTTAAGATTTTAAATGCATGCTAAATCTTGTTCCCTATCCCGACGATATATATATATGTATATATGTGATTGCATATGGTTATTTGATTTGATTTTGAATGATGACATTATTTTATCCTTATCCCTGAGTTACATGCTAGCGTCTACTCCGCTAATCGTCTTCGAGTGTTGTATCCCCATACGATGCAAGAACTGACCATACTACCATTCTTCCTACTCAGTGCCTTGGATTTGGGGAAAACTTTGAATCAGATTAAAGTAGTGAGCTTCCATACTCCAAAAACCTCCATTTCATGCTATGGACTTCTTTATATCATTTTTATGTCCTTGGTTTTGGTTTTGGCTATGGTCGGGGGCATGTCCCGACCGAATACTCTTTGATTCTGGTTAAAGACTTTGTCGGACTACTATGGGCATGTGCGGTATCGATATTAGTGTTAGCATTGATATTGGTATTGGCATTGGGATTAGTATCGATTGGATATTTTATTGTGACTATATGGTTATGGTTATAGACTTACTTTATTGTCTTCAAACTTATATTGTTTTATGTTCGGAATTCATCCGCAATGTGGTATAGGTCCGTTAACGGTTGGGTATTGGGGGTAGTCTTCGGTCCTAGTTGGACTTGAGATACCTGACATGACTAGGCCATGGTTCGGGTCGTGTCAGTTCACCCCGCTAACCATCTTTGAACGTTGTATCCTCATGAAATACAGGAACCGACCATACTTCCACTCTTCTTACTTAGTGACTAGGTGATTCGGGTAAGTGGTGAGCTTTCATACTTCAGAAGATCCCATTTCATGCTATGGATTTCTTTATGTCTTTACTATTCCTCTTAGTCTTGGTTTTGTCTATGGTCGGGGGCATGTCCCAACTGGATATTCTTTGATTTTGATTAGAGGCTTTGTTGGACTACTGTGAACATGGATGGTATTGGTATTGATATTGGTATTATTGGTATTGCTTTGTTATTTGATTGTGGATGGTTGGTTTTGGTTATAGACTTATTATAATATTTTTGAATTGATATTCTCTTATCTTGTTATATGTTCGGAATTCATCCGATATAGGGTGTAAGATGGTCAATGGTTTGAGTAGTAGGGGTGGTCTCCGATCCTGATTGGACTTAAGATACCCAACACGGTCAGACCCTGGTTCGGGTCATGTCAAATATGCTGCAATTAGCTTTTGTCATGCCCATTTGAAAGAATGAGAAATCTAAGGTGCTACAAGCTATTGGTAGAATATCATTTTATTGCCTATTTTCTTAATAATATCAGTTCAAGGACCAAATGAGATCATAAGACTGTCGAAAACTTATCTTGAGGCTTCAAAAAATGCTAGATGCTCATATGAAGTTGCGATAATTGAAAATAGGATGAGGAGATGATGTTAACCTATTTGCATAAATACAAAAAATTCACACAATTTTTTTCAAAAAGCACTGTCCAGATGTGAATTCCATTGTCTAGTGCAAATAGGATGTGACACGATTGTATTGAGAACTTCGGGACCTGGGTCCTCTTCTCTCCATAGCATTTACTGGATAGTTTCAAGACAAGTAAAATGAAACAGAGAGAGTACTACTACTATTGCTATCAACACATTACTATTTGAGAAATTTTAAAAATGATAACTAAACTCCTCAAAGTCCCACTTATTACTATTTGCTGACTTCTCCAGAATTACTTATATTATTTAAAGTTTATGTTAAAAAAATTATAAATTAAATTAATTAATTTTTAAATATTTAAAAGGCATAGTAAAAAATTAATTCTCAAAATTCTTTCCGTGCCGCACAAATTCAGATAATTATTTGAAAATAATATAAAAAGTATTATAATTTATAATAATCAACAACGTAAAATATTTAAAAGACATATAAAAATAGAAATGAGAGGAGCTTAGGGTCAACTTTCAAAGGTTACAAATAAGCTCCTCAAAGTCCCACTTATTATTATTTGAGGAGAGAGAGGAGCTTATAGTCAAGTTTAAAAATGACAACTAAACTCCTCAAAGTCCCACTTATTACTCTGCAAAATGATCATTTCTCCCTTTTACTTCTCCAGAATTACTTATATTTATTTAAAATTTACGCAAAAAAAGAAGAAGAATTGCAATGATTAGTTTAACATATTTAAAAGACATAATAAAAAAAATTGACTAATTTTTAAAATTTTATCAGTGCCACATAAATTGATACTATTATTTTAAAGTGATATAAACAGTGCTATAATTACAATAACTAATAATTTAAAATATTTAAAAGGCATAAAATATTCGATTGGTTCTCGAAATTCTATCATTGTTACATAAGGTAACATACATTATTTAAAAAATACATAAAGAATACTATATATTTCAATAATTAGTAACATAAAATATTTAATATATGAGAATATAAAGTAGCTTAGGGTCGAAAAGCAAATTGACTTCGCCCTTCTATTTTTATTTTGTGGCTATATATAAAAATAGTAAGTATTAGTGAAATTCAATTCATATAATTTAATCAAAGAAACGAATAATTTTTCTCTTCATTATTAATTGCGCCTACTTTTTGAGATTTGTGCATTTCAAAGATGTAAAGGGAGAATTAGATTATTTTCATTCAACATGGTGTTTCTTATTTACACATCAAATTTTTTTAAAAAAAAATCAAAAGTTTTTAAATTCAAGTATTTCCATAAAAATTAAATACTTCTATTAAATAAAGAAAATAATTATGTAAAAGGTAATATAAATTACAATACTAAACAAATCAAAATATGTAAAAGGCATAAACAATTAATTGATTCTTAAAATTCTCTAAGTGCCACATGTAAAAGTACTATAGATAACAACAATTAACAACTAAAAATATTTAAAAGATATATTAAAAATTTGGTTGATTCTCCAAATCCTATCAATGCCAAATAAATTGGAGTAGAAGAAGTAACATATATTATTTCAAAATTATGTAGAAAGTACTATAAATCACAATAATTGACAACTTAAAATATTTAACGACATAAAAAATAATTAATTCTCCAAATACTATCACAGTTACATAATTTGAGACAAAGGAACTAACATATTTTATTTTAAAAAATATGAGCAAGTATTATAAATTACAATAACTAACAACTTAAAATATGTAAAACCTATATATAGAAATTCCGAGTGACTCTCTATAAATTGAGATAAAGAGAGTGATAGTTATGTAAAAATATAATAAATTACAATAATTAACAACTTAAATATTTAAAAACCATACAAAATATCTAAAATTATATAATAAATTTGATTGATTCACCAAATTCTATCAGTATTATATAAATTGAAACAACGATAAAAATTTATATAAAAGGTATTACATATCTCAATAAGTAACAACTTACAATATTTTAAAATTTTATAAAAATTTAATCGACTCTCTAAAATTTATCTGCATCATATAAATTAAGACAAAATAAGGATATATATATTGAGTCCGTACTTGCACAAGCGATTTGTGTCTAGTATTCAAAAAAGTTCCTTGTGGTTCTATAATTTTGTAAAAAGTTAAACATTTTTAATCTATGATAAATATTTGTAAAATTGTGGTATTTAGTAGATTTGACGAGAACTATATAAAAAGAAAATTAGAGAAAATTCCCAGTAATAGATAGAATTTTTATAATTTTTGTTATTTTCGATGTGTTATAGTATGTTATAGTTATATGTATTAATAACTTCCTCTAGTCCAAAATAAGTGAATTGTTGCCTCAATGCACTTATTAAGGAACTAAAATTAGGACATGAACACAACACATAGATAGCCATTTGTCATAGTTAGTTCTCACTCTTAACATGTATTTTGTACCATAATTTACTACCCAATCCAGTATGATAGAGTTAATCCATAACCTACTTCGAAGGCCGAATCTGGTCCATAACACTTCAACCATAAGCCCTAATTCTCACTAACAGTCCTGAAATCATCTAAAATCAAGAAATATAGAATCTATGCATCAAAATAAGGCTAATGATACCCATATTGCCTACTTTTGGTTCAGAGTCAAAATGGACCCTCGCAACGAGTTTTTGAAACAGAAAGGCAAAATCATAACTTTACTTTAAAAACGTGTTGCCCATACTTTTAAGAATCTACAGTTGAAAACTCAAGTCAAATCGAGTAAAAATGAGGTTCAAATTAAAGAAAAACCATTCTTAAGCTTTACTTCGTATTAAAATCAAGAATCGAAGTTGTTTTGAAGATTAAATTGATGAAAAACAAGTAATTATAGGATTAAGAACATTATTCAAGTAAAAAGTAGTGAAATTGGGGTTTAAAATCAAGTCCTAAGGTTTTTAGGGTTTTAAGAAATTTACTAAGAAAAAGGTGAATTATTACCTTAAATCCGTAAGAGAATCAAGAAGTAGATGTTAATCTAGCTTCCTAAGCACCCACAAGCTTCACTTTTAAGATCTCACACTATTTTAGGGTTTAACTCTCAAGAGGCAAGATGAAAAATGATCAAAAATCCGGCAAAAAAGGGCTATTTATACTTATACCAGGTTATCAGGTACATAAGACATAAATCGCCCTTCTCAAATGAGTTTTACCTTTTGTGGTCCAGTTTGCACTAGAAACCTGGTGCACCATATTTTCTAAGTCCAAAACGGACTTTAACGAGGTGCTTGAGATTCGTTCGGAGTTCGATATATGAAAACAACTATGTAACCACACTAAATTCGATGCTCTAGACTCAATGGTGATATTAGAATTTTGGAAAAACATCATTTTCACAAAGTCAACCCCAAAACGTAAAATCATAATTTTCCAAATCAAGGGTCGAAATGTGATTTAAGAGCTATAAAATCAGACTAACCATGTTACTACCCTAAAATCGACGTTCCAGATCTGCTGACGTAGTCCGTTCAGCCACTCATCGCACATATCAAAAGATAACCACAAAAGTCTAAAATAAGGCTCTTAAAGCCACCAAAAGGCACAATATTGTATAAATGGTACCAAAATGCATCGGAAATCATGCCAATCCCCCCACACCCCAAAAATACCACAATGCAACTACAGGGAGGGTAAAATAGTAATATCATATAAAATTATAAATTTTACATATTTCACCAAAAATTCAGGTCATTACATCACCCAACACTAAAAATCTAGTTCGTTCTCAAACTAAGTCAAAGAAATACTCAATTAACAAGGAGTTAGGGGTAAGAACTACGCATATCAGACTCGACCTACCAAGTAGACTCATCTACTGTCCAATATCACCACTGAACCTTAACAATAGGGATAACTCTAGAACATAAGCATCTAACATCCCTAGCCAATATAGAGACCGACTTCTCAACAAAAGATAATCGGTCATCTAACTAAACCGACTCATAATGAATGACATAAGACTCATCCGAATTATAACAGCGAAGCATAGAAACATGAAAAACTAGATGAACAACAAATAGATCAGGGGGCAAATCCAACTCATAATCCACATCACCAGCAGTCTGAGGAATCTCAAATGGACCAATATACCAGGGGCTAAGCTTGCCTCTCTTCCCAAACCTCAACACATCCTCCTTGGGTGAAATTAAAAGGTAAACACGATCACTAATACTAAATCACAAGGAACAAAGTCTACGATCAGCATAGTACTTTTGCCTAGTGTGAGTCGCTCTAAGTCTATCTTGAATAATCCAGACTCTGTCCAAAGACTCACGAAGCAAGTTCGTATCTTGAGGTCTCACCTCTAAAACATCAAACCAACCCACTAGCGAGTGACAATGCCTACTACACAATGCCTTAAAAGGAGCCTTGTTAATACTGGAATAGTAGCTATTATTATATGCAAACTTTGCTAAAGCCAAATGCTGCTCCCACTAGCCACCAAAATCCATCACACAAGCGCAAAACATATCCTCCAAAACCTGAATAATTTTTTTTGACTGATCGTTAGTCTGGGTTGAAATGCCATATTAAGATCAATCTGAGTGCCTAACTCATCCTAAAAAGCCTCCCAAAAGTAAGATGTAAACACAGAACCTGGATAAGAAATAATGGACACCGACACGCCATGCAGACGTGAAATCCTACATATATAGGTACGGGCCAACCTCTCAGCACTAAATTAAACCTGAACCAAAATAAAATGAGCTGACTTGGTCATTCGATCCACGATGATGCAAATACTATAAAAAATATGAGACGTATGAGGCAAACCAGTCACAAAGTCTTTGGTGATCCATTCTCACTTTCACTCGAGAATGGGAATCTCTAAAGCAAACCACCAGGTCTCAAATGCTCGTCCTTTACCTACTGACAACATAGGTAACAGGCCATAAAATTTGCTACATCTTGCTTCATACCACCACACCAGCAGTGCTGTCTCAAGTCACAATACATCTTAGTCACACCTGGGTGGATATAATATCTGGAATAATGGGCCTCCTCCAAGATCAACCTAATCCAGTCACCCACTCTCGGCACATAAACTCAGCCTCCAATCTACAAAACTCCATCTAAATCAAATGAGGCTTTCTTAGACTCCCCACTTAACACCTTGTCTTGAATCAATCTCAATCTAATATTATCAAACAAATAAGCTTGAATCTACTCCATCAAAGAAGATCTAGCCTTCATAAATGCCAAAATATGCCAGGTGTTGAAATATCAAGCCTAACCATCTTGTTAGCTAAATACTGAACCTCTAATGTTAGAGGCCTCTTCTAGTTCAAAAGATACGCCAAGCTACCTATACTTATTGAATTTTTGCTCAAGGCATCCGCAACCATATTAGCCTTGCTTGGATGATAGAGAATGGTCAAGTCATAATCCTTAAGCAACTCAAGCTAACGATGCTGCCTCATATTAAAATCTCGCTGGGTAAAGAAGTACTGAAGGCTATGATCATCTGAGAAGATCTCACAACGCACTTCATACAAGTAGTGCCTCCATAACTTCACGACAAATACAATTAAGCACAACTCCAAATCATGGGTAGGCTAATTCCTCTCATGAGGTTTCAACTGAAGAGACATATAGGCAATCACCTTGCCCTTCTGCATCAACATAACACCTAACCCAACTCTTAAAGCATCACAAAATATGGTGAATCCACACCCTCCTTGGGTAAAGTCAAGATAGGAGCCAAAAACAAAAAATTCTTGAGCTTTTGAAAACTCGCCTCATAAGCATCAGAGCACTGAAAAGAAATATTCTTTTGAGTCAACTTAGTCAAAGAAGCTGCAATAGAAAAGAAGCCCTTAACAAAACCCCGATAATAACTGCCAAGCCAACAAAACTCTAAATCTTGATGGGCGAAGTAGGTCTAGTCCAATCACGAACCGTTGTAACCTTGGTTGGTTCAACCATAATACCTTCATTAGTCACCACATGACCCAAGAAGAAAATAGACTCCAACCAAAATACGCACTTAGAGAAGTTGGAATACAACTTCTCATCCCTTAATATCTGAAGCACAATTCGCAAACGCTCATCATGATCAGCCTCACTCTTAAAATACACCAAGCTATCATCAATAAATACAATAACAAAGGAGTTGAGATGCGATCAAAACACCTATCTCATTAACTCCATGAACATAGAAGGGATATTTGTCAACCCAAAAAACATGACCAAGAACTAATAATAACCATATCGAGTCTAAAAAACTATCTACGGAATATCTGATCCTCTAATCCTCAACTAATGATAACCAAACCTTAAATTCATATTAAAAAATACAACAACCCTCTAAAGATGATCAAATAAGTCATTAATATGGGGAAGAGGATACTTATTCTTAACTGTCACCTTTTTTAACTATCGATAATCAATATTGTAATGCCCCAAATCTGGTACCCAGAATGCCACACGGTGCTCATGACCTCAAAGGACCACAAGCTGACCCATGAATGATATCTTTAACTGAGCACTGCATAATATACTGTATAAATACGGAATAAAAGGCTGAAAGGCCATAAGGTTCAAATATCTAATAAAATATAATAGCTGGAGATACGGTATATCAATACCAAAATAAATGAAATAACTATCTGAATAGGCTAGTCTGAAAGCGTCTAAACTATCTGAATAAGGAGTTGATGGGACATGTCCCCAACTAACTCCAACTGTTGAAATAAACTAAATATTAAAAGAATAAAATAATCAGATAATAATATCCTCAAATGATGAGGACTCACTGCTAGTCTGTCTGCTGAATGGCTGATCTACTAAGGATGCTCTGGAGCTCGTACTTCTGAACCTATGGTATAAAACACCATAGCGCAAAAAAAAAGTATGCATCAGTACGTGAGAATGTACTGGTACGCAAGTGAGGTAAGCTGAGTGCGAGGGTTCATATGTATGAACTATAACTGACTGACATAAACATAAACATGATTACGTGAGGATACATGCATGAATACGTGAACTGTAACTAAAGTCACGATAATACTGAATTTGAATATTGATAACATGAGTTTTGTATTAACTGAGTGACTGTGTCTGACAGTCCTAATTCTAATGGAACTAGCTGAGTCCCGTGCTGAACTAGGTGACTGTATCTGACAGTCCTGAATCTGAAGAACTATCTGAGTTTTTTTACCGAGACTGAGACTGAGACTGTGGTAGATAGTCATCTAAGTGACATGCCCCTAATAACCTATTATAGCCGAGTTGGGGTCCAATCTGTAACCCCAATTGGAAGTGTGTCAATACCTCGACACTAGTAAGGACAAGCTGTGAGAGACCCTCACCTGGCAGTGTCCCTAAAGGAGATCGATAGGACCCTCATCTGGCAGTGTTGATCTACCTCATCAAACCTCAACTGATAGTGTTGATATCTCATCCTATGCTGGCTACATAGTTTTGGAATGTCGGGATTTCTTCTAAGGGGTACACCCTCTACTGTCAGTGTGTGCCCTCGTCCTTGGGTTCGCTTGGTGATAAATTGTCACGCCTCAAATCCTGTTGGGGCGGACAGGAACCTATAGCCGTAAAGGCTTGAGAGAACCAATTCATAACCTTGTACTTCCCATGCATGTAACTGTAACAACCAAATATTCTGACAACATGATATTATGTATCGATGAAAATAACTACACATGCACGCCCAAACTGATATGTACAACACTTGGAAAATGGGGCCACCATGTCTAAAATCAGGACAATACCATAACTTTACATTAGTCTACAAAGCCTCTAAAAGATACATAGAATTAGTTAGGGTCGGGACAAACCCCCGCCCTACTCTTGACTTACTATACAATACCAAAATATATGGAACAGACTCGAAAAGCCTCGTATCAACCTGGAGATCACCAATAGTCCCTGAAAAGCCTGCGCTCCTACTAGTGAGTTGTATGAGCTGAAGTGCCTCTGCCTGCAGCATGAAATACAGGGCCCCCATGAGGGACGTCAATACAAAAATATGTACTGAATATGTAAGGCAGAAGGTAACAACACACTTGATACAAAAGATCAATAGAAATCTGATACAAGTGTATAAGTAGTACTAGTAGACCTCCTTTATAAATACTTGTGGGACAATGTACATTACATTCTTTCTTCATTTTACCTTCTTACTTCATAATCTTTGTAATCCATATAATGCAAATGACCAGCTGATCAGTGGTAAATAGATAAATTAGGATCGGCCCATGCTAGGCTTACACCCCTAAGCTGCCACCTATAAAAGATTGGGATAGGCCCATGCTAGGCTTATGCCTCTGAGCTGCCATCCACAAATAAAGGTATCGAGATTGGCCCATGCTAGGCAAATGCCCTTGAGCTTCCACTCGTCATTTTACAGATTTGTATTACTTAGTTTATTTAGCCTTTGAGATTGTTACTTTGGTGGTCATCACATTATGGTACCTTGAACCAATAATCTGCTAAGAAGAGACATATAAATGGATACTTAATGCAACAACAATGAGGTAGGTAGCTGTTGGCACACAAAATAAAGTGTTTAGAAGCTGAAAATACACATGGGTCTTATTTGAGTAAGTGGGGAACTTCTGAAATTTTCTAGTGAAGATAGACGCGCAGATTTAATAATAAGCATATATTGAGGTGTTCTAGTGCGTTAGAGAGTGGGGACAAGGTCATTGGATACATGGAGTGTAATGTGCTGTCATTATGTATCACTTTGTTATAGGATAGCGTCAGAAACTTGCTTGATGGAACAATTGTATGATTTCATGCCAAAGAGTGTAAAATAGAGTATGCCTTACATACCTGGTTATTTGACTCCGAAACTAACCCGACTTGACTTTCCGCCTTTTAGATTACTTATCTACAATAGAATATATGGTAAACTAGTATAAAAAACCAACCAACACATTTAGGCTACTTAACTTCATCAAAACAGTAACCGGGAAGTAAACACGTAATCTGTCAATCAAGGACGTTATTTTAACCCTTTTCTCCTCCAATTTCACCCACATACCATACATGTCCTTATAAGATCACTGGAATTACCTCAGCTTCATTACACCCTCCAAACAACACACAAAATACATTGGGCAGTAAATAAGGGCAATAATTAGTTCGGTGGTGTACCACCACACCTTTCTTCTATATTTCATGACAAACTAATCACACCCTTCTCCAATATCAACATGGAAGCCCATAACATGAACATACAAAACAGTCCACAAAACAGTCCTAAATAACTCTTATTGTAGCAACCCATTATCGAACTCATCATCTCTTGAGTTCTCAATAACAACACATCCATAACTCTCTTTCAAATTCATATACAAGGAGAAACAAAATGGAGCAGTCACCTTACCTCAATTCTGCAACTTATTCCTTTAATTGAACTCTTCAAGAACTTGAACTTTCCTTCACACTTTAAACCAAAGAAGAAAACAGAAGTTCTTTAATATCAAAGAAAAGTGAGCAGATTGCTAATTCTATATTCTGCCATATATTTATAATTAAGAACTTCTAACATATTCTCCTAATTTTCTATAAGATAATTAAACAAAAACTAAAGTGTTTTCACTTACCTTTTGCTGCAAAAGTTAGGGTTTCTCCAAGAACCCTAGAAAGAAAACTAGGGCTGCTCCTTGCTTTTTAAAAGAGAGTAGAGAGAGTTTATGAAATGTAACCCTTCTTTATGACTTAATAATGAGGTAAATGGCCAACAACTTCTTCTTATAAAGCCTTTATTTTTTTGTCCATCCACTTAGCTGATTTTGGACCACAAATTTAATCAAATTGGCCCAAGTAGGTGATACACCTACTTAAGGAGTCCAAATAGCTCAAAATGTCAAAGTAGGTGATGCACCCACCTACTTGCTTAATTTCTTAGTTGGGCTCAATTATATTTAGGCCTTGGCAGATTTGAGCTTTGGGCCTTTCTCCTATTTTTCTTCTTCTTTTACTTAATTTTGGCCCAAATAAGTATTCTAATAAAGGCCCAAATATGATTCATGGACTTGGTCCATTAACTTGGATCATATAGCTCAAGTAGGTGACTCACCTACTAGCTTAATTAAGTCAAGCAAGCACCTCAATATTTCCTTCCATTTCTAGCTCCTAATCACCTTAATAGAACTTACAACTTATACGCACTTGGTCACTTTAAACTTTAGATTCAAATACCAGCTTACGATTCCAAGTTTAAATGGTCGTATTGATGTTTACTTGGATGCATCACATTAAACTTTACGGGCAACCTCTATAATTCCATCTACACCATTAATAATTGCATAACAAATCTCATCTGTTACCTATACCATATGACCATACCAGGTTCCATATAATTATAATAAGTACAAGCAAGATACGGGATGTTACATGAATCCTACTCCCAACTGAGTAGACACTAAACTGATTATATTAGGATGAATTGGACTGAGTTCATTGAGTTTTGTGGACTGATGAAATGTTACTGAATTCTGTTAACTGACTGAGTTCATGAGATTACTGAGTTTTCCTGAGTCATGTAACTGACTGAATTTTACTGATCATGGCGTGGCTGAGATTATCATGAAACTGATACTGGCTCTAGTCAGGCAACTAAATTGTTGGGTATAAATATCCCCAGGACTCGATAGCATAAAAGTAATTCATGGAACACGTTCGAAAGCACAACAATGGCCACACATATATCCATAATTCATTGACTAAAATATTTCATCAAACACTTGACATAAATTAACTTGTACATGAATGGGGATTTCATACTATCATACTATAATGACACTTTTTCCTTCTCATAGGCATTTAATCAAACATATGGGGAGCATACTTTGGTTATACCATCATCAATGCATCTAATTAATATGGTTGCATAAATAAATTTACAATTTGAAAGGTTTATCACTAATAATATGCAAATCATCCCATACTAGGATCAATCATTGGAACATGTAATTTAAAACATGAATCAAAACCCGACAACAACATGGACATGAATTTCAATTCAACTAAATCATGAGCATTCATAAATACACAAATCTTTGGAATTTGAAAATAGATTCTTGAGCTTCATGGGTGAAAGGGACCCATGAATCAACACTTGACATACCTTGATTGTGAGTTTCCTAAAGTTCTTGGACTTGAAGAACTTAAATTTCTTAGTTTCTTAAAGAAGGATTGAGATCTTATTCTTGGGGATTGATCTTTGAGAGAAACCCTAATTTGGTGTTGTAGACGAATAATGAAGTTATGAGCCCTGGTCTGGTATAATTAGGTGTTAAAAAGGGTGGAAAAGAACCAAACACCCTTATAAAAATGAATTTAAATTGCTGAACGGGATCTGCGATGGCTTGGACGATGGTCTGTCACTGGCTCGAAGACCCATCGACCTTCCCGTCGTACTAGGCCAGAATGTGATCTTTCTACCTTGGTTGCGACGGTTTGGGCGAAGGTCCGTCGCTAGCTCTATAGTCCGTCGGACCTTCCATCGTGCCTGTCCACAAGGTTGACTCACTCCCTCCACTGCAGTGGTTTGGGCAATGGCCCGTTGCTGGATCGATGGTCCGTTGGCCCTTTCCATCGCAACTGGGCTGTTCAGACTGCTTTTTGTATTTTGGCAATAACTTTGTAACCCTATACCGGATTTAGCCAAATTTGGGATCTATGGAAAGCTTATTTAATTTTTCACACAACAAAAAGTCAAAATTTTGAAAATTCCACGTGTATAAAAGTGGATTCATCCTTTAAAGCAAGTCTTTAATATTTTTGGGATGATTTTTAAGCTAGGTAGAAGTATGGGGTATTGCAATATCTCCCCTTGGGAATATTCGTTCTTGAATGAGATTGATTTAGATGGGAGAAATGATAAGTTGAAGTACATGCTAAACATTAACAACTGAAACATGACTACATGACTGACATCACTGAGATTCATGCCGATCATGCATATCTGATGCATGGTTTTATGAGTGAGCTGATACATGAATGCATGACTTAGAGTACTAATAAGCTGATCACACATATATAATATATGAATACATGACTGAACTAACTCATAAACATACGACTAAAAATGTAAGGGTAAAGATACCAAGTTTGAAATGAAAATTAAGCATAGTTTATAACTAAAATTTGAACCATAAGCTGAATTAACTTAAGGAAAGATATTACCTTGGGCTAGGTCTGAATTAGCGCAGAAGAGGTGAGGATACTTGGTCCGCATATCTTCTTCTACTTCCCAAGTAGCTCCCTCAACGGACTAATTCTACCAAAGAACTTTGACTAGAGGGACTTCTTTGTTCCCCAGTCTGCGAATCTGATAGTCAAGGATTTTGACTGGGATTTCATCATAAGAGAGAATGTTCTGAATGTCTACGCCCTCAATAGGGACTACGACTGCTAGGTCACCTATGCACTTCTTAAGCAAGGAGACATGAAAGACTAGATGCACTGAAGCAAGATCTGAAGGAAATTCAAGCTCATAAGCTACTTTGCCAAAGCGACTAAGAATTTTGAAAGGACCGACATATCAGGGACTGATCTTTTCCTTCTTGCCTAACCTCTTTACTCCTTTCATGAGAGATATTTTCAGGTACACATAATCACCAATCTCGAACTCGAGATCCTTTCTGTGCACATCTGCATATGATTTTTACCGGCTTTGAGCTATCTTGAGCCTCTCTCTGATTAACAGAACTTTCTCAAAGGTATCGAAGACCAAGTCAGGCCCTACTACTGCAGCCTCGCTGACTTCGAACCAACCGATTGGAGATATAGATCTTCTACCATAAAGAGCTTTGAATGGAGCCATCTGAATACTGGAATGATAGCTGTTGTTATATGCAAACTCAATCTAAGGCAAATGGTCATCCAACTACCCTTGAAATCAATTGCACATGACCTTATCATATCTTCCAAGGTCTGAATGGTCCTTTCTGCTTGACCATCTACCTGAGGGTGAAAGGCTATACTGAGATGAACTCGGGTACCAAGACCCTTTTGGAATGCTTTCTAGAAATGAGAGGTGAACTGGGTACCTCTATCTGAGACAATAGACAACGGAACACCGTGTAATATGACCAAATTCCTGATATAGAGTTTGGCATAATCCTTAATTAATAGGAGGTATGGACTGGAAGGAAACGAGATGATTTGGTCATCCTGTCTACAATGACCCAGACTGAATCATGCTGATGACGAGTATGAGGAAAACCCATCACAAAGTCCATGTTCACTATTTCCCACTTCTAAGTGGGAATATTGAACTCCTTCATGGACCCACTAGGCTTTTGATGCTCAACCTTAACCTACTGACATGTAGAGAACTTAGCCACAAACTTTGCAATATCTCTTTTCATCCCACTCCACCAATAGATTTCCCGCAAATCATGGTACATCTTATTGGCCCCTGGATAAATCGAGTAATGTGCACCATGCGCTTCTGCAAGAATTTTTTGCCTCAAGTCATCTACACCTGGCACACACAGACGATCCTGATAATGCAATACACCATTTCTTCCTTGGGAAAAAAACCTCAACCTTCTTATCCTTGACTAACTCTTTCAACTTGATTATACTGGGATCTCTATCTTGTTTTTTCTAAACTTTAGAAACTAGAGATGATTCGAAACTACTCTGAACTAATATATTACTCCCAACTGAGTAGACACTGAACTGATTATATTGAGATGAATTGGACTGAGTTCATTGATTTTCGTGGACTGACAGAATGTTACTGAATTCTGTTAACTGACTGAGTTCCTAAGATTACTGAGTTTTCCTGAGTCATGTAACTGACTGAATTCTACTGATCATGGCATGACTGAGATTATCAGGAAACTGACACTGACTCTAGACAGACAACTAAATTATCGGGTATAAATACCCCCAGGACTCGATAGCATAAAAGTAATTCATGGCACACGTTTGAAAGCACAACAGTGGCTACACATATATCCATAATTCATTGACTAAGATATTTCATCAAACACTTGACATGCATTAACTTGTACATGAATGAGTATTTCATACTATCATACTATAATGGCACGTTTTCCTTCACATAGGCATTTAAATAAAATGTATGGGGAGCATACTTTGGTTAAACCATCATCAATGCATCTAATTATCATGGTTGCATAAATAAATTTGCAATTTGAAGGGTTTATCATTAATATTATGTAAATCATCAGATACTAGGATCAATCATTGGAACATGTAATTTAAAACATGAATCAAAACCTTACAACAACATGGACATGAATTTCAATTCAACTAAATCATGAGCATTCATAAATACACAAATCTTTGGAATTTGAAAAGAGATTCTTGAGCTTCATGGGTGAAAGGGACCGATGAATCAACACTTGACATACCTTGATTCTGAGTTTCTTGAAGTTCTTGGCCTTGAAGAACTTGAATTTCTTAGTTTTTTGAAGAAGGGTTGGGATCTTGTTCTTGGGGATTGATCTTTGAGAGAAACCCTAATTTGGTGTTGTAGATGAATAGTGAAGTTATGAGCCCTGGTCTGGTATAATTTAGTGTTAAAAAGGGTAGAAAAGACCCAAACACTCTTATAAAAATGGATTTAAATTGCTGAACGGGATCTGCGACGGTTTGGGCGATGGTCCATCACTGGCTCGACGGCCCGTCGACCATCCCATCGTACTAGGACAGAATGTGATCTTTCTGCCTTGGTTGCGACGGTTTGGATGACGGTCCATCGCTAGATCGACAGTCCGTTGGCCCTTCCATAGCACCTGGCCAGAAGGATGACTCACTGCCTCCACTATGATGGTTTGGGCGATGGCCCGTCGCTGGATCAATGGTTCGTCGGCCCTGTCCATCGCACCTAGGCAGTTCAGACTGCTTTCTATATTTCGGCCATAACTTTCTACCCCAATACCGAATTTAGGCGAATTTGGTATCGATGGAAATCTTATTCCATTTCCCACAAAATGTAAAGTCAAAATCTTGAAAATTCGATGTGTATAAAAATGGATTCGTCCTTTAAAGCAAGTCTTTAATATTTTTGGGATGATTTTTAAGCTAGGTAGAAGTACGGGGTATTACAAATATACATACGCATAGATCCATCCTTTTTTCACGAACAAGACAAGAGCACACCAAGGTGATACACTAGATTAGATAAATCCCTTATCCAACAACTCCTCCAACTGCTTCTTCAATTCCTTCAACTCGGCTAGGGCCATCCTATGAGGAGGAATAGAAATGGTCTTGGTGCCTGGCTCAACATCATTAGCAAAGTTAGTATCATGATTCTGAGGCATACGAAGTAAATACGTATGGAACACATCTATAAACTTACAAACAACATGAACAGAATCCAAAAAGGAGGTGACACCATATTACTATTATGAATATGAGCCAAATAGGACAAACATCCCCTCCCAACCAACTTATGAGCCTGAACATAAGATATGACCCTCTTGGGACCTTAATAAAGTGCACTCTTCTAAGCAATCCTTGGCATACCCGACGAAGCTAAAGTTACAGTCTTACCAAAACAATCTAGGACAATATGATTAAGACCTAACTAATTTGTACTCAAAATAACATCAAAATTAATCATATCTAAAACAACCAAATCTACCCAAGTTTTACAGACAAAAAAATTCACAACACAAGCTCGGTACACCTGATCCACTACTAAAGAGTCTCCTATAAGGGTAGATACACAACTGGCATGGCAAGAGGCTGACTAATAGAATTAAATTCTCGAAGCAAAATACATATAGACATAGGAGAAGGTCAATTTAGAAATCAAATAATACAGATTCGATCTAAAATAAATGGGGACGATACCAGTGATCTTATCATCTGAAGCCTCTGCCTTAGGTCTGGCTGGTGCAGCATAGCATTGCCTACAACCACCAACTGGTTGAATAACCCATATGACTACTACCACAGGCTCTACTATCTCTGTCTCTCACACCTATGGTAAAATTCTACCTCTCATAACCAAAATAGGAGTAGCCCAAATCACACGCTGAGGAAAGTCCATGGACAAATGGCCGAACTCATCTCACACAAAGCAACCTCTAAACTTGTCCTGATAACGCACCTTCTTGGTTTCTTCCCAAGACGCTCGAGGAGTAGGTTCATGCATATGTGTCGTGGCTCATTGAAGAGTAGGAAGCATAACAAGTACAACTCGCTGAGACCTTACCTGGGGAGGTAACGTAGGTGAAGGCTAAACTCCTGACCTCAGAACGCCATACTCATAAGTCGGTGCGTAAGAAGGCATAGTACTAGGGATCTGAGGATTACTCATGACAGAAGTAGGTGTAACTGGAGGATACACATAGGAGAAGGTACAACATTCAAAACCGTGGGAATACCAAACAAACTCAAAGGAGCACCCTTCAAATGGGTCAACAAATGAACCAAAAATCCCTCTAAGACTGAGGTAAAAGAACTCGATAGAACCAAAGTTGGATCTATGACTCTAAAATTCTCAACAGGAGGTTCAAGGAAGAGTCCCCTAGCATTACTCCTAGACGGGGCTGATCCACTGGCCTATCAACTCCCTCGAGACCATCCATGACTCGAGGCTCGCCCTCTGGGTGAAGGCTATGCACCTCTGATCCTGCGAGACCTAGTCGACACTATCTGCTCTGAAAAGAAGGAAAGCATAACCCAAAACCTAAGGTATAAAAGAATTTCGCATGATAAGGAATAAAATAAGAGAAGTTTTCTAAAGACATCCTATAGTCCCTCAAAGATAGATACAAATGTCTATGTACCGATATACGAGACTCTATTAGACATCTAGTTCTTACACTGTTGAGACCAATGAAACCTGACTGCTCTAATACCAATTTGACACGACCCACAAAATAGGTCATGATGGCATTTCTCGTAACATACCTTGACAAGTAAGCCTATCACCCAAACTGATACAAAAAAGGGAGAAAGACTAAAATACCCAAGGATAAGGCTTCTAGAACGAAGCTGAACCATGCAAGTAACTATAATAATGAGTAAAGCACATATCCTAAATACCATACATTCCCAAAACTCGGTGTCAATAATGTAAGAACTACTAATACAATCCATGAGTCAAAATACATAAGAAATACCCGCAAAGGAATTATATCTGTCTACGAATACAAATAAAGACATAACTAATATAGAAAGATAGAGGTGAACTCCAGATGCATGAAGGTCCAACCACTACCTTGAATACTCTGAAGGCACCTAAAGTCAAACCACATGAGGTACCCCTGAACGTAAATCTACATTAAAAGGGTGAAGGAGGAGTGAGTACGGTCCACTTATACCCTGACACGCCCCGAAATTAGGCCATGTCTTAAAGGCACCTCAATCCCATATGAATCGAAGGTCGCCCTGATAACCCATCACACTTATTACAACAATCACATGGGTTGGGCGAATCTTGACCTTATAATGAGATAGTAGAAAAGATACTACAAGTCATAACTTAAATATGTATAAACACTTCATTAGATTCATCAACTAACCAATATACCCAAGTCCACAGTCATCCACAATACCTCTATACAAATCAAAGTTTAGGAATGTATATGTTGGGATAAGCCCCCGACAATAGCCAAACTAAGTCAAATGACTAAGTCTAAAGATAGGAGACCAAGGATGAATGTATTCTAAAGAAAGAGAGATCACCACTCTAAAGTCAATGCATGAACCACTTAAATCATCTAATCACTTCGCAGGAAGAGAAGAAGATGCTCCGGCCCCTATGTCGATGTTGACATAGCATCCAGAGATGATTAGCAGTTGGAACGCTATCATGTAACTCAAGGATAAGGATAAAATAATGTCATCATTTAACAACAAGAAATATATATCATATTCAGTCATATTCATAACCTTATCCATACATATAGACATATCACATGCTAATCAAGGGGACAAGTCTTATCAACACTTTGGAAGCTCTCATTCATCATACATGTATTGGAGACTCAAACCTTCTACACTTAAAGTTTCAAGCATTTCTCATTAGGCACAAGACTTTAACCACATTCACATATCCTCAAGTAAGGGACTCTAACCATATATACATCCATTTAAGTGAGGGACTCTAACCACTCACACATATTAGGTTAAGTAAGGGACTCTAATCATATGCTCACACATTAGGAAATGGACTCTAACCTCCTTCCATATTAGATAGGGGACTCTAACCCCAGGCCAATTCATTTGGCGAGCCACTTCGACTTCATGAGATCTCATTATGCATGGGATTTTAACCATAAGCAATTTTATTAGGCAAGGGACTTTAACCTTAAGCCATCACAACTATCTTTAGTCAATATTCAGACTCTAACCCTTTTGTCCATGCATCCATATACATTCAATTCCACACATAAGGAATTTAATCCATTTAGTCAATTCAACACCAAACATGACCACATGGTCCTTATGGGAGCCTTCATTGCTAAACTATTTCAATAGGCCATTGCCTTAATTCAACTCATCATATAATTCAAACTATGGTCCTCAAGACCCTTACAAGCCATTCACACTTTATTAGCAGTTCTATACCATAATTTAGTTCAACACATAATTCAAGTTCATTTTCATGTTAGGGACTTTAAGCTCCTTCTTATTCATCAAACCATCATGGTCATCAATTACACAATACATGGCTCATTTTACCTTCACAGTATCATTTATCTAAAATTCATACATATTGGGCCATTTCTCTAGTTCAAAACATCATCAGCATATAACTAGACATCTCACTTAGTCATTTTCATAAACACCTTATGTACATGCCTTTACCAAGGCTAATTTCATGGTAGAAATCATCAAGACTAGGGTTACTTAAGACCCACATGTTAGACCACATACAACAAGCATTCACGTGTGCAAACTATCATCAATAACATGTATAAACATAAGTCTAAGCAAGAATCATTATTATTCATCATTAGGCAACAAAACCCTTTTCATTTAATTTCAAAACCACCATGTACACTTACTAATCCAAGTGTGAAATACATGGGTTTAGAGTTATTTGGCAAGAGGAAGAGGTACATGCCTTAGACAACTTGAATCACCAAGAATATTGACTTCACTTTGCCTCTTGAAGATCACCCTTGAAACCCTAGCCTCCAATCCTTCAAAGATAAGCTTGAGAGAGTATTTAGGGTGTTTAATCCATCAAAAATTGATGTTTAGAAGGCTACACACACTTATATAGTGAGAGGGATTAGGGATTTAGATATGGGAAATGACCACTAGGTCCTTAGTTAAAAGCTAAAAATTAAGCCCATCCAGGGGTACGACTCACCATATGACTCAATTAAGTAGTCGTACCCTAGGGTATGAGTGGTACCCTGACTCGTACCCTAGGCTTATCCTAGGTCACACACATAATTAAGGATACAACCATACACCCATGAGTCGTATCCAAAGGGTATGACTCACCCCTAACTCTTATGCTCCACTCGTAATGGGAACAGTCCACTCCAAGAGAAGACCTAACTCCATATGACTCACCTAGGTACGATTCGTACCCTTAGGTACGATTAAGGGGAGAGTCAATTATAGCTATGACAGTGAGTGACCCTCATCACATTGCCTAGGATATATGAGGAAAGAAGAAGAAGGATATGACTCATATGCAAGGGGTACGGCTCAAGCCCCTAGTCGTACCTACACCAGTAACATCAAAAGATGAAGTTTTTCAATGGTTCTAAGTCTAGGTGTTTCATACTCAGTAGGTATTATAGGCTGACCGAGCAAAGTAGAAAATAAAGCATACAAACTACACACTAAGGGAACGTCACATGCAATAAAAAAATATCCCATAATGATAGCTCACATAGGTTGCACTAGTAGTTCTAATATATAGCCCATATATTCCAACAACACACCAAGATAGAACACAAATATAAATTATATCATATATGAGAAGACAAGAGAGACATATTCATACAAGTTCATCAAATACACATAAAAGAAGGCAGGGCAATTAGATAGATAACAAGTCAATGTGATAATACAAGCACAACATAAACACAATAAAGCAAGTACAATGTATATGATGATGATAATGATAATAAGGGTGAAGCATTAGGTTGTCACACAACCTTCATATACACCTACAGAGGCAAGCCTCCCAACGTAGGACCCATGGAGGGTTCATCAACCCATATACTACCCCATATACACCTAAGGAGGCAAGCCTCCTGACGAAGGGCCCATGGGGTGGTTCATCAACCCGTATACAACTAATATCCATGACTTTTATCCGGCATATCCTTTGGAGAAGGTCTATAAAATTTGATATTCCCAGTATTTTTAGTATTTCTAGTATTTTCAGTATTTCTAATATTTCTAGTATTTCCAATATTTTCAGCATTTTAGTACAACCAATATCCATGACTCATCTTCGGCACATCTCTCAGAGAAGGTCTATAAAATCCGATGTTCCTAGTATTTCCAGTATTTGAAGAGCACATACTTAACATGAGACACAAATCAAATACAATATACAATAGAAATAAGTGTATATATATAAAGCATTAAACAAAGCAAGAGAAATTATGCGTGTGATTCCATAAGGATGATGATGCAATATTTACAACCAACCGCAAAGAGTATTTCCATAACCAACCATAATGAGCATTTCCATAACCAACCAATATACCAATCACGTGAGCCAATTATACACTAATTATTTCCAATCAACCATGAATTTCCACAGGTATCATACATCAACAAGTATGAATATATCACAAAACTCTAATGGTACCACAATAGGAATTTTCAACAACTTAAATTAATTATTCACATGTAGTCAAGGTTATCAATATCACATAAGACCCCAAACGGTCACATATGTCATATAATATCTCAATTTCAATAGTTATATCATATATAGGCCCCCACACAGGCACAACATAGAGAAGGCTACCAAAGAGATATCCTAAGAATGTCCCATAGCCTCTCGAAGATCGCAAACAGACGTCAACGTTCTAATACATAGGCCTCTACTAGACACATGCTCTTGTACCAATAATATCGGTGGACCTAGGCTCTGATACTAATTTATCACGATCTAATTTACAAGTATGGTGGCACCTACCAAATCTTGCCAGTAGTTAAGCCAATACCATAAACCACAGCTAATGCAATGGGTTAATTTGGTAAGAAATGCCAACATAAGAAAAATTCAATGAACACAAGATGTAAATAAATAGTGTTTTAATATAGATAAATAGATAAACACGAATACCAATCCCATGACCTAGTATAATCAGTACAAGAGCACCTAGTATCAATAATACAACTAAGGGGTCTTAAATTAGCCAATACATCTATCTCAAATCAAAAGACTGAATAATAATAAGATAGAAGAAAATGGGCGACACATACTCCAAGATCTCACCCTATCTCAAGAATGTCAACACCACATAAATTTGAATCAATGATGGCAACTATTACTCAGATTTACACCAAAAGGGTACATAAGTGTAGTATGAGTACCAAACAACGGGTACTCAGTAGGCATCATTAGCCGACTGAGCTAAGTCATGATATAAAGATGATATAATGCAAGATAATTATACTAATTCAAGGTATTGAATTGAACTTGAATAATCTCCATCATCACGACTCACAATATTTGCAATAAGAGGGATTTCTAGCATAGTTACTAGTTTGGTTACTAAACAAGAGTATAACATGAGTAATAGCATAGCCCAATGTTTCAAATAATAGCCTAATCAATGGATTAAATGAGCACATAGACATGGGCTTAATTGATAGCATAAACCATAGATACTCATAGCATTAACGACAATTTAATCAACAAAACATATACATCACTTCTAATGTCATCACCATAATCAATTTACCATGATTAGCCAATGTGCTTCCAAGGGACTAATTCCTAGGTAATTAGAAAGCGTCTAAGGTCTTCAAGAGAGCTACATCAAGCCAAACTTTAGGTGGGTCAGGCCTCCTTTTAATTCCTCAAATATATTTCAAGTTCAACCTCTACGTGAAACTGGGCTAAGGTATCTAAATCAATTTAGATGTATAGCAGGCCACCAATAGTTCTAAGGTGAAGGTCTTTCCCAATCACTAGACCTAACTCAACCATAAAATCTAGGTACTTCCATTACTGTAAGCAACAAGGGTCAAGTTACCCACACATTAGTGACAAGCCCACTCTTATCCAACTAGAGTAACTAAGACATTGTCATGCTAACCATGAGGCATGGAGTCTATTTCCCCAAGGTTCAAGCCTACAAGTCAAGCATTCCAATCTATGTGTTCAAGTAACCTAAATAATGCAACTAATCCCAAACCTTACCATTCACCATCCCAACACCTAAAACCCTTCCCAATCTAACAAGATATCATAATCCAAAGAAAGCTCACGAATCTCTAAACCTTCACTTTCTCCTTTTGAAAATCTTCCTCATGGTGCATATCTATCAAAAACACAATCTGCATATCATTAAGAAAATATCGATACCCATACTGCACCATTGTGCTTTGGGTCCAAAAATGTCACCAAAACCCCCAAACGGGTCCTAGTTACAAAAAATACATTATTGAGGTCAACCCAAGGTCCATACACCATCAAGAAATCATAACCCTCAAGAATTAGGTGAAAACTAAGCTTATTTGGGCTAAAATCAAGCCCTTGAGCTATTTGGGATTTTGGTGAAGAATTTAAGAAATTCAAGCATGAAATTGAAGGATTCTTACTTAAATCTGATGTTTATCATGAAGATATATGTTAACTAGGATCCTAAGAGCCACCCAAGACTCAATTAGAGTTTAGCACACCTTATTAGGGTTCCTTGGTCTCCAAGATGAGGGAAAAGTGACCAAAATGCCGCCTAAAGGGCCTTTAAGTACCCAACCCAGGTGTTCAGGTATGGTTATCGCCATCCATAAGTTGCGATCAACCTTGGGCAATCGCGACAACAATCACCAAAGGCCTTGTCGCGATTGCCTTATTATGATCATGGTGATCCTTGCGCGATCGCCATGCACTAGTTTCAGCAACTTGGAAAATTTTCCAAGTTTTCAACGATGCCTTGAGATTCATTCGGAATCCGATAAAGGAAAATAAACTCGTAACCACACTAAATTTGATGTTCCAAATGGGTTGGAAAAATCAGATTTTTTATCCGAGGTCATTTCAACCAGATATGGGTCACATACCCGAGCTTCCAATTTTCCAATTTTTTGACTAATAGGTCAAAATGAGTTTGCGTGCATTGGGATTTGAACCAAAGGTCTACCTATCCTAAAATCAATATTCCGAAGCTTCTGGTGTAGTCAGAATTTGTATCCAAGGCTGTTTTACTAAAGATTTTGATCAGTGGCCATTTGAAACCAGCGAAGACTTCTAAACAGTGAATGGGTTCTAAAAACCAAATAAACTGCCCGATAGCCATACTATTAGTTCTAGCAAGTCATAAATGACGTGAGGAAGCGATGGAAAATCTCTAATGGAAAACATAAGTGAAAAGAAGGAATATGACTTAACGGGTATTACAATATCCACTACTAGAGAAACTTTCATCCCTGAAAGTTAAGGATGAGGAAATACCTGAAGTCTTAAATAGGTGAGGATATTGGGACCACATCTCTCTCTCGATACCCCAAGTGTCCTCATCTACTGGCCGGTGCCTCTACTGAAAGTTAATTATAGGAATATCCCTAGAACACAACCACCTCGCATCACTAGCAAAAATAAGCAAAGGCTCCTCCACAAAGGTCAAATGGTCATCTAACTAGAATAAGTACCATATAAGAACATGAAATGGATCAGGAATATACTGCCGCAACATAAAGACATGGAAAATTAGATGAACAATAACAAAATCTACAGGTAAGGATATCTTATAAGCTACCTCACCTACTGCGCGGAGAATCTCAAAAGGGCCAATATATCAAAAGACGAGCTTACCCTTCATCTCGAACCCCATCACACCCTTTATGGGTGATACATAGAGGAATACATGACCTCTAACTCTAAATCTCCAAACACAAAGCCTACGATCTGCATAGGACTTCTGCCTAGTTTGGGTTGCTCTCAGTCGGTCTTAAATCACCCTAACTCTATCCAATGAGTGCTCAAGAAAATCTATACCACGAGGCCTCACCTCAAAAGTCTTAACCATCTGATCAAAGAACAACATATCCTACCATACAAAGCCTCAAAAGGCTCCATCTCAATACTCGAATGATAACTGTTGTTATATGCCAACTCTTCAAGGATAAGTGTTGATCCCACTGGCCTCCAAATCCTTAACATAGGCTTGGAGCATGTACTTGAGAACCTGAATAGTTTGCTTGGATTGACCATCGGTCTTCCAGTGAAAGGTTGTACTCAAATCCACCTGAGTACCTAACTCCTCCTGAAATTCTCTCCAAAACCTCAAAGTGAACACGGATCCATGATAAAAAATGATAGAAGTGGGCACCCCATTCAAATAGACTACCTCCTAAACATAGATATGGGCTAATCTCTCAGCACTGAAGGTCATCTGAATAAGAGTAAAGTGTACTGACTTGGTTAAACAATCCACGATAACCCAAATGCCATCTGAACCATGGGAAGTACGTCCATATTAATACACTCCAATTTCTACTCGAGAATGGGCAACCTCTGAGTCAAACCACCAAGATGCTGATGCTTAAACTTTACCTGCTGAAAACTTTGGCACGAGCTATAAAGTCTGCTACATCTGTCTCAAGTCTTGATACATCTTGGTTGTACCAGGATAAATGTAATATCTAGAGCTGTGAGCCTCATGCAAAATTAATTAAATCAAGTCATAAATCTAATGAAGACAAATATGGTGATCAAACCTCAAAATTCCCTCTGAATTAATAGTGTACCTCTTAGAATCATGACTCAAAACCTGATCATAAATGAAACAAACCTTTCCATCCTCATACTAACAATCACAAACCTTTTCAAATAGTGAGGACCTTACCTCCACACTAGCCAAAATCCTTCTACGGTCAAGAATATCAAGGCGAACAATCAATCTGTATAAGGACTAAATGTCTCATGCCAAAGTCCTCTGAGAAATTGATATGCAAGCAAAGCTACCCATACTTACTACCTTGCGACTCAAGGCATCAACTACTATATTGGCCTTACTCGGATGATACTAGATGGAAATATCATAGTCCTTAAGATCCCTTATCCACCTACGTTGTTGGGCATTAAGCTCTCACTGGGTCATAAGATGCTGAAGACTATGATGATTGGTGAAAATCTTACAATGCACACTTTACAGATAGTACCTTCAAATCTTAAGTGCAAAAACTACCGCCGCTAACTCTAAATCATGAGTGGGGTTGATGCACTCATGTACCTTAAGCTATCTAGAGGCATAGGCAATGACACGAACCCACTGCATCAAAACACAACCACGATCCACACCAAAAGCATACTCACCCTCAATAAGAAGAGCTAAAATAGGAGTTAAAGTGAGAAAATCCTTGAGCTTTCCAAAGCTCATCTCGCACTCCTCAGACCATAAAAAAAGGAACCTTATTTTGAGTCAATCTGGTCACAGGGCCTAAAATAGTAGCAAATCCCTTAACAAAGCATCTATAATAACTGGCTAAACCAATGAAACTACAAACTTCTGTTGGAGATGTAGGCCTAGCCCAAACACGAATTGCATTATTCTTAGTCGAGACCACTATAATACCAGTCTTAGACACCACATGTTCAAGGAATGTCACCGACTTAAGTCAAAACTCACACTTAGAGAACTTGGCAAAAAAATATAATCTCTCAAGGTCTGGAGCACGATCCTTAAATGCTGCGCATGCTCCTCACTACTCCTCTAGTACACATGGATATCATCAATGAACACAATCATGAAGGAGTGTAGATATGGCTTGAATACTCGATTCATCAAATCCATGAACGTGACTGGGGCATCAGTCAACCCAAAAGATATCACTAAAAACTCATAATGACCATAACGGGTCTTAAAAGCTATCTTCAAGATATCCTCAGCTTGAATCCTCTACTGATGGTAACCAGACCTTAAATCTATCTTAGAAAACACGGTTTCACCCTGAAGTTGGTCGAACAAATCATTAATACGAGGCATAGGGTAATAGTTCTTCACCGTTCTTTATTAAGCTGCCTATAGTCAATATATATGCATGGAGCCATTTTTCTTATTCACAAATAATATAAAAGTACCCCAAGGGGATACACTCAGTTTAATACCTTTAGAAAATCCTGAAGTTGAGAATTCAGCTCCTTAAGCTCCGCAGGAGCCATACGGTAAGGTGCCATACAAATAAGTTGGGTGCTAGGCTTGAGGTCAATAGAAAACTCAGTCTAACAGATAGAGGGAATGCTAGGAAGGTTGATAGGGAACACATCAGGAAACTCACAAACAATAGGAACAGATTCAAGCGACGGATTCCTCACATGAGTATAAAAAATATAAGCGAGATAAGACTCATAACCCCTCAAATTAAGCCTCCTAGCATGAACATAAGAGATGATTCCCATTAGCTCGTGTGTTATCGCTCCCTGCCACATGACTGGGGGTACACCGTCCATGGCTAAGGTAACGGTCTTAGCAAAACAATCCATGACCACATGATAGTGGGATAACTAGTCCATGACCAAAATCATATCAAAGTCCAGCATATCCAGAATAATAAGATTAGCACAAGTATCAACATCACTAACTGTCACAACACATGATCTTAATACTCAATCCACTACTAAAGACTCACACACAATAGTAGATATGCACAAAGTTACAAATAATGAATAGCTAGTCAACTCCAATCGTGGTGCATAATAAGTAAATATATAAGAATAAGTGGATCCTGGATCAAATAAAGCAAGAGTCGACTTGTGGCACATCAAAATTCTACTTATAACTATAGTATTTGAAGTCTCAACCTCGGGTATAGCAGTTACTGCATTTAACTGACCACATACACTACCTAGATAAGCACCTAACTGACCTCCTATCCTGCCTACTTAAGAACCACCTGGAGCACCTTACTAACCACCTCTGCAACCATAAGAACCACCTCTACCTAAGGGATGAATTGCTCTAATAAGGGAAGCACCCCAGGCTAAAATAACTATCACCCCTGACTAGGGTAATCCCGCAAATAGTGACTAGGAAGTCCATAAGTAAACTAGGAAATCTAAACAAAACCAGAACCAACAGATTTGGATGACCTAGAATAACTACCATATTTAGAATGAACTGAAGATGAACCTCTCAAAGACTGATCACCGCCCTTATCAGGGCGACCACTAACACCAGACTATCCACTATCGGTAGTCTAAAGAGCTGCCTAAACTGGTTGACTAGGTTGACTTTGAGGCTGAAAGGATGGATGTGGATAATACCCAACATGAAAACTACCACCTCTAAATTGGAAACCACTATGACTCCCACTGAATCTTCCCTAGAACCCAGTCCTTTTATTACTTCCCTGACGACTCTCACGGTGTATCTTCTCCATCACCCTAGCATGATCCAAAACCTAAGAAAAAGTCCTACCTGCAGTGACTAAAATCTGAGTAGTAATACGAATGGGGAGTCTCAACCCTCCAACAAAGAAATGAACTCTCTCATACTCATTATCCAAAATAAAAGTCACATACCTCACCAACTCATGAAAAATGGCCTTATACTCAACAACTGTCATGGAGCCCTACTCCAATCTAGAGAACTAATCCCTAAGTCGATCTCTAAGTCTACACGACATATACTTCTCTAAGAATATCTTAAACAACTGAGTCCATGACAAGGGAGATGATCCTGCTGGCCTAGAATCCATATAAACTCTCCACCAATGATGAGTAGACAAATATAACTAAAATATGGTGTAGTCCATACCACGAGTCTCAACAAGTCCCAAACCATGAAGCTTATCTCACAAGTAGTAAGAAACTCATATGCATCCTCACCTAGAGTACCAAAAAACATAGGCAAAAGCCAACCTCAAGAATCTACCCAACATCTTCTGCTCCTTAAAAGATATAACAAGTTGGGTCACAACTAGCTGAGCAGCTACTGGTTGAACAACTATCGATGCAAGGGGAACCTAAAATCTAGGAGCCAAAGCTACAGGCTGCACCTCCGCCTTAGTGGCACTTTGATTAGTGGACTGTGCACCATCAGACGACACACCACAAACAAACCCCAAAACCTGAATCAAAGCATCTCTGAGCAATGAAGAAAGAACAAAACTTGGTGTAGCCTGGGATGGTCCCTAGCCCATCGCTAGATATGGAAAAAGAATCTCTATCTTATATGTAAGGATAGAGTTTGGGGAAGGTGGACCATCCTAACCTCTAGATAGGGACACTCCACAAGGCTGTACTTGACCTTTAGGTCATCCATGAATAGAAGTAGGATCCCTGGGCTCGATGTCGGGATCCTCATCTCGTGTAGCGGTAGTATGTTTCCTATCCATCTGAAAAAGAAAAAAGTTAAGAGAATATTCTACAAACAAACTTAAACTCTAGCATGATATGAGTGAAAGAAGTGAAGAACTCCTAAGAATATCCCATAGCCTCTCAAAGATAAAAAAAATGGACGTCAATATTCTAATTCGCAGGACTCTACTAGATACTTGCTCTTGTACCAACAATACCAGTGAAACCTAGGCTCTAATACCAATTTATCACTATGAAATTTATAGGTCATGATGGCACCTACAAAATCCCGCCAATAGGTAAGCCAATACCATAACTTGGAGCTAAGACAATGGGTTAATTCGGTAAGAAATGCCGACATGGGCCAAATTCAATGGACATAAGTTGTAAATAAATATTTTTCTAGCATAAATAAATGGACAAACATGTATACCAATACCATGACCTGGTATAATTAGTATAAGAGTACCTAGTATCAATAATACAACCCAAGGGTGTAAAAGTAGCCAATACATTCTTCTAAAATCAAAAGACTGAATAACAATAAGATAGAAGGAAATGGGCAACTCAAAATCCAAGATTTCACCCTATCTCCAAAATATCAACACCATATGAACTCAAATCAACAACGGCAACAAGTAATTGGATCTACACCAAAAGGGTACAAAATTTTAGTATGAGTACCAAAACAATGGGTGCTCAGTAGGCATCATTGGACAATGGAGATAAGTCATGATATAAAGATGATATAATGCAAGATATTACTAAGTCAAAGCACAAAATCAAACTTGAATTATCTCTATCATCAAAGTATATAATAAGTAATCAAACTGGAATAGTAGTATAACATAAAGTATCATCGCATGCCAATACCTTCGTACATAGAAAATAAATAATTTGAAATCATAATGCATCATAAAGTAAAGTCACAAGCAAACATAAGTACAAAGTTGGCTCCCATACGCCAACTGGTGCATAAAGTAAAGAACATATCTTGACATCCCATTCTACTAGAGAGTACACCCAAGAGAAATAATAATAAGGCATTTAACCAACCAAGTATACGAATCTCATCATTATTCAACCATATTCCATATTTATCATCAATCGAACATTTGCCATGAAACTTTCATTAGTTACCAACATTGACCATTTAGCCATATTCCATACTATTACCATCATTAGACACGTATTATCCATACTCATTAGCCACTATATATTAGCTAAGCAAGGATTATTAACTAGTCTATTAAATTCCTAGCCATCATGTAATATAGTCATTTGTTAGAAAACTAGCCACCACATATCTATTCTAATAGCAAACATTCCTTAATTAACCATCATTTAATACTAACATTATTCACTAAGTGGATCCTCATTTACCACTAGTTTCCACTTACCAACTAGTCTTGATTAATCATTAAATGATAACCATTACAACTCTCTATTTATCATTAAATACACCACCTTATAAGTATTTAGCACTAGTGAATTATAATCGACACCCTAAGGTCAACATCATATCCTCATTAGTCACAAGGATGTGTATATATAAAAATATGTATATATTTGTCAAACATAGGGATAGTCAGACTCAAACCGATAGATGTACACATAGGCACATCAAATAATCATCTTTTGGCCTTGTCGTGTATATCATCATATCATCTACATATCCTCCATCCAAACTGGGTATCATCACATCATCAACATATCCTCCAGCCTTTTCGGGTATTATTATATCATCAACATATCCTCCTGCCTTGCTGGGTATCATTATATCATCAACATATCCTTTGACCTTCTTGGGTATTATTATATCATCAATATATCATCCGGCCTCGTCGGGTATCATCATATCATTACATATCCTCTGGTTGAACCAGGTATCATTATATCATCAATATATCTTCCGACCTTGCTGGGTATCATCATAATAGGAAATCAATGTTAATAATAAGTACAAGCCCTACAATGGCTAAAGTAAATAGCAAGACCCATGAGGGATATAATAAATGAACATAAAAGATAAGCAAGGAAAAATATACCTACATAACCCATCATTCTCCGTCAATGAAAATTTATCGATAGATATAAGAGTATATAACATGAATATTACAATCTATTATCGGGTTTCAGCATAATTAGTAGCATAGATTTCCATGTAGTCAATAAACATGCCTTCTAGGATCATTAATATCATGACTTATAATATTGGTAATAAGAGGGATTTCTAGAATGGTTACTAGTTTGGTCAGGAGTATAACATGAGTAATAGCACATCCCAAAACCCGAACAATAGACTAATCAATGGCTCAAATGATCACATAGACATGGGCTTAATTGATAGCATAATCCAAATCTACTCATAGCATGTCAACAAACCATATACATCACTTTTAATATTATCACCATAATCTATTTACCATGATTAGCCAACATGCTTCCAAGGAAGAATTTCCTAGGTAATTAGAGAACATCTAAGGTCTTCAAGAGAGCTACATCAGTCCAAACTTAAGGTGGGTCAAAACCCCTTTCCAATTCACCAAAAATATTTTAAGTCCAATATCTACCCAGGACTAGGCTAAGGTATCTAAATCAATTCATAGATGTATAGCACGCCACCAATATCCCTAAGTTAAAGGTATTTCCTAAGAACTACACCTAACTCGTCCATAGAATCTAAGGCACTTCTGATGTGCTATAGAAATATAGCACTTTTGACGCTTAAAATAAGGAAACTATGCAAGTTTCTGTGGTTGTTTTGTTAGATATGATGTGTTTTGGGTATGTTTTGCAGGAAATCAAGTTTTGGATGCTAAGTTCACCATAAAGATGAAAAAGGTGTTTTTGGATACTTATTGGAGCAATTATGGATGTTAGGGACTCTTTTCGGCTTATTTGTTATCAAAGCATGTTCAGGAGTTGAAGAACAGCTAAAAAAATGACTCTCAACACTTACTAAGTCAACAAATGGACAACAAGTACGACATGTGTACCATAAGTGGACAAAGAAAGTGTCAGAAGTCTAAAATCTCGAGAGCTGACCTGCAGGATTTTTAGGTCCTGGCACTTGCTCTCACTACTTATGCCAACTCTGCGGGCTGCAAGTACTACCTGCACCCAAGGTCAGGGTGCAAATAGAGGACATAAGTGTCCATCGACCCTGTTTTCTCCTATTTCATTCAAGTTTTGGTTTTAGGGTTTCCTCATGTACTATAAATTTCCCCTTTTATGTTTTTTTTGTAAGAGTTACACACTTTTGATACTCATAAACATATTTTTTGATTTTGATCTTGGGATTCTCTTGTATTGACTTTAGTTTATTAATTCAGTTATGATTTTGGGTTTTTAAACTTCTTATCATTGTGAATTCATCTATGCTTTTTATTAAGAATGTTATTGATTTCTTCATAAGAATGAGCGGCTAAAGACCTATAGCTAGAGTTGTGGAAACCCTGGTAGATTGACGAAGTAGGGTAAGTGCTATTGTTGTTTTGAACTGATAACCATGCATATATTGCTGTATCTCATTATAATAGTTTTCTTAATGTGTGCACATGTTAGGATCTCACCTAGATATTGCTACTTACTCCAAAAGAGGAGTAGTGACTAGGAAAAGATAAAGACAACAGTAATTTAGAGTTTAACTATCGATCCACGCTTTTGGTTTTATCTATGTAAGATGGTTATATTTCATCTAATAACTAGATACTCAAAAGGTAACAGTTAACTAGGGTCAATATAAGTGCTAGTAAGGCAACATCGTGTGAAATCTGTCTGCTCATCCAAAAGACTGTAGATGGTACATAACTTATCGATTCTATATGCAAGGTATCGGGTTAGTTCAACAAAGCACGATAAGCACGATAGGGGGTACTATCAAAGTAGTTTGGAACAACGACTTCTGAGAAAGTGAATGCAGTAACAATATAAAGGTTAAATTCCAAAGCATACGAGTCAGAATTGGGGGAGGAAGCAAATTATCTGGATCATCAGATGGAGGGTTTCCAAGCCCAAGGAAAAGAGAATCAAGGTCAAAACTGCTATGAAAAATACTGAGACTGTAGCAGAGAGCTAGATAGTGGCTGGAGGAAGAAGGATGACTACAAATAGAAGGAAGATCCATACATTCCACCTAACAGACGAGATGTAGAATCCAGAATAGAAGAGATGCTGGATAAGATGGTGAAAGGTTATGAAAATTAGGGTATCAAACTTAAGGAGAGTAGGGATGATATTTCAGTATGATCTAGAAGGTTGAGTCACATTCCATGCTATCAAGAAATTAGAGAACTAGTTTGGGCTGATGTCAACAAATCTGAACCAGAGGTAGGCAGGTTTGAGAAACATAGTGCAAAATCTGTAAAACAATGGTCATATACTTGCTATTACCATAAGTATTAGTATCACTAATATGGATCCCCCACTACATGCTATAAAAGCTGTTGATGATGAGATACTTGCTGTTGAGCTTGAAAAGGTAACAGGTGATAAGGGTAAAGTTGTTGAGTATAAAGGTAAATCTGGTCATTGAGCCAGAAATTAGATAAATTCTAATTCCACCCCCTCCTTTTCCTCAGAGTTTGAAGTAGAAGAAGGAGGAAGGTAAGTTTAAGCAATTTATTGAGATATTAAAAGAATTAAGCTTGAACATACCTCTTATCGAGGCATTGGATCAGATGCCTGGATACGCCAGGTTCATGAAATGATTGGTCATAAGGAAGAAAAGAGCGACAATTAAGGATGTTGATGGTGTGCACCATTATAGTATAGTCACAACTAGGTCTTTGGTGTAAAAAAAAAGGTGATCCTAAAGCATTTACTATACCATGCACTATTGGGTCATCCCAATTTGATAGAGCCTTATGTGACTTAGGATCCAGCATTAACTTGATGCCGCTGGCCATATTCAAGCAGTTGGGTTTGAACCCTCCAGAATTGACTTTAATGCGGCTATTAATGGTTGACCGCATAGTGAAGAAAAATATGGGTATCTGTTTTGATGTAATTGTGAGGGTGGATAAATTTATTTTTCTAGATGACTTTGTCATCCTAGACTGTGAAGTTGACACTGAGATGCCTATTATATTGGGAAGACCGTTTATGGCCATAGGTAGAGTTATGGTTGATATGAAAAAAGTTAGGCTGAAATTTAGAGTCAACAGTTGGGAGGCTACATTCAATATCTAAAACTCAATGAAGCAACCAACCGACATGAGAATGGTATCGGTGATTGATTGTATTGATGACCCTAGAGGATACTCTTGTAGGTATCTTGATAAATTTTGTGTAGTCAAGATATTTGCATTGTGCTACGATGTTAAATCAAGGGTTGCATGGGAGTCAACCGATGAGCTTGTTGGTGAAATTTGAGTAACCAACATAGCCACGTCATGCAACCATTCAACCGATGGGCTTTTTGGTGAAATCTGAGTAACTTACACAGCCACGTCATGCCACAACATAAATCAAGCGCTGAATGGAAGGCAACCCACTATTTTTAGTGTTCACGTTTTTGTTGTTTTTCTTTTTATAGGTTTTTAGCTCTTGAACTTACCTGAAATATGGTAAAAATTGCTACATTCATCGATTTTTAGGTAAGGGGACTGAGTGATCAACCCATCATGGTCACAATTCCCATATGGTAAGTTGAGTAATAAATTAAAAAGTCAAAATTTGAGGATGAACATAGAAAGTTGTGGACTTTTTCATCTAATCATAATGTTGGGACCTTAAAATTAGGTTAGGACCATAAGTATTTTAAAAAATGTCAATCGCCAAGAATGGATTGTAGGAAAGCGGGCTAAAATTTTGGCCCTACACTTGTGCCCTGCATTTGCTGGATGTAGGTGGCACTTACACCCCATTCCTGGACGCAGGTGGAAGGAATAAGTGGTTGCCATGGCTAGGTCTATAGTGGTTCTAGTTTTTAATAAATTTTGGGTCCACTAACACATATATATGACCTAAGACAGACCCCACCTACATTTTAACATACTTAGCCTCATTCTAACTCATTCAAATCCTCAAAACTTCACATTTCTCTTTGAATTCACACTTCCCTCTTAAAAAACAAACTAAACCCACACTTAAGTAAAGGCTAAACTGACGTTTATTTGAGATACCAACTTTACCAACACACTAAAAACAAGTTCCAACTTTTTGTTTTGCTTGACTTCTTCATTGTTCGCTTTCGATTCTTCATAAGAAAGGTAACTTTCTCGGCTCCTAATGGTTATGTATTGATTTATTTATTATTTAAACAAGTTGATATATGTATTCCATTGTAAAATATATAGAATATATCATGATTTTATGTAGGAGACTTGAAGTAGCCTAAAATCTTAATGTAGGCCCTTGTTTTGAATTAAATTCTAAAGTTAGGCCCCAACCGAAAGTTGAACTTGAATGAGTAGAGTAATATCACTAGTTGAGCATGTTTGTTTGCTATAAAATTCATGATTTTTGATAAGTGTGTGCACATTGGACTTGTTGGGATTTCAACTAGGTTATAGCGGAGTGAAAATTGAGGAAATATTCAAACTTTTTGAATTTTGAGTTTTTCTTCAACTTTTACTATCCCTCATTCTTATTGGAAACTAGTGACTACTTTTTCTAGGTACACATGGCACCAAAAACTAGGGAAAATAAGGATGATACCTTGAGGATATGGGATGAGTCCCCCGAGCCTAGAGGTTAAGAGGAGAAGTACCCGAATTAGTAGAGTAAAAAGGCTGCAGCAAGGGTGACATGTAGAGTCACTAGAAAATAGATGTTAGAGGCTGCTGAGGTAGATGAAGACCAACCAGGGATGAAGTCAACATTTATTTTACCCCCACACACTTTTCCACCTGATGATGATGAGGAGGAGGAGGAGGAGGAGATAGATTCTGAGTTTACTCCATAGATTGCAGCTCAGGACCCCTTGTTTGAGGAATCATCTAAGGATGCTGAGTAGAAGGATTCATCAGTGGTACCCTAGTTTGAGGAGGGTATTTCCACACATGTATCACGAGGATATAAAGAAGGCTACCCATGATTCATCAGTACAACAAAGGCAGAGTCCCGTACCCACACATACCTTAGAGGCACCTCCCAAGGAGGGAAATTTGAGTTGGTGTGTGAAAGGGATGTGGAAGATATTTGATATATATAATAGAATTTGGGAGGCAGGCAGGCTACGAGGGTTATTTATGAGGAGCACTGGATTGATCTATTGAGGCTGAGTCGAGTACCACAATTATGGGTTATGTTTGATAAATATCAGTTAGAGTGGATAGGTAGACCACTCAGTTCTTGATGTGGCATGGAAATACAACATATTCAATGCTTAAAACCACAAATTTATTAGTGAACTTAGGTTATTTTGTTGGATATAACGTACTTTGGTGTGAATTACAGGTAAGATAGGTTTACAATAGTAATTGAATAAAAATAGAAGAAAAAGACCTAAAAAGGACCAACTCTGGTTTGCATACGAGTCAGCTCCTGAGTCGTAACCATTCGATACGATTCGTATGCTGAATCGTATAAGTAACAGAACCAAAAGCCAAACTGAGGATCCAAGTGTAAGGAAGATACAACTCAAGTATACTAGTCGTAAGCTAGGATACGATTCATACAAGACAGTCGTAAGCATAACAGAATCTAAGTTGCCATCCAAAAGTTAAAGTGTCAAAAATATATGAGTTTGAAGTCTGAGTACAACTCGAATGGGGATGTAATAGACAAAATAGTGTTCAAGGATTGGAAATACTAAAGTCCTAGGTGGATACGAGTGAAGGACACGAGTCTTACACTCGGTTACGACTCTTATGAAGAAGTTGTATGATGAATAGAAAGTTGAAGCCTTGGGAATATCAAACACTGGAATCGATATGAGAGGGTAGGGTACGACTAATATTTATCTAATATGAGTGAAGATCGAGTCGTACAGACTGTCGACATCACTTTACCTTTCCCATTTTTATCAGGATTTTTGGTTATTTTTGAGATACTATAAATACCCTAGGGTTTATCTTTTATTAGGTTACATTCTATTACACATTCTTACGTACTTTTACATATTATTATAATTTTGTACAATTGTTCTTGAGATTTTAGGGTTTATTCAATTAAAGACTTTGGAGTTTATTCTTATTAATCTTGTGCAACTAATTTTATGTGTTCATTAATGATGATTATGGTTTCTTGCACAAACATGAGCGACTAATCTCCTTAGCTAGGGTTGTGGGAACCCTGGCGGATTAGCTACATAGAGAAAGTGTGAGCCTCAATTGTTCTAGGGTTTCTGCATGTATCTTAATATTTTTTGCAATAATTAATCTCAAGTATTGGTCATACCTTGAGTATCCATTATTTGCAATCATTCCCACAAAAGAGTTTGTGATTGGGAAGAAGTTAAGACAGTAATTTGGGACTTCTACTTCTACCTTTTTGTCCCTGTATCTCATCTAATCACTTGATCCTACCCCAAAGAGTGAACTGAATTCATGGCAAGGGGAAACAAGGTAACACCTTAAGACTTACCTGGTAAAGGGTAAAATTTATATTCGAGCTTACCCGACAGTTGATAAGATTTATCTTGTAGACTTTACGTGTAGAGCAATAGAATAGTTGGGTTGATCATGAGAAATTTATGAAGTTAAGAAGCTAGGTGGAACACAAACCTAGTATTCGTCTTATATTTATTACAACTCAAAAGCACTTATGACTTGGTTACTATTTCCGACTGATATCAAAATTCCCCTATTTACTTTCCTATACTACTCGTGAATTACATCAAGACAAGCAACTGTTCACATTTTCCTTGTGGGATCGATCCCAACCTAGTTGGGTTATTATATTTGCAATCGACTTATACTTCTAATTGGAATGTAGTTTTTGGCGACATCAAATTTTTGCGTCATTGCTGGGGAAAATGGTTTGAGTAGTGAATTGAATTGGTGAAGCTCACGGGTTTTCAATTTCTATTTTTGATTTGTCATACGTTGGTGTATTCCAAGTACTAGTAGTGGAGGCAATTCCTTTCTCCCGTTTGATCCAGAATCAGAGAGAATTCTTCAAACTTGGAGAAGGATATCAGGATAAATTCATGAAGGAGTTCAAGATCCCCCACTGGTGGATCCAAATGTGGCACTCCTGCATGCTCCATTAGATCCATAGAATATTGCAGACTTACAGACACAACAATTGTTAGAGCAAGAACATAGAGACTTAGAAGAAGACAGACTTCCTGTATAGGCAGAAGTAGCTCAACAACATGGACTAGCAAGGCCAAGAAAGGTTGTTGATCATCGAGTTCAGAGAGAAAGGGCTCTATTTATTCTGACATATCAACACATAGACCCATATAAGGAAGATGATGAAGATCTGGGTTATGGTGAGCCTACGAGGTCTGGAGCCATTGTTCCTCCTGCTTTATCCCATAATGTAAAGTTTGATATCACTAGTTATATGATCTAATTGTTGAATCTGAAGGGTGTATTTTTAGGTGCAGCTAAGGATGAAGCAAACATACACCTTACAAATTTTCTTGGGATCTGCACAAATTATAATATTCCAGGGGTTAATCAAGAAGCATTGAGATTGAGGGTGTTCCCATTTTCTTTGACAAGTGAAGCATCACTATGGCTAAGGGAACTTACAAGAAGATCTATCACTACTTGGTATGAGTTGAAGACATAATTTCTGAGTAGATTCTTTCCTCCCGCATGGATGTTATAGTTGAAGGATGAAATTTACAATTTTAGACAGCTACCTGCAGAGTCTATGTATGAGGCGTGGTTTCGATTCAAGAAGAAGCTGAGCATGGTACCAAATCACAGAATCAGAGGATCTAACTTGTCTGAGATATTCTATCGATCATTGAATAATAGTTCAAGAGCTATGATAGATACTATTTTAGAAGGAGAATTTATGCATCTTTGCTAGGAAGCTGCACAGAAAATGCTAGATGATATCGTGGTTACCAACAGAGGATGGAATACTCAAAATTCAGAACATGGTGGTGGTACATATGCTATTAGAGTAACAAATACTTATGGAGCATCAAATGACATGGTAGTACAAGAGGTTGCATAGCTTCGTATAGATATTAGGTTGTTTGTAAAATAATTTGCATCAATGAGTGTTAAGAAGGTGAATGCAATTGTGGCACAGGGGTCTACTTCCAGACCATTTGAGATCGAATTCGAAGAAAGTACAAAGTATCTTGATCATAGATTGGCTGATTTCCGAGACCAAGAGCAAGGGAATCAAGGTCGAAACTATTATAATGAAAAATATAGAGATAGGAGTAGAGATAGAGATGGTGATTGGTGGCGTAAAGATGACTATAAAGAGAAGAGTTACAAATATATTCCACCAGGTAGTCGAGATAAGGAGTACAAAATGGAGGCCCTTTTGTCTATATGGGTAAAAGGGAAAGAAAGTCAAGAGAACTACCCAAAGGATATCAAAGATGATCTGTCAGGATTGAACCAGAAAGTGGAGTCACATGCTACAACAATCAAGCAATTGGAGCAATAATTTGGTCAGATGTCATCCACAATAAATCAAAAACAACCTGGCACTCTTAGGATCAATACAATGGTAAATCCCAGAAATAATAGTCAATTCAATGCCATTACCACTCGGAGTGGTAAGGTTACTTTATACCCATCTATACACATAATTGATGAGCAAAAGAATTAGGATGAGCCGGCTGATTTTGGGAGTAGTAGTAAGCAAAATGAAGGAGAAGAGAAAATTATAGAGCCTATGATAAAGTCCATTCCAAGACCTCTTCCTCCCCATCGACAAATATTGAGAAAGAAATAACAAGAAGGTAAGTATAAAAAAAAATTCTATGTTACAAGAGTTGACTATCAACATGCCGCTTGTAGAGTCATTGAAGCAGATGCCAGGATATGCAAAATTCATGAAGGATTTGATCACCAAGAAAAGTTCAGTCAGTTATGAGCCAGTTGATAATATTCATTATTGCAGTGTTGTAGTTACTATATCTTTGGTAGAGAATATGGAGGACCCTGGCTCTTTCACAATACCTTACACTATTGGATCTTTCAACTTTACTCGAGCATTATATGACTTGGGCACTAGAATAAACCTCATTCCCTTTGTTGTATTCAAAAAGTTGGGGTTGGGAGCTCCCAAACCAACTACCATCAGACTAGCGATGGCTAACAGAATAGTAAAGAAGCCTGTTGGTATCCTTTATAATGTTTTGGTAAAAGTGTCATCTTTTTTATTTCCTATTGATTTTTTTATATTATATTGTGAAGTGGACTTTTAGGTACCAACTATTTTGGGAAGACCATTTTTGGCTATAGGTAGGACGGTGATTTATCTGGATAAAAGACATCTGATGCTGTGACTCAATGATGAACAAATGACATTCAATGTATGCAAATCTATAATGCATCCTGACGAATTGAGAATGGTATATGTGATTGATGTAGATGATAAGGAGACAAATTCATTTCATGATGTTGATGTAGTTAATTTGTGGGATGATGATTTTGATGCGGTTGTTCATATTGAAGAGAGAGTAGGTGTTGAAGCTCTGGCAGTTGTGATCATGAATTTTGATTCTGATGGTATCGAGGAGTATGAAGAGCTAGTAAGTGCACTGTATGGAAATGGTTATAATTTTGCACCAAAGAATCTTGATTTAGACTTGAATAATAGAACTACTTCACCTGCTCACCCATCCATTGAGGAAGCACCGGTGTTAGAGTTGAAGGCCCTCCCATTTCACTTGCAACATGCATTTTTGGGGGCTACCAATACTTTGTCAATTATTATTGTAGTTGATCTGAGATAGTCTGAAGTAGAAGCATTATTGTCAGTATTGCAGAGGTTTAAGAGGGCCATTGGATGGGCCATTACAGATATTATGGGCATTTTGCTTGGTTTGTGTACTCATAAAATACAACTTGAATCATATTGTGTTCCATCTATTGAACATCAACATTGACTCAATCCTCCTATGTAGGAGGTGGTGAATTAAGAAATAATCAAGTGGTTGGATACTGGTGTAGTGTATCCCATTGCTGATAGCAATTGGGTCAGTCCGGTATAATGCATTTCGAAGAAAGGTGGAAATACTCTAGTGCCTAACGAGAAGAATAAGCTAGTGCCTATGAGGCCAGTCACTGGATGGAGAGTGTGCATGGATTATAGAAAATTGAATGCATAGACCCAAAAGGACTATTTTTCTATGCCTTTTATGGATCAGATGTTAGATAGGTTAGTATGCAGAGGATGGTGTTGTTTTCTTGATGGGTACTCAAGCTACAATCAGATCACTATTGAACCTGAGGACTAAGAGAAGACTTCTTTTATATGTCCTTATGGAGCCTTTGCATTCAAGCGCATGCCATTCGGGCTATGTAATTCTCCAGCCATATTTCAGAGATGTATGATGTCTATTTTCTCTGATATGGTCGAAGACACTATTGAAGTCTTTATGGATGATTTTTCTATTATTGGTAATTCTTTTAAAGATTGCCTAAGGCACTTGGCACATGCTCTATAAAGGTGTGAAAAATGCAACTTGCTATTTAATTAAAAAAAGTGCCATTTTATGGTCAAAGAGGGAATTATGCTTGGGCATAAGATTTCAAAGAGACGCATAGAGGTTGATCTAGCAAAGATTGAGGTGATTGAAAAATTACCTTACCCAATTTCTGTTAAAGGAATTCAGAGTTTTCTAGGGCATACAGTTTTTTATAGGCAATTTATCAAGGACTTCTCGAAGATTGCTAGTCCGCTTTGCAAGCTTCTTGAGAAGGAGGTAAAATTTAATTTTGATGATGTATGTAAGAACGCTTTTAAAAGCCTAATAGAGAGGTTGGTGACTGCTATAATCATTGTGTCTCCTGATTGGTCTTCACCTTTCGAGATTATGTATGACTCTAGTGGATTGGCCTTGGGGGCTATACTAGGCCAACAGAAATAAAATATCCTTCATACCATCTACTATGCTAGTAAGGCACTAAATCCTGCTCAAAAAAACTATACCGTGATGGATTAAGAGTTACTGGTAGCGGTTTTTGCCTTTAAAAAGTATAGATCTTATTTGATTAAGACCAAGGTGATTGTGCACACTGATCATACAACATTCCGATACCTAATGTCTAAAAAAGATGCAAGGCCTCGACTTATTTGGTGGGTGTTGTTGTTGTAGGAATTTGACTTTGAGGTAAAGGACAGAAAATGTATGGAAAATCAAGTTGTGGATCATTTGTCTAGACTACAGAAGGAAGCTATGCAGAAGGTTGCTACTGGGTTGGAGATTGATGATAGTTTTCCAGACGAGCAGATATTAGCAAATTCTCAAGATCTAATCCCATGGTTTGCAACTTATGAAAATTACTTAGTTAGTGATCTAGTCCTAGAAGATATTTCATATCAACAAAGGAAGAAGTTCTTACATGAGGTAAGAAAAATTTTCTGGGATGGACCTTACTTATTTAAAATTTGTGCACATGGAATCATTTGCAGATGCATACCTGAAGTGGAGATGATGAGCATACTTGAAGCATGTCATTCATCACCAGTATGAGATCATCATGGAGGGGCCCGCATAACTCACAAAATCTAGCAATGAGACTACTATTGGACAACTATATACAAAGACACTCATGATTTCGTATCTACTTGTGATCAATGTCAGTGACAAGGTAACATTTCTTGAAGACATGAACTACCTGTGACTCCTATTCTAGAATTGGAAGTGTTTGATATATGGGGCATAATTTCATGGGACCTTTCGTGAGTTCATATGGCATAAATACATACTTGTGAATGTAGACTATGTTTCAAAATAGATGGAAGCAATTGCGCTTGCTAACAATGAAGCTTGTAGTGTCATTACATTTTTTAGAAAGAATATCTTTTCTCGATTTGGTATACCACGTGCTATTATTAGTGATGGTGGGTCACATTTTTAAAACTACTTATTCAAAAGTCTTCTTGAAAAATATGGAGTGAACCATCGGTTGGAAATATCCTATCATCCGTAGACTAATGGACAGGTTGAAGTATCTAATAGAGAAATCTAATCCATATTGGCGAAGATTGTCAATGCCAATAGGACTGATTGGGAAAGAAAGTTAGATGATGGATGCACTGTGCTCTTACCGCACAGCTTACAAGACTCCCATAGGTGCTTCACCTTGTCAACTTGTGTATGGAAAAGCTTGCCATTTACCAATTGAGATTAAACATAAAGCACTATGGGCTTTAACAAAGCTTAATCTAAAGTGTAAGGATGTAACAAAGTCAAGGCCGAACAACATCAATGATTTGGATGAATTCCGGATCCAGGCATATGAAAGTCCAGCACTTTACAACCCAAAGATGAAGTTGCATCATGACCGTAAGATTGATAGAAAGGTATTTGAGAAAGGTAACCAGGTGCTACTATATAACTCCCAGCTTCATTTGTTTCCAGGTAAAATAAGATCGAGGTGGCATGGTCCATTCACAATTATAAAGGTTTATCCTTATAGTACTTTAGAACGTAAGAGGGATGGTGATCGCCCATTCAAGGTAAACGGACAAAGAGTAATGCACTAAATAGGAAATATAGAAGATAGAATAAAGTAGCTCAGATATAACTTAATGAAGTATGAGTAATCAAGACAATTATGTCCTTCCACGACGTTAAATCAAGCACTGTGTGGGAGGCAACCCACGGGCTAGGTAGAGAAATCTGAGTACCCAACTTATCCATGTCGTGCTGCGATGTTAAATCAAGCGCTTCTTGGGAGGCAACCCATGTTTTGTACTTATTTTATTTATAGGGTCATATATTTGTTCGATGTGCAGGACTAAGTAGTACAGACAAAATCAAGAGAAGGAGAAAAGTAGTCATATAGACTCTTTAAGAGACGTATCTATATGGTACGACATGGCTAAGTTGTTCCCACTCCAATCAGTGCTTGATTTAATATCGGGCACAATTCAGGCAAGTTGGGTTTAGAATTAGGCAAAAGTTTTTAGAATGGATACGATTCTCAAAATGAGTCATACCCTCAAGGTATGATTCGTCACCTTGAGTCGTACCCACTCCAGAAACCTAGGTAAATTCCTAGGATATACGAGTCAAATAAAAGGCTTGTAAACCTAGGTATGAGTCGTGTACCCAACTAGTACCCATGTTTACTAGGTCAAACAATAGGGTTGACCCAACCCAATACTTAAATAAAAGAGAAGAGGGTACACGAGTGGGCACATAAGTACTTTAATTGTACCCATCTCATTTCTCACCTAATTCACAAGATTCAATCCACCAAATCAAAGTGTTTTCAACTAGTTTTAACTACCAATAATTTTGAATCCTTAAATATTTGTAGTTCGAACTCGAATTTGAGAAGAATATCAAAAACTCAACATTTTCAACTTCAAAATATTTCAATTAAGTTCCAAAACTTCTTTTTGTTCTACTTTGCAAGTTGAAATGAAGCAGTATTCATTGTTTTGAAGTGGGTTGAGTAGAATATATATAATTATTGACATTATTGGTACCCTAGCTTAGTTCTTTTTGTTCAAAACTGGAAATAGGGGTAGAACTAGGGTTTAGAAATGAATTTGAGTTATTTGTGTGGGTTACAATGATGGAAATAGATGGATATGGTAGTGGGTACTTTGGGAATTTTATCATAGTCAAACTTTAAAGTTGGACTTCCATGTTGCAGTGGATACGAGACTTCTTACAACTCATACATACTGGTATAGGAGTCATTCGTACCCACTGACAACATGGAAGTTTAACAAATTTCAAGTACTAAAATGGATACAACTCAACTATATGAGTCGTATACACTCCATACGACTCGAACACACTAATCGTACCTACCTGGGAAGAAGTAAAATAGAATAAAAGTTTTTGACTATCTTACAACTGTTGATCACGAGTCGTACCCATCTAGTATGACTGGTAAAGAGGAGTTATAAGCTAACTACTAAACCAAGGTCATGCACTGTCTAAGATACAAATCGATCATATGAGTTGTACCCAGTGGATACAACCAGTACCCATCACTTGTACCCAATCCAGACAAAGAACTATAATACCCCATGTGTTTCTAAGCTAGGAAGTGAATAAGTTTTCCTACGTATGAAATCTCCTATCCTATGAGTAGCATTTTAGTGCATGACTTACAATGAATATCCTAGCGATAGTATAGCTTGTGATGTCTTAAGCATGCTCATATGAGTCGCTTAGAGTGATGCAAACTAAGAGTTTTTGAATCCATCAAGTCTTAGTATTCGATTTTACAAGGGTCATATTTTACCAAGAATAACGTGATTGATATATGAAATTTTGGAAGATTTAGACCCACCAAATTTTAGATAATCGAATTATATTTCCAAAGATACCAATTTCATCAAAATCCGACACCCGAGCAAGGAGTTATGGCCTTTTAAAGTAGAATGTGTCGCCTAACCAATCACACATGGCCATTGGAAAGCATAGCCGATATCATATGCGGTGCCTATGTAAATATAGGAGATATCATATGCGGCGCCTATGTAAATATAGGCGATATCATATGTGGCGCCTATGTAAATATAGGCGATATCATATGCGGCGCCTATGTATGATTTCAGCCACGAAAACACTTAGTTTTTGAGTTATTTCGACGGTAGTTAAGTCTTTTAACACTCCTTACATGTCCCTAAACCTAACCTCATGAAATTTATAGCTTATAAACACATTACAACCCTATTAAAATCTCAAATCTCATTATCCAAGAGCACCATAGGAGAAAAACAACTAGGGTTGCACAATCAAGCTTAAAGATCAAATTTCAAGGAAATTTCTCCGTCAATCATCAAGAACCTCCCTTCCAAGGTATGCATAGTGTTAATCCAAGGATTTATTTCATCCGTGGAGTTCAAGAATCAATCTTTAAAATACAAAATCTTGGTTGGTTGTGGTGATATGATCATACCCATGTTGATGCTTGTTTGTTTTGCTATATAATAGTATTGTGACTGTACATCTCATAAAAGTTATATTGTTAGTTGAAAAACACGATCTTTAGGTGGATTGATAGAATGAAAGTATGAAATCCACCTATGCCTTAAAGAATGCATGCAAGGTGTTCGATAAAATACCTAGTATGTTAGAACTTCATAGTTACATGATTTCATGATATCTAAATAACAAGTTCATGTTAGCCATACACTCCAATATGAATTTCCATGCAAATTATGTGTTGTTATTGTTGTGGTATAAAGCATGTATGATAATGGAGATATAAATTATGTACAAAAAATATATCCATGCTTTTCCTATCATGTTTGAAATATTGAATAAATACATGAAGTATACTATCCCCTGCTTATGATATTATGAATTGTGGACTCAAATCCTGTGATCAAGTCATGTCATGTGTGTCAGTTTCCTCCTATCAAGTCCTGGGGGTATTCGTACCCGAAAACTATAGTTGTGTGCCTAGAGCCATGTCATGTTTCACGATATCCGAACTCAAGATATGATTCCATAGACTTCAGTCAGTCATGTGACTCAGGAAAACCTCATGATCTCAGTCAGTTGTCAGATATCAGTAACATTCCGCCAGTCAACAAAATTCAGTAAGGTTAAGTCATGTATAGTCAGTTATTCATGTCCAGTCCCTCCAGATGGGAGTAGAGGTTATCACCGAGTGAACCCAAGGATGAGAACTCACCCGCCAGTTCAGGGTGTGATTCTTAGAAGCAGTCCTTGTATTCCAGAACTACATAGCCAGCGTAGGTTAAGACCTCTTAACCTGTAAGATTAGGGTTGATGAGGTGGTTTAACCTGTCAGTTTAGGGTTCCCACCATTCTCATTGAGTACCTACTAGATAAGGGTCACTCACAAGCTGTCCTTACCCATGGCACGGTATTGACACCCCTCCAGTCGGGGCAGAGATTGGACCCCAGCTTAGCCATAATGGCAAACATGGGGCATGTCAGTTAAACACTACCTCCCACAGTTTCAGTATCAGTCTCAGTAAAAGAACTCAGGGCATTCTTCAGATTTTAGTATATATAGGACTGTCAGATACAGCCGTTATGTTCTTCAGATTTCAGTATATACAAGACTGTCAGATACAGTCGTTATGTTCTTCAGATTTTAGTATATACAGGACTGTCAGATATAGTCATCCATGTTATCAGCTTACAGTATCAGTCATGACAGTTATCATTAAACCTTTTATTAGCTTACAGGTCTTGTTATCACGCATTTACGGTCCCAGTTTCTATATATGCATGTTTGTACTCCCACGTTCATATTAGTCTGTTAGTGTTGTTCATGCATGAAACCCTTTATGTTCAGCCTACCTTCCTCGTATACTCATTACTCCATTTGTACTGACGTATTTGTGCTATGGTGCTTTCTTTTCATGTTACACCATAGGTTTCGAGACACGAACTCCAGCCCAGCAGTAGCGGTAGCATTCCAGTCGCAGAGATACAGTGAATCCTTATTGATTTGAGGAAAATATGATTTAATACATTTATTTATTTCTTCAGTTCAGTTTTACGAAGTTAGTTGGAGACAAGTTCCTTCAACTCCTTATTCAGAAAGTTTAGAGGCTTTCAGATTTATGCTCAGATTTACGTTTAGATTTAGCTTTCAGATCTAGATATTTTGGGTATTTTCACCCACATGGATGTTATGATTTTCAGACATGGTTTTATTCAGTTGAACCTTATGGCCTTATAGTTTTATGTATTCTGCATTATTATGTCATGATTTGCAGTATACAGGTACAGATATCAGTCATGGGTTAGCTTATGGTCCCTCGGGGTCATGGGCATCGTGTAGCATTTCGGTTCATCAAATCGGGGCGTTACAAAAACATTGAACCTTAGTTTTAGATTTTCCTTTTTTTTTCTTTACTTAGATACCAGTAATTGTGCACTTGCAGGAATCATGCCTACAAAGAATGCCTCCTCTTCTAAACAAGTGGCTAGATATAAGAAAATTTACCACAAAAATATTTACAAGTGCTACCAAAATAACATTTGATAATAAGGGTAAATGTTAACATTGATTTTGACAAAATAACAAAATGTTAACATTGATTTTCACAAAATACCAAAATACCAAAATAACATTTGACAATAAGGGTAAATTTTAACATTTGACAAAATAACAAAATGTTAACATTGATTTTGACTATTCTGTTAAATAAAGGTTACAAGTGTAAAACTTGTAAAGTTTCTTAACAACTAGAGTTAATTTGGCCCAAAGTATGACAATAAGGATAAATTTAACCCCAAAGTATGATGAAGAGTATATTTAGTTAATTTTTCAAAGTAGAGGGTTAAATTTGATTCTTTTCCCAAATATAAAAGGCTAACTATTAAGTAAATAATAAATACATGTAAATTGGCTATCTTAAAAAAGAACGCGCTTACTAAATGAGATTTTTTTTATTGCAAGCCAAATAGCTAATTAAGAGAAAGATTGCTTCTTAAAATGAAAAAAGAGTGAGAAAGAACAAAACTTTAAAAGATTACAATGAAAGTGACGGGAGCAGGAATTGAGCCTGCAACATCAGTGAGAAGATGAACCCCCTAAGCAATTAATTTACGCCCTTTATTTAGACTGATGAAATTCATTAAAATATTATATACATAACATTTTAACTTGACCTTATATATACAGTGTAGTATTTTGGCCTAGAAGGTTCGGACGAACCCCTTACCTCCCACGTAGATTCTCCTCTGGATAAGGTTGAACCTTACCATACCCCATTGCCATCCCTTAACCTCCACCTCCCCCACACATTTCATATGCACTCTTATAGTATTTTCTAAGTTACTAAATGAATATTTATAAAGTAATATTTTGATTTATTTACAGACATGTAATGCCCATTTGATTATTACTAAAAATTGTGGTAAAATCTTGAGAAACTCCTTTACCATAATTTTTAGGACCAATTCTTTATTATGGGATTGTATTGGACATGTACTAAGGTCATACGATGTCCCTATACCAAAGTTCTATTTAAAGTGTTTTTATCGATTGAGTTTTGAGCCAAGTTTAAACAAGGGTCAACTTCAAACAAGCATATCTCCTAGAATTTAATGAGTTATGAAGATAAATATCCATAAATGAAAGATCTTTGAGTCTTTTTTCAAACTCATCCATCAATTTATTAATCCATCTTCAGAGTAAAAAATTATAACTATTATTTTGAATATTGTCTAGGCTGAGAAATTAACTACCACAATGGTACTGCTACAACAGTAATTAATTGCTTCACCAGTAACAGATAGTATTTAAGGCCGATTTTGATGGGTTTCAGGCCCAGAACTTAAATAATTCATTCCTAAGCCCTAAAGGGGCAATTTTCTCATGGTTGCGGTGGAAACATTCATTGAGGTAAGATTTTTAATCCCTTTTAACATTAGTTAAACGCTTCATTATCTAGAATCATTAGAATGGAGAATTATGCTGAAATTGTTGTGGTTTAGAATACTATGTTCATGAAATTATGGGAAAAACATATGGGTATGAGTATTTTCACCTATAATTAGTTTTAGATTGTTAATTAATGACTCTTAGAATGAATTAGTGCCTCTAAAATTTGAAAATTATGATTGGGGACCTTGAATTTAATAAAAATGAAATCAATAGCCTTGAAACTCCATTAATAGAGATGGGTTGAATATGATAGAGCTTGTTAAGGGATAACTAACCCTTGTGTAATGTTTTAGAGTTTGGATAAGAGTATAATTAATGGGTTTGAATTTCCAAAGTACTTATTTGAAGAGTAATTGATTCATTACTCTTATTACTACTTTTTTCTTAGATGTTTGAGCATTCTATAACCTAAACAAAGAGAGAGAGCATCCTTGGTATGGATTGCTTGTTCCATAATATTTTATGGAGGTAGGTTATGGTTTTATATGGAGTAGACTTGATTTAAATGCATGTAATAACTTTAGTTGATGGAAAATTTCATGTCTAGGCCCGTGGGCATGAAGTTGGGATGGATAAAATATGAAAATAGTATAATAATGATTTAATTATTTGTTATTATTTTTGGTGTGAATTCCTTAATGTGTGTTTATAATAACTTGAATTACTTGATGATTTTATAGAGTTTAATATGTGATGTGAATGATAATAGAAAGATTAACTGACCTTGTAACCTATAGACCTAGTCTTTAATATTATAAAAAGGGAGAACCCAATATTATACATATTAAGTGCATGATATATTCTTGATAGAAGTTACTTTGTAGAATTGATTGTGATAAGAGGATGTGATAACTTAATAATCTAAATTCAAGTTTGACTAAATTCTATAAAGTAAGAGGTATAAAGGTGGATGACTCTAGATAAAATTATAATTTGAACATAGATAAATGGTTGAATAACAGGCTAAAAGGAATAGTTTCTTTCACTTAGTGATGACTTGGATGTAAGGGTTACTAGTTAGTAACTGAATTTACCTATCTTAATAGGAATAAAAGATATTTAGATTGGTGAATGAAATAGGATGAAGATTTAGAGTGTATATATTAACCTTGGTAAAATGTGAACAAGTAAATGGATACTCGATTGAGTGGTATTTGGACCCGTTGTGATTAATGATTGAATTTTATAACGCTCAATTGAATAAGTGGTGAATTATCCTTTGGCAAACTTGTGATTTTCCCTATTAGTGGGAAGTTGTGGTGCCTGGAATGATAAACGTGTAATTATTAATAGAATTAACTTGGTTGTAATTAATTGTAAGTTTTATTTTGACTGTTATTGCTTGTATCTAATTTTGATTGAGTGTTTGCAATTCGCCTTCAGGCATTACTTATAATTATTTACTACATCTTGATTGTTCATTGATGGTACAAATATGATATATTATGATAATGGGTTATGTACCACATCAATACAAATATGATATATTGTAATGATGGATCTGGTACTACATCGGTATAGATGTGATATGTTGTGGTGACGATTTGGGTACCACACAGGTATGAAGTGATGTTTTTGATGAACTTAAAAAGGGGAGGAGAAGATATGCATCTTGCACACATGTATCCATCATATGCATTTGAATGCACATTTATATTTATATGTTATGGATGGTTCTTTCAGTGGGCCTAGTTATATTGATGATATATCATGGTCCATTGTGTGGTCAATTATTTGATGAGATACTATTGTACTTGAAGTGAACCAATTATGTTGATGATGATGATTGTGCATTGTAGAAAGTGTTAATATTTTAAGGTACGTACTTGATTATGTGTAAGTATTATTCCCCTATGTATATTGTCATATACGTGATGTATATTGTAGTGATCTTCCTTGTAAAGATGTTAATATTATCGATTAACTTAGTTGTTATAATCTCAATAGTTAAATAGCAGTTAATAAGGGGCGATGATTGTCATGAAAGAGTCTTTGATAAGAGAGAATGAGAAGTATATAGAGTTGTTGTAATAATGAAAGTGCATTAGAATTATGGTTTAGATTAATTCATGAAATACAGATAGTTAGCCACGCCCTAAGGGTAAAGTAATATTGATTAAATAAAATAAAGACGGTAAGGTTGGAAGTTGAACAAAGTCAAGTATGCTCAGCTATTAACTTGTATGCTTGTCATGATCTCTTCTTGTTTTCTATATATTTCTAACCCTGGTTGACTGATAATGCCTACTAGTATGTGCATTTGTACTGATACTACACTTACTATATCTCTATTTGGGGATATAACCATATTGCAAGTCACTTGGAGTTTGTATAAGTACAACGGTGATTACACATTAGTAGCTCCTATCATTCTACTCATATGTGAATAGTGTGTCTTAGGTCATCTTTTCATTGCTTAGTGCTTTTGTATCTCTTTAGACTAGGTTCTGGGAATTTATTTAGTAAATTTAAATAATGTATCTTTTGTAACAAAGTTTTGTTTTCGAAGCAGAAAGGTATTCATGGATTTATTTATGCTTTAGGCTTAATAACATCTTCCACAATATTAAATAATTGGGTAGTAAGGGTTCTCCTATTTAGTATTGGGTTGGATAAGTGCCTATGATATCTAAGGTTGGGGTTGCGACAAGATAGTATCGGAGCTCAGGTTATCGGTCTCCTAGTACTAGAACAAATTTTGAGTAGAGTCTTACATATTGGTGTGTTGACATTCATACATATAAAGCTACAAGGCATCTAGAAATCTATCTCACATTCTTCTCTCTTATCATGCTGTCGCAGTGTTATCTCCCTAAGTTAAGTCAAATTAGTATCTCCACTATCACAATTGGGTTTAATTGGTCCCAATTGGTATCTCACTAACATTGAAAGATTGAACAAGGTATTCAAATTAGTAGAGGCCAACAATAAACATAGAGTTTGACTTGTTATGTTGTGGAATTCGCTTGATATTTCATTAAAATGCTTATGCTTTAAATATTTTTGATTATTGTATGATAGAATATGACATGATTATTAACTTTTAATTGCAAATGATCATTCAAAGAAATTGAGATAAGTAGGTGCAATAGGATATTTAGGAAGCATAAAGACTGGGTATGATTTAGAGGTATGTCTTCATTTCTATGATTTTAGATATGTATTAATTTTCCATGTTTTAAAGTATCCCTTGATTTTTATTTGGTCCTTGATGATATATTTAGATATCTATGTATGGTTCGATTATTGATGATAAAAACACATGGGATCCTTGTGTGGTTTGGTTTTAATAACAATATTTGGGATCCTTGTATGATTCGATTAATGATAATGATATTTGGAATTGTTGTGTGGTTCAATTAATGATAATTATATTTGCGATTCTTGTGTGATCCAGTTAATGATAATGATATTGGGGATCCTTATGTGGTCAATCTTTGATAACATTATTTTCACTTGAAGTTCTATTTGGGTTATACTTTTATGAATAATCTAGTTAATGAGATGGCTTGTTAATATTGCTAAAAAGTGATTGGTTAATTTGAGATGCATTTAGTTGTCTTGCACAACTCTGGTTATTTGAATGTATTGTGAATTGTGTAGTTTATATCACTAATGCAAGGAGTTGTGATATTTGGAAAGAAGTGAAAGCTCAGTTCCTATTACGTTGGTTCATATCAGGTTGTGAGAAGAATTGGGAACGTCTCTTATGAGTTAGATTTACCAGCGAACATGGCTTTAATTTATTATGTTTTCTATGTATCTATGCTAAAAAGGTGTATGGGTGATCCTTTTTTGATACTGCCTATGGAGGATGTTGGTGTTACTAATTCATTATTTTATGAGGTAGTTCCAGTTGAAATATTGGATTGACAAGTTCGTAAATTGAGGGAGAAGGATGTGGATTCGGTGAAGGTTCTTTGGAGAAATCAAAAGGTAAAAGAGGCCACATAGGAATCTGAAGAAGATATGAAAGCCAAATACCCATTCTTATTTCCAGTGATGGATGGAAGTGTTTAAGGTATGAGTTATATTCCCTCTTATCGCATTTCAAAATTTTCCCTGGATTCTGATAACACCCAAACTACCCCTCCTTAGAAGGATAAAGCGGTCTCTGTCAACTATAGTAACCCAATTAGGTTGGGGTCAATCCTACAGGAAATAGGACGGAAATTTGTCTAGAACTTATTGAAATCACCACGCGGTGCAGAAAAGTAAAAAGGAAGGTTTTGTAGTAACTACCTAAAATTAACAAGGCTTGGTTGCTTTTGGTTGTAAACAATCTAAGACGAATACTAGGCTTGTGTTCCCCCAGGCTTCTCAACTCAGTAGACTTATCATGCATTAATGAACTATTCTAATATCTTCATGCAGAATCTGATAAGTTATGTACCATCTATAGTCTTTTGGACGAGCAGATGGATTTCACCCTTTACTTTTTCACTCTCAGGATGTCACCTTACTAACCCTTACCTTGATATCAGTTAACTACTACCTTTTGAGTCTCTAGTTATTAGATGACAACTAGACATCTTACTTAGATAATACCTATTAGTGTGGATCGATAGTTAAACATCAAATTACTATTGTGATTCCTCTTTTTCTAGTCACTACTCCTCTTTTGGAGTAAGTAGTAATAGTCTAGGCAAGATCCTAACATGTGAACCCATTAGGAAAGCAGTTAAAGCTAAGAAAACCAAAAATCATGCAAGAATCTTTATCTAAAATGACTTGTCACTTCCTCTACTTCATTAATCCGCTAGGGTTCCCACAACCTTAGCTAAGGGAATTAGCCGCTCATAGTTATGAGATCAATCATGGAATCCACAGAAAAAATTACAAAATCAATATCATAATAAAGAAGGAAGAATTATTAAAGTCTTAAATTTAATAACAAACCAAAAACAAAGAACAATGAGTTTATAGGATAGCCCCTAAAGGCATACCCCTGAATATATTTGAATAGTGATGAATAAACTAAACAAAGAGTAAAGGTTATTTATAGATTAAATGAAACCCTAGAAATCAAATCCTAAATTAAATATGAAAACTTACCTAAACATAAATAATAAGACTTAAAAATATCATAGGAGTATAATTGGGATACATAGAAATCCTAAGAAACAATTTCGGAACTATTGGTAAAAGTTGAGGCCGATGGCCACATGCGGTATTCGTATGCAGCCAGGCCTTGGGCGCATGTAATACATGTGGAATGAGGCTGGTCATATGTATACGCCTACATATGCCATAAAAAGTACTGCAACATCTGTTCTTGGGATTTTGAACTTCTAGCACTTACCTTACCTACATGCGGTCTGCATGTGCTACATATGGTCTGCATATGCCACATGTGGTCTGTATGTAGACATAGGTAAGGGACAATGTCTCTACCATCAGATAGATAATTGAATTATCTTTCCAATGATACCTATTTCACCTTAATCCGATATCGGGGTAAAAAGTTATGGCCAAATTACTGAAGCCCTGTAAACTCCCTAAATCTTTAAGTATGGTACTTACCTTAGTCTCATACAGACTACATATTCTACATGTGGACATAGGTAAGTGTCAGGCCTTACAAAACGTGTAACCAAGCTACAAATCTTTAAGTTTCATTACATGATTTGGTCACGTACATCCGAGAAGTGTCACGAATACCCAATAATGATCAAGTATGTGGACAAAAACATCACTTTTCATGTTTTTCTTGAATTTAGCATCTGAAACCTAATTTCCTTCAAAAAGTTCCAAAAACACATCAAATCCAACAAAATAGCCTTAAGTACATGCATATTCTCAAAGTTTAAGCATCGCAAGTGTTATATTTTATAGCACATCAAGGCCCTCAACTTAGAACGTTGCATGTCCTCAAGCAACAAATCATAAAAAGCAATACGACGATGCTTAACCAAGAGAAACCTTATATATCCTTGTCAATGAATCATCAATTTTAGCACAAAGCACCTTACCCTCTCAAGTTCAATCTTTTAAAACCAAATGTGTGTATTAATGAAGTACGACAATCTGACACAAAGGAATAATCTATGGCATTACATTAGCAACAAACAACCATTCATATATACAAGTTACACTACCCAAACAAGTAAGCAACTAGCCATAAAATCTATGTGCCATCACATCAAAAGAAGTCCCCCTCACTCATATGTGAAATCAATCATGCCAATGCGGGGATGGTTAAGAGACACTCACACTCAAAAAGAAATTCCAATTAATGCATGTCAAATACCATAGGCTTACCCTATTTTCTTTACCTTAGCTTTCAGACAATCAAGTTAGGATCACAATAGGACTTTTTTCGGCTTATAATGTAGGTTGGGGCTGGTATGATATTTATGGACATTTAAAATAATTAAGCCTCCTTGACATTACCACTACTTTTGGGGTCCACACTTAACCAATTTTTTTATTCCACCTTTATTTCTCCTTTTTATTCATTATTGCACATTCAGGTTGGTTGTGGTATTTAATTTTTTTCTTTTTCACTTTTTCAAAAAAAAATTCTTTTGATTTTTCTTTTCTTTTTCTACCACACCCAACCATACTATCTTTATTTCTTATTTTATCCTTCTACATACCCATTTTACATCACACACCCCTATGATAGCCACCCTCAACTTTGGCAATTTGCCTGAGTTGAGGTGAACAATGTCCAAGAAGGAACGGGACAAAACAGGTTCATTGTAACACAAATGAAAAGGTGAAAGGTGTAACAAGAAAAATAGGCATTCAGACACAAAATCAGGATCAACGGATATAATTCACACATCGAAGGTCATGTAGGCTAAAAGTGGACTAATATAAAAAAATGGCCTATGATCCTTTCCTAACCAATTGTACTACAATCTAGGTAAGACAAACCAGGCAAGTTCTGGATTTAACATACAAAGGGAACTAAGTAGTATCTCGTACACGCATGGCATAAGTTACATCACAAGCTACTACCTATCTGGTTCATGCAATTGTTGGCACTGATTATTATGTCCCTAATCCTAATGACATAGCAAGATTCCCAATAGTCACATATATATACATATTACACAGTTCAAAACAAGCTATTGAAGGGGTATTATTATTTATCTAAAAAATCAACAAAAACATGTCAATTGCCCTAGATATTTATTTTTCTCCTAGTTAACCACAAAACATCACGAAATAAAATACCATATGCCTAAACATTCTTGCTCTACTAGAAATAAGACTCTGGATAAAAGAGGCACGACAAAAAAAAACCCAAGAGGACATCAAGACCCAAAAGTAGCCCTACCTTCAACTTAAAATCATGCATTATCTCCAATACATCAAACCTCTACAAAATGAGAGAGTTAAAAACATACCCGCGGAACTATAGGTGTAGAGATCTGACATCAATCACAAATACAAATACAAATAATAAAACACCTTGGGTTGCCTCCCAAGCAGCGCCTGATTTCACGTCGCGACACGATGGGGTAATATTGGTCACTCAGACTTCACCAACAAGCCTATGGATACGTTGATTACTCAAACTTCATCAAGGTAGCCCAAGAGTTGGCCTTCAAATTACTCTTTCTACTTTGAACTTGTGAATATCACCCATAATTGTTTTTATGATTTTTGGTTATGCTCTAGGGGTAGTGGTATGAAAATAAAGGACCCTACAATAGATATGGAATATGGTTCTTCTTGGACCTTACGTGATGAATGTTTTTCTTCAATTCTGGCTCAACAAATTCAAGAATGTAGACATATGTTTCCTCCTTCTTGCTTTTTTATTTAGGCTTGGATGGCTCGATAAAGACCAGACAATCCAAACATAGTATGGAAAAATGCTTCGAATGGGGTCCAATATGCCTTAACTCAGGAATTACATCCTTATTTACATCCCCACATAATTCTAGTATGCTCTCCTTAAGTGTGACACTATCCATAAGAGTATAAGAAATTTTAGACTCCTCTAATTTTAGCTTCTCAAGTTGGATTTTCAGAATTCTTTTAGTCTCACACCACCCATAACTAGGTTGTTGGGCATTATAAGAAATAATTTTTGCAACTAACTCTACTTTTAAGTGGTAGATATCCTAGCCAAACCTATCAACTTTTTGAATATGATCTTTATTTCATTTTACCAGGAGCGCTAATATGTCAATCACACTCTCAATGTGTTCCAACAATAGATTTATCATGCTCCTGTAGTATTATGTTATATCATAAGGAAGAGGATCAATAAAGAAGGAGTCGTCATTACTCCATACTTTCTCTGGCCAAGTTATCATCTCAAGAAGAGTAGGAAACAAAACAAACAAAAGAAAAGAAAATAAAACTTAGTAACTCCAATAACTTTAATAAAGAACACTAAAACCGTATTCCCCGACAACGATGCCAAAATTTGACAATCCCCAAACTACCCCTCCTTAGAAGGATAAAGTTGTCGCTATCAAATATAGTAACCCAATAAGGTTGGGGTCGATCCCACAGGGAATAAACCAGAATTCTATATCAAACTTATTGAAACCACTAAGCGGTGTAGAGAAGTAAAAAGGGGGGTTTTGTAGTAACTAGAAAAAAGTAACAAGGCTTGGTTTATTTTGGATATAAATAATCTAAGATGAACACTAGGCTTGTTTTCCCCTTGTCTTCTCAAATCATTAGGCTTATTGTGCATTATCGAACTATTCCAATATATTGCATGCAGAATTTGATAAGTAATGTACCATCTGCAGTCTTTTGGACGACCAGATGGATTTCACCCTTTACCTTTTGTCTCTTAGGATATTTCCTTACTAACCCTTATCTTAATATCAGTTAACTATTACCTTTTGAGTCTCTAGTTATTAGATGACAGCTAACCATCTTACTTAGAAAAGACCTATTAGAGTGGATCAACAATTAAACTTCAAAATATTGTTGTGGTTCTCTTTTCCTTGTCACTACTTCTCGTTTGAGTAAGTTACAATAATCAAGGTGGGATACTAACATATTCACTAGAAAAGAATGAAATCAAAGAAAAGAAAACTCACTATATTAAAAAATCTTTATCCAGAACAACTTGGCACTTTCTCTACTTTGTTAATCCACTAGGGTTCCCACAACCCTAGTTAAGGGAATTAGCCGCTCATAGTTATGAAATCAATCATGGAATCCACAAAAAAAATTACAAAATCAATCTCATAATAATGAAATAAGAAATCCCAAAGTCTTAAATTGAGTTACAAACCTAAAACAAACCAATAACAATGAGAGTATAGGATAGCCCCCAAGGGTCTACCCCTGAATATATGTAAATAGTGATGAATAAACTAAACAAAGTGTCACAACCTGAGGCTACCCCCTAGTCACAATAACGGTGCTTACGGTCACAATACAAGCTAACCCATGAGCTGGTTCCTGCTGTGAGCACTAAGTAAAACTGATAATAAGAGACATATGCAGAAAAAATAACTGATAATGCCAAAAGGTTTTAAATACTGAAATACTACTAAATAATGACCTCTAAATACATACTAAAAAGACTGACAAACAACTGATATATTGACTAACTATCTAAATGTCTAAAAAGCCTCTAATTTACTGACTATGGAGTTGATGGGACAAACCCCCAACTAACTTCAACTGACTGAAATAGAGGAATACTAAAATAACTGAATGAAGATAAACTTGTCCTCGAAAGATGAGGATTCACCACTGCTACTGCTGCTACTACTGTAGTAATGCTGAACTATCTAAGTGCGGTCAGGAAACTGAGTGTCCGAACCTATGATATAATACATCATAACACAAAAAAGTATGCATTTAGTACTTTGAATAAACTGGTATATGAGATGCGATCAGACTAAAATGCATAGATTTATATGCATGAAATACTGACTGACTGAATAGCATAAGATAATGACTAACTGAATAACATGAGATATCTGATGCATAATATGTGTGAAAGCTGTGAAATCTGAGAATACATGAACAAGCTTATAACATGATACTAAAGTAGTCTATAAACTGAAATACTGGATTTAGGTAACTGAATAACATATAAACTATATGTTATGGTCATGCAAACTTGAATTGATATCTGTACTAAATACTGAACTGAGACTATAGGAGTATCATCTAACTGACATGCCCCAATCTAAGCTAATTAGGGTCCAACCTGTAACCCCAGTTGGAAGGGTGTCAGTACCGTGCCATGAATACTAATACTGGCTGTATGGAACCACTAATATGGTGTAGTAAAGGACTAGGGTGTCAAGCCTAAACTGATGGGTGACCCCTGGGAGGAAGTCAAGCTTAAACTAATGGGTGACTCCTCAGAGAAAGTCAAGCCTAAACTAACGGGTGAATTCTCATAGCTTACACTGGCTCAAGCCTAACTGACGGGGAACCCACCATCCCTGTATTGGCTCAGTGCTAAACCCTACTCCTAACTGAATAACATTGACTACTAAATTAAACTGAGATTAACTAAACCAACAACTGAACATGATACTAACTGAATGACAAGGCTCATGTTTTATGTGAAACCATTCTGAAAATACTAAAAACTATGTAAATAGCTAAGTAACGGGCGTTCATAACCCTCCAGGACTCAATGGAATCACAATAGGAAGACATGAAAGCTTTGAAACCATAGTAGGGAATCATTGTTCCAAATTCAACACTTAGAAATATCATCAAACATATGAGAGTCATGAATTAAAGCATGGGAGTGGTTTAAAACATGTAATAATAACATAGCTTCAGTACTAAAAACCATCAATCGATGATTTGACATGAAAATATCATCATTCCAATGTGTAAGGTCTAATTCCCTCAATAAACAATTGTAAACATAATGTATAACCAAAATTCATAAAAACTTCATAGAGATAATTCATCATAAACATGTAATTTCATAATTTAAAACATAAAGATGTATTCTTGGACTCCATGGGTGGAAAGGGCCCATGGATGAACATCTCACATACCTTAGACCTTAAATCTTAAAAGAGAAACACAAATCTTTAAGCTTTATTGAAGGTTCTTGGATTGAGAGATTGATTTTTTGGTTTTCTTAAAGAGAATAAAATTGAATCTGATGTTCTTGGGAGAGTGTTAGAGTTTCTTTTATAGAAAATTGAAGAAGAATAGATAAATAACGCCTAAATTACTGATATATGTCGTGTTATGATGACTTGGATTGATGGAAAAAGATGCTACTACCCCTCAGAGAATTAAATTTATAATTGGAACACTGATTAGGAGGGCACCATGATGCGCCAAATCCCCCATCACTATACCCACCACGATGCGCCACTATCTCGGTAAGGTTCTGGAATCAAAATACAAACGTTCCCCAATCCTCATCCAAAAAATTCAAAACTTCCCCGAGACATTGTAACACCCCAATTTTCTGAACCAAAATGTTACACGGTGCCTATGACCCCGAAGGACCACAAGCTAACCCATGACTGATATTTGTACCTATACACTGCATAATATACATGAAGAATGCAGAAAACACGAACAATAGTCCATAAGGTTCAACTGAATAAAGAATCTGTCAAAACATAACATCCATGTGGGGTAACGAATACCCAAAACAACTGAATCTGAATCAAAACTGAATACAAATCTGAACTAAATTTGAAAGCCTCTAAGTACTGTCTGAATAAGGAGATGAAGGAACATGTCTCCAACTAACTCCATAAAACTGAAAGCTAACTGAGATAATAAATAAATCAAATCATATCATCCTCAAATGAAGAGGACTCACTGCAACTCTGTATACTGGAATGCTACTACTACTGCGTATCTGGAACTCGTGTCTCTGCACCTATGGTGTAACATAAAAAGAAAGCACCATAGCATAAATGTGTCAGTACGTGGGGATGTACTGAGTATATGAGTAAGGTATGCTAAATGCAAAAGGGTTTACATGCATGAGCAATGCTAACTGACTGACTGATATGAACGTGAGAGTGCAAACATGCATGCATAATAACTGAGATCGTGAATGCGTGCTAGATAAATCTTTACGCTAATACATGGTTTACTGATAACTAATCATGACTGATACTGTAGTTCTGATAACATGGGTGACTGTATCTGACAATCCTAAATCTGATGGAACTATTTGAGTTCCATACTGTAATTAAATTGATTGTATCTGACAGTCCTGATATATTGAAATCTGAAGAACTATCTGAGTTTTTTTTCTGAGACTGATGCTGAAACTGTGGGAGGTAGTTGTTTAACCGACATGCCCCATATGTGCCATTATGGCTAAGCCAGGGTACAATCTTTTCCCTGACTGGAAGGGTGTCAATACCGTGCCACTGGTAAGGACAACGTGTGAGCAACCCTCATATAATAGATAACTCTAGTGAGAACGGTGGGAACCCTCATATAACAGGTTAAGTTACCTCATCTACCCTCATATAATAGGCTATAATGTCTCAACCTATGCTGGCTACATAGTTCTGGAATGCAAGGATGACTGCTAAGAATCACACCCTCATATAACAGGTGTGTTCCCATCCTTAGGTTCGCTCGGTGCTAACTTCTACTCCCATCTAAAGAGACTGAATATGAGTAACTGACTGTACGTGGACTGAACTTACTGAATTTCATTAACTGATAGAATACTTCTGATATTTGATAACTGACTGAGATCATGAGGTTTTCCTGAGTCACATGACTGACTGATTTCTATTGATTCATGGTTTGATTTTGGAGATCGTGAAACATGACAAGGCTCTAGGCACACAGTTATATTTTTCGGGTACAAGTACCCCCAGGACTCGATGGAAGGAAACTGATGCACATGACTAACTTGAGTACGTGACCAACATCAACAATCCATAATATCATAACATGGGGAATTCCATAAAGTGCATGGATATCATACAATTTGTACATAAGTAGGATTTGCAAGTAAGCATGGCATAATCTCATAAGACTAGTTCATGAACATCCAAAAAATATTTACAAGACACAATATCAACATGAAAATCATTGGAACATAGGGTCATATCATGAATCCTTCACTTAGTCACAATTTAGCTATATTGCATGATTTCTAGTTCCTTAGGCATTTTATCAAACACCTTGCATGCACTCTTTTAAGGCATAGGTATATTTATCAATTCAACCATCTTAATCCATCCAAAATTTATGAGTTTCAACTAATCTATTCACATGCTTCATGAAAACACATCAAGATACAACCTTGAATCCAAACAACAATCATCAACATGAATATAGTCATAATACGACAAGGAAATCACAATTTATAATTTAAAACATGATTCTTGAGCTCCATGGATGAAAGGGACCCATGGATGAACACTACGCATACCTTAGTGATTGAATCTTGAAAGAGATTTAATTTTTCTAAAGGTTCTTGAAGAATTCTTTAGGCTTTCTCTTGAGGAGCTGATCTTGAGAAAAAACCCTAATCTTGTGATTGAGAGTGTTTGAGAGAGCTTTTTGAGATATTTAACTAAAGAGAATGGAAGATAATACGCTCCTTGAGGGTTATAAGTCATTGGAAGTGAAGGAAAAAGACCAAAATACCCTTACTAAAATGTTCCTCAATTGCTAAAAAAAATAGCTGACGACATTCGTGACAATCCGTCATACTGGTGATAGGTCGTCATGAATTATCGTTACAAAAAGGTGAAATCTTGATTTTCTGGTTAAGGTTGACGACAATGGTGATAGGCCATCACGGACATGACGACTTGTCACAAAATTTCGTTACTGGGGGTGAAATCTACCCAGGGATGACGACATTGGTGATAGGCCGTCATGGGCATGACGGCTTATCACGAATGTCGTTACTTAGTTTCCCAGCCTGACATGCCGGAGTAAAATTGGCATAACTCCTTGCTCCGATATCGGATTTAGGAGAAATTAATATCGTTGGAAAGATAATTCAATTATATATATATTGATGGGTAATGAGATCAGAGATTCATAGCATAACTAGAGATATGCTCATTTGAAGCTGACTATACCAATATCCTTCTCAAGAATTCAATCGCTAAGGAAATGTTTTGATTCGTCTATTAGCTAGGACACTTTTGAGGCCTTAATATGGATCAACATTGATCATAGAACTGCAAAAGAACAAAAATTTATTACTCATGAGTTCAAAGCATAATCCTAAAAATGTTTGAACTTTTGGGGTATTATAATATCTCCCCCTTGGGAACATTCGTCCTCGAATGAGAATCAACTGAGAGGGGATAAAAGACAAACTGAACATGACTGAACCTGAATAAGTAAAATCTGATATCATGACTGACATGTTAAATATACTGAACTCGTGCATATCTGATGCATGGATAACTAATACATGAATGCATAACTGAGTAATCTGATAAACTGAGTTTCTCAAGATAAGAATGCATAACTGATGCATGATCTTATAACTAAACTGATACAAGAATTCATGACTGAGTATGCAATGGTAATAGGTACCAAGTTTTATGATGGGAACATGAGCATGAAACTAAATAAGCTTAAGGAGAACTATTACCTTGAGCTTGATCTGAATTGGTGGAGAATAGGTGAGGATACTTGGTATGCATATCTGCTTCTGCTTCCCAAGTAGCTCCCTCATGAGACTGATTTTTCCAAAGAACCTTGACTAGAAGGACTTCTTTGTTCCTTAATTTACGAGTCTGATAGTCTAAGATTTTGACTAGAATCTCTTCATAAGAGAGAATGTTTGAATGTCAATGCTCTGAATAGGGACTACAACTGCTGGGTCACCTATGCACTTCTTGAGAAAAGAGACATGGAAGACTGGATGAACTGAGGCTAGGTTTGAAAGTAATTCGAGCTCATAAGCTACCTTGCCGAAGCGACTGAGAATCCTGAAGGGACCGACATATCGGGAACTGAGTTTCCCTTTCTTGTCGAACCTCTTTACTCCCTTTATAGGAGAGATCTTAAGATAGATGTAATCATTGACCTCGAATTTGATATCCTTTCTATGAACATCTGCATAAGACTTCTGTCGGCTCTGAGTAGCCCAAAGTCTCTCTCTGATCAACTGAACCTTCTCTAAGGCGTCAAATACCAAGTCAAAACCTATGACTGAGGCCTCACTAACTTCAAACCAACCAATTGGAGATCTACATCTCCTACTATAGATATCTTTGAATAGAGCCATTTGAGTACTGTAATGATAGCTATTATTGTATGCAAATTCAATAAAAGGAAAGTGGTCATCCCAACTACCCTTGAAATCAATTGCACACGCTCTTAGCATATCTTCAAAAGTTTGAATGGTCCTTTCTGCTTGACCATCTGTCTGAGGATGAAATGTTGTACTGAATGAACTTGGGTACCAAGACCCTTTTGGAATGCTTTCCAGAAGTGAGAGGTAAACTGGGTACCTCTTTCTAAGATGATAGATAATGGAACACCATATAATCTAAGCAACTCCCTGATATAGAGTTTGGCGTAATCCTCGGCTGAATAAGAAGTACGAACTGGAAAGAAGTGAGCTAACTTGGTCATTCTATCCATAATGACCCAAACTGAATTATATTGATGACGAGTGCGAGGAAAACTCATCACGAAGTCCATGTTTACTTTTTTCCACTTCCAAGTAGGAATGGTGAACTCCTGCATAGAACCACTAGGTTTCTGATGCTCTATCTTAACCTGCAGACATGTAGAGCACTTAGCCATAAATTCTACAACATCTCTCTTCATCCTACTCCACCAATAGATCTCCCGCAAGTCGCGATACATCTTAGTGGCCCCTAGATGAATAGAGTATCGTGCACCATGCGCTTCTGCAAGAATTCACTGCCTCAAGTCATCTACACTTGGAACATACAAACGACCCTGACAACGAAGAACACCATCTCCCTCTTGGGAGAAAACCTCTACTTTCTGATTCTGAACTGACTCTTTTAGCTTGACAAGGCTAGGATCCCTGTCTTGCTTCTCTTTCACCTCGGAAACTAGAGATGACTCTGAACTACTCTGAACATATACGCCACCCTCTGAAGAGTCGACTAAGTGAACGCCTAGTCTAGTACGCTGATGGATCTCTTGAGATATCTTCTTCTTGCTATCCTCAACATGAGAAATACTACCTATGGATAGTCTACTGAGAGCGTCGGCCACAATGTTGGCCTTGCTCGGATGGTAAAGGACACTCATATCATAATCTTTCAAAAGCTCTAACCACTTTCTCTGACGAAAATTGAGATCTTTCTGAGAAAATACATACTGGAGACTCTTGTGATCTGTGAATACATCAACATGAACTCCATATAAATAATGCCTCTAAATCATTAAGGCAAATACCACGGGTGCTAACTCAAGATCATAAGTAGGATAATTCTCCTCATGGGGCTTTAACTGTCTGGATGCGTAGGCTATGACCTTAACATGCTGCATGAGGACACAACCTAAACCTACTCTGGATATAACACAATATACTACAAACCTATCAGAACCATCTAGAAGAGCTACGACTGGAGCTGAGGTGAGTCGAGTCTTCAATTCCTAAAAACTCTTCTCACATAAATTTGACCACTGAAACATGACCTTTTTCTGAGTCAATTTGGACATGGGAGACGCAATAGAAGAAAATCCCTTAACAAACCGTCTGTAATAGCCATCCAAACCCAAGAAAATCCTGATATCTGATGGAGATACTGGGTGAGGCCAGTTTCTTACCGCTTTAGTTTTCTGAGAATCTACCCTAATTCCATCACCAAAAATAATATAGCCAAGGAATGCTACTAATCTTATCCAAAACTCGTACTTACTGAACTTGGCGAATAACTGTTGGTCTCTGAGAGTCTGAAGAACAATTCTAAGATGGTCTGAATGATCACGCTTTATGCGGGAATAGACCAGGATATCATCTATGAAGACTATGACAAACATGTCCAAATACTTCTTGAACACACGATTCATCAAGTCCATGAAAGCGGCTAGAGCATTGGTAAGACCAAAGGACATGACTAGAAATTTGAAATGACCATACTGAGTATGGAAAACTATCTTCGGGATATCACATTCTCTAACTCTGAGATGATGGTAGCCTGATCTGAGGTCTATCTTAGAAAAATAATTGGCACCCTGAAGTTGGTCAAACAGGTCATCTATTCTGGGAAGTGGATACCTGTTCATGACCATAACTTTATTGAGCTGGTGGTAATCAATACACATCCTAAGAGAGCCATCTTTCTTGTGCAGAATAAGACTGGTGCACCCCATGGGGATACACTGGACCTGATGAATCCCTTATCTAAGAGATCCTTCAACTAATCTTTTAGTTCCTTGAGTTCTGTTGGTGCCATTCTGTACGGCGGAATAGAAATAGGTTGAGTTTCTGGAAGCAGATCAATGCCGAAGTATATTTACCTTTCGGGAGGAATACCTGGAAGGTCTTCAAGAAAGACATCTGAATATTCATTAACCACTGGGACTGATTCCAAGCTAGGAGATTCGGAACTTGAATCCTAAACATGCACGAGATGATACACACACCCCTTAGAAATCATTTTCCTTGCCCGAAGGTAGGAAATAAGCTGAACCCTGAATGATGAAGTACTACCCCTCCACTCTAAGACGGGTTCATTTGGGAACTGAAACTGAACTATCCTATTTCTGCAATCGACTGTGGCATAGAAGGAATGAAGCCAATCCATACCGTGAATGATATCAAAATCAGTCATCACTAATTTAACTAAATCTGCTGATGTGGATCTCTGAAATATCATAACCAGGAAGTTCTTGTATACCCGCCGAGCTATAATGGTTTTACCCACAGGGGTAGAGACTGAAAAGGGCTCTGCTAAAATTTTGGGACTGATTTCGAAATCGTTTGCTATATATGGAGTAACAAAAGACAAGGATGCACCTGGGTCTAGAAAAGCATAAACATGAACATGGAAAATCTGTAACGTACCAGTAACGACATTAGGAGAATTTTCCTAATCCTGTTGGGTCTGAAGAGCATAAAGTCTATTTGGGCGTTGCCCACTAGTAGCACTGGAAGCGACACCCTGCTGGTTTGAGTGCCCGAACTGAGCTTTGGAATGATTCTACTGACCCTAAGGAACTGGCTGAGGACAGTCTCTAACTCTGTGGCCTAGCTTACCACAATCGAAACAAATGCCACTACCCGCTCTACACACACCCTGATGGTGCTTACCACAAGTATGACACTGAGGATAAGTGTAGGCACTGCTAACACTGCCCTAAGATTTAGAGCCTGGTGCTCTATCTCTGTTACCTTCTCTAAATTTTGGCACTGGGGCACTGGCGAAGGAAGGGGATGGAACTGCTGACTTAGGACAAAACTGCGAACGATTTCCTCCCTCTGATTTGGGCTGAGCAAAACTGAAACTACCTGATCTTTCTCTCTTGGTCTGCCTCTCCCTAATCTTAACCTTCTGCTTCTTTATATGTTGGGCATGGGTCATGAGTCTAGCTAAAGTCATATCACTGTTCAGCATCGCAAACCTACACTCATTTACCACGCTATCATTCACCCCTGACACGAACTTGCTTATCTTAGCCCTACTGTCTACAACCACATGTGGGGCATATCTGACTAACTGAGTAAATTTGAGAGAATACTTCTTAACCGTCATATTTCCCTGTCTTAGGTTGATGAACTCAAGAACTTTAGCCTCCCTCGTCTCCTGGGGAAAAAATCTGTCTAAGAAAGCCATGACAAATTCCTCCCATTCAATAGGACCTGCATCATCTACCCTCTCAGAATTCCACTGTTTGTATGAAGTATGAGCCATATTTTGCAACTGGTATGCGGCTAAGTCAGCTCTCTCAACAGAAGTAACACCCATGATGTTAATGACCTTCTGGACTTGGTCAATAAATTCTTGAGGGTCTTCATTAGACTTAGACCCAAAGAAAGATGGAGGGTTCATTCGGGTGAAGTTTTGAATCCTAGCTGCAGCTGAGTTGACCACAGGATTGGTCAGATTAACTGGTGGCCGTTCATTCTGGGCAGCCACAGACTGAGCAAGTGTGGTGAATACGGCCCTAAACTACGCATGAGAAACATGTTCACCCAAAGGATCTTCGGGCTGAGGAGCTGGTTGGTTTCTTCTCTTTGGAGGCATATTCTCAAATAAGAAAAGAATGGATTAGAGTGAGAGTTTAACTAAAGATTATGATCACTAGCACAACATGAATACTGAAAGAAAGGAAATTATTCCTAAAACATCTCATAGCCTCCTGCACATAAATGTGGCACACAACACACCCATGTACAAGACTCTACTAGATGCGACTTTCAGACTTCCTAGGACACTATTGAACCTTAGTCTCTTCTACTAAGTTTTTAACACCCTAATTTTCTAAATTGGAATGCTACATGATGCCTATGACCCCGAAGGACCACAAGCTAACCCATGACTGATATCTATACCTGTACACTGCATAATATACATGAAGAATGTGGAAAACATGAACAATAGGCCATAAGGTTCAACTGAATAAAGAATATGTCAAAACATAACATCCATGTGGGGTAACGAATACCCAAAACAACTGAATCTGAATCAAAACTAAATACAAATCTGAACTAAATCTGAAAGCCTCTAAGTATTATCTGAATAAGAAGATGAAGGAACATGTCTCCAACTAACTTCGTAAAACTGAAAGCTAACTCAGATAATAAATGAATCAAATCATATCATCCTCGAATGAAGAGGACTCACTGCAACTCTGTGTACTGGAATGCTACTGCTACTGTAGATCTAGAGCTCGTGTCTCTGGACCTATGATGTAACATGAAAAGAAAGCACCATAGCGCAAATGCGTCAGTACGTGGGGATGTACTGAGTATACAAGTGAGGTAGACTAAATGCAAAAGGGTTTTCATGTATGAGCAATGCTAACTGACTACTAATATGAACGTAAGAGTGCAAACATGCAATCATAATAACCAAGATCGTGAATGCGTGCTAGCTAAATCTGTACACTAATACATGGTTTACTGATAACTAATCATGACTAATACTGTAGTTCTGATAACATGGGTGACTGTATCTGACAGTCCTGAATCTGATGGAACTATCTGAGTTCTGTACTGTAATTAAATTGACTATAGCTGATAGTCCTGATATACTAAAATCTGAAGAACTATCTGAGTTCTTTTACTGAGACTAATACTGAAACTATGGGAGGTATTTATTTAACCGACATGCCCCATATGTGCCATTATGGCTAAGCCGGGGTCCAATCTCTGCCCTGACTGGAAGGGTGTTAATACCGCGCCACTGGTAAGGACAACGTATGAGCAACCCTCATATAACAGGTAACTCTAGTAAGAATGGTAGGAACCCTCATATAACAGGTTAAGCCACCTTATCTACCCTCATATAACAGGATGCGATGTCTCAACCTATGCTGGCTATATAGTTATGAAACGCAAGGATGGTTGCTAAGAATCACACCCTCATATAACAGGTGTGTTCCCATCCTTAGGTTCGCTCGGTGCTAACTTTTACTCCCATCTAAAGAGACTGAACATGAGTAACTGACTGTACGTGGACTGAACTTACTGAATTCCATTAACTAATGGAATACTTCTGATATCTGATAACTGACTGAGATCATGAGGTTTTCCTGAGTCACATTACTGACTGATTTCTATTAATTCATGGCTTGATTTTGGAGATCATGAAACATGATAAGGATCTAGGCACACAACAATATTTTTCGGGTACAAGTACCCCCAGGACTCGATGGAAGGAAACTGATGCACATGACTGACTTGAGTATGTGACCAACATCAACAATCCATAATATCATAACATGGGGAATTCCATAAAGTGCATGGATATCATACAATTTGTACATAAGTAGGATTTGCAAGTAAGCATGGCATAATCTGATAAGACTAGTTTATGAACATCCAAAAAACATTTACAAGACACAATATCAACATGAAAATCATTGGAACATAGGGGCATATCATGAATTCTTCACTTAGTCACAATTTAGCTATATTGCCTGATTTCTAGTTCCTTAGGCATTTTATCAAACACCTTGCATGCACTATTTTAAGGCATAGGTATATTTATCAATTCGACCATCTTAATCCATCCAAAATTTATGGGTTTCAACTAACCTATTCACATGCTTCATGAAAACACATCAAGATACAACCTTGAATCCAAACAATAATCATCAACATGAATATAGTCATAATACGACAAGGAAATCATAATTTATAATTTAAAACATGATTCTTGTGCTCCATGGATGAAAGGGACCCATGGATGAACACTAAGAATACCTTAGTGATTGAATCTTGAAAGTGATCTAATATTTCTGAAGGTTCTTGAAGAATTCCTTAGGCTTGCTCTTGAGGAGATGATCTTGAGAGAAAATCCTAATCTTGTGGTTGAGAGTGTATGAGAGAGCTTTTTGACATGTTTAACTAAAGAGAATGGAACATAATACTCTCTTTGATGGTTATAAGTCGTGGGAAGTAAAGGGAAAAGACCAAAATACCCTTACTAAAATGTCCCTCAATTGCTGGTAAAAATAGCTGACGACATTTATGACAAGCCGTCATACTGGTGATAGGTCATCATGAATTGTTGTCACAAAAAGGTGAAATCTTGGTTTTCTGGTTAAGGTTGACGACATTGGTGATAGGCCATCACGGGTGTGACGGCTTGTCAAAAAATTTCGTCACTGGGGGTGAAAATCTACCCAGGCTGATGACATTGGTGATAGGTCATCACGGGCGTGACGGCTTATCACGAATGTCGTCACTCAGTTTCCCAGCCTGACATACCGGAGTAAAATGGGAATAACTCCTTGCTCTGCTATTAGATTTAGGCGAAATTGATATCGTTGGAACACTAATTCAACTAACTATTTTTTGGTGGGTCATGATCTTAGAGATTCATAGTATAACAATAGATATGCTTATTTGAAGCTGACTATACCAATATCCTTCTCCAGAATTCAATCGGTAAGGAAATGTTTTATTTGTCTATTAGCTAGGACACTTTTGAGGCCTTAATATGAATCAACCTTGATCATAGAACTACCAAAGCACTAAAATTTATTACTCATGAGTTTGAAGCGTAATCCTAAAAATGTTTGACGTTTTGGGGTATTACAGACATGCTCCTTACACCCTTATGAATTAACTCAAAAACCTAGGTCTCAGAGTCAGGAAGACTCGATTAAAAATCCTCCAAGTTAATAGGCCAAAAATAAGACTAAGTCCCCAACACTTAGTGAAGAGGATCATGTCAACCACCTCCAAATTATGTTGCAGACTCTTAAGGACCAGAAATTGTATGCAAAATTTTCTAAGTGTGAATTTTGGCTGAGTTCTGTGATATTTCCCGGCATGTTGTTTCTAGTGAAGGAATCAAGGTGGATCTATAGAAAGTTTAGAAAGTTAAGAAATGGCCTAGGCCCATGACTCCAACCGATATTATGAGCTTTTTGGGCTTGCTTGGGTATTATATGAGATTTATAGAGAGTTTTTTCACCTATTGTTGCTCCACTGAGGAAGTTTACTCAGAAAAAGGTTAAGTTTTTATGGTCTGATGCTTATGAGGGTAATTTTGAGAAGTTGAAGGATAATTTGACTCCAATGCCATTTTTCACCCTACCCGAGGGTACTAATAGGTTTGTTGTGTACTGTTATGCATCTCATGTAGGACTGGATTGTGTTATATGTATCATGGTAAGGTTATAGACTATACTTTTAGGCATCTTAAGGCTCATGAAAGGAATTACCCAATTCACGATCTAGAGTTGGAAGCTCTGGTCTTTGCTTTGAAGATTCAATGCCATTATTTGTACGGGGTGCATGTAGATATTTATTCAGACCATGAAATTTTACAGTATGTGTTTGCCTAAAAGAAATTAAACTTCAGGCATATGCGATGGCTCAAATTGCATAAGGATTAAGATACGAGCTTGCACCACCATCTAGGTAAAGCTAATGTTGTTGTTGAAGCTCTTAGCTGGTTTTATATAGGGATTCTATCCCATGTTGTTGAGGAGAAATGGGCATTGGTGAAGTATATCCAAAGGTTGGCTAACTTGGGATCGTCACTTGGACTCCGAGGATGGAGGGGTAATTGTTCAAGAAGTGGTTAAATTATCACTTAGTGTGGGACTATAGGAGAAGCAGTTTTTGGATACAATACTTATGTCAATTAAGGATGATGTGGGTTAACAAATGATTATGGCTTTTAAGATTGGGGGAGATGGAATCTTAAGGTATCAAAGGAGATTGTTTGTTCTTTATATAGATGGGTTGCAAGAAAGAATCCTGACCAAAGCTCATAAGTCCCGCTATACAGTTTATCCGGGTTTGACTAAAATATATCATGACTTGAAGGAAATATACTGATGAAATATATGAAAAAAGATGTGGTGAATTTTGTTTCTAACTATATGGTTTGTCACCAATTCAAGGTGGAACATTTGAGGCTTGTTGGTATGTCCAAAAATATAGAGTTGCCTATGTGGAAGTGGGAGATGATTAATATCGATTTCCTTATAGGTCTTCCACAGTCTCGCAATAAGTATAGTTTTATTTGGGTCATTGTGGGTAGAATCACCAAGTCTAATCACTACTTTTTGGTGAGGACTAACTACTCGGGAGAGAATTATTCTAAGTTGTTAATTTAGCAAATAGTAAAGTTGCATGGAGCATCGGTGTCCATTATTTTAGACTTAGGTATGAAATTTTCTTCTCACTTTTGGCATTTGTTTTAGAAAGGATTGGGTACTCATGTAAACCTTAGCACCACTTTCCACACTCAAACGAATGAACAAGTAGAGCGTGCGATTCAAACTTTGGAGGATATGTTAAGGGTTTGTGTGATTGATTTCAAAGGTATTTATGTTAATTATTTACCTCTTATTGAGATTTGTTACCAAAATAGTTATCATTCCAGCCGAATGGCTCCTTTTAAGGCTCTTTGTAGTAGGAAGTATAGGTCTCCCATCAGATGGTTTAAGGTAAGTGAGACTAGATTTTTTGGTCCTGACTTGGTTCACCAAGTCATGGAAAAGGTAAAGGCGATAAGAGAATGACTTAATACTTCTCAAAGTCGCCAAAAGTCTTATGCGGATACTAGGCGGAAGGAGTTGGAATTGTAAGTAAGTGATTGGGTTTTCTTAAAGGTTTCTTCTATGAAAGAATTTATGAGATTTGCAAAGAAAGGGAATCTCAGTCCCTATTACATTGGTCTGTATCAAGTTGTGAGGAGAATTAGGAACATCACTTACTAGTTAGATTTGCTAGCGATCTTGGATTTAATACATTTTGTTTTCATGTGTCTATGGTGAAAAAATGTGTGGGTGATCCTTCTCTAATAGTGCCTTTGGAGGATGTCAGTGTTACTGAATCATTGTCTTATAAAGAAGTTTCGGTTGAAATATTGTAAAGATAAGTTCATAGATTGTGGACGAAGGATGTGGTTTTGGTGAAGGTTCTTTGGAGAAATCAAAAGGTAGAGAGGCCACATGTGAATCTGAAGAAGATACGAAAGCCAAATACCCATTCTTGTTTCCAGCGATGGATGAAAGTGTTTAAGGTATGAGTTTCATTCCTTCTTATCGCGTTTCAAAATTATCCTTGGATTTTGTGTGGATTCTTTCATTTATCATTCTTAGGGTGTCCTAACTTCTCATTTGGAGATGAATGACCTTAAGGGGGGAGATATAATACCCTGGGTTCTTGAATCTCGGGTTGGGGAAAAGAGTCATGTCCAAGTTTTTGAAGTTATTTTGAAACTTCCATGACAATGGATAAGGTGATGAGTCGTTATCAATAGTAATGATTCATCAGAAGAACTCATTACAACGGTAGTAAGGTAGCCCAAGTTTTGGTCCCTTGATAATGAGTCCAAGGAACGGCCCATTGTGAGACCCAACAAGTCATTAGGTGGAACTCTTTTTCACAATAGTAAGATGCCTAGGAGTCCAATCCATGACAAAAACTTCTCATAATGTTTCATTATGCCAGGTAATGAGTCGTTATGAGAGACCCGTTGTCATAATAGTGAAGGTTCATATTTTTGACCCTTAGGTCACGACTCCAGGTCATGACTCATGGTCTGACCTTATGAGTCCTTATCTAAGTTGTGGTGACTGCTTTTGGGTTTTTCCTTCACATTTTAATTAAGGTGAGTTTTGGTCGTTTCCTCCCTTCACACTCTTTCCCAAGACTTAAAAATATTCAAATTCCCTCTTTACCTTTAATTATCAAGATTAAAATTACTCTTTTCCTCATTAACTTCCAAGGCAAGAGACACTAGCATTTTATAAGAAGTTTAACATTTAAGCTCCAAACTTTGGATTTCTTTCAGTTTATTGTATCTTTCATGCATGTCTCTCACCCCTAAACTTGTATTTTACATTATTGCATAAATTAATTCAACATTTATGTGATTTAATTGTGGGTTTGAAATTTGGTTGAAGGATTTTGATTGATTATTATTTGGATTGTTTTACCATGTTTTGAAAGTGTTATTCATGCTTTGATTTATGGTTCTTGGAACTAAATGGGTTCATTATTATGGGGATTGGAATGGGAACATGGGCTTCCCCAAATTGATGGATTTTTTTTCTTGAAATTTGCATTAACCTTAACCCACTTTGTATATTGATTTTGAATATGGATATTTGAATGGTTTAACTTGTCCTTTGAAACTACTGCATTGCATTAAAAGATAAATAATTCCCTTGGTGTCCATGGTTTTGGATTTTTAAATGGAACCTGAGAGTCTAATGGTTATAGATATTGGTTTGACATAATTATAATAGGTTGCTAGTATATTGATATGACGATATTATGTTGGAAAATGCCTTAATAAAAGACTCCCTGGTTAATAGATAGTTTACATGAAAATTGTTTTAATTTGGGATTAAAGGGGATTGTGTAGCTCACTGTAAAGATGTAGGTCTCGAGGGGGGAAACACTGGATGCCACATTTTTTGTGTTGAGGGTCTATATTACCATGTGTACTTGGTTCACACCTTATATATATTTGGATGGCTATTGTTTCTGTATCTTTAACCTTTCCTTAAATTTCCTCGATACGTGCAACGAAGAAGTACTGAAGCCCTTTCGACAGGGGGAACCGAACCCATATAGCCCATGGATGCCAATAGGACGGAGCGAGTTACACAGTTCAAGCTAATGGATTAAACTATCATGTTAATAGACCCCTGTACCTATCCCGACATCCTACATATGTATATATATAATTGTTGTGCTTATAGTTTTGACTAGTTTTTTGCAATGACATTATTTTATCCCCTTCCTCTGAGTTACATGCCAGATCTCGCCCTACTGACTGTCTGTGGACGCTACATTGTTTCATGATGTAGCGCCTGAGAGGTTTTTTGTTGCACCTGTGCAGCATTAGGTGGTGCAGTTCGTTCATTAAGTTTCTATGAAGTGGTGATCCTCCAACCATAGAAAGTCCTAGTTATTTAACTAGGTTTCTTTTCATAATTCGGGAATTGTGGATTTCTATTATCATGGTCGGGGGCATGTCCCGACTTAGTTTTGTATTCTTGGTTTAGAGGCTTTGTGGAAAGTATTGGGTTATTTTGTTTGTTTTGATTCTTAGAAGTATCACTTGGTTTATCTATCCTTCTTATTGAATTGTTTGGTTGGGTTCCACTGTCTATATTTATGGTGCTTTCAAGGTTAGGTTATGAGGGTGGTCTCTGGCCCATGGTGGGCTTGAGATACCCATCATGACTAGGCCCTAGTTTGGGTCATGATAGCACATCACCTATAAGTAGAAAAGTCCCAAATAGTAACTCACATTATCTCCACTAATAGTTCTAATATATACACAAAAAAGATAACAACACAAGTCAAGAGTAACTAAGGAAAGTTATGTAAAATGTACATGCAATGCAATGCATATAGGATGGTATGAATGATGAAAGTCATAGTATGACTTTCTGTATACACCTAATGATCACCCAGCTCCTAAGATAGGAACCATGGGGGGTGTAATACCCCGTATTTTTTTCCCTAACTAATTTCATCCCAAGAATAACTAGTATTAGCTTCTAAATTGAATGATGAATATTCCATGAGTAATTTTCAAGATTTTCACTTTTTGTCATGTAGTAAATTCAATAAGCTTTCCATCGATATAAGATTCGCACAAATCTGATAACCGGGTCAGAAGTTACGACTATTTCAAGTTTCCATCATAAAACAACGCCATATTAGTCAGTGGCGCACTGCGCCACAAGAAGAAATGGCATTTGGAAAATTCCAGTAGGGGTCCGTGATTATGGTGCGTCGCGCCAGGGCCCAAATTCAAAATTGTCCTTTTCCAGTGTCTCAGCGCGATCTCCCCCATGTCGCGCCAAAGTTCCAGGTCACAAAGGAAGTGGCAACGCGATGGCCCTGCGTTGCGCCATCCCTCAATTTCCTAATTGTCAAAATCCAGTGACACAACGTGATAGCACCGTATCACGCCAAGGGTCCAATTTAGGAAATTTTCACTGAAATTAAATGATGCGTCTAGGGTTAAAAGGGTCAAGTTTCCACCCCTATTTAAGCCCTTTAACACGTGATTCAGCCACTTTTCACCCAAAATATACTAGTTTCTCTCAATTTTCTCTCAAGAACAAGCTAGGTTTTCTATTGGAGATTTGAATTCAAGAAGATTTCACCATCAATCCTCATGAAATCACGAACTAAGGTATGCATAGTGTTCATTCATGGACTCCTTTCGTCCATGAAGCCCAAGAATCCCTTTTCTAAATTCAAGTTTATGGATTTTCTAATGAATTTTATGATTGGTCTGCTCTTGCTCATGTTGATAATGAGAAATTTAATTCTACTCCATGCTAGGTGATAAATTCTATGTGGGTTAAATTATTATAGATATAGATTCATGTAAACCTATGACTAAACCCTTGAATGATGAAATTAGAATTGAACCATGATGTTTAATTATTGTACAATGATGTTCACATGTACTATGCCTACAATATGTTTGATTAAATGCCTAGATGAAGGAAAAGTGCCTAACTAACAAGATATCATGAAATCCCCATGTATGTACAAGTTTATGCCTATCACATGTTTTGATGAAATGCTTCAATAAATGTATTATGGATTATGATGTTAGTTATATGTTCAAGTAAGTTATTCTTGGTCAGTTTCCTTCCATCGAGTCTTGGGGGTACTCGTACCCGAAACATTAGAGGTGTGCCTAGAGCCATGTCATGTTTTCACGATACTCTAAGTTAAGCTATGATCCTTAGACTTCAGACAGTCTTATGACTCAGGAAATCTCCATGATCTCATGAACTCAGCCAGTTGTCAGATATCAGTAGTATTTCGTCAGTCAATGAAATTCAGTAACTCAGCCCATGTTCAATTCAGTAAATCATATTCAGAGTCTATTCAGATGGGAGTAGGAATGAGCACAGTGTAGCGTTCTGGGTACCAGATTCGGGGCATTACAAACTTGGTATCAGAGCCTAAGGTTCAATAGAGTCCTAGGAAGTATGAAAGCCACATCTAGTAGAGTTTTTTACATGAGTGTGTTGCGCGCCACATTTATGTGCAAGAGTCTATAAGATGTTTTAGGAATAGTTTTCCTTATTTCAGTATTCATGTTGTGCCACTGAACATAATCTCAAGTCAATCTCTCAGTCTAATCTGTTTTCTCCTTTCTTCTACAGAACATACCTCCTAAAAGAAGAAATGGAAATCAGTTAGCCTCTCAGCCCGAAGATCCTTTGGGCAATCATGTTTCTCATGCGGAGTTCAGGTCCACATTCACTACTCTAGCTCAGTCAGTTGACTCTCAAAATAAATGGCCAGTAGTGATTTCGGCCAACCCAATGGCAAATTCATCCGCTGAACAGTGACATGATAGCATGGTAAATGAGTGAAGATCTACCATGCTGAACAGTGACATAACTTTAGCCAGGCTTATGACTCATGCTCAGTAGATAGAGGAGCAGAAAATTAATCAGAGGGAGAAGCAGAATAAGAGAGAGAAGACAGGTAGTTTTAACTTCACTCAGCCTAAATCAGAAGGAGAAAACCGTTCCCAGTTTCGTCCTAAGTCATCAGTTCCAGCCCCTTCTTCATCCAGTTCTCCAGTTCCTAAGTTTAGGGAGGGTAACGGAGATAGAGCGCCAGGCTCTAGGTCTCAGGGCAGTGTTAGCAATGCCCGAACTAATCCCCTTTGTCAGACTTATGGTAGAAACCACAAGGGTGTTTGCAGAGCTGGTAGCGATGTCTATTTCGGTTGTGGCAACCCATGCCACAGAGTCAGAGACTGCCCTTAGTTAGGTTATCAGAGTCATCTCCACTTCTCAGCTCAGTCTGTTCGCCCGAATCAGCAGGGTACCACCATCAGTGCTACTAGTGGGTAATGCCCAAATCGTCTCTATACTTTTCAGTCCCGGCAGGATCAGAAAAATTCTCCTGATGTAGTTACTGGTATGTTACAGATCTTTCATGTGCATGTTTATGCTTTGCTAGATCCAGGAGTTTTTTTGTCTTTTGTTACTCCTTATATAGCAGGCAATTTCAGAATCAGTCCCGAAATCCTAACAGAGCCCTTTTTAGTCTCTACCCTAGTGGGTAAAACTATCATAGCCCAGCAGGTATACAGGAACTGTCCGATTATGATATTTTAGAAAGTCACTTCAGCAGACTTAGTCGAATTAGAGATGACTGATTTTGATGTCATTCTCGGCATGGATTGGCTTCATTCTTTCTATGCTACAGTCGAATGCAGAAACAGAATAGTCCAGTTTTAATTTTCGAATGAACCCGTCCGTGAGTGGAAGGGTAATACTTCAGCGTTCAGAGGTCATCTTGTTTCCTACCTTCGGGCATGGAAAATAATATCTAAAGGATGTGTCTATCATCTTGTTTGAGTTAAGGAAACTAGTTCCAAAACTCCCAGTCTTGAATCAATCCCAATAGTGAATGAATATTTAGATGTCTTTCTCGAAGATCTTCCATGAATTCCTCCCAAAAGGGAAATAGACTTCGGCATTGATCTTCTTCCAGATACTCAGCCTGTATCCATTCTTCCATGCAGAATGGCACCAGCAAAACTCAGAGAACTAAAAGAAAAATTGAAGGATCTCTTAGATAAGGGATTCATCAGACCCAGCATTTCCCCGTGAGGCACTCCAGTATTATTTGTGCGCAAGAAAAATGGTTCTCTCAGAATGTGTATAGATTACCATCAACTTAATAAGGTCACTGTCAAGAACAAGTATCCTCTTCCCAGAATCGATGACTTGTTTGACCAACTTCAGGGTGCTAGTTATTTCTCTAAGATGGACCTCAGATCCGGCTATCATCAGCTCAAAGTTAAGGAATGTGACATTCTAAAAACAGCTTTCCGAACTCGGTATCGTCACTTTAAATTTCTAGTCATGTCATTTGGTATTACCAATGCCCCAGCCGCTTTCATGGACTTGATGAACCATGTATTCAAGAAGTACTTGGACATGTTTGTCGTAGTCTTCATAGATGATATTCTTGTCCATTCCCGCATTAAGCACGATCATGCAGACCATCTCAGAACAGTACTGCAGACTCTCAGAATTATCACGCTATTCACCAAATTCAGTAAGTATGAATTTTGGCTAAGTCCAGTAGCATTCCTTGGTCATATCATTTTCGGTGATGGCATTAGAGTGGATCATCAAAAGACTGAGGCAGTAAAAAACTGGCCTTGCCCTGTCTCTCCATCAGATATCAAGAGTTTCATAGGTTTGGCCGGCTATTACAGACGATTTGTTGAGGGATTTTCTTCTATTGCATCCCCTATGTCCAGATTGACTCAAAAGAAAGTTAAGTTTTAGTGGTCAGATCCTTGTGAGAAGAGTTTTCAGGAGTTGAAGACTCGACTCACCTTAGCTCCAGTATTAGCTCTTCCAGATGGTCCAGATGGTTTCGTAGTGTATTGTGATGCATCCAGAGTAGGTTTGGGTTCTGTCCTCATGCAGCATGGTAAGGTCATAGCCTACGCCTCCAGACAACTTAACCCCATGAAAGGAATTATCCTACTCATGATCTTGAGTTAGCAGCCGTAGTCTTTGCCTTGAAGATTTAGAGGCATTATCTATACGGTGTTCATGTAGATGTGTTCACTGATCATAAAAATCTTCAGTATTTTTTTCTCATAAAGATCTCAATCTTCGTCAGAGAAGGTGGTTAGAGCTCTTGAAAGATTATGACATGAGTGTCCTTTATCATCCGAGAAAGGCCAACGTAGTGGCCGATGCTCTCAGTAGACTATCCACTGGTAGTGTTTCTCATGTTGAGGACAGTAAGAAGAAGTTAGCTTAGGAAGTCCATCAACTTACCAGACTAGGCGTTCGCTTAGTCAATACAGAAGAGGGTGATATATGGGTTCAGAGTAGTTCAGAATCATCTCTAGTTTTCGAGGTGAAAGAAAAGCAAGATAGAGATTCCATCCTTGTCAAGTTGAAAGAGTCAGTCCAGGATCAGAAAATAGAGGTTTTCTCCCAAGGGGGAGATGGTTTCTTTCGTTGTCAGGGTCGTCTCTGTGTTCCAGGTATGGATGACTTAAGGCATAAAATTTTTGTAGAAGCGCATGGTGTGCGCAACTTTATTCATCCAGGGGCCTCAAAGATGTACCGCGACTTGCGGGAAATCTATTGGTGGAGTGGGATAAAGAGAGATATTGCAGAGTTTGTGGCTAAGTGCTCTACATGTCAGCAGGTTAAGATAGAGCATCAGAAGCCTAGTGGGTCCATGCAGGAGTTCAGTATTCCTACTTGGAAGTGGGAAGTTGTGAACATGGACTTCCACTACAAGAAAATGAAGATACGACGACATTTATTTAGCGACATTTGAAATAAATGTTAGAAAAATATGAACTTCTTGACATTTATGAATAATTGTCGTAAAATAATGACATTTGATATCAAATGTCGTAAAAACAATGAAATTTAATCAAAAATGTCAATAAAATAAGGACATTTGTTGCAAAATGTCGTTGATTTTAGTGTCATTTAGCAAAAAAAGTCGAGAAATTAGTGACATTTGATGCAAATGTCGAATATATTATGAATTTTAATGTAAATGTCATTGATTTCAGTGACATTTAGCGAAAATGATGCTAAAATAGTGGCATTTGATATAAATGTCGGATATATTAGATGTTTATTACAAATGTCATTTTTAACAACAATTTACAAAATTATCGTTAAAACATATAATTAATTGCAAATTATTGATATCTACACCTAATTTTTAATTTTTATTTTAAGTCATTCATCACTAGTTATTGAAAAAGGTTTTAATTTCTCTTCGGACTATACGATTTAAACCAAATTTACTGTTGAAGGTATATATAATAACGTAAGATAAACTAATCAGTAATTCATCTGAGTATATGTGATATACGTTGTATTATGGGGTAATATACTCGTGTATGTGATGTATATAGTATGTATTTCAAAGATGATAGTCAATCGAATACATGTATATACGTATATATCATGTAGTAATGTACGTAGTAATCAAAAGCTAGCTAAGTGATCTATATATCCAAGTATTCTGACTAACACGTTGATTCATACCATTGAGAAAACTACTCGTGTTAATGTATATCAAGGATATACTATTGACGTTATAATAACATAAGCTAATTAACTAATAATTCATCTGATTAATACGCTGCATTACATGGTACATAACATCGTATTTAACAACTAATTAATCAAAATTCATCCTAATGTATGAAATGCAATGATATTATTTTACGATTTAGAAAATATACTACTCGTGTTAATGTAATTATAAAATAACTAATTATAATTTATGACAATCTTAGCCTAAATTGTGTCCAATTGGACCCAATTTCATTTTAATTTTTAATCCAATTTTGACTAAATTTTTAATTTCCTATAACTTTAAATCTCAGTCGTTGATCAAAATTGATCCAACGCCTGAGATCGAGTTTCTCTTTTTTCCTTTTAAAATCACTTAACCTAACCTTAATCCACCATTTGCCAAACATCAACCACACGTTCTTTAAAAACTAAACAAAAATATTTATATAAAAGTGACCACTTGTTGTCGCTTTTCTATTTAAAAAGTAGAAAAAGAAAATATTTTTAAAAAGACACCACTTGTGGCCGATTTTTATTAAAAAGAGGTCACTTTTGATTAAAAAATATATTTTAATTATTATATATAAAATTAAATATATTATTTTTTAAAATTATACTGATCACACATAGTCGATAAGCAATTTAATAATAATATAAATCAATCAAACTTAGATTTTGTAAGAAAATTATACAAAGAAATATATCTAATAAAATAAATAAATTATGTTAAACATAATCTTTATCTTTTACTAATGTTTCAATATATAAAATAAATATTTTTCGTTGTATATACGTTAAATTACGTTAAACATAATCTTTGTATAATGAATATGTCTATATCATACAATTGAGGTAATAATATTATGCTATTGGAGTTACAATAATGTAATGTACATATATAACCGATAATTAATCAGAATATAATGAATGTGTTGTGTTATAAGGTAATATACTTGTTGATGTGATGCATATAGTACATATTCAAAAGTTGAAATATATATATATATATATGATGCAGTGATCGATGAATGATGTAGTCAAAAACTAGCAAAATCTATCCAAACATATTGAATACGTACCTTGATTTGAAACGATCGAAGTAATAATATACTGTACGTTGAAGTTATATTAATGTAAGCTAATCAAATTAATCAATAACTCGTCAAAGTATGTATATCAAATATGGTGCATTATATTATGAGGTAATATACTCGTGTACGTATGTGATGTATATAGTACGTATTTAGAACCTGATAGTCGTTAGTGTGTATGCGTGTGTGTGTATGTATTTATATATATATAGTATATATATATTATGTAGTAAAGATATAATAACATAAGATAAACTAACCGATAATTTATCTGAGTATATGTGAAATACGGTGTATTATTATGGGGTAATAAAATCGTTTATGTGATGTATTGGAACTTGATAGCCAATCGAATATATGTATATATACGTATATCTCGTGTAGTGACGTATGCAGTAATTAAAAGCTAGATAATTGAATCTATATATCAAAATATTTTGAATAATACGTTGATATTATACTATTGAGAAAATATACTACTTGTATCAATGTAGTCAAGGGTATATTGTTGAAGTGCAATAACGTATAGAAAATCCTTGGTAGGGACTAGGGTGCATTCCCCTAAATGAGATCTACCAATGTAATTTCAAATTAGTCAGACTTCAATATAAGTACCGACTACTAAAAGATTTATTTATTTATTTTTAAAAAAATAGAGTTGTGAGTGTGTCTACATATTGCAAACTTGTAAAATATAGGTCAAAAGTTAAAAGGGTTGTGAAGCGCAAGGACTCGGCAAAAAATTAATTTCAACAATAGTTGTTGGATGACGCTCGATACTAACTCTCATCGCCTTCAGCTTTCTCTCTAATTGCTTTTCAAGTAAGTCCATCTCTCTCATATCTTTAATCTGATTTCCCAGTTAATGAATTGGGGGTTTTCTTATTTTTTTGAATGTGTTTTTTGTAATTTGTTTACGTATGTTTAAGTGTTAGATCAAGTTTTGCACTGGATTGGTTTGATTTGATTGTTGTACATAGCCTCTGCTAGAAAATGCAAGGTAAGGTTGTGTAAAATAAACTGTTGTAGTCCGGACCTTCCCAGACTCTCTGCATAGCAGGTGCTTTAGTACATTGGGTTGCGCTTTTTTATTTTTATTTGTATTGGATTTATGTTTTCTTAGTTGTGAGGGCAACCTAGTTTATTAGGTCAGCTCCAAAAGGGATAGGCTGCATAACAAAAATGATTATTAGGTTTCACTTTTTTGTTTTTGATGTTGTTATTTGTAAGAGCTACTTTGTCCGAGCAATGAGAGTATTAGCGATCTGTAGCACTATCTCAGTTCCTTGTTAACATGAGGATGAATGATAAAGTTGTTCAGGTATAGCGTTGTTGAGGAACAAGCGAAAAGAAAATGCCTTTGTTCCCTAAAGTTAAGCTATGAAAACAAGAGACTAAGCAACCAATAATACATTCTGGTGGAAGGGGTTATGTCTTTGTTGTTAAGTCAAACCATGTTTATCACCTATTTGGTGCAAAAATCACTAAAACCAAAGAGATAGTTGGCTTATTGATTTAAGCATGGTCATGGTTGGACTTCACATATCTGTAATCATATAATCTTTGACGTCAACATGAGTGCCAACACAATAATGGTTCTTTTTACCCTGATTTAACTCGGCCACCAACATATGTGATCAGAATATTTATGTGTTTTCCATATTAGTTCACTTAATCAGAGAAAGTGATATTATACTTGTTAAATCGGAATTTGAAGGTGAAATCCATGGATGTAATCAGTGTGTTATTTCTTTTTGACTAGTTGAATGACTCAAGAGCTGAGAATTTCTCTAAGTTGGTCAGACTCTCCAAAATTATTGTTGCACCAGTGTTGGATCCTTCAAAAACATACTATTTTTGGAGGATTCGACACGCACCCATTGATATTTTTGAAGATTCCTTCCAACATAGGAATATTCCAAGCCATATTAAAGAGATCACCTATCCCTTTAAGGACCAATGTGGGACTTTTAATAAGACTTGCATGTCAATATGCTGAAAAGCATAAGTTATCTAATCAACAATGTCCCTAATATTAAAGAGCTAGTACGTATCATAAGGTGTACTATTGGGAAACTTCTAACCACATATAGGCCTACCATTGGGTTTCAAATTTAAGAATGTTGAAATCTGGAATGGCATCATAGAGAAATTTGAAAAAAGACTTGCCTCATGGTAGATATAATATCTATTAATGGGTAGAAAACTAGTCTTTATCAACAGTGTCCTTGAAAGAAACACATATCTGTCACTTGTCCAATTCATAGCAAGATCCTTAATCAACCGGAGAGAGGAATTTTATTATGGGAAGCAAATAGAAGCTCTCACCAATTTCATCTCATCAAATGGGCCAATGTCATACAACCAAGAACAAGGGAAGATTGGGCATTAAAGAAATTAGCCCCTCAAAACAAAAGCATGCTCATGGAATGGCTATGGAGGTTTAGTACAAATTACTTTAGCCTCTAGAAAGTAGTTGCTGCAAAGCTGGGAAGAAAGGAAAAATGAAACACTAAAACTTCCAAGTTACCTTATGGGATTGGATCCTGGAAATACATTAGCAAACTATGTTATCACGATACTCTCAGTCAATCCATGATCTACAGAATTTAGTCAGTCATGTGACTCAGGAAAACTCAGTAATCTCAGTAATCTCAGTGCTCAGTAACCTCAGCAACCTCAGTATTCACAATTAATCTCAGTAACTTCAGTAGTCTCAACCAGTCCTCAGAACTCAGTACATCCCGTCAGTCATCGGAATCCAGTAAACTTAGTTTAGCTCAGCTAAACAATAACACTAGTATTCAGTTCATCTTAGTTATTCAGTTCTGTGTCCTTCAGATGGGAGTAGAAGTTAGCACCGAGTAAACCCAAGGATGGGAACTCACCTTCCAGTTCAGGGTGTGATTCTTAGCAGTCATCCTTGAGTTCCAAAACTACTTAGCCAGCGTAGGTTGAGACATCTTAACCTGTCACATTAGGGTTGATGAGGTGGATTAACCTTCTAGTTTAGGGTTTCCACCATTCTCATTTGAGTACCTTCCAGATAAGGGTCACTTACAGCTGTCCTTACCAGTGGTGCAGTATTGACACCCCTCCAGTTGGGGTAGAGACTGGACCCTACCTTAGCTATATACATTATTGGGGAATGTCGGTTAAAAAACTACCTCCCTCAGTTTTAGTCTCAGTCTCAGTAAAAGAACTTAGATAGTTCTTCAATTTTTAGTATATCAGGACTATCAGATACAGTCAACTCAGATACAGTACGAGACTCAGATAGTTCCATCAGATTTAGGACTGTCTGATACAATCACTCATGTTATCAGTAATCAGTATCAGGGCTATCAGATATAGTCACTCATGCTATTAGTACTCAGTTTTATAACTGTCAGATACAGTTAATCAGACCAGTTCTTCATAATTTGAACTGTCAGAAACAATCATTCATTTATCAGTAATGCAATATCAGTCTCTCAGTATCCAGTAATACAGTATCATATCCATCACTTATTAGTGATTTACATATCAATAACAATAAACTCAGTCATACAGTATCTCAGTATCAGTACACTCATGCTGTCAGTATTCAGACTCAGAAGTCAGTATCTCCACGAGTTTAGTTACAGTTACGTATGCATGTATATATTCTCACGTTCATATCAGTCAGTATTGTTCATGCATATAACCCTTTGTATTTAGCCTACCTCACTCGTATACTCAGTACATTCAGACATACTGACGCATTTGCGCTATAGTGCTTTCTGTTATGTTACACCATAGGTTCAGAGGCAAGAGCTCCAGATCAGCAGTAGCATTCCAATATTTAGAGTTTGCAGTGAGTCCTTTTCATTTGAAGATGATATGATTATTGCTTTATTTACTGTTTTAGTTCAGTTGCTAGATGGAGTTAGTTGGGAACATGTCCCATCAACTCCTTATTCAGACAGTTTAGAGGCTTTCCAGAATATAGCATGTCAGATAATTATTTTAGATTTATTTTGGTATTATTATACCATTTTCAGACATTGTCTTATCGGATGTTTATTCAGATTTGAACCTTATGTCCATTCAGTACATGTTTCCATATTTTATGTTATATTATGCAGTGCATAGGTATAGATATCAGTCATGGGTTAGCTTGTGGTCCTTCGGGGTCATGAGCACCATATAGCATCCTAATTCAAAAAATTGGGATGTTACAAACTTAGTGTCAGAGCCTAAGGTAAAATAGAGTTCTAGAAAGTCTGAAAGCCGTATCTAGTAGAGTCTTGTACATGCGTGTGTTGTGCACCACACTTATTTGCAGGAGGCTATGAGATATTTTAGAAACAGTTTCCTTTTTCTTATGTCTCAGATCGTGCTATAGCAAGGTTCTCTAGGTAACCCATGCAGATTCACATCATGCTCCTCTCATGTCAACTTTACCTTATTTTCAAGGTAATGGGAACAGTGAAGCTCAAGTCCTAAAGATTGGGCATTCTTATACTGCATCCCATCAGTTAAGTTATGTTCCAAAGTTGTACAGATTTCATTCGTGATTATGAGAACTTGTTCTCGAACCCATCTTTAGATATGCCATCAATTCCGATCCCTTCTCAGAATCTTATAATAGAATATGACCCAGAGTTAGAAGCATGAACCCAGGAGTTTACCAGTAGTAGAGTTGGGATGAAGATATCCAGATTGAAAAGACTATGTATTCATGGGGATAGTTATGCCAGAATGAATCAGTAGGCTTGAACAGTGTGAGTTAGAAATTTAAGTTAATTGACTTAAAATTAAGCATGAAGGTGTGAATGTGATATTAGTAGTAAGTGAGGGAAACTGGGGTAGACGATTTGTATAGTAAGGTAAGCATGTTTTAATCAGAGTGTAAGCATGTGATGATGATTTCAGTCCAGTTCAGAGGTTAGTTTAGTGTTCACAGACTTATGATGATGGCTTAAAGCTAAGGGGGAGATGGTAGATCAAGTACACAAGTCAGGCTTTCAGATTTCAGTAGTAGTTCTAGTATGTACAGAAAAGCAGTTAAGGAAGATGATTCCCGACCCATCCTTATCTCAGCGTAAATCTTCGTACTTCAGTCAGTATAATGCCTATGCATGCTTCATGTCTCAAATTCCATGAATACAGCTTATGTTCACACGCATTCCATAGAATCGTGTGCACTTTCAGTTCCTAGTATAGGGAATTCAGTTCTAGATCACTCAGTGTTACAAATCATGTTCCATGAACTAAAAATTCCAGACTCAGGTCATGCAGCGCATAACTCATGTACACGTATCATGCTCTCCAGTATACTCAGTTTCCATGACTCATGCTATGCCCCCATTGACAAGATAAATTCAGACTATATCATGTATATACTCAGTTCAGACCGTTTTTGGTAAATCCATATTATTGAGATTTTATTCCTCAAATTTCAGTCATGTGTCAAGTTCAGTCAATATCCATTCATGTTTCAGGTTCTCCTGATTTAACCCTTTAGCTAGCTCTTTTTATGAGAATAGTGTAGTGTTGAGAAATTTCTTAGATGGGAGCGAGTTAATGTTTTATGTTAAGAGCAGATTATTGCATGCATGTTTTATACGAGGGTGTAGATACGAAGATTGGCTTGAATATCCTGTTAGTATGCAAGCAAACGGATAGCAAGGGGTAATATTAAGAAATGGGAAAAGTGTAGAGTGTGAATGAATATCCAGATCCTTGACTTATGTTAGCCTTTATTATGCGACTATCATAACTCAGTTTCCATCTCAGTTAAAGTTTCAGTACTCAACACTTAGTTATTAGTGCACATTCTTAGAATTAAGTACTTCAGTATCAGTCTTAAACTCAGTTTCAGTATTCAGTTATCGGGACCCGACATTTAGTTCCAGTATGGATCCCAGTTACAGTCTTAAGTTAAAGTGTCCGCTTCAGATCTGTATTAGCTCAGAAATTCAGTTCAGTTTTAGATTTTCTTGACCATAGCATACAGTTATCATCTACTCAGTTGTAGGTATTCCAATACCTCAGTCTATGGAATGTTTCCAAATCATGTAATACGCTAGGTCCTGATTTTAAGACAATATAGCTTTCATGAAATCCATGATCAGTTACCTTATGTTACTTAGTCAGTCCCTTCTCATATGCATAATACTTTATGGCCTTAGCCCAACTACTCAAATTAAGTACAATTCAGTCTTGCATACCCAGCATTCAGTTACCAGTTACTCAGTTAATCAAATTAGTCAGTATATTTATGTATTCATGCATCACGCTTCAGTTTCAGATCTCAGATAATCAGTCACGATTTCGTACCTAGGTGCCTTGTGCATCACCTCACCTTTCTTAATATATCAGCAAGGTTAGTTCAACATCCTTCAAGGGGCATATTGTCCCAAGGGGGAGATACAATATAGCCCCCAAACTTCCTTGATTTAAACATATCATTTATTTTAATAAATCTATCTTGGAGGAAGTGTTACTTATGAGCCAACCCTCTAGCTTCAAAACTCAGCAGTAATCCATGTACTCAATGGCTCAGTGTAGCCACGATGCGATACTCTATCCATGTCACGCATAACAGACTCAGTTCAGTTTATGTATCATGTTCCAGACTCAGTTATGTTCTTATGTTTCTACACATGCATATTGAGTAATCAATCTTAGACTCATCAGTATTTTCAGTTCATGGTAGCATTCTTCTTTGAGCTTACTCATTCTCATGTTCAGATTTTAGTACCAAACTTGGTATTTAGTTTCATGCTCAGTTTTTAGTTCAAACTTGGTATCTTTACCATTGCATGATCATGATCCAGTTTAGTCATGTATTCTCGCATCAGATATGCGTGATCAGCTTACCAGTAATTCCAGTCATGCATTCACGTATCATGTTAGTCATATAATCATGCATCATATATGCATGGATTCAATTTATCAGTTATCCATCAGATATGCATTCTCAGTTTGAGAAACTCAGTTTATCAAAACACTCAGTCCTACACTTATAAGTCAGCTACCCATACATCAGATATGCATGTACAGTATGATATGCTCAGTTTTCAGTCATGTCAGCCATGAAATCATGTTTAGTCATTCATGCTCAGTACTCACATAAGTTGTCTTTCTCCCCTATCAGTCAGTCTCATTCGAGGATGAATGTTCCCCAGGGAGAGATATTGTAATATCCCATATTTTGGACTAGAATGAAAGTCCGTCGCTCCTATAAGTAGACGTTTCAAAAGTCTCGAATCCTATGTGAATTTAGTGTGTTAATCAATTATGTAGTGTGTAAATCTATTTGAGTATGAATTTAGATCATAGAGGTTCCCTAACTCAAGCACAAGTTGAAAGCTTTCCTATTGTTCAAGTTTTAGTGAGCGTTAAAACTTAGGTCAAATTCATTCGATCATAACTCCTTGTATATATTGAATTAGAGGTCCTAGTATATATCAAATGAAATATATTTGTATTAGCTTTCCAACTATACCAATTTCATATAAATCTGACACCTGAGAAAGAAGTTATGACTTTGCAAAGTGGAGTACGTTGCCTAACATAAGGTGTGCGACGCACAACCTAAGGTGTGTGATAAAGTGTGCGACGCACACCCTAATATGTGCAATAAGATGTGATACGCACACCCTAAGGTATGCGATAAAGTGTGAACCGCACATGTGGGTGTCCAGGTGACTTAAAATTCTATTTTTGGGGCAAAAATAGTCCTTTTTCCACCCCTATATAATGCCTAAACACGTAATTAAGCCCTTATTTTACAAAAATATATTCTTTCTCTCAAAATACTCTCAAGAACACAAGTTAGGGTTTTCATAGAAGATTCAATCTCAAGCAATTCTGTCCATCAATCTTGATGAAATTGAGAAAAAAAATATGCGTAGTGTTCATCCACGGATCCCTTTCATCCGTGGAGCTCAAGAACCATATTTTAAATAATAAATTATGATCTTTATGTTGTTGTGAGATTATGTTCATGTTGATGGTTGTTAATTGTGTTTCAAGATGGTATCTAAATATGTTTCCAAGAAGTGTATGGGCATGTTAGTTGGAAACCCATGAATTTGGGTGGTTCAAGATTTCAAAATTTGTTAAGTACACCTATGCTCAATATTATGCATGTAAGGTGTTTGATAAAATGCCAAGGATGATAAAAATCTGGTATTATAACTTAGGGGTGAACTATATGATAAATTCATGCTAGTGTATTATGTTCAAAGATCTCACTTGTCATTGTTGTGCAATATATGTGTTAATGGAATGTACATGATGATTGGGGAATGGATTTTTAGTGTGTCTACATGCCTTCCATGCTATGAACAAGATCATGATTTTGAAGTATCACATGAGTTATCCCCAAATTATTACAATATGATCTAAATGTTACATGTTTTCCATTCCCTTATGGTTAAATAGTTTCCATGCCATTGTTATGAATAATATATGCTGTCGGAATGCCCATGATATTAGAATATGATATTTATGACTTGATTATAAGCATTCCTATTCATGTTAGATATTATGATGATGATTTACTTCATGAAATCCCTCACTCATGTATAATGGATTGTTATTGATGGTCATGTACTCAAGAAAGTCAAGTTGTGTCAGATTCCTTCCATCGAGTCCTGGGGGTACTTGTACTCAAAAAATGTAGTTGTGTGCCTAGAGCCATGTCATGTTATTATGATACTCTCAGTCAATCCATGATCTATAGAATTCAGTCAGTCATGTGACTCAGGAAAACTCAGTAATCTCAGTGCTCACTAACCTCAGCAACCTCAGTATTCATAGTTAATCTCAGTAACTTCAGTAGTCTCAACCAGTCCTCAGAACTCAGAACATTCCATCAGTCATCGGAATTCAGTAAACATAGTTTAGCTCCGCTAAACAATACCACTAGTATATCCAGTTAATCAGTATAAGTTCGGCTAATACGTTTAATTCAGTTATTCAGTTCATCTTAGTTATTCAGTTCAGCGTCCTTTAGATGGGAGTAGAAGTTAGCACCGAGTAAACCCAAGGATGGGAACTCACCTGCCAGTTCAGGTTGTGATTCTTAGTAGTTATCCTTGTGTTCCAGAACTACGTAGCCAGCGTAGGTTGAGACATCTTAACCTGTTAGATTAGGGTCGATGAGGTGGCTTAACCTGCCAGTTTAGGATTCCCACCGTTCTCACTTGAGTACCTACCAGATAAGGGTCACTCACAGTTGTCCTTACCAGTGGCGCAGTATTGACACCCCTCCAGTTGGGGCAGAGACTGGACCCTACCTTAGCTATATGCGTTATTGGGGCATGTCGGTTAAACAACTACCTCCCACAGTTTCAGTCTCTGTCTTAGTAAAAGAAATTAGATATTTCTTCAGATTTTAGTATATTAGGACTGTCAGATACAGTCAACTCAGATATAGTACGGGACTCAGATAGTTTCATTAGATTTATAACTGTCTGATATAGTCACTCATGTTATCAGTAATCAATATCAAGGCTATCAGATATAGTCACTCATGCTATCAGTACTCAGTTTTATAACTGTCAGATACAATTAATCAGACCAGTTCTTTATAATCTGAACTGTCAGAAACAATCATTCATTTATCAGTAATGCAATATCAGTATCTCAGTATCCAGTAATACAGTATCATATCCATCACTTATTAGTGATTTATATATCAATATCAGTAAACTCGGTCATCCAGTATCTCAGTATCAGTACACTCATACTATCAGTATTCAGACTCAATAGTCAGTATCTTCACGAGTTTAGTTACAGTTACGTATGCATGTATGTATTCTCACGTTCATATCAGTCAGTATTGTTCATGTATATAACCCTTTCCATTTCGCCTACCTCACTCGTATACTCAGTACATTCAGACGTACTGACACATTTGCGCTTTGGTGCTTTCTCTTATGTTACACCATAGGTTTAGAGGCACGAGCTCCAGATCAGTAGTAGCATTCCAGTTTTCAGAGTTTGCAGTGAGTCCTTTTCATTCCAAGATGATATGATTATTTCTTCTTTTACTATTTTAGTTCAGTTGCTAGATGGAGTTAGTTGGGGACATGTCCCATCAACTCCTTATTTAGACAATTTAGAGACTTTTCATACTATAGCATGTCAGCCAGTTATTTCAGATTTTTTTTGGTATTGTGATACCATTTTCAGACATTGTCTTATCAGATGTTTATTCAGATTTAAACCTTATGGCTATACAGTACATGTTTCTGTATTTTCATGTTATATTATGCAGTGCACAGGTATAGATATCAGTCATGGGTTAGTTTATTGTCCTTTGGGATCGTGAGCATCATGAAGCATTCCAATTCAGCAAATCGGGGTGTTATAAACTTGGTATCAGGGCCTAAGGTTCAATAGAGTCCTAGGAAGTCTGAAAGTCGCATCTAGTAGAGTCTTGTACATGCGTGTGTTGTGCACCACACTTATGTGCAGGAGGCTATGAGATGTTTTAGGAACAGTTTCCCTTTTTTCATGTCTCAGATCGTGCTATAGCAAGGTTCTCTAGGTAACCCATGCAGATTCACATCATGCTCCTCTCATGTCCACTTTACCTTATTTTCAAGGTAATGGAAACTGTGAAGCTCAAGTCCAAAAGATAGGGCTTTCTCATACTGCATCCCATCAGTTAAGTTATATTCCAAAGTTGTACAGATTTCATTTGTGATCATGAGAACTAGTTCTCAAACCCAGATTTAGATATGCCATCAGATCCGATCCCTTCTCAGAATCTTATAATAGAATGTGACCCAGAGTTAGAAGCATGAACCCAGGAGTTTAGCAGTAGTAGAGTTGGGATTATGATATCCAGATTGAATAGACTATGTTCTCATGGGGATAGTTGTGCCAGAATGAATCAGTAGGCTTGAACAGGGTGAGTTAGAAATGTAAGTTAATTGACTTGAAATTAAGCATGAAGGTGTGAATGTGATATTAGTAGTATATGAGGGAAACGGGGGAAGACAATGTGTTTAGTAAGGCAAACATGTACTAATCAGAGTATAAGCATGTGATGATGATTGCAATTCAGTTCAGAAGTTAGTTTAGTGTTCACAGACTTATGATGATGGCTTAAAGCCAAGGGGGAGATGGTAGATCAAGTACCCAATTCAAGCTCTCAAATTTTAGTAGTAGTGCCAGTATGTATATAAAAGCAGTTAGGGAAGACGATTCCCGACCCATCCTTATCTCAGCGTAAAGCTTCGTACTTCAGTTAGCATAATTCCTATGCATGCTTCATGTCTCAAATTCCATGAATACAACTTATGTTCACACGTATTCCATAGAATCGTGTGCGCTTTTAGTTACCAGTATAGGGAGTTCAGTTCTAGATCGCTCAGTGTTACAAATCATGTTCCATGAACTCAGAAATTTCAAACTCAAGTCATGCAACTCATAACTCATGTACATGTATCACGCTCCCCAGTATACTCAGTTTCCATGAATCATGTTATACCCCTACTGACTAGATAAATTCAGACTATATCATGTATATATTCAGTTCAGACCTTTTTTGGTAAATCCATATTATTGACATTCTATTCCTCAAATTTCAGTCATGTGTCAAGTTCAGTCAGTATGCATTCATGTTTCAGGTTCTCTTGATTTAACCCTTCAGCGAGCTCTCTTTATGAGAATAGTGTAGTGTTGAGAAATTGCTTAGATAGGAAAGAGAATGTTTTATGTTAAGAGCAGATTATTGCATGCATGTTTTATATGTGGGTTTAGATACAAAGATAGGCTTGAATATCTTATTAGTATGCAAGAAAAGGGCTAGCAAGAGGTAATATTTAGAAATTGGGAAAGTGTAGAGTGTGAATGAATATCCATATCCTTGACTTATGTCAGCCTTTATTATGCAATTATCATAACTCAGTTGCCATCTCAGTTACAGTTTCAGTACTCAACACTTAGTAATTAGTGCTCATTCTCAGAATTAAGCACTTCAATATCATTCTAAACCTCAGTTTCAGTTTTTAGTTATCGGGACCCAACATTTAGTTTCAGTATGGATCCCAATTACAGTCCTAAGTTAGAGTGTCAGCTTCAGATTTGTATTCAGCTCAGAAATTCAGTTCAATTTTAGATTTGTTTGACCATAACATACAGTTATCAGCTATACAGTTATAGGTATTCCAATACCTCAGTGTATGTAATGTTTCCAAATCATGTAATACGTTTGATCCTGCATTTTCAGACAATATAGCTTTCATGAAATCCATGATTAGTTACCTCATATTACTCAATTAGTTCCTTCTCATATGCATAATACTTTATGTCCTCAGCCCAGCTACTCAAATTAAGTACAATTCATTCTTGCATACCCAGCTTTCAGTTACTAGTTACTCAGTTAATCAGATAAGTCAGTATATCTATGCATTCATGCATCCTTAACTTTCTTAATATATCAGCAAGGTCAGTTCAGCATCCTTCAAGGGGCATATTGTCCCAAGGGGGAGATACAATATAGCCCCCAAACTTCCTTGATTTAAACATATCATTTATTTTAATAAATCTATCTTGGAGGAAGTGTTACTTATGAGCCGACCCTCTAGCTTCAAAACACAGCAGTAAACCATGTACTCAATGGCTCAGTGTAGCCACGATGCGATACTCTGTCCATGTCACGCATTCAGTTTATGTATCATGTTCCAGACTCAGTTATGTTCTTATGTTTGTACTCATGCATATTAAGTAATCAATCTCAGACTTATCAGTATTTTCAGTTCATGGTAGCATTCTTCTTTGAGCTTACTCATTCTCATGTTCAGATTTTAGTACCAAACTTGGTATTTATTTCCATGCTCAGTTTTTAGTTCAAACTTGGTATCTTTACCATTGCATGATCATGATCCAGTTTAGTCATGTATTATCGCATCAGATATGCGTGATCAGCTTACCAGTACTTTCAGTCATGCATTCACATATCATGTCAGTCATATAATCATGCATCAGATATGCATGGATTCAATTTATCAGTTATCAATCAGATATGCATTCTCAGTTTGAGAAACTCAGTTTATCAGAACACTCAGTCCTACACTTATAAGTCAGCTACCCATACATCAGATATGCATGTACAGTATGATATGCTCAGTTTTAAGTCATGTCAGCCATGAAATCATGTTTAGTCATTCATGCTCAGTACTCACATAAGTTATCTTTCTCCCCTATCAGTCAGTCTCATTCGAGGATGAATGTTCCCCAGGGGGAGATATTGTAATATCCCATATTTTGGACTAGAATGAAAGTCCGTCGCTCCTATAAGTAGACGTTTCAAAAGTCTCGAATCCTATGTGAATTTAGTGTGTTAATCAATTATGTAGTGTGTAAATCTATTTGAGTATGAATTTAGATCATAGAGGTTCCCTAACTCTAGCACAAGTTGAAAGCTTTCCTATTGTTCATGTTTTAGTGAGCGTTAAAACTTAGGTCAAATTCATTCGATCATAACTCCTTGTATATATTGAATTAGAGGTCCTAGTATATATCAAATGAAATATATTTGTATTAGCTTTCCAACTATACTATTTTCATATAAATCCGACACCTGAGAAAGAAGTTATGACTTTGCAAAGTGGAGTACGTTGCCTGACATAAGGTGTGCGACGCACAACCTAAGGTGTGTGACAAAGTGTGCGACGCACACCCTAATATGTGGATTAAGATGTGAGACGCACACCCTAAGTTGTACGATAAAGTGTGAGCCGCACATGTGGGTGTCCAGGTGACTTAAAATTCCATTTTTGGGGAAAAAATAGTCCTTTTTCCACCCCTATTTAATGCCTAAACACGGAATTAAGCCCTTATTTCACCAAAACATATTCTTTCTCTCAAAATCCTCTCAAGAACACAAGTTAGGGTTTTCATAGAAGATTCAATCTCAAGCAATTTTGTCCATCAATCTTGATGAAATTGAGAAAAAAAAGTATGTGTAGTGTTCATCCACGGATCCCTTTCATCCGTGGAGCTCAAGAACCATGTTTTAAATAATAAATTATGATCTTTATGTTGTTGTGAGATTATGTTCATGTTGATGGTTGTTAATTGTGTTTCAAGAAGGTATCTAAATATGTTTCCAAGAAGTGTATGGACATGTTAGTTGGAAACCCATGAATTTGGGTGGTTCAAGATTTCAAAATTTGTTAAGTACACCTATGCTCAATATTATGCATGTAAGGTGTTTGATAAAATGCCTAGGATGATAAAAATCTGGTATTATAACTTAGGGGTGAACTATATGATAAATTCATGCTAGTGTATTATGTTCAAAGAGCTTACTTGTCATTGTTGTGCAATATATGTGTTAATGGAATGTACATGATGATTGGGGAATGGATTTATAGTGTGTCTACATGCCTTCCATGCTATGAACAAGATCATGATTTTGAAGTATCACATGAGTTATCCCAAAATTATTACAATATGAACTAAATGTTACATGTTTGCCATTCCCTTATGGTTAAATAGTTTCCATGCCATTGCTATGAATAATATATGTTGTCGGAATGCCCATGATATTAGAATATGATATTTATGACTTGATTATAAGCATTCCTATTCATGTTAGATATTATGATGATGATTTACTTCATTAAATCCCTCACTCATGTATTATGGATTTTTATTGATGGTCATGTACTCAAGAAAGTCAAGTTGTGTCAGATTGCTTCCATCGAGTCCTGGGGGTACTTGTACTCAAAAAATGTAGTTGTGTGCCTAGAGCCATGTCATGTTATCATGATACTCTCAGTCAATCCATGATCTATAGAATTCAGTCAGTCATGTGACTCAGGAAAACTCAGTAATCTCAGTAATCTCAGTGCTCACTAACCTCAGCAACCTCAGTATTCATAGTTAATCTCAGTAAATTCAGTAGTCTCAACCAGTCCTCAGAACTCAGAACATTCCATCAGTCATCGGAATTCAGTAAACTTAGTTTATCTCCACTAAATAATACCATTAGTATCTCCAGTTAATCAGTATAAGTTCGGCTAATACGTTTAATTCAGTTATTCAGTTCATCTTAGTTATTCAGTTCAGCGTCCTTTAGATGGGAGTAGAAGTTAGCACCGAGTGAACCCAAGGATGGGAACTCACCTGCCAGTTCAGGTTATTATTCTTAGTAGTTATCCTTGTGTTCCAGAACTACGTAGCCAGCGTAGGTTGAGACATCTTAACCTGTTAGATTAGGGTCGGTGAGGTGGCTTAACTTGCCAGTTTAGGATTCCCACCGTTCTCACTTGAGTACCTACCAGATAAGGGTCACTCACAGTTGTCCTTACCAGTGGCGCAGTATTGACACCCCTCCAGTTGGGGCAGAGACTGGACCCTACCTTAGCTATATGCGTTATTGGGGCATGTCGGTTAAACAACTACCTCCCATAGTTTCAGTCTCAGTCTCAGTAAAAGAACTTAGATATTTCTTCAGATTTCAGTATATTAGGACTGTCAGATACAGTCAACTCAGATATAGTACGGGACTCAGATAGTTCCATCAGATTTAGAACTGTCTAATATAGTCACTCATGTTATCAGTAATCACTATCAAGGCTATCATATATAGTCACTCATGCTATCAGTACTCATTTTTATAACTGTCAGATACAGTTAATCAGACCAGCATCCTTCAAGGGACATAGTGTCACAAGGGGGAGATACACTATATCCCCCAAACTTCCTTGATTTAAACATGTTGTTTATTTTAATAAATCTATCTTGGAGGAAGTATTACTTATGAGCCAACCCTCTATCTTCAAAACTCAGCAGTAAGCTTTATACTCAATGGCTCAGTGTAGCCATGATACGATACTCTGTCCATGTCCCTCATTACAGACTCAGTTCAGTTCATGTATTATGTTCCAGACTCAGTTATGTTTTTATGTTTCTACTCATGCATATTGAGTAATCAATCTCATACACATCAGTATTTTCAGTTCATGGTAGTATTTTTCTTTGAGCCTACTCATTCTCATGTTCAGATTTTAGTACCAAACTTGGTATTTAGTTCCATGCTCAGTTTTTAGTTCAAACTTGGTATCTTTACCATTTCATGATCATGAGCCAGTTCAGGCATGTATTCTCGCATCAAATATGTGTGATCAGCTTACCAGTACTTTCAGTCATGCAGTCACGTATCATGTTAGATATATAATCATGCATTAGATATGCATGGATTCAACTTATCAGTTATGCATCAGATATGCATTCTCAGTTTGAGAAACTCAGTTTATCAGAACACTCAGTCCTACACTCATAAATCAGCTACCCATACATTAGATATGCATGTACTGTATGATATGCTCAGTTTTCAGTCATGTCAGCCATGAAATCATGTTCATTCATTCATGCTCAGTACTCATGTCAGTTGTCTTTCTCCCCTATCATTCAGTCTCATTCGAGGATGAATGTTCCCAAGGGGGAGATATTGTAATATCCCATTATTTGTACTAGAATGAAAGTTCGTCATTCCTATGCGTAGACATTTCAAAAGCCTCGAATCCTATGTAAATTTAGTGTTTTAATCAATTATGTAATGTGTAAATCTATTTGAGTATGAATTTAGATCATATAGGTTCCCTAAATCAAGCACAAGTTGAAAGCTTTCCTATCGTTCAAGTTTTAGTGAGCATCAAAACTTGGGTCAACTTCATTCGATTATATATCCTTATATATATTAAATTAGAGAGCCTAATATATATCAAATTAAATATCTTTGAATTAGATTTCCAACGATACCAATTTCGTCCAAATACAACACCCGAGCAAGAAGTTACGACTTTGCAAAGTGGAGTACGTCGCCTGACATAAGGTGTGCGACGCACAACCTAAGGTGTGCGATAAGGTGTGAGACGCACGCCCTAATATGTGCAATAAGATATGAAATGCACACCCTAAGGTGTGATATAAAGTGTGCGCCGCACATGTGGGTGTCCAGGTGACATAAAAGTCCATTTTTGGGGCAAAAATAGTCCTTTTTTCACCCCTATATAATGACTAAACACGTAATTAAGCCCTTATTTTACCAAAATATATTCTTTCTCTCAAAATACTCTCAAGAACACAAGTTAGGGTTTTCATAGAATTTCAATCTCAAGCAATTCTCTCCATCAATCTTCATGAAATTGAGAAAAAAAGGTATGCGTAGTGTTCATCCACGGATCCCTTTCATCCGTGGAGCTCAAGAACCATGTTTTAAATAATAAATTATGATCTTTATGTTGTTGTGTGATTATGTTCATGTTGATGGTTGTCAATTGTGTTTCAATATGGTATCTAAATGTGTTTCCAAGAAGTGTATGGGCATGTTAGTTGGAAACCCATGAATTTGGGTGGTTCAAGATTTCTAAATTTGTTAAGTACACCTATGCTCAATATTATACATGTAAGGTGTTTGATAAAATTCCTAGAATGATAAAAATCATGTATTATAACTTAGGAGTGAACTATATGATAAATTCATGCTAGTTTATTATGTTCAAAGAGCTCACTTGTCATTGTTGTGCAATATATGTGTTAATGAAATGTACATGATTATTGGGGAGTGGATTTATAGTGTGTCTATATGTCTTTCATGCTATGAACAAGATCATGATTTTAAAGTATCACTTGAGTTATCCCTAAATTATTACAATATGAACTAAATGTTATATGTTTGGCATTCCCTTATGGTTAAATAGTTTCTATGTCATTGTTATGAATAGTATATGTTGTCAGAATTCTCATGATATTAGAATATGATATTTATGACTTGATTATAAGCATTCCTATTCATGTTAGATAATATGATGACCATTTACTTCATGAAATCCCTCACTCATGTATTATGAATTGTTATTGATGGTCATGTACTCAAGAAAGTCAAGTTGTGTCAGTTTCCTTCCATCGAGTCCTGGGGGTACTTGTACCCAAAAAATGTAGTTGTGTGCTAAGAGCCATGTCATGTTATCATGATACTCTCAGTCAAGCTATGATCTATAGAATTCAGTCAGTCATGTGACTCAGGAAAACTCAGTAATCTCAGTAATCTCAGTGTTCAGTAACCTCAGCAACCTCAGTATTCATAGTTAATCTCAGTAACTTTAGTAGTCTCAACCTGTTCTCAGAACTCAGTACATTCCATCAGTCATCGGAATCCAGTAAACTTTGTTTAGCTCCGCTAAACAAAACCACTAGTATCAGTCCAATTAATCAGTATAAGTTCAGCTAATACGTTCAGTTCAGTTATTCAGTTCAGCTTAGTTATTCAGTTCAATGTCCTTCATATGGGAGTAGAAGTTAGCACCGAGTAAACCCAAGGATGGGAACTCACCTTCCAGTTCAGGGTATGATTCTTAGCAGTCATCCTTGTGTTCCAGAACTACGTAGCTAGTGTAGGTTGAGACATCTTAACCTGTCAGATTAGGGTTGATGAGGTGGATTAACCTTCCAGTTTAGGGTTCCCACCATTCTCATTTGAGTACCTGCCAGATAAGGGTCACTCACAGCTGTCCTTACCAGTGGGGCGGTATTGACACCCCTCCAGTTGGGGCAGAGAATGGACCCCACCTTAGCTATATGCGTTATTGGGGCATGTCGGTTAAACAACTACCTCCCACAGTTTCAGTCTCAGTCTCAGTAAAAGAACTTAGATAGTTCTTCAGATTTTAGTATATCAGGACTGTCAGATACAGTTAACTCAGATACAATACGGGACTCAGATAGTTCCATTAGATTCAGGACTATCTGATACAGTCACTCATGTTATCAGTAATCAGTATCAGGGCATTCAGATATAGTTACTCATGCTATCAGTACTCAATTTCAGGACTGTCAGATACAGTCAATCAGACCAGTTCTTCATAATCCAAACTATCAGAAACAATCATTCATTTATCAGTAATGCAATATCAGTCTCTCAGTATCCAATAATACAGTATCAGATCCATCACTTATTAGTGATTTACATATCAATATCAGTAAACTCAATAATTCAGTATCTCAGTATCAGTACACTCATGTTGTCAGTATTAAGACTCAATAGTCAGTATCTCCACGAATTTAGTTACAGTTACGTATGCATGTATGTATTCTCACATTCATATCAGTCAGTATTGTTCATGCATATAACCCTTTGTATTTAGCCTACCTCACTCGTATCCTCAGTACATTCAGACGTACTGACGCATTTGCGCTATGGTGTTTTCTCTTTTGTTACACCATAGGTTCAGAGGCACGAGCTCCAGATCAGCAGTAGCTTTCCAGTGTTCAGAGTTTGCAGTGAGTCCTTTTCATTTGAGGATGATATGATTATTGCTTTATTTACTATTTTAGTTCAGTTGCTAGATGGAGTTAGTTGGGGACATGTCCCATCAACTCCTTATTCAGACAGTTTAGAGGCTTTCCAGACTATAGCATGTCAGACAGTTATTTCAGATTTTTTTTAGTATTGTTATACCATTTTAAGACATTGTCTTATCAGATGTTTATTCAGATTTGAACCTTATGGACATTTAGTACATGTTTCCATATTTTCATGTTATATTATGCAGTGTAAAGGTATAGATATCAGTGATGGGTTAGCTTGTGGTCCTTCAGAGTCATGAGTACTGTGTAACATTCTGATTCAAAAAATTAGGGTGTTACAGTTTTGAATTTAGGTAAGTTTGGTAACTTGTAAAGTGAATTGGTGACTTGAAATATTTAGGTGTAGTTACTTGAAATGTGAAGTTTTGTTTTGAAATTTGTAAAGTGTGGTCACTTGAGAAGGGACATAGTTACTTCGATTTGTTTAGGTGTAGTTACTTGAAATGTGAACTATTGTTTTGAATTTAGTAAAGTGTTGTCACTTGAGAAGTAAATTAGTTACTTCTATTTGTTTAAGTTTAGGTACTTGAAATACGATCTTTTATTTTGAATTTAGTTAAGTTTGGTAACTTGTGAAGTGAATTAGTGAGTTGAAATGTTTAGGTGTAGTTACTTGAAATGTGAACTTTTATTTTGTATTTAGTAAAGTGTTTTCACTTGAGAAGTGAATTAGTTACATCGATTTTCTTAAGTGTAGGTACTTGAATTACAATCTTTTGTTTTGAATTTAGTTTAGTTTGGTAACTTGTGAAGTGAATTAGTGAGTTGAAATGTTTAGGTGTAGTTACTTGAAATGTGAAGTTTTGTTTTGAATTTAGTAAAGCGTGGTCACTTGAGAAGGTACTTTGTTACTTCGATTTGGTTAAGTGTAGGTACTTGAAATGTGATCTTTTGTTTTGAATTTTACTAAGTTTTGTACCTTGTGAAGCGAATTAGTTACTTCTATTTGTTTAAGTGTAGGTACTTGAAATGTGATCTTTTGTTTTGAATTTACTTAAGTTTGGTAACTTGAATTATGAATTAGTGACTTGAAATGTTTAGGTGTAGGTACTTGAAATGTGATCTTTTGTTTTGACTTTTGTTAAGTTTAGTAACTTCTAAAGTGAATTTGTTACTTCGATTTGTTTAGGTGTAGGTACTTGAAATATGATCTTTTATTTTGAATTTAGTTAAGTTTGGTCACTTGAGAAGTAAATTAGTGAGTTAAAATATTTAGGTGTAGTTACTTGAAATGTGAACTTTTGTTTTTGAATTTAGTAAAAGTGATGTCACTTGAGAAGTGAATTAATTATTTCAATTTGTTTAAGTGTAGGTGGATATGGAATATTTTTTTACTCCTTCCATTTTGTGTTTATACGATTTAATGTAACATTCTCACAAAATGAATGTGTGTTCACAATTATTGGGTAGTTACTTGAAAAGTGTACTAATGACTTGAAAATGAATGTGTGTTCTTTCACAACAAATCTTCTTTTTCTATAAGATTCTAAAAGGGTCATTTTCTTACTAGAAATAACCAAAAAAAACCGACATCTATTTTATATGTTTATCAAAAGTTTGCTATTGATTTGCAGTTTTGAGTATACAACAAAGGCAACAGTACTATAGTAACATTGATTTGCAGGTTATTATGTGCTTTTTAATTTGTTTAATATTATGGAGGTCTAATTCTTTGTTGTGTAAGAGTTTTCAAAAGTATTTTTTTAGTTCTTAGAAGTGAACATGTATAACTTTGTTAGCCTAAAAAAAAATAATATGGGCAGCTTTAATCAAGAAAAAACACATTTTGTTCATTCTTTTTTTCTACATGTATAGGTTATACACTTAAACGGATAAGAGCTGGATAAACTTATAGAATAGGCTTGATCCATTTATGAAAATGGAGCCAAATAATTTCTTCATTTTGCGTCCTTAGATAGCCCTAATGCATCATCAATCTTGTGTCCATGCCGAAAGTGTCGTAATATGAAATTTGTCAAAAAAGATTTGATTGTTGAACATATTATGGTTGATGGATTTTTAACTAGTTATACCAGCTGGATTTATCATGGTGAGCAATCATATTTTGGTTGATGAATTTCTAACTAGTTATTCGGTCGGTGAACGATGAAGTGGTGAGCCTTCCATCTTTTGAAAGGCCCGGTATCTTTTTTAGTTTTCATCTATTATCCTAGCACTTTGAATTTTCTTTGTCATAGTCGGGGGCATGTCCCGACTTAGTTGGTATTCTTTGGATCAGAGGCTTTTGTGGACAGTAATGATGTATCCGTGTGGATGGAGTTTTGACTCTTAAATATAAATATTATTTTGCTATTTTGTTCTTTGGTTATAATATTAGAAAATATTTTCTTTACATATATTTCATGTGGTTGTTACTTATGAATGTACAAATTAAATTAAATATAAATATTTATGTCATGGGAAAATTTATAGAGAATTTGTATCCATATTTAAAATGATAGTGATGTTAGTCTCGATGCAGTAACATTGATGACAAGTTTACAATGTTCTAAATGAATGTTACTAAATTTTACGACATTAATATTTTATTTATTGATATTAACTAAAACGTTGGTAATTTCAATACAACATTTTATAAAGGTCATAAGTAAGTGTCACAAAGAAAAATCTACCAACATTTAATCAAAATGTTATAAATTAAATGGCATTCCATATAAATGTCATAAATTTCTTATCGACATTTACCTTAATGTCGAAAATAAAGTGTCATATCTCATACTAACTTTTGTCTAAATGTCAAAGATAAAATATCATAAATTTCTTACCAACATTTACCTATATGTTGCAAATAAATGTCATAAATTTATTCTAACATTTACCTAAATGTCTCAAAGTAAATGTCAAATTTTTTTTCGACATTTACCTAAATGTTGGAAACATTCCCGACACTAAAATTTGCGACGTTTGCTTCAAATGTAAATTAAATGTCGGTAGACAAATTTATGACATTTAAACTCCTATATATGACATTTATATAATGTCGTCGTATCTCTACTTTCTTGTAGTGTTTTTGATGAGTTTGCCTCGAACTCGTCATCAGCATGATTCAGTCTGTGTCATTGTAGACAGAATGACCAAATCAGCTCATTTCCTTTCAGTTGATACCTCTTATTCAGCTGAGGATTACGCCAAACTCTACATTAAGGAGTTGATCAAATTGCACGGTGTTCCATTGTCCATTATGTCAGACAGAGGTACCCAGTTCACCTCTCATTTCTGGAAAACATTCCAAAAGGGTCTTGGTACCCAAGTTCATCTTGGTACAACCTTTCATTCTCAGACAGAAGGTCAAGCAGAAAGGACCATTCAGACGTTAGAAGATATGCTAAGGGAGTGTACAATTGATTTCAAGGGAAGTTGGGATGACCACTTACCTTTAATTGATTTTGCATACAACAACAGCTATCATTCCAGTATTCAGATGGCTCTATTTGAAACTCTCTATGGTAGGAGATGTAGATCTCCAATTGGTTGGTTCAAAGTTAGTGAGGCCTCAGTCATAGGTCCTGACTTGGTATTCGAAGGCTTAGAAAAAGTCCAGTTGATTAGAGAAAGACTCTGGGCTGCTCAGAGCGACAGAAGTCTTATGCAGATATTCGTAGAAAAGATATCGAGTTCGAGATTGGTGATCATGTCTATCTAAAGATATCTCCCATAAAGGAAGTGAAGAGATTCGGCAAGAAGGGAAAGCTCAGTCCCCGATATGTCGGTCCCTTCAAGATTCTCAGTCGCTTTGGCAAGGTAGCCTATGGGCTTGAATTGCCTTCAGATCTAGCCTCAGTTCATCCAGTCTTTCATATCTCTTTGCTCAAGAAGTGCATAGGTGACCCATCAGTTGTAGTCCCTATTCAGAGCATTGGTGTTCAGAACACTCTTTCTTATGAAGAGATTCCAGTCAAAATCTTTGACTATCAGACTCGTAGATTGAGGAACAAAGAAGTCCCTCTAGTTAAAGTTCTTTGGCAAAATCAATCCGTTGAGGAAGCTACTTGGGAAGAAGAAGCAGATATGCGTACCAGGCATCCTCACCTCTTCTCCGCCAACTCAGATCAAGCTCAAGGTAACAGTTCTCCTTAAGTTTACTCAGTTTCATGTCCAGTGTTCATCACAAACTTGGTATGCAGTTTCATGCTCATGTTCCCATTATAAACTTGGTATCAAGTAACATTGCATATTTAGTCATGCAGTCATGTATCAGTTCAGTTATGCAATTATGCATCAGACATGCATTCTCATTGTGAGAAACTTAGTTCTTCAGAACACCCAGTCATACATTCATGAATCAGTTACACATGCATCAGATATGCATGTTCAGTATGATATGTTCAGTTATCAGTCATGTCAGTCATGAGATCATGTCTCAGTATTCATGTTCAGTATGTACATTGGTTATTCTTTCCCCTCACTCAGTCTTATTCGAGGACGAATATTCTCAAGGGGGAGATATTGTAATACCCCATATTTTTTTTCCTAGCTAATTTCTTCCCAAGAATGCATAGTATTAGATTCTAAATTGAATGATGAATATTCCATATGGTAAATTCAATAAGCTTTCCATCGATATAAGATTCTCCCAAATCCGATAACTGGGTCAGAAGTTATGACTATTTCAAGTTCCCATCGTAAAACAGTGCCATATTAGTCAGTGGCGCACCGCGCTACAAGAGGAAATGACATTTGGAAAATTCTAGTTGGGATCCACGATTATGGTGCGTCACTCCAGGGCCCAAATTAAGAAGTGTCCTTTTCCAGTATCTCAGCGCGATCTCCCCCGCGTCGCGCTAAAGTTCCAGGTCACAAAGAAAGTGGAAACGCGATGGCCCCGTATCGCGCCATCTCTTAATTTCTCAATTGTCAAAATCCAGTGACACAGTGCGATAGCTCCACATTGCGCCAAGGGTCCAATTTGGGAAATTTTCACTGAAATTAAATGACGCGTCCAGGGTTAAAAAGGTCAACTTTCACCCCTATTTAAGCCCTTTAACACGTGATTCAACCACTTTTCACCCAAAATCTACTAGTTTATCTCAAGTTTCTCTCTAGAACAAGCAAGGGTTTCTATTGGGGATTTGAATTCAAGAAGGTTTCACCGTCAATCCTCACGAAATCACGAACTAAGATATGCATAGTGTTCATTCATGGACTCCTTTCGTCCATGAAACCCAAGAATCCCTTTTCTAAATTCAAGTTTATGAATTTCATGATTGGGATGCTCTTGTTCATGTTGATAATGAGAAATTGAATTCTACTCCATGCTGGGTGATAAATTGTATGTGTGTTAAATTATTATAGATATAGATTCATGCAAACCTATGACTAAACCCTTGAATGATGAAATTAGAATTGAACCATGATGTTTAATTATTGTACAATGACGTTCACATATACTATGCCTACAATATGTTTGATTAAATGCCTAGATGAAGGAAAAGTGCCTAACTAACATGATATCATGAAATCCCCATGTATGTACAAGTTTATGCCTATGACATGTTTTGATGAAATGCTTCTATAAATGTATTATGGATTATGATGTTAGTTATATGTTCAAGTAAGTTATGCTTGGTCATTTTCCTTCCATCGAGTCCTGGGGGTACTCATACCCGAAACATTAGCTATGTGCCTAGAGCCATGTCATGTTTTCACGATACTCTCAGTCAAGCTATGATCCTTAGAATTCAGACAGTCTTATGACTCAGGAAATCTCTATGATCTCATGAACTCAGTCAGTTGTCAGATATCAGTAGTATTCCGTCAGTCAACGGAATTCAGTAACTCAGCCCATGTTCAGTTTAGTAAATCATGTTCAGAGTTTATTCAGATGGGAGTAGGAATGAGCACCGTGTAACATTCTGGGTACCAAATTCAGGGCGTTACAGGGGGAGGGGGGGTTCGCAACCCATAGAGTCTATCTCACATCTCAAATCTCAACCCTCTTTTTTGTCTTATTTTCGTGTAGAGGGTTATTATAAAAATGTCTCATTTTCTTCCAAAAATAGTGTTCCTCAATAGTATCAGTAACTCATGATTGTATGTGTATGGAATAAGGATGTGATTCTCACAATCAACTCATTTTGAAGATATCCAATCCATCAAACACGTATATAAATAAGCCTAGAAATCAACTCAATAAGTCCATAGTTCATGACTATCAACTCTAATTAGGCATTATCGGGATAAATATGCATGTAAGTCATCATCTAGATTATATCAACTCCTAATTCAGGAATTTCTATCTTGATAAAGGAAACTAATGCTCAAAAAGGCCTATAATAAGAACTCAATCCCCCACATGAGCATTATATCAAGACTAAAGGCATTTAAAAGCATAGATAAGGTCAATTATGTCAAATAAATCCCCTACACGGGCAACATACAATATTAGATATATCAAGTCAACAGCAACATAATATAAGCCCCCACACGGACATAAAACAACAATAAAAACCTCAAAATGTGAAGCATATAGTTATTTTTCCCAACCCATATAGCATGCTTTACATATTTATTAACCACCTAGCTCAATCTGAATGGAGTTAAGCCATAACGTATCTTGAAATGACAAAATCATATCATAAAGGGATTCAACACAAAGCTTTCCCCTTATGAGCGGCTCCAAAATTAACGACAACATTCAAATTTATCATTTACTTGTTAAAAGGAAGCTAAAGAAACCCATATTGCCCATATTTGAGCTGGGTCCAAAAATGAGATAAAAAATAAAAGGGGTAAAACTGAAATTTTATTTTATAAATACATTTCCTAAGGTTATAGGAGTCTGTAGTTGAAAAGCCAAGCAAAAAAAAATCTAAAAATGAGGTCCAAATCAAAGTTAAACTATTCTTAGGCTTACTAATAAACACCTAAAAATCCATTTTAAAATCATGATTAAAAGGTATTTCCAAAGATTTAATCAATGGAAAATAATAGGGATATTAGTTTAGAGGTTACCCATAAACACGATGAAGAAACCCTCAAAAATTGTCTTTACAAAGCTTGGAGGTCCAAAATTGGTGAAAATCAAGAAAAAGGGTTAAATATAGTGGTTATCTCTTAAGCGACTACCGCTAAAGTGACTATCGCATAACCGATGCCTGACTAATGAATCAACTACTACTTAAGTGGTCTTGTGACGCTAAAGCATATGTCACTTAAGAAAACCTTTGCCGGTTAAGTAGCTAAGCCAAATCCCAACAAATACTGATTTTGGTGCAAGCCTACAAAATTTTGAATGGACCTTTGACATTTGATTAGGACACCACAGACAAAAACTCTATATGCTACCAGGATAATTTTGATGTTTCAGACTTAATGACATTATCAGATTTTCATAGAAAGATCATTTAAATAAAGTAACACAGGCGAACCTTTTAAGGAAAATTTCACTAATTTTTTTCAAAAAAATGATTGAAACACAAACTAAAGGCTCTAAACCCAAACCAAGCTCGCTACAAACCCAAATTAAACATTTTGGACCTAATAGAACTTTCCAAATCATCATCCGGCACTCAGAATAATAAATGTTGATCGAAGTCAACTATATGGCTTTTTAAGCCTCTAGAAACCACAACTCATCAAAATCACTCCCAACCGCATCAAAATCATTCTAACCATCGTCATACCTCAAAATCAACATTTAGAAACTAGGAGAAAGGAAAAAATAGTCAAAAGACATAAAAAAGCAAGTTTTCACAAATTAGGTCATTACAACATCCACCATTAAGACTCAAGTTCATTTTCAAACTAAAAGGCAAGGAAAATAACTAAATTGGTAAAGAGATCAGGGTAACTATAAGGCATATAGGCCTCAACCTCCCAAATTGCCTCCTTAGTAGGAAGGTATCTCTATTGGACCTTACCCACATGAATATCTCTTGAACGTAATAGTCTAATATCTCGGGCTATAATGGACATTGGCTCCTCTAAAAGGGTCAACTTCTTATCCAACTAAATTAAATCCCAATTAAGCACGTAAGAGTTATCCAAAATATAACACAAAAGCATGAACATATCAAAAACTAGATGAGCAACTGAAAAGTCTGGAGGAAATGCCAACTCATAAGCAACCTCCCAAAATGTCTGAGGAATCTCAAATGGTCAAATGTACCTCGAGCAAAGCTTTTCCCTCTTCCCAAATCTTATCACCCCTTCATGGGCGACATATGAAGGAATACTCAATCACCTATAAAAAAATTCCAGGAGCAAATCTTATGGTCTGCATAAATCTTTTGCCTACTCTAGGTTGTCCAAAGCCTATCTTGAATCATTCGAACCATGTCCAAAGACTCGCGAAGCAAGTTGGTACCACTGGTTTTAACCTTAAAGTCTCAAACCAACCAATATGAGATCGATAATGCCTATAATACATGAGTTTAATAGGTGTTATCTCATTACTTAAATGGGAGCTACTATTATTAGTAAACTCTATGATGGACAAATGCTGCTCCTACTAACCTATGAAGTCCATAACACATGTATGGGCATCTCCTCAAAAACCTAAATAGTCTACTCTGACTAACCATTAGTTTGATAATGGAAAGTTATGATAAGGTCACCTGAGTACACAAATTCTCTTGAAAAGTCCACCTAAAGCTAGAAGTGAATAATAAGCCTCTATTTGAAATAATAGACACGGGCGCTACATGAACACGAACTATCTCACAAACATAGATATGGGATAAATTCTCAACACTGAAAGAACCTAAATAGGCATGAAATGGGCCAATTTGGTCAATTTATCCACAATGACCCAAATGTTGTCTGACCCATAAGAAGTACGAGGTAACCCACTAAAAAAGTCCATAGTGATCCATTCCCACTTCCATTCAGGAATGGGTAACCTCTGAAGAAAATCACTTAGGCTTTAATGCTTAGTCTTCACCTACTGATAAAAACCATGGCTTGCCCTCACAAGTACCTAAAACTCCACTATAATTAAAATCTTGATTACAGACTCCATTGAACCTAACTCTAGGTTTCTACTGCTTGTAATAACTCTACTACAAGCCTATCTTGACAACTCTACCAAGAAACCTCAAGACTAGTTAACTCTAACCAATATCAAACTTAGGCAGCTCTACCTAAGCACTCTTAAGACATGAAGACAAGTTCATTACTCGTATAGAATGAGTAATTTATTTACAGACTCAAGCTGGACTTAAGAACTTTATCTATTTTATCACATAAGATACAAGAACTTGAGCAATGTTAAAATTGAGTTTTTGCTGCCTTTCTTTCACTCTCCAATTTTGAATATGCAAAAACCACTTGATAAGTAAGCATTCTTTTCCTTTTATAGTTGAGTGATGATTAGGGTTAAAATGCTATTGGACCCGGTATCATTAATAGTACAAACACCACCTGCACAGTTTGTTACACATGAGTACAAAAGTATACAGACGTGTGCCAGCTGTACTGTTGCCTTGATCATCCAGGGAGCTTGTCCCTTGCAGTTATCTGCTCACTATCAAAACAAGATACAATACTTTTCCCCCTTTTTGATGATAAAAAACCAACTACAGAGTTTTGAACAATAATACTCATACGTCATATTTAGTCAGTGTGATTACTACTACTGAAGATAAATGTTCACCCTATCATGCAATACCTTACTTCTATCATAATACAACTTAGGGACCTGGTCCCGTGTTTTAATTTATTATTAATCTTCAATTACATCCCTCTATTAGTATGCGCCATCATTTGTTCCCCTATCATCATGTCACACATGCTAGTATGCACCATCATTTGTTCCCTCAATCAACATGTCATACATAAGCTCTCATACCGGGACTTTACACATGAAGTCAGTATCCCCCCTTTTTATATCATTGAAAAGGAATAACAGTAAACCAAGAGAAAAGATAAGTACAGGTTAGTAAACTAATTGCCACTAGGGCAACACTAACATGAAGAACAACTTTAAAATAAAGGAGACAAATGAGACACACAAGTAGAAAAGATTCATTTTTAAAACAGAAGTTAGTACCAGTATAATCATACCAAAATATCTCATAAAATAAACTATCTTCAAGAGCAAACATAACAACCAAAATTAGACTGACAAGGGATTAAAGAGAGGATAGGGATAACAGGTCTTAGGTAGAGGGAGGTTTAGGGAAAAGGGATTTAAGCAACATCTCCATTCTTGCATTTTCAGCAATGTGGGCATCCAATAACTATTTAGTGAGGACCTTCACTTCAGCATTCAATCCTTGAACTTTACCAGTTAGTTCTGACACTTTTGCCTAAATTCTGTATTTTCAGTTGCAAGTTCATCAGTGGCACCTGATCCCTCAGAAGATAACTTTTTATTCTGCAACTTTAGGTGCACTATCTCAAATATTTTGAAAGCCAACTTGATCCTTAAATCCTCCATTTCCATTCCCAACTTTTCTTGAATATCTATCAACTTAGATACTTGAGACACCGATCTAGCTCTGTCCTCTATACACTCATTCTCCATAAGAGTTGTCAGACTGTACATCTGTTTGTATATTCCAGGTGTTCTCTTAGTTCCATCCATACCATAATGTTCAAGCACCTTGTTCAAGAGATATCCATATAGAATTCTATGTTTTCCTTCCTTTTCATGAAGAACTTTATGAATATGCTATATCATTAGAGTAGGAAGACTTATCAATTTAAACTTGCCCAAGCATTCAATCAAAAATAGGTCAACACCAAAGGCAATTATTCTTCTTTTAGATCTTGGCAACAGAACCTTGTTAATGAATTAAAATACTAGATAATACTCACTTATTAGGAATTTTGTTTTCACTGCAACTATAGAAGTCCCCCTACCATTGATGCATTGATCATGAACTCAGTTGAGCGCTTCTGCTTTACAACTATCCTTACACCTATTATAGGTACATCCAAGATCTTGCCCAATGATTCTTCATCTAGATTGGTAAGCTTTCCTTGCACCTGGGCATTCAAACTTAGCCCATCTTCTAAGAATTCCATGGTATAATGAAATTCTCTTACCTCATTTTCAAAAACCACTGCGTTGTTTTCTCAAATAGATGTAGCCATCCTTGGTGCCTGATATATTCTATCAACTTCACCATCCAAGGCTTCTCATAAATTCTAGGATAAAAAACTATTTATGACAAAACCTTTTGTGTTCTCATGTTCCAATCATTCTTTCTCTTGACATGTCTTTCTGTTATTCCTCCCTTTTTATTCTTTTGGGCTCACTATTTGGCTATTCTTTTTTAATAGTTTCTCTCCTCTTGGGATAAGGTCCCTCTGATTTTTTTTCTTTTCTTAACAGCTATAGGTTTCTTCCTTATTCCAGCAAAGCTACCAGATCATGACTTAGAGGACTTGGTCCTCTCAACAACAAGAACATCCTTTTTTCTTTCTTTTGTAGCAACACCATCTCCTAAATTCAAGTCCTTTCCTCTTTCAACCTCCAAAACTTCAATATCTTCATTTTTCTCTGCTATAACAGTTTTCTTGAGCCTTCTTCTCTTCATGGTTGATGTTTTGTTAGCCTTCATGGCGTCTTCCAATATTTTCCTATCATATCCTCTTGTAGAATTGGATCTGGTTACTTTCACCTCAAAGTCCATTACTTTCTCCTTTCCTCTTCTTTTCCTTAGTTTCTTCATAGACCATCTCAAAGGTACTTCATCCTCATCCTCCTTATTTAGAGGTAACGATATATCTTTTCCCCTAATCACTTCATTATTATCACCTACTTCCTGTTCCACTCTATTAACTGAGCTTTCTTTGGTTTCATATGCAATCAGGAGTAAATTCACAACTACCTAGTTCTCATTGCAGGAAAGATCAACCATTTTTACCAAAATTTCTTTACCAAATAGTTGAGAAAAAATAAGGTTTGAATTTAAGGTTCTGGAGAATCAGGTGCTTGTTGTGTTTCAAGGGATTCAACTTTTTGGATTGTTTGGATGACCCAAGAAATTGGAAGTTTTCAGGTAGTTTTGAATTTCCCAGAGAAGATGGAGTTGCAGGTTGAGGAATTTCTTGTTCAATTAGTGAGACAAACCATTGGTTTAGATTATCTATCATAATTGGCAGAGCATAAACTTCTAACATTAAGGAGAGTTCAATGGAGACTGACTCGACTGTGGGTTCTAGACTTTCTAAAGATAATTCAGTTAGAGGAACTAACTCAGGTTATTGATGGAGACTTGATGTAATGTTTTTCATGGTTTCAATTTCTGAAGAATCAAGATGTTTAATTTGGATATGTTTAGTTTGATTGTTTGAAATTTTATCTATGTAAGGGTTTTTAGTTGGGTCTGAGAAAGTAGTAATATCATCCATTTGATTTTGTATGTGAGAGAGATGATCTGGTTTGGTGTAGAGACGATTGGTGATTTAGGAAGATAAATCGGATTAGTTGAAAAAGAATGACAAAAAGTTCTGGTTTGGCAATTTCAAGAGGTGACCAATGTCATTAAGAGATGTTCCCTTTGAACTGACATGTCTGAACCTAATAAGTGCAACTCTTCATTTTGCAAATGAACAGACTATTTGTTGTAGAGAGAGAAAGATACATGGCCCTTTTCAAATAATATTTATGATTATTAAGGCATCCTTTATAGGTACTAACCTGAGATGGGACCAGGTCCCTATCCTTTGGGTGAATTTTCAAGCTTGTGCTTGCCACATATGTCCATTTCCTAAGTTGTTCCCTTGGGTGTATACTTGTAAAGTTATGATACTAAGTTAGACCAGCATGTACCTACTCTACCAAGAATACTTGCCTCCTGAACATAATAATTTTGTAAGAGTGACACTGATTCACATGTTATTCATTCTGCTGAAGCATTGTCTTTTGAGATGGATTTCCTAGGGACCAGGTCACTTGAAATCAACTATTTCAAAATGAGACACCTCCATCTTAAAGTGTGTTGAGAGATAAAATATAGTCATACCTTTCATTATTAAGATTTGAACACCTTCAACCAATGAGCTATTTCTAATTGCAATCCCCTTGATCATGCTTGGAATCATGATCAAGAGTTTGATTTGGGAACCTACTCTAGTTTGAGTTCTCAGTAGGAGGATAATGGTGTGATAAATTCTTTTTGGCCCATCCAGGCAGTGATAGCTTCTTCTTTACCTTTTTCAGAGACTTAAAGCCCTTAGGATGTGTATTCTCTTGCTGAATATATTCATTACTCCTCAATTTAGCCTTAAGCTAATGCTTACATCTTTTTTTTAAATGTCCATCTCTTCTACAGTGAGTGTACAGGAGTTTGTTCCCTTTGATTCTAACATATTGAGAAGCCTTTTCTTTAGACCCAACAAGTTGGAATTCTCCTTGATATCTTAGACCTCTACCATCATTAACACATTGACTAGTCAAATTAGAAAGGTTCTGTGAAGAAGCAGTCCATTTAAGAGACTTGTTGAGCTCTCCTCTCAAATGAACCAGGTCCCTTTCTAACACTTTTTTCCTATGAAGTGCAGAAATATGGTGTTTTTGTGAATCCTTCAGTTTCTTCTCAAGATCAATCTGGCACAACATAATATCAGGTAATGTGTCTCTTTTAAAAAGTAGATAAATTAACCATATACATATCAAATAAAAATGGCAAGCTGCACCACATTTATCCTTGTGTTACAACTACATCAAAAAGTATGTAAGCTAAAGATACGTATAAAAATCAAAAAACTGACCTTCAACTGAGAATACTTCAATACATCTTTTATAACAAATGTATTTTTAATTAACAAATGTATCTCTAATGAATATAGTTTGTACAATACATCTCAGGTAATTCTGCTTATATCTTTCTAAAAATTATTTACCATAAGATGTATCTTTAACCAAAAGATATGCAAGACCCCATAAATTTGTGACTAATTTATTTTGGACCCTCCCTTATGTTTAATGATAATTTTTTACTTGAATCATGATAAGGGATGTTAATGGAATATTCTGGAAAAGTTTTGGAATTTTTGAAAAGGATTCGGGGTTATTTTGCGACCCTAAACCAGTGAGGGTCCACGATAAGGGTGTGGCACGCTGCCTACACCCTGCGATAAGGGCATGTCATGCTACTGGGCACAAATCTCCCAGCTTTGTATTTTTTAATTAGAAGCAAGGGCTTTTTAGTCTTCTTCCCTATTAAACGACTTGCATTGCCTTTTAATCCGCTATGACCATCAGTTATCAACTTTTAGCATTTGTTCTTCTCCTCTTCAACTCCCAAGTCAAGAAGCACAAGGGTTTCCTCAAGAATTCAGTCCCCCGGGCTTTAAACTCAAAATTCTTCAACTTTTCAAGCATGTTGTACACTTCTTAATTTAAATGTTATATTATTTTATTAATTTCATTGTTATTTAAGTATTTTTGAATGATTGATTAAACTAGGGTTGTGGGTTTTGAGTTGTTAACCACTTGCATTATTTTTTCTTATTTTAAATAATTCATTCATGGTTTAAATAGTGGATGGTAAATTGAAATTGGGTCTCATGGTAATGGTGGAATTGACATCTTGGGGGTTCACAATGATTGTGAAATTGTATGATGTAAATGACATGAACCTCAACCCACATTTTTAATTTGGCTTTAAATAAGAATTCTACAAGATTTAATTTATATTTTGAAATATTGAAAATGTTGAACTTCATGACTTGCTTTGAGATTTTCATGAAATGTAATGATAAACGTGAGCATGATTTTGAATGATGGGGTTAATGAGCCAATAAAGATTATGATAATGGTTCATGGCTTGCTATGAATGATTTGCAAGTCTTGGTATGACGATAACAGTATGAATATACCCTTCCATGATGAATTTTATGTGTAAACTATTTTAATTGGGCTCTAAAGAAAATTATATAGCTCACCGTGAAGGCATAAGTCTTCGCGACCAGTGCTCTAAACTTATGTTTACCGGCATAGGGATGTCGTACTTTAATTGGACATCCAGATTTGTGTCCTTAACATGAGGATAATATGTATGGTGGGTTTAGTCTATTTGTGACCTTAACCTAACCTCGATACGTGTGGCCAACACAGACTAAGGCCATTGGGGAGTATCGGACCTATATAGCCCGTGGGTTACAAGATGAACCATAGTGCCCATGGGTCAGTAGATGACAGTGAAAGCTATATAGTTCATGATTAAATTTTAATTTTTATGTAACTCATCCCTTAGCATCCTATTTCACACACACACATACACACACACACATATATATACACATACATACACGCACACACTTGATGTGCATGTGATTTATAATGGGTTTTGGTAAATGCATACATGATTTATCCCTATCTTGGGTTTCATTCTAGTACTCACCGCACTGATTGGCCCCGAATGCTACATCATTTCATGATGTAGGTTTCAAGGGCTTTTCTTGTGACCCTGTGCAGCGTTAGGTGATTTGATATCCCAATTGTCCAACTATGAAGTGGTGATCTCTCTATCCTTTGAAAGGCCTAGTCTCTTTTAGTTTTTATTTATTATTTCAATACTTTTGGATTTCTTTTGTTATAGTCGAGGGCATGTCCCGATATAGTCAGTATTCTTTGGATTAGAGGATTTGATGGACAGTGTTGTGGTATTATTGTGGATTTGATTTTGACATCTCAAACTTTCGTTTGAGTTATATATTTCTCTTATTATTTTGGTTGGCTTCTGTTGTTTATCATTTCTATTATGCTTTTGAGGTAAGGCTAGCTAGGGGTCATCTCAGGCCTTGGTTGGCTTTGGATGCCCATCACTGTCAGGCCCCGATTCAGGTTGTGACAAGATACATCTTAATTATATTCTTTTTTTTTTATATCAAACCTTATTAATCAATACTCCATCAAACGATAAATGTATCTCCATTAAAAAAAGTTAGGACGGACTGAAATTTACTTGTATCATTCTTCCAAAAATAAAATCATAACATCAAATATATGAATAGGGTATAATTTCTCTATAGCAAGCAATAACTGATACAATTATACCTTTTTTTATCAGATATTTTAGCACTGAATTACCTTTAACAATGTATGGGCGTTCAATTTTTTTCTTTTTTCATCTATTTCAAGTTCTTCAGCAATTGCCAAAATCAATTTTGCATATATTATATTTTCTTTGGTCACAATTCCATCACACTAATTCATTCATACATGACATCAGTAACCAAAACACCAGAATTTCATAATAACAATGAGATATTCATTATGTATCGGTCACAAATTTTTTAAAAATAAGAAGAAAAAATATAGAAAACAGGGAAAACTTTTTTAAGTCACAAGAATGTTGATTTTGTTTTTGAAATTCAAATCTTGAATGAACTAGCTAATTATGAGAATTTTCAGAAGTTAATATAACTGATGTAGTGTGATTTGCTCTAAAACTTGAAAAGATTTTCATTTTTCCATTCATAACACGTATCAATTAACAACATGAATGTATCTGCTATGATGTATCTGATGCAATATTATGTATCAAAAAATTGTCAATTTAGGAATTGTAAGAAATTTTGTAAATTATGGATATAGGGAGTAATTAGGGATAAACTTATTGGAATTTATATAAGTTTTACTAAAAATAAGTCAATTCAAATAACCCTCTATACATCAATGCAAGCCCAAAAATAGGTCCAAAACCGACTCAATGCACAAACCAAAATAGCACTAATATAGGTGTCAATTTAGAAAGCGCAAGAAAGATCTTAAGCTCATCGATTATCCGGTCCATTCAGTGAATCACAGTTGCATCAATTAAGAGGAGTTTCATAGGTTTCTATTTTTATACGTCGGCTCAGATATCATTTTTGTTGTATTCATTGCCGCTCTTTCTTTATTTAGCTTCTACAACAAAAAAATCACGTTTCAATCAATTTAGCAAATAATGAGATGCTCGAATATTAAGAAAAAGTAATCACATTATTATTCATTTATAAGTATCCCAAAAATCATCTTTAAAAATTGTTACTTTTCCACCAAAGGGTTAACCAATGTTTAGTATATTTTCGAAGCTCCTATCAACTGTTTGAGTCGTTCGACGGTTGGCCATAGGTTCTTTCCTTTGACATACATGTGACTATCCTATCAATTCTCTGAAGTGGTACATCAAATGTAAATGAGTCGTATGACCTTCCGATAAAAGAGTTGTTGCTATACCACTTATTGCTAATGCTATCATGCCTACCATATATATACATACATACACACACACACACACACACATATATATATATATATATATATATATATATATATATTATTAAGGGTTCATAATTTTTAGAATATATATTTTCTTACCATATATTTTAGGACTCCTTAATTATTTACTTTCACAATACCTCTTACTATATATTGTATTTTACCATATATTTTAGGACTACTTTCCTCATATTATATATTTTAGGATTCTTTAATTTTTTAAAAATCAAATAATATTTTTGAGGAAAATATAAAAAGACGATTTTGTCTATTGTGATGTCTTTTAATAAAGGGCAAAAAGTTCAAACAACATGTCTATTTTCAATTTATAAAAATTCAAAACCCTTTCTCAAGAAAGAAATTATCTATAAGGTAGGTTTTTATTTTTATTTTATAAGTTATTTTTTATTATTAAAATAAAATGGATTCCAAATAAACCAAACTCATACAAATCGTAATTTTAATTTTTTTATCATACGTTTGTGCTTTCCTTTAGTAATTCAACTTTGTTTTCTTTTCTTTTATTTAAATTATGGGAAAGGGCATTGTTTCCACCCCAAACTATATAAGAAAAGTCTAAGCCACACCTAAACTATTGAAGTGACCTATTACACACCTAAACTATATAAAAGTGATATTATTATCTCCCCACAACACCCATGCCCAAGTTTAATGAGTAGAGTGCACTCCACTCGCCCTCTTTGATTCCACGTATCTAATATAATTTTTTTATTTTATTAAAAACCTAATCCGAACCTATTACTCTTTTAACCCATCTATTTTAACCCATCTAACCCGACCCGACCCAACTCTAATATTTTATCCTAACCCGATAAAAATGAAAGGACAAATGAAAAGTCATCTGATGAGAGTAAAAATTAAAATCCGATAGAAGATTCACCTCTCTTTTCTTTTCATTTTTTTAGCAAATTTAAACCCGGTAGAAGAGATAAACAATAATTTTGCTATGTTTTTCGTTGTTGACAAGGAAAAATTATTTTTTATCTCTTTTCAATTAAAGTTGATTTCAACGGATGTGGTACGATCTAGGATAAACACTAAGGGTTACGGTCGTTTATGTAGGAACTACTGATTTTCAGTTAAAAGGTTAGCTTTTTTCTTTCCTAAATATAGTAGATCTAGGATTTATTGTCATTCCTAAATTAGATCTAGGCTTTTTAGAGTTAGGATTTTTTCATCTTTAATATGTCCAAATTGATTTGTTTTAGTTTATTTAGATGCTCAATACGTGATAATATAACCCTTGACATTTATAATTGTTTGATTTTACTAGGGTTTTAACTAGGGTTTTGAATTAGGGGTTTTTGTTGTCTTTAATTTATCTTTAAAATTAATGTGTTATAGTTTATTTATGTGCTTCAATACGTAACAATATGAGCTGTGAGGCTTATTTTGTGTATATGGTTCAATATGTGATAAATAACCTGTGAGACTTGTTGCATAAATACTATAATTTTTTGCTCGTGTACTGTGAGACTTGTACTTTATTATGTTTTTGTGGTCAATAATATCAGGTTTATAAAATGAGTTTTGAACCGATCACTTTGATATTTTACCATGGTGGAGAACTTAATAAGGGTAAGGTGAAGGGAAAAAGGAAAAAGATATGAGGGTTGACAAATTACTGAATTTCTAGATGTTGATGGAGACAGGCTGTCTTATTTTGAATTTAGGGATTATGCAAGGTATTTAGGGTATGATCCAGGACAATGCTTACTATATGTTAGACTTCCTAAGTGTTCTAATTTAAAAGAAATTAGGTCAGATAAGGACACAATTGAGATTTCAAAGAAATTGGGTAATGGGCAAATTTTGGAAGCTTTTGTGTGTCACATGGTTGGTGAACCTTAGTTGGCCCCACCTTTTTTGGAATTTGTAAGTGATAGAGAAGGGTATGTGGAGGGAGAAAAGTGGTGTTTCTTTTAATAAATACACTAAAAATGACATTGGGAGTGTTGACTGGGAATCTAAAAATAGTGAAGAAGCCCCCCCCCCTTTTGACCAACCTACTGCTCATACTTTTTCTCCTCCTACTGTCCAACCTACTTCTCATACTTATTCTCCTTCTTTTGTCCAACCTACTGCTTATACTTCTTCTCCTCTTACTTCTAACCTACTGCTCATGTCTCTTCTCCTATAGATGTTTCTCTTATTAGTTTTACTGCTGCTCTTAGTAGTTGTACTGCTGCTCCTAGTAGTTCTATTGTTGCTCCTACTAATTCTACTGCTACTCCTAGTAGTTCTACTGCGGCTCCTACTAATTCACATGTTGCTCCTAGTAGTTCTACTGTTGCTCCTACTGATTCATATGTTGCACCTTCTGAATCTATTATAGATTCAGATGTAGAATCTATTGATGGAGGTAAAGAGATTGGGAGTGATGTGGATGAATATATGGATGAAGAGTTAAGAAGTTTTAGGGAAGAAAAGAGGAAATGAAAAAAAAAGAAAAAGGGGAGAGAGACCAGTAATTCTTAAACATATTAAGTTAGGAACGGGAAGAAAGGAACCAGATACTGGCTATGATGAATCTGTATATGGTGATAGAAATAGTTTAGAGGGTAAGTTAGCTAGTAATGAACCTTTTTACCCATCAGATAAAGCTGATGGCTTTGAAATTGATTCAGATGATGTAACTGATGAAGAAGATAAAGTTGAACAGGTTGAACATAGAAATAAGGTTAGAAGGAGGAAAAAAGTTAATAGAGTTGTATATAGTTCAGACTGTCAGAAAGTTGTGTGGGAGTTAGAACTAGTTTTTGAAAGTGTTGATGAATTTAGAGCTGCTATTACTAAATATGTTTTTGCTAAACATGTTGCAATTGAAAAATGTATTAATGAACCTACAAGGGTAAGGGTTAGGTGTACAACTGGTTGTCCATGACTTTTTTATGCTAGCATTGATTCTAAGTCCATGAACTTTATTGTGAAGACCTACAATCTAGTTTATAAGTGTGATCCTATCAATAGGAACAAACTTTGTAATACCAAGTTCTTAGCCAACCACTTAAATGAGAGGATAAATGAATAACCAATTATTAGAATTTTTGAGTTTCAGCTATTTATTAAGAAGGAACTGAATTTACATGTTGGAAGAATAGTGTATAGGAAAGTCAAAAATAAGGTGATTGCAGAACTGATGGGTGACTATAATCTAGAATTTGAGAAAATTTTAGGTTATAGATATAAGTTGTTAAGATCAAATCCAGGTAGTACATGTGTAATGAAGCTTCATGATGAAATATTTAAAGATGGTAGAAAAATGTTTCAAGGCTTCTACATATGTTTTGATGTAATGAAGAAGTCTTTCCTAGCTAGTTGTAGGAAGTGCATTGGTTTGGCTGGATGTTTTTTAAAAGAAGTGACCAAAGGACAGTTATTAGTTATTGTGTGTAAAGATGGTAACAATCAAATGTTGCCACTGACATGGGCAGTAGTTGATATTGAAAATAAGGCCACTTGGAGTTAGTTTATCAGGATTGTAAAAGAAGATCTTCAGTTGGGAGATGGAACAAATTTGACAGTGATAATAGACATGTAAAAGGTAAAGAATTGTTGTTTTTTCTTTTGTTTTTGTTTCTGTATATGTTTATGTTGTAACTGTTTCTGTTTCTATGTTTCTTATAGGGATTAAAAATTGTTGTAACTGAATATTTATCAAATGTTGACCATAGAATATGTGCAAGGCATGTCCTTGTAAAATGGTCAAAAGATGCTATATGTAGAGGTATTGAGAAGAAAAACTATTTTTAGAGGTGTGCAAGATCTATATTTGAGGTTGAGCTTAGGGACAACATTAGTTATATGAAGATGTTGGGAAAGAGAGAGAAGAAATACTAGATAAGTTGATGTATTTTAATCTAGAGAGATGGAGCAAGGTTTACTTTAACTTTGGAACAAAATGTGATGTTGTAGACAACAACATGGCAGAATGTTTTAATGCATGGATATTAGGAACTAGGCACAAGACAATAATTACAATGTTAGAGGAGATAAGGGTAAAAATGATGAAAAGAGTGGGACAGATGAGGGATTTTTGTGATACTTGGATCAGTGACATTTCTCCAATGGCTATGAAAGTACTAAATGATAATACAACAAGGTCTATGAAGTGCAGTATAGAATGAAATTCTGATACAGGGTATGAAGTGCTTGATAGGGGATATAGGCATATTGTGGATCTTCCTAGACAATATTGTAGTTGTAGAGCATGGATGTTGAAGGGTATATCCTGTCCTCATACAGTGGATGCTCTTCACCACAAAAATTTGGAATAAGTAAACTACATCTCTCACTAGTACAATAGAGAAACATACATAAACACATATAGTTTCTTCATTCAACTAGTTTTAAATATGAAGATGTGGCCACAATCATAGAGTATATCTATTATACCACCTCCTGTTAGGAAGATGCCAGGTAGGCCTGGAAAGAATAGGAAGATAGAAGATGGTGAAACCAAAAAGAAAACTGGAAAGTTTTCCAAGAGAAGAATTGATATTTCATGCAGCACTTGCCATAACAAGGGTGACAACAAAAGAAAATGTCCAAAAGGTACACCTGCTGCTGACACTAATGCAAATCCTGGCCCAAGTTTATTTGCTGGTGCAGTCCCAAGTACAGGTCCAAGTGCAACACCTACTGTTGAAAAAGGGAGAGGTTCAACTAGAAGAGGAAGGGGTAGACCACCAAAGGATTTTAATGAAAAGGAATTTTATTTAATATGTGTGTTGTAAACTAATTATGCTTACCTTATACTAAATATTATTTTTTTCTTTCTTTTTAGTGTGTTGGCAGACCAAGAATGGTCGGAATGGGGATTACTTCACACACAAAATGGATGCACAATTCTTAATGTAAGTTTACTACTACATTTTCTATTGGTCCATTTACTATCTAAATTTTATTTACTACAATTTATATAAATGTTAACACTTTCTTCATTTGAGCAGCCGGGAATGCCTAGTGAGAGATTTAAAACTGCCAAGTCTTCAGCAGTTATGACTAGAAATCTCGAATATACACCAAAAACTGGTGTGAAATGAAAAGGAAAAAAAAATATGAACTCTAGGAAACTACAAAAAATAAGAGGCAAAAAACAAGTGGAAACAAGGTCCAGGGCTGCACACTTGAGTCAAGAAAGCTCCAATGTTCAATCTTTATAAGAAACTGGTGTAGGCTGATAGTTTTCCTTGTATAAATGTTGGCAGTTGTGACTGCCTTTAAGACTATGTTTTTGATAATTCACTGATGTTGACAGCTGAGTTGGCAGTTGTGACTGCATTTAAGACTATGTTTTTGGTAGTTCACTGATGTTGGCAGTTTTGACTGCTTTAAGAATAATTTATTAGTGGCAGTTTTGACTACATTTGTAACTGTAATTAGTTTAACAGTATTAATTTTTTTGTAAATATATTTAACAATAAGATGTAATTGCACTTATTTTTGGTTAATGATTATGCAACTGTAAGTTTATTATTGCTGAAATTTGTATTTGTGCTTGTGCAGCAGTTGTGACTGCATTTATTAATGTTAAATTTATGTTGTGATGTTGCTGAAATTTGTGTTTGTGTTTGTACAGCAGCTGTGACTGCATTTAGTATTGTGATGTTGCTGAAATTTGTGTTGTGATGTTGCTGAAATTTGTGTTTGTGCTTGTACGCAGTTGTGACTGCATTTAGTGTTGTGATGTTGTATACAAATTACAACACAAAGAACCACAAAAAACAAAGTCAAAACTGTCAAGTTCAACCTTTCAATTTCATTACACAATAATTAATTACACAACCTGGCAGTTTTGTCTAAGGTAATACCTAATAATTGATACAAATTTCAGCCTCTTAAAACATAACAAAAACAAAGCAACTTAGTTTAAGACAGCCTTTTTGGAGCTCCTTTCAAGAACATGAATTGAAATTAAAAAACTAACACCCAAAATACATACACAAATGAGAGTAATCCAAAGTTGCTTTTTTCTTTTCTTGGACTTAGCCAACTTGATCTTCCATTTCTTCTCATTTTCCTTCATCATCCTGAAAATTATCCATTTGCAACTCTATTTTGTTCATGTCTATTTTGCTCTCCACAAATTTGGTTGTCCTAGTAGTCTTTTCATCAACTATTTTGTGTTTATAAAATGCACAATTTGCCAAAGATTCAACTCTTTCCTCAAGCTCCCTAATTCTTTCCAACAATGTAGGAATAACAAATTTGGATCGTTCATCAATAGAATCATCGTTCCATAGCCAGAAATCGCATGATCTAGCATTCTAAAATGAAAGCAATTAGATTCGTATACACTATTTAAGATCAATGTTTGAAGAAAATACTCATTTACCCCATAGTAAGGATAAGTCCAATATTGTCTACCCGAATTTCTTGTGGTCCATGAAGTCATCAAAGGCAAAAGATGTCCATATTTTCATCGAACCTTGTCCAACTCATGATCTTCTTCTTTCTTACAAAGTCTACTCGAACTTATCTTAGCTATTAAAGTACCTTGATTAAGAAAACAAGTTTCAAGAGAGGTTGAACAAACACTTTAAGGAAGAAAAAATTATCAAAATTGCAACAAAATTTAGACAAAATAATCATCAATATAGCAAGAAATCGAACTATTAAAAAGATTTAGTTACCAATTCTTCAAACAAATTATCTTCAATTTTGATTTTGAAAGAGAACTTTGGAAATTAGGGTTCTTAGTTTGGAGCACCAAATTGGCTTAAATAAGAATGGGATAGATCCGTTGGAAATTAAAAGTGATGTACTTTTAATGTTTTTAGCCGTTTATTTTTGTTATTGAAAAGGCTAGATGCGCCCAAAACGAGTGTAAGAAACGCGAATTAAAATGAGTGTCGCGGGGAGGTAATAGTATCACTTTTATATAGTTTAGGTGTGTAATAGATCACTTCGATAGTTTAAGTGTGGCTTAGACTTTTCTTATATAGTTTGGGGTGGAAACGATGTTTTTCCCTTTAAATTATCACAAAATGGCCTCATTGTTATCCTCTTTTTAGAAGACCCATAGGTATGATTCCTCTCACAAAAAAATGTATTGGGATAAACACTTTTCAAACCAAGTTGATTTTAGAAGTTTGGTCAAAAATGTCTTAAATTAGTATCACTCTTTTTTTTTAGTACACAACAGAATTTTAAAGCAGGCAAAATTTGAGAATACAAAACTTGTTTGGATGATCCAACTTGTTTGATCAAATTATGTGAAAACCCAAAACAAAGTGGGATCATCTGGTAGAAACTATTCCAATTGCCCTATTAGATTTTTGCAAAAAAAAAAATTTACCCACCTTTTGTAGTGAAGTATGTTGCCCATGTAGATATCTACATAAACCTTCTAAGAACAACATAAAAATTAGAGAAAAGACATTTTTTCCTCCCTGAACTTGTCCTCCTAACTCACTTTAGCACTTAAACTTAACTTTCGTTTATTTACCCCCTTAACATCTTTGAAGTGAATTAAAATCTCCCCTTAACTGCTCGCGTGTAAACAAGCGTCGTTGGGCGCGTTAAACTCATTTTTTGTCTATTTAATTTCTTTTAAATATTCATTTAAAGAAAAAAACCGCATATATTTGTAAAAAAAAAAAAAATACTAATATTATATTTAAAATATAATAAAAAAAATTAAAAAAATTAAAAATAGACACCTTTTATTCTTTCTTCTCCAAAACTCAACAAAACTCAAATTCCTCCATTAACAACCTAAATTCATTCTCCATCAACACTCTTCTTCAATTTTTTTCATTTTCCTCCATTAACACCATCAAAGAACAACCACAAAGACACCTAAATTAAAAAAAAATTCTCTATTGAACACCTTTTATTCTTTCTTCTCCAAAACATCCACAACACTCAAATTCCTCCATTAACAACCTCAAATCCATTCTTCATCAACACTCTCCTTCAATTTTTTTTTATTTTCCTCCATTAACACCATCAAAGAACAACCATAAATACACTAAATTAAAAAAAAAATTCTCCATTAAACACCATCTCAAACTTCAATCCAACTCCCTTAAAATTTAGATAAAAATTAAATTAAATTGATAATTTTGTCTTAAAACCACTTACCATCGATGAAATTTCTTTTAATTTCTACTTTTGAATTTTTTTTTGTTAATAAAATAATTTTTGAATTATTATTTTAAACTCCAAACTTGAATCAGAAATAAGAAAAAACAAAACATTACAAACTTGTTTGTAGGGGGTGGGGTTGCGATTGGTGGGGGTTGAAAAAAATGAAGGTATTTTTGTGTTAACAAGAAAGGAGGGAGGGAGGAGGGGTTGAGGGACTGGAAGGGGAGAAAGAGCTGGGAGGAGGGGGGACCTATTTTGCTAGGGAGGGGTTGCAGGGGAGAAGGGAGGGGGCGTTGGAAGAGGACGAGGGGAGGCTGAAGAAGAAGGAAAAGGAGGGGGGGAGGGCATTTAATATATATATATATATATTATATTTATTTTAAAAAAAAAATATAAAAAAAATATATATGTGTGAAATTACTTTTTTTAAAAAAAATATAATTTTCTTACGTGGCAATGACGTGGCACTGAGGTGGCGAGAGTGTAACACACTCCGTTATAAGAGTGATAATATACATTAAGGGGTGAAACTAATTCACTTTAAAGATGTTAAGGGGATAAATAAACAGAAGTTAAGTTTAAGTGCTAAAGTGAGTTGGGAGGACAAGTTCAGACGAAAAAAGATGTCTTTTCTCTAAAAAAAATTATATATACAAGATAGATGACCGATCATACAACAAGAAGACGGAGTCAAAATGCCAAACCCCAACAAAGGGATGTCAGAAACCCAATAACAAAGGATATTTAATCTTACTACTGCGAGGTCTATGACAGCCCCAAAACAAAAATGGCTACGACACAATTCATGGTTAAAGCAACCGTAATACTGAAGAGAGTATGTCAGCCAATTGCAGTAGTGACCAAAATATTGTCAACCGATAAGTAAATAACCAAAACAAATATAGTTGAGTAGTGAACGTTACCTCATCTCACAAAATTGTTGCATATGAACAAGAACTTGAAATCTTTGACTGCTACTTCAGTAGTTTTAGCTCCGATTGTCAAATTATTCTCAAGGAGAAAAAAAGGTGGAAAGGACAGAAACGATATTTCAAACGAAACTATTTCCAAGAAAATGGCTATGAAATTTAAATTTCACTTTCTAGCCATTTTAATTTACTGGTTTGTTCTATACCATTTCTACACACCTTCTATATACAGTTTCTATACAAATCTTATACATATAAATATTCTATACGAAAATTATACTGTTTTGATACACAATTTATACAATAACTGTACATTTCTTTACACGTTTTATACAACAATTATATAATTTTCATACACTTTCTATATATTTTATACATATACATATTTGATAGAACTATACAATTTTTATACATATATCTTATATAGATACATATTCTATTTAACAATTATATTGTTTTTATATAATTTAATTATTATTTCTAAATAATAAAAAAGAGCAGAATATTTGATCAGTTAAAGAATTTATAGAAAAAAAAATTGAAATATTTTAAATGGGCCGAATGATCCAAATTAGGAAATGATTATAAAGCGAAAATAGTATATCCGACTGACGACTTTTTGAAAAAATTTCAAACTTGAGCTATTTGTTTTAAAAAGTACTATAGAGTATACTTTTTTAAAAAAAAAATCCAACAATACGTAAAAGAATAACCAGGCTTAGTTAACTAACCATAAATGTCCGTCGACAAAGGAGAAGCTATAATCATATGATACACTAACTTGAAATCGGTGGGCATTAGTGATGACGAAAAAACTTCAAAGAATAGATCTCAAATTCCTTGGCGTTACAATATCTGAGAAAAGTTGAGGCCGTTTAGTTTCAATGAAATACGTAAAGATTTTTCTTAAATAAAAAAAAGTTATAGGAACCCTAATAGATTTTATACTTCTTAAAATTTTCCGTAAATAAGAAAAGATTTTGTATAAGGATTTTAATCAATTTTAAACTCATAAATATTTTATTTGAAATATTACAAATATAATCAAATAATAATTTAATAAAAAATAGTGAAAAGATGATTTTGTTTAAAGTGAAGCGTTCTAATGCAGGGGAAAAAGTTCAAATAACATTTCTAAAACCTTTCAGACTTTTAATAAAACTAGTTTAACCGCACGTGTAATTTTTTATTATTTAAAATTAGACGATTTTGTCTATTGTGAAGATTTTTAATTATGTGCAAAAAGTCCAAATCACTTCTCAAAGATCCTTGACACTTTAATATAATAATGTAAACATATCACACATCAATCAACAAAACTATATTTAAGAAATTAAATGAAATTATTAAAAGTAATCATTGACAGTAAAAATGTTATGTTTGTTTTAATGATTTAAACAAATGTTATATTTGTGACATCTCACCTTACTTTTTTTAATTGTTAATTTATGATCTTTTCCATCGCTTTGACTGTTTAATAATATCAAAAAGGTTATGTTGTCCATATTGATAATTTTCTTTAATATGCAACATAAATTTATCCAAGCATATCATTATCCGGGTGAAACACAGAGAAGAAGAGTAATTTGACTACTATTTTATGTAATTATCTTTTAATAAAATTTGAGTACTTTTTTGGGAGATTTGATTTTGTAGTCGTTTAAAATAATTAATAAACAATTTATGTGATGAAAAAAGGCCAAATTACCCATAGATAGGGGTGTGCAGCAATCTATTTGGTTCGGATTTATGTATTATTGATTCAGTTTATCGATTTTCGATTTTAAATATACTAAATCAATAACCAAATTAATAAGATTTTTTTTATCGGTTTTGATTTTTTTTTTTATCCTTAATAGTTTAATTTTCAGTTTAACCAATAAAAAAATACTCAAAAAATGTCAATTGTAATTTGCGAAGCAGTGAAGACACTAATAATATTAGGAGAAAGTATGTCACCAAAATAGAATCAATAACTCGATTAATTTCTTTATAAAATCATTAAAAAATCATTGACCCAAAAATTCAATAACAATAAAGCAATAGCATTTTTTTGCACCACCTCTACGGGCTATACACATAGAAGAATGATATTTTCCTTGTTATATCAATCTAATAATAATAATAATAATAATAATAATAATAATAATAATAATAATAATAATAATAATAATAATAATAATAATAATAATAAAAGGGTTACTAATCTAAATTATTAAAAGCAAAGGAAGACATTAGAACTCGAAAAAAAAAAACCATAAAATTTACTGACTGAATAAAAGAAAAATAGCGCAGATCAAAAAAATATATTAGCTTTATTTGTTTTTGTCTACACATAATTTGGCTACAAAGTAAGACGAACAACACCGAAATTGAGAGCAATAGAAACCAAGTACAGATATAAGGAATTACGACATTCTTTAAGAAACTATAAACTCTCCATCATTGTTCATTTAATTTAAAAACTCAGTCTAAAATAAGCTCAAAGGTGAACTTGACCTTTTGCTTGATCAGGATGTGCAATTTTCTGCACCGAAATATCTACCAAAGCCCTTATAATGACATACTCATTCGAGAATAAAAAAATAAGTTCAGGTGTAACTAATAGTAATGTAGTCGATTTAAGCAATTCACATACCTTCTTTCCACTGTTAGAAATAGACTTGCCATCGCTTCCTAGTTTCTCTTCCAAATTCTCTGCATGTAAACACAAATATACGTTTAATATATATCACAATCTTTCTAATACACACATATAATGAAATTTTAATTGATTTGAAATTCCAAACTATTAGGTACAACGTGCAATTAGAACTTTCATGTGTATTTTCACAAAGTGGCTCTGGTAGAGAAGTTGGTTTCAGTAAAAATCCTTGATTAATTACTCAATTAATCAAAGTTCAAATGGCATAACTGCAAAGAAGACACACAAAACACAACGACTAAAATATAAATAACTTCCATAGCAAGGAAAATACCTAACCAGTGAATTATAACCTAACATCAAACTTCAGCCTACGTTTTGTCATACTCCAACTAAAAAGAATAATTGCTACAACAAAGTTTAAGAAACAATTCAATGAAAACATGATCAAGAATAAAAAAATAAGAAATTTGATAACATTTTGTCAGTGTAATGATTTAAGAACAGAATACTTAAATTAATAAATTGAACCCCATATACACCATAAGAATTATATAGAAGAAGAAAACTCTACAACAAAACAAATCATTACAAATTATGAAGCATAAATAAATCACGTTGGAAAATATAAATAAATTTTTTAAAAAAATCAATAAGCTATAACAAATAAATATGAAGCATGAAAATTCTTTATATAGCCACTGTTTAGTATCTTAGTTCACATGAAAAATTGGAAAATTCTTCAAAATTGAATTTAACGCAAAATTATATTGGAGTTTAATTGAGGAAGTAAATCAATTACTAATTGATTAATTGAATAGAGAGAAAGAAAGACAAAGTGGAGAATATATAGAAATTGAGTTAAGCTGAGTTTCCTATAATGTCACGGTTTCTATGTGAGTCCTATAGTTTAATAAGAAAAGGTTTTCGTATAAATATTTAATTAATTTTTAATTTTTAAATATTTAAAAATAGTGAAAAAACGCTTTTGTCAAAAGTAGAAACTTTTAATAAAGGGTAAAAAGTTCAAACAATATTTTTAAGGCCCTTCACACTTTTAATATTCTAGTTTAGCCGCACGTGCCTTGCACGTGAAACGTTTGATTATTCAAAATTAAATAAATTTATCTACTGCGGAGATTTTTAATGAAGTGTAAAAATTTAAATTACTTCTTCAAGATTTTTTACACATTAATATAATAATATAAATATAAACATAGTTTGAGAGACAGAAAATAATCCATTAAATTAAGTTGAATGGATAATTAGTTATACCATACAATTAGGAATGATAATTATATTTTAAATTTTTTTAAAGATAGCTATATATGCAAAAAATAATAATTCATTTTTGTAATAGTAAAAAATTACTATTAGTTATGTATAATTTTACACGAGAAAGAAGGTAAAATAAATTATGTAGATATTCGTTATACATGAATTAAATAACAAAATTGTATATTTATCTCTTTCAATTCACTTTTAGATGTATATTAATTTACAACAAATTAAATAATCAATACATATGTATTAATTAAACTGTTGCACTTCCAGTATTTTCTTTGTGTTGGTTGTTATTAATTCTTTTAATCACTGCCAGTTTTTCGTTGGATTTTTTTTTCTTTAATTCATTTATTTAATATATATATATATATATATATATATATATATATATAATAGTAAATATATATTTTTTATTTTTTTAAAAAATATTTATAAAAATAAAGTGTGGGAGATTAATTTTTTTTTAGAAATATCCAACTTCTTACGTGGCTCTGACGTGACGCTGATGTGACAGTAAGTGTGATGCACTCTCCCTCATGAGAGTGGTATTAAATATTAAGGGGTGAAAAGAATTCACTTTAAAGATGTTAAGGGGGTAAATAAACGAAAGTTAAGTTTAAGTGCTAAAGTGAATTGGGAGGACAAGTTTAGGGGGGTTTTGATGTATTATCTCTAGATATAGATTATAGATATAGATATAAAAATATCATTTTTATATTATAAAATAATTATATTTTAATGAACTAATTCATGCAACGGAGTTTAAAACATATAAGATACTTAATAATAATTATAAATTCAGTATAGATTCTTCAAGTTCTTTTTTCTAAAAACTTCACAATAAGTTCAACAAATTAATATCATTAATTAATTAAAATATTTGTCAAATTTCAAAAAATTCATTTAAAGAAAAATTGTTGGCTCCCCAAAAAGTAAAATGTTCGCATACGATGCAATGAAGATGTACACGCGGTGGAAGATATGCATGTATGGTGTAGGAGTTGCACATAAGACACACGAGATGCATGTATGGTGCATGAGATACATGTGGAAACTAAGAAAACTTTAATTAGGAGTGTACTTCACTAAAGTAATCTAATTAATGATGTTTTGAAACTTTAAATTTAGCTATTATTACTTTATGTAATTATTTAATACTATGGATAGAAAGATAAAAAAATATAATATAATTTTCTTGATTTCATAAATTAGACAATTAAATTGAAATAACTAATTTAGTATAGGGGCCTGATAAAACGAAGCTGGGGAAGCACATTTACGGTCTTTATCAAGATTTAAATTTAGGTCATTAATTTCATTGAGTCGCCACATGGCGTGCACCCAAAGTGACCCGATCTGTTGTCAGTTGATGGATGACCTGATGGAAAAGTTGACAGATATAAAATTGGTGTTGCCGATGAATGATTTGGACCCTTGTTCAATCCCAACACGACATTCTTTTTCACCATCAGTGGGTGTCAAGTGAGGCATTTAATTTGAGTTGTTGTAATGTAGTTTGACCTGGGTTCAAATGTCTCCTCTTGTTCAATAGGCTTTCTTCCTTCTCGACCTGTTCAACAGTTTTAACTTCAACCAAGTCTATGAGTGTCCTTATTTTTCATCATAAAACCCCGCCTATACAGCAATGAAAACATATCATCATAAACACTAAAAATATATATGATAAAATTACTCTTCTTCTTATAAGAATAAGAAAATCTTTTTATTAATCTATCCTGCGTACATTTTACCCTCCCCAGACCTTACTATGTGAGATTACACTGAGTTTATTGTTGTTGTTGTAGTATATATATATTTATATCTATATCTATATCTATATCTATTCTATAATCTATAATATATTAAAAGTGTGAAGACCTTATAAAAGTGATTTGAGTAAAAGTAAAATATTGAGAAGGCATCATAGAGGAATAAAAAGTAAATATTCAGTCGTGGTTTAAGAAATTTTTGAGTAAAAATTAGGTTTAATGTATTATTTTAATATCTCAATAAATATATTATTTTATAGAAATTTCTATTGTATTACTTATCGTTATACAGTATTTTAAGTGTCCCTCACACATGAAAGTTTTAGAAGCTAGAAACTAGCGATTCGATTAAAAGTCAGTAGGACGATGGTCTTAGTCCATTCAATCTAGCTAGAAGGCAAATCGGTGCAACTCCTAACTCTCTTGCTGCTTTAATGTTTTTCTTAAAGAATTTAAAATTTTACATTTTGAGATCAATTAGTATTTTACTAAAAACTACAAGGTAAACATAATTAACTTATTAAAAAGAAAAAGAAAAAGAAAAGTAGCGTGTGAATAGGTTTAGATTTTCCTTTCATCATTCTAACAATAATTGTCCGAGCAAATTAAAATTAGACCACCATTTCAGTATACCTGGAGAATCTAAATTAGCTAGCCATTTTATTTCTTCAAAGATATAATTACATGTTATATAAAATTATGCTATTTTTCTAATCACCAAATTAAATTTCACTAAAATACATCACAAAAAATTGTAGTATAGGATGAACTTATAAAAAAGAGATGAATAAGTGTAGGAAACACTAACTAAATTTGATGAAAATTGTGTAAATTTAAATATCTTTTTTCTTTCTTCAAAAATATATATTTATTGTTATTGAAGAAAGAAGCAATACTAAATCGGAGAGGGAGGTACACCATTCAAGAAAAGATGTTAAGTCAGTTTGATGGCCTAATTTGTCACGAAAATATTGAAGTTAACGCTTTGTATTTGCATTCTAATGTTGTTTAAGTATGTCATATTGTATTCACATTTTCTAATTTGCATTCTAATGTTGTTTATGTATATTATTATATTCACATCTATTTAATTTTACACATTTTTTTATTTAAGATAGATAAAATATTGATTTTGAGTAATTAAAGAGAGCAAAAAGTTTTTTCATAGGTGATCAGATTGTAGTAAGGTAAAGGAGTGATGTTGGATAAGATCGAAACATAATAATATATTGTTAGAAAATATTTTATTATTTGATGATTCCTAATTTTTCAATCGACTCTTTCTTTTGTTTATCTTTCATATTACGATTATTATCAATTTAATCAAAATTATTTTCTTTTAGTGTCTTACTACAATATAGATCATTACTTGAAAAGATTAAAATTCGATCCAACAATTAGAAGTCAAGGTTTATGAATTTTGTGGTCATCCTAATGTTTATACTTTCTTTTTAAAATTTTAATTTTTGTTAATGCATATCTCTAAATTATCGACGGAAGACCAAAGAAAATGAAGAATAATCTATGTGCAAAATTGATTTGATTCTTTTTATATATAGTTCTATTAGGTGAGATACATGTGCAAATCACGTATACTGAGCTAGTATATATATATATATATATATATATATATATATATATATATATAGAGAGAGAGAGAGAGAGAGAGAGAGAGAGAGAGAGAGATAGATAGATAGATAGATAGATAGATAGGAGGCTAAGTAGTATGTTGAGTGACACCTCTTAGATGCAAGAAAACCTATTTATCTTTTTTCTCCTTTTTTCTTAATTTTTTCATTTAATAATTAATTTATTTAATAATCAAAATGAATGGATCAATTACTACTCCTACATTTATTTATATTCTTTAATATAAAAGTTTAACGTTTTTAATATCCATTACTCTCATTATCTTTGATAATCATAACTCCTTTCATGATATTATTTGATATTCCATATTGTTGTCCGATAAATAGAAGCATTATAAGTCTTCTTTCCTTCATCAATAAAATTAAGGATATTTCATTCACTACATATTTTTTGAACTTACATATATTCTTTTAAAAAAATTTTATTTGTGCACCTTCTAAAATATCTTTATTTTTTTCTTTTGGATATTCTGTTGTTGTTCCTCCTCCTTCTCCTTCTCCTTCTCCTTCTCCTTCTCCTTCTCCTTCTCCTTCTTCTTCTTCTTCTTCTTCTTCTTCTTCTTCTTCTTCTTCTTCTTCTTCTTCTTCTTCTCCTTCTCCTTCTTCTTCTCCTCCTTCTTCTTCTCCTTCTTCTTCTTCTCCTCCTCCTTCTTCATCTTCTTCTCCTTCTTCTTCTTCTTCTCCTCCTTCTTCTGATTCTTCTTTTTCTTCTGATTCTTCTTCTGATTTTTTTTCTTCTGATTCTGACATTTTAATTGATTTGCTAAATTCATAAATGAGATTACAATAAATTTGTTATTATTATTATTATTATCCCATATTATTTGTAACTTCTAAGTAAGAACAAGTATGATTTAAATCTATTTTCTTACAATTCTTATTTATAATTTATTAATTTTTGTGATGTATTATTTTTTACAGGGCTATGAAGAATATCAAATTGTGAGCGGATGAAACGAAGATGAAATGATGACTATGTGAAGATTTGAGGAGTAGGACATAAGAACCACTTGATATGAATATTATTTGTGGAATGATATAGGGAGATGTCCCTCTTTGGCTCTGATATCCTAATATGTGATTGTAGAATTTTCTCTGAAATCCGTGGGAATAAGGGACTTCCTCTACGCCATGTGCTAGGCATACAACGACGTATGTCCAACTAAGTAAAAAAATAAAAACCCAAAAACTGTAATGACTTCAATCCACAAATCAACATTGTGTTCCCCCATAACGACGCCAATTTCTTGATGATGTCCAAGCAACACATCCTTTTAAATAATGATACAGTCATTATCAAGATATAGTAACCCAACAAAGGTTGGGGTCGAATCTCAAGGGAACACGTAGAATTATAGTTATCAACAGTTGTAGTCTATGGGCAGTACTGTAAAGTAATTAGAGGAATTTATTTGTAGTAGTCTCGAGCAAGAAACAATATTAAGTTTGGTTAAAATTATATATAGGTGAACACTAGGATTGCATCCCCCCTGGCTTCTCAACTCTGTAGGTTTATCGTACTATGTTTAACCAACCCAATACCTTGCATGTAAAATCGATAAGTTATGTAATTTCTACAGTCTTTTGGATGAGTAGAAGGATTTCACCCTTTACCTTTTGAGTCTCAAAATTTCGCAATACTAAACCTTATATTGATCCCAGATAACTATTACTTTTTGAGTCTCTAGTTATTAGATGAAAGCTAATAGTCATTCACCATATTCCATTGCGTGGCAATGGATCGACAATTAACTCCCAAATTACTGTTGTCATTATCTTTTCCTAGTCACTAATCCTCTTTTGGAGTAAGTAGCAATATGTTGATAGGATCCTAATGTTTCCAACCGCTAAGACAACTATTATAATAAAGATAACGCAATGCATGCCATAGGTATTGGTTCAATTCAACAATTACACTTCTCCTACTTCGTCAATTAGCCAGGGTTTGCACAACCCTAGCTATGGCTTTTTAGCCGCTCATACTTGTGAAGAAATCAATAACATTCATATTTGAAGGCAAAGATGAAATCACAATGATAAGATGAATGAAAATCCACAACCGTAAACTAATTAGTCAATTAAAGTCAATATAGAGAAATCCCAAGATCAAAGATGGATCTTGAAATCAAAATATGTTTCTAAGTGTTAAAAGTGTGTAACCTCTACTAAAAAGTACATAAGCGGTAGTTATAGTACAAGAGAAAACCCTAAAAACCAAGCTCGAACGAAATAGGAGAAAATTGGATTGGCAGCCACATGTAGTCTGCAGTTGCGGTTTGGGCACGGGGGAAGGTTGTACCTTCGGTTTGGCCCCAGGTGCAGTGACGAACCGTAGGTACCGGATGGGAAAAATTTCTTCTAGTCAGTTCTCAAGATTTTGGCTTTCGTGCACCCTCTTTGTGTACCTGTGGTCCATAGGTCCTACCTGCGATCCATAGGTCACTTAGTAGGTGTCGGGAGTCATTTTTTCAACTCTTCTTCAACTCTCGAACATGCATTCATCATGATCAAGCTGGAAAATATCCGAACATTCATAATCGCTCCAAAAGTGGTCAAAAGCACCTTTTCACCATTTTCATGAACTTATCATCCAAAACCAGGTTTTCTTCAAAACATAACCTAAACAAATCAAATCTAACAAAAAGTCTTCAGAAACCTGTATATTTTTCTTGTTTTAAGCGTCAAAAGTACTATATTATTATAGCACATCAATAGTGTTTTAAGGTATTCCCATAGTGTTAGCAAACTAAAATGCATGAACTAAAATGGGGGTGGGCAATTGGTTTGGAAAGTTCTTTGATCAAAATCAAATCAAACTACAACTTAAAGCGACGATTTTGGTAAATATTTCAATTTAGGGTAAATCTTGGGAATATGTCTTCCTAGGGGAAAATGATGCATGGGTCATGATAATTGAATGCAAATTCTAGTCATAAACTAAATGGGTAGGCTATGTTAGGAATTGTTGAGACTAGTCTGTCATCAAAACCTCAAGATTATCATCCATGGACCCTTTTGGATACCTCATAGATGTGGCATCAAATCTACTCGATACCTCAATTGGGCATCCCTATTTCTAGAAAAATGCCTAAGAATTTGCTAATTCTCAACTCACACTCATTTCTAAGATAGTGAAAAAACAAAAAACTACATCTACTATTGTTCACTATTGCCTTGTAACCCATATCCCTCTTTCATGGATGATATAGGATCTAAAAATTCACTAACATCCCTCTTTTAAGGATGATGTGAGCTTTTGAGAATTTGGGGTTTTCAACCACAAATCTATTTTAGGAATTTGGGGCTTTCACCCACAAATCCCAACTAATTCAAGCAAGCAATAGTGAAACCCACAATCAATGACCAAGATTCTACACTAATAAATCACAATCCACACATATTTGCACCCTATTTCAATATAGTCCCAAGATATTGTTTAGCTACTCATAAAGTTAGGGAAGATAAATATACCAAATTGATTGTTCCGTGCTTCCATTAAAATTTTCAATAAAAATTAATCCACTATCCAACTTCAATTGCAACCAAAACTAATTAAAGAATTAACCACACTAAGTTTCCCCAATTTGGTAGGGTTTTCAAAGTCTCCAATTTCAATTTCAAAGTTCAATAATGTCAAAGGGGAAAAGGGTTTGGGCCTTATAAGGGAATTGGGGTCGGCTATGTCAAATTACAGAATTTCCCCTAGGCATAAACCCACGATCACCACATACTGGTCGGGATCACAGCCACCACGACCGCCATAATATCATCACGATCTTAGGAATTTGACGAATCTTGACTGGCCGCGATCGTGGCCCTCATACCGTGATTGCAGTAACTGAAACCAGTTCTTGTTCATGGTCTTCCAGCTTTTGCACTTCTCTTCTTTTTTTGATCTCTTTTAAGCTCAATTCCACATCTTTCCTTTTTATCACTTGTATACCTGTAAAATGTGAAAATTATTGCATTCAACTAACAAAATTGTCTCATTCATGACTTTAAATCATAGTAGTGTGCACGAATTTTGAATGTAAACGAGTGGTAATTTCATCACTCATTAACCCCCCCCCCCCCCAATTTGAGCCATTTCTTGTCCTCAAGCAATACTACCTTTTACTCAATGAGACCATGCAAATTTAAGCCCATTTATACAACCAAATGATCATAATGACTTCAAACTTGATTAACACCACAAGTATCTCTCAACATGGGCAAAGGTATTCTCACGACTCCCCTTCACATGAAGCACACTATAAAATATGCAAAGGACTTTAATAAAAAATAATGCAACACTCACCAAATATCTAGTGGTACTCCCAATCGATAGCAACTTAACTATACTCCTTTGTCTATTTTTGGAAAAATGACAATTTCACCAACCTCAATTTGTTTACATGCCACCTCACAAGAAGGAAATCCCACACACCAAATTATCAAATATGAAACAAGGGATGTTAGTGCAAAACACTCTCTCTCAAAATGAATCTCTCAATGCTAACAAGTACCACACCATAAGCTTGCCCTTATTTTTAATCGCCACTATAATAACTAAACTTGGTTGGTGATCTCTAAGGGCTTTTAGAGATTGTAATGTAGGTTTGGGGAAGGGTAGGATATTCTTTAGGAACAAAGTGGTTATACCCTCCTTGAATAGCTACATCACATTATTTAACACAACTTTTGACCATGGACCACTTCCTTTGTTTTCAATATTCACACATGCCTACATTTAACTACCTTGATTTACCCAATTCTTTAAAAGCATTTTCTCTTGACGTTGTCTTTTTCTATCTCATGCTATTCCTTCATTTGATGAATCCTTTCTTTTTCACTTTTTCCACTTCTTTTTCTTTTCTAAGCACCATAGGCATCCACTTACATTATCATGTCCCAAGTCATCCCTTCCAAACTTACCACCCTCAACTTAGGCATTTGACCTCAATTATTATTTTTCAAGTTCAAGTAGGGTAGGGTCCAAAAGAGGGAGAAACTTTGAATTGTCCAAGGCTTGTAATGTAGTTTCCAAAGAAAGTCTTGAAGGCTCAAAGTGGGTAACTAAGGGTACTATTCTATGTATGGGTAGACTATTTAGGCTAAAGTGGGTTTCTATATTCACAAAGATGGCCTAAGATCATTTAACCAACCAAGCATAATCACAATTAGCCTTGAGAGACTAACGAGGCAAGTTCTAGATGGTACAGTCATGCATTAGAGTTAGAAAATTATGCTCATCGCACATGACATGAAAACTTTTCAAGGAGACTCAATTGCACTTCCTATTAGAGACAAAAGAGAGTATTTACCAATTTCTACAAGCTAAAGACTTTGGAGTCACAAAAAGAGGTAAAGTATTGTTACAAAATTTTTCACATACATGCCCTTGGTGTTCAAAATTTTTGAATGGAGGGGTGTGGTTGCTTCGCATTTGTACCACACATAATTTGCTAATTATGGCACCAAAACAAGCCGTCGTCTCACATTTCAAATTTTATGAGGGCAAACCATATGACTACTCAGACTTCACCATCGGTATAAGTGCAATCCCAAATCCAAAATGCCATATGTACTTAGATTTCACTTGCATTTATAGCTCAAAACCTAATCACAATGATTTCCCTTAAGAATGTTGTCACTCAATCTATCATAGTGAAAGGCTCGTCTGATTTCAATTACAAAAAACACTACAATCTCTATGATTAGGGGTAAACTTTTTAAATTACAAGGCTCGAACATAAAAGTAACCCCAAACCCCCAACTTAAAGACTTGAAGTGTCCTCATTGCAGCATACAAAAGAAGTACAAGGGTTAAGGGGTACTCCCTTAAGCCGTAACATGACTTTTCCTAGGATTTCGTGATCACAATACCGAAATCACGGCCCTCAAAGCGCAATTGCAGTATCTGAGGCTGATTTTCACCCTTTTTTTTTCCTACACATCTGCCATTTTCCAGCTCTATTTTTCCCTTGTTTTTCTAGACAATTAACTTGTGTCAAAACACCTACAAAACATCAAAAATGTAAAAAGTGGGTCAAGGATGGGTTGTCTCCCATCAAGCGCCTAGCTTAACATCATAGAACAACTCTTCTTTTTCACCATGTAGTGTCTTTGAAATGTACTAACTCCACCTTGGACAACCCGGGACCTTTCATATTATAGTGCTTCACCCTTTGGCCATTTACTACAAACCTCTTTTTTTCATGATCTTTCAATTCAATTGGACCACTAGGGTAAACCTTTGAAATCACAAAGGGTCCCGACTATTTAGAATGAAGCTTTCCCATAAAGAGTTTCAAACAATAATTGTAAAGGAGTACACTATCGCTGACATGAAATTCCCGCCTTAGTATTTTAGCATCATATCCTTTCTTCATTTTCTCCTTATAGAATGCGGAAATATCATAGGCCCTCAGTAAGAAATATTCCAACTCGTAAAGATTCGTGACCCTCGCCTCGGAAGCTTCTTCCCAATTCATGTTTAACCTCTTCAAAGCCTACAAGGCTTTATGATTAAGCTCGACGGTCAAGTGACATGCCTTACCGAACACAAATTGGTAGGGAGACATACCAATTAGGGTTTTGTAGGCCGTTCTATAATCCCAAAGTGACTCATCAAGCTACCTTCCCCAATTAGTTCGGCCTATATTCACGGTATTCTCGAGTATAGCTTTGATTTCTCAATTTGAAACTTCGACTTAGCTACTTGTTTGGGGGTGATATAGGGTAGAAACCTTGTTCTATACCCCATACTTGTCAAGAAGGTCCTCAAATACCTAATTGCAAAATTATGAGCCTCCATCACTAATGATGGCACACGGTGTTCCAAATCATGTAAAGATGTATTTCTTCAAAAAGAAAGTGACGATTTTGCTCTCATTATTGAAAAGTACCATAGCTTCCACACATTTACAAACATAATCAACCACCACTAATATATATTTATTTCCAAAGAAGCTCACAAAAGGGCCCATAAAATCAATTCCCCACAAGTCAAAGAGTTCAACTTTAAGATTTAATCTAAAGGGCATTTCATGTCTTCTCCAGATGCCACCTTGCATTTGACGTTGGTGACATACTTTTATCCACTCAATGTCATCCCTATGCATGGTGGGCCAATAATATCCATATTGAAGAATTTTAGCGGCAATTCAGATCCCCCCATGGTGACTACCGTAAGGTGAAGAGTGGCATGCTTCAAGGATATCCTTCATTTCGACTTCCATAAAATTATGCCTAATCACACCATCCGTGCACTCCTGAAATATGAAGGGTTCATCCAAAAAATATTTTTTTTACATCGAACAAGAACCACTTCTTTTGATGATAGCTAAGCTCCTCGAGAAGTACACCATTCGCCATATAATTGGCATAGTTGGCATACCATGGTGCGCCTTTTACCAATATTGACATGACTAACTCATCAAAAAAAAGCATTGTCAATCTCAATTTCCCCATGCTTTTCATGATTACTATCAAGACAAGAAAGATGGCCAGCCACTAGGTTTTCATACCCTTTTCGATCTTTTACCTCAAAATAAAATTATTGCAAAAGTAAGATCCATTTAATTAGGAATGGATTAGCTTCCTTCTTCACCATGAGGTATTTAAGGGCATATGATCCATGTGCAGCACCATTTTTGTGCTTAACAAATAGGCGCAAAATTTCTCAAAAGCATATACCATTGCCAATAATTCTTTCTTGGTAACAGTGTAGATATGTTGTGCATCATTCAAGGTTTTTCTCTCATAATTGATAGGGTGAAATAGCTTTTCCTTTCATTGACCTAGCACCTCACCTAATACGATCCTACTTGTATCATACATCACTTTGAACGAGGATGACCAATCTGGAGCTACAATAATGGGAGCCGGTATAAGAAAATCCTTGAGACAATTAAAGGACTTCAATCATGCATCATCAAAATTGAATTTTGACTCCTTTTCAAGGATCCTGCACATTGGATGAGCTATTTTGGAGAAATTCCTAATAAATCGCCGATAGAACCCGACATGCCCAATGAAACTTTGAGCACTCTTTATGGAAATGGGGGGTGGAAACTTGGAAATTACCTTTAACTTAGCTTGATCAACTTGTATACCATTCCTTGAGATCTTGTGGACAAGGAAATACCCCCCTTGACCATGAAATAAAATTTCTCCCAATTGAGGACAAGGTTGGTTTCCACACATTCTTCAAGTACCTTGCTTAGATGCTCAAGACACGACTCAAATGAGTTTCCCACAACCAAGAAATCATATATGAACACTTCCATCAAATCCTCAACCATATTTGTAAAGTTGATAGCATACAATGTTGAAACATTGCCGGTGCATTACACAAACCAAAGGGCATCTACTTGAATGCGAATGTACTATAAGGGAAAGTGAAAGTTGTATTCTCTTGGTATTCTGGGGAAATACAAATTTTATTGTACCCAAATAACCATCTAGAAAGCTATACCACCCCACCCAGCCAACCTATGAAGCATTTGGTCCATAAAGGGCATAGGAAAGTGGTCCTTTTTGGTCCAAGAATTCAACTTTCTGTAGTCCATGCATACCCGCCACCCCATGACTGGTCAAATGGGAATAAGTTCATTCTTGTAATTCTTAAATACCGTAATGTCACCTTTCTTTGGAACACATTACACCGGTCTTACCCAAGTGCTATTGGAAATTAGATAGATGACTCCCATGTCAAGCCATTTTATAATTTCTTTCTTCATAACCTCTTGCATGGGTTGATTTAGTCTCCTTTGATTCTCCACACTCTGCACATAATCTTGTTCTAATTTGATCTTATGGGAACAAATGTCGGGGGTTATTCCTTTGATGTCTGTAATTATCCATCCAATGGATCAAATTAACTTTTTCACCACCAACTTTAAAGCTTTCACTTAGTAGGGCTCGACATCACTTTCAATGATGATATTCAAGGTGTCTCTATCTCCCAAGAAAAAATATTGGAGATGCGGTGGCAATGGATTTAACTCAATTTGTGGTGGACTAAGAATGGACGGCTTTACGGGAGGGGTCTCACGGTTTTTAAGATCAAGGTCCAACTTTACCGGGTTCTTGGTGTAGGATCCAAGTCCCGTTAAAGATACGACCACTTCAGCGAATGCTTCTACTTAGTATCATTTGCAATTCCACAAGACTCTAACCAACTAATCATCCACCAAACTCACATCAACATAATTCGTCACCTCAACATCGATGGCCTCGATCACGTCAGCTCTTTATTATTCAGGCAAAACTTTATCTCGCCGCACTCTACATCAAATAATTATTTCTTGATGGCTAAGAATGGCCTTTCGAGAATAATAGGAATTTCATGGTCCAAAGCACAATAGAGGATCACAAAGTTGGTCGAGAAGATGAACTGGTCAACTTTAACTAGCACATCATGAAGTACTCCCATAGGTGTCTTGATGGATCGGTCGGCCTTGATCAATTTCATCATCATAGGTTGGGATTTCCTCAATCTAATCTTGTGAAATATGGCATATGGCATCAAATTTACACTCACCCCGAGGTCACACAAGGCTTTTACAAAGTTGAATATTCCGATGGTACGAGGAATTATGAAAGCACCAGGGTCTTTCTTCTTTTTTTCCATCGTTCTTGACATAATGGCACTATAATGATGTGTTATTTCTATATATCATCCTCCACAAGCCACTTTTTGTAGACCAAATCCTTCAGAAATTTAGCATACCCCGGCATATCTTGCAAGGCTTCTATTAAAGGAATGTTGATAGAAAGGTTGCTAAATTTATCAAGGAACTTTTTGAACTTTGTATTTTTTGCTTTTTTCAAGACCTGTTGAGGAAAATGGGGAGGAATTATGATTGGTGACTTTGAGGCAATTTTACATTCTTTCATCTTTGCATTTTCAAGTATAACCTCATTTATCCTTAACTCATCATTATTCGACCTCTTCCTCTTCACATTTGCTTGCTCATTATTTTCTCTTTTATCGGGATCATCATCAAGTTCCATTCCCTTGCCAAGAATTTTTCCACTTTGAGTGACAATAACTTTTTTTGCCATACCACTCGGTATTTCTTCATTTTGTCTTTCCATGAGGTGCAATGATATTTGATTCTATTTTTCCTTTAGTTGTTGGATAGTGGTCGAATGAGATCAACCATTTGATGTAAATTGGAGAAATCATTCCTCATTTTCTTCACTATTTTGCTGGTCCCCTCAACTCTAACCAAGATTCAAATAAAAATATCTATATTAATGAATTCCCCCTTTCGCATTGAGGAATACCCCTGTTTTCATTGTTCCGACCTTGATTCCTATATTGCCTTTTAGAGGCAATGTGGAAACCCTCTGGATAATTTGGCAACCATCTCTTCCAATCATCAAGTACCTTTTTTTCCACCTCTTTAAATGCCTTGGTATCCTTTGCATCTATAACATTGACTCTTTTAATGAAGGTTTCCAACACATGTTTAGTAAGAAGTTCAAAAAGTGACATTACCTTGATCATGCTTGAATCTCTTTCCTCCTCTTTACATCTTTTATCTTGACACACAAAGGATGAGGAGGGATATCCCACGACCACCTCAACATCCTTTATGTGCCAAACCCTATCCATACTAGCCACTTGATCTAACACCTTTGATGCAACCCCATGCGATGATTTTATAAGGGATTCACCGGATGAATTGTCCACTATGGCTTTTTTGGTTGGTTCCAATGCCCTACAGAATACTTGGAGAATCATATTCTTTGGCATCTTATGATTTAGGCATTTCAAAAGCTTCTCCTTAAATCTCTACCATGCTTCATACCAAGGCTCCTTATGAAATTGACAGAAGTTTATGATCTCATCCCACAATTGTAACATTTTTTAAGGTGGGAAGTATTGATTTAAGAGAGCCTCTGTAAGCGTGACCCATTAGGTGATTGACCCAGCTGGAAGAGATCTTAGCAATAATACCACCTCACCCAGTAGAGAAAATAAGAAGAGGAATAATTATATGGATTCTTACGAGATATAGGCAATATCAAAGGGGGCACACACTTCTACAAAGTTCTTCAAATGCAAATTGGGGCCTTCAAGAGTTCACCCCCAAAAAAACACTTCATCTAATGCAATTGGAGCATAACGCTTATGACATAAAATATATTATTTCCCTCGATAGGGAGAATATGAACGGCACTAACATGCTCTTTGTCACCAAGATAATCCATAGCTTCAACATGTTTATATGATGGATTGTAAATAATTCCCTCTTGACTCATGGTTATTCGGAAGAAATAATGATCACTTACAAAGAACCAAAAACAACAAAAAGTAAATCAAAATCACCAAAAGGGTATACCCAAAGCTACAATTAACACCGTATAAGTGAAAAGTAAGTCTCACTCCCCAGCAATAGCGCCATTTTAATCACACTCACCTATACCATTGTGTTTAGTAGAGGATGATTGTTGTCAACAAAGCTCAACTCGCGTTAAGGTCAAATCCACGAGAAGCGAGTCTAGTCTTCAAAACTAATAAGCGTCGATAGCATCTAAATGTTATCCATAGTTTAAGCAAAATAAAATACAATAATTAAAATTGGGAGAATTGGTTTGGAAAGTTCTTCGATCAAAATCAAATCAAACTACCAACTTAAAGCGACAATTTTGGTTGAGATTTCAATATAGGATAAATTTTGGGAATATGTCTTCCTAGGGGAAAATGATGCACGGGTCATGATAATTGAATGAAAATTCTAGTCATCAACTACATGGGTAGGCTAAGTTAGGAATTCTTGAGGCTAGTTTGTCAACAAAACCTCAAGATTATTATCTATGGACCCTTTCAGATACCTCATAGATGTGGCAGTCAAATATATTTGATACCTCAATTAGGCATCCCTATTTCTAGAAAGATGTCCAAGACTTAGCCAAATTAAAACTCACCCTTATTTATAAGATGGTGAAAAAGAGAAAAAACTACATCTACTATTGTTCAGTATTGCCTTGTCACTCATATCCTCTTTCAAAGATGATATAGGATCCAAAAAATCACTAACATCCCTCTTTCAAGGATGATGTGAGCTTTTGAGAATTTGGAATTTTCACCCACAAATCCATTTTTGGAATTTGTAACTTTCACCATCAAATCCCAACTAATTCAAGCAAGCAATAGTGAAACCCACAATCAATGACCAAGATTCTACACTAATAAATCACAACCCCACATATTTGCACCCTATTTTAATATAATCTTAAGATAAATTATTTATCTATTCATGCAGTTAGGAAAGAGAAATATACCAAATTGATTGTTCAATGCTTCTATTAAAATTTACATTTAATAATAATCCACTATCCAACTTTAATTGTAGCCAAAACTAATTGAAAAACTAACTACACTAAGTTCCCTAATTTGGTTGGGTAATCAAAGCCTCCAATTTCAATTTCAATTTCAAAGTTCACTAATGTCAAAGGGGAAAAGGGTTTATGACTTATAAGGGAATTAGGGTCGGTTATATCAAATTACAGAATTACTCCTAGGCATAAACCTGTGATGTCGCGTTCGGCGCATACTGGCCACGATTGCGGCCATCGCGACTGCCATAAGATCATCACAATTGTGGGTATTTGAACAATCTTGACTGGCTACGATCACATCTCTCAAACTGCAATTACAGTAACTGAGACCAACTCTTGCTCATGGTCTTCTAGTTTTTTCACTTCTCTTCTCTTTTGGATCCCTTTTAAGCTCAATTCCACATCATTCCTTTTCATCACCTGTATAACTGTAAAATGTGGAAATTAGGGCGTTCAACTAACCAAGTTGTCTTATTCATACCTTTAAATCATGGTATTGTACACGAATTTTGAATGTAAATGCGTGGTAATTTCACCACTCATTAGGAGGGCTTTGATTCAAGTCCTGGGTATTTCAAACTTATTTTAGGCTATTGGGTAGATTTGGTGTAAGCAAAACAAGGTGTGGGACCCATATTTAATCAAAATGATCTTGGATGAAATTTTTGATAATTTCATTGAGTCTGGAATGTCATATTTAATATGGAAGCATGGTTTATTTGTGTGCACGTGATTCTGAATAAATCTCGAGCACCTAGTCGGAGTTCATTTGGACTTAGAAAATTTGCTAGTTTACCAACACTGGGTTTAGGCCCATTTAAATCTTCACTATCATGAGGATTAGGCTGCATTTACGAAGGGTCAAGTCATTAACCCTTGCATTCGTGAGCCCTCTCTCTCACATTCGCGGTGAATAGCTGCCATGACTATGTACGTCTTCTTCTCTGCATTCATAATGGTATTCCCGTGTTGTTCATCACATTCATGATTTGTTTATCACATTTGTGATGAACTAATTTCCTATGCATCGCGATCGCAATCACAACCATGGTTCCTCGCGATCGCAATGGGTAACCCCTAGGCCTAAGTATTGTTGTCTACCCCATTTTTCTCTCATTTTTAAGTTCCAAATCTACCATTTTTAGCCCAAGGATCTTAAGAAATCATGGGCTATCATAAATTGGAGCTAAGTATATGTAGAGGATGATGAAGCTACCATTTCCTACTAATTTATTGTAAGTTTTTGGACTAATCCTCCATTTAATTCTTATTTTCCCCTCTTTTGTTATTATCTTTCTAGGTTGATTTGTCACGACTCAAAATCCAAGGGTCATGATGGAACTTTTCGTGGCTAACCTTGACAAGTAAGTCTATCACCCAAATTGATACACAAGGAAAAAAGACAACAATAACCCCAAGGAAGGACTCCTAGAACGAATGCGAATCATATAAATATAATGAAAGCAGAAAGAAACATAACTAATAATGCCATATCACATAAATTCCAAAACCTGGTGTCACAAAGTAAGAATTACTAATACAATCCACAAATCAAATACATAAGAAATCCAACGGGAATAATTCTGTCTCTGAATACTAGTAAAGACATAGTCTAATACAGAAATATAGAGGTGGACTCCAGACATATAAAATCCAACCACTTCCTTGAATGACTTCGAAAGCACCCAAATCAACCACTGTGAGGTACACTCAAATCAGGATCTGCACCAAAAGGGTAAAGTAGAGGTGAGTATGGTCCATTTGTACTCAATATGTATCATTATGTAATACCCCAGATATTTGGTCCATGAAAAATTTCTAAGTTTTGAAACTCAGTGCCAAGACTACGACTCTCCTTACGATTCATAACGAGTCATTATGGGTCGTAAGAACCCAACCATATCCAAACTAGTGTGTGCCCTTAGTATGGCTGTCTTGGTGATGACTAGGACCCTACGAGTCATAGTGTTACAAATTATAGGTAAACCAGTGTATTATCCTAAGTTCCTATCATGACTACGACTAGAATGTTACGAGTCATAATATTGCGAAACGATTCGTATGGTTCTCGTAATCAGTCCAGTGTGAGTGCCCAAGAATTACTTTCTAGACTACGACTAGACTAAATGAGTCGTAGGGTGAATCTATGAGTAGTAAGGTCACCCATTAGTGACTGGGTGATTGTTTTTATCTTTTATTTAAGGAGCACTTTGGTTATTTCCCTTCTTCCCTAATTAAAATCCACGACCATAAAATACATTGAGGACCCTATTTTTAGCCTTAAACAAAATCAAAACACTCTTTCTTATCTCTCAAGTCTCTCAAGAAAAACATTAGAATTTCCAAAGGGTTTGATTATCTAAGGCTTCCAATGGTGAACCACCTCCATAATTGTGATATTCTCAGGCATGTTACTCTTCCCCAATTCTTATTTTATGAAAATGATATATTTTAAATGGTTTATTTGTATGGATTTGACTGTGGGTTTTGATATGGTTAAGGGTTTTGGAATGGTTAATCTTTGAATTATTTTCCCATGGCTTTTATGAGTTGTTCACGCTTTTAATTGAATATTTTAAACTAATGGGGTGCATGGGTGTGGTAATTAGAATGGGGTTAAGGTTGTCCCCCAAATTGATGTTTTGAACTTGGAATTAGTTTTGACTAATTTTGTTCCCTCAACCTATTTGTGTAAATTGCTTTGAATTGCGTAAATTTTTACTTAGTTTGACTTACTCACTATTACTATTGCATTGCATAAATGGTTAAACAAAGAAGATGAATTTTAAAGGCCTTGTTTCCTATGTTTTTATTTGAAACTTGAACAAAGGAGCTCGAGACATTCCTCCAATCTGATTTAATGAACAACGGGGATTGAGGAATTACCCCAAGTTAATGTGGCTATTATGGCATAGAGATAAACTTGCAAGTGTAAGGGTATGACGATACCCATGGTATGCCTTAATGGCTAATTATTTTCTTAATGAATGAGTTATGTGAAACTTATTTTAAATTGGCTTAATAGGAGTTATGTAGCTAAGCTGTAAAGGTATGGATCTTGGATGTCTTATACTGGAAACTTATGTTTTCCGATGTGAGGTTTGGTCTTGAAGACCGTGTGCATAGTTTACACTATTGATATAGTTATACCTTGGATTGATGTGGGGCTGGGGCATTTTGTAGTCTTCCTTGATACCTCTGATTCATGCAACTAACATGTACTGGGGCCCTTTCATTAGGGGGAGATAAACCCATGTAGCCCGTAGGTGCCTGTTTATGACGGTTGAGCTACATAGTCCAAGATAATATTTTACTACATTCTAAACCTTGATCCCCATCCCGACATATTATTTATGTATGTATATGATTATATTCACATATTTTTGAATTGGATTTGACTTGGCATTATACTATCTTATATCCCTGATTACATGCTGGTGCTTAACTCATAAACCATCTCCATACGTTGTATCCTTATACGATCCAGGCACCGGAGATACTTCTACTTTTTCTGTGTAGTGTTAGGTGGATCAGCTTGATTCATCGGTCGGTTGTGGTGAAGTGTTGAATTTCTATTTTTTATAAGACTTGATCATTCCATCAGTTTACTTTTATAAAGTAGAATTGAATATTTCATACTAACATTATCATTGTCATTATCAGGGTCGGGGGTATATCCCGACTTAGATTATTTTCGAATTGGTTGAGGCATTGGGGATATTATTATTAATTGGGTTTTGATGTTGGCACTCTTAGTTGTCTTTCAGTTTATTATTCTTCTATCTTGTTATATGTTTGGTTTTCAACCGCTGCTAGGTGTGTTGTGTTCTGTTGGCTAGGCAAAGAGGGTGGTTTCCTGTTCTCGGTAGACTTGAGATACCCGCCATGACCAGGCCCTAGTTTTATTAATAGAATGCCATGCTACTTCTGATTGCCCTCGTGGTGTTCTATTTATCCCCACTGATCCTTCTCCTTTTGGTTTCACTTCGCACAGTCACCTCCAGGAGATATTATTAATGCAAAGTTCTATCATTCTATACATCTATTGACCTAGTTGGTGACATCTCAGTCATGTTAGTCGGGTCCTGCTGGTACTGTTGTGAGTTCTTCTAAGGTTACCCGAGTTGGTCAATTTATGAGGCTCAATCCTCCGACCTTTACTGGCTCTAAGTTCGAGGAAGATCCTTAAGGGTTCATAGATGAGATGAAGAAGATTTTCTGTGAGATGCATGCTTATAACTCCAAGGGTGTGGAATTTGCCATATATCAGTTAAAAGATATGGCATATTAGTGGTATAAGGAATGGGATTATACGAGGGGTGATGATGAAGAGTTGAGATTATGGTATGACTTTTCTAGTTCCTTCTTAGATCTTTTCTTTTCTCGGGAGTTGAGGGAGGCTAAAGCTGAGGAGTTTATGAACCTTAAATAGGGAAGGATGACTGTGAAAGAGTATTCCCTAAAGTTTCACCAGATGTCCTATTATTATTTTGAGCTAGTTTCAAGCATGAGAGATAAGACGAGGAGTTTATTTCGGGCTTATCTCGAGACTTTGTATTTGAGTGCAAGGTTGTCATGCTGAATAATGAAATGGATCTCTCTAGGCTGGTGGTGTATATGCCGAAGATTAAAGATGAAAAATAAAAACAAGATGATATGGGGGAGGGGAAAAGTAAGAGGTACAGGTATTCTGAGCAGGGCGGAGGCCAACAAAATAGTGGTAAAGACGACAGGTAGTGGTCTACGAACAAGTGAGGAAATTTTGGTTCTTTTTTTATGGCTAGTACTTCATATCCTAAGCCATCCGGTGATTGCTGTTTGTAAAGCAATAGTGAGTTTCAGGAACAAGGTTCCTAATATCATGCCAATAGTGCACAGTCAATCCCATCACATCCTGCTTATAGATTTTTGTGGATAGTTGCACCATGTATTTTGTGATAAAGAGAGGAATAAGTGTTTAGATGTGGACAACCTGGCCATATTCAGAGGAACTGTCCTTTAAGCGATGTTGCTACTGGGCTAATAAGGTCCCAGTTGCTACTTCTTCTACTCCTGCACCAAAGGGTGCTACTTTTGGCTCTGTTACTTGTCGATATCATCTGTATGCTTTTTCCACCCTTCAGGATTCAAAGGCGTCTCCTGATATTGTTATTGGTATGCTAAAACTTTTCTGTCATAATGTATATTGTCTGCTTGATCTCGGGTGTACCCTTTTTTATGTGAAACCTTATGTGTCTATTCATTTTAGTTTTGGTCCTGAGTGTATTCATGATCCCTTTTCTGTGTCTACCCCGGTAGGTGACTCTATTATGGCTAGAAGAGTCTATAGGGGTTTTATGGTATCCATCTGTGGTAGAGAGACGTTAGTGGATCTGATTAAATTGGTCATGTTAGACTTTGAGGTGATTTTGAGGATAAAATTAGTTGCACTCGTGCTATGCGTATCTTGAATATAGGACCCAAAGGGTTAGTTTCCAATTCCTGAATGAGCCGGTGATTGAGTGGGAAGGTAGTTCCTTAGTGCCTAAGGGAAGTTTCGTTTCTTATCTTAGAGCCCGGAAGTTGATTCCAGGGGGTGTCTCTATCACTTGGTCCCATTTAACGATTCTAACTCGGAGAGTCCTTCTTTGAAATCTATTCTTGTGGTCTACGAGTTTCTCGAGGTGTTTCTTAATGATCTTCTTGGTGTTTCTTCTAATAGAGAGATAGATTTTAGGATTAATCTTTTACCAGACACTTGTCCTATCTCCATCCCTTAGTATAAAATGGCTCCGGCTGAGTTGAAAGAACTCAAGGAGCAGCTGGGGATCTTATTAATAAGGTTTTATTCGCCCTATTGTTTCTCTGTGGGGGGATCCAATGCTCTTTATGTGTAAAAAGGATGGTTCCCTTCGAATGTGTATTGATTACCACCAATTGAATAGGGTGACTGTAAAGAATAAGTACCCTCTTTCGAGGATTAATGATCTATTTGACCAGCTTCAGGGAGCGAAGTACTTTTCTAAGATTGATCTTCGGTCGGTTTACTATTAGTTGAAGATTAGCGAGGTAGATATCCCTAAGATTTCATTCTGTACTCGATATGGCCATTATGAGTTCTTGGTCATGTATTTTGGTTTGACAAATGCCCAACGGTTTTTATGTATCTAATGAATCGGGTATTCCATCTGTTCTTAGATTAGTTTGTAATTGTATTTATTAATGATATTCTGGTGTATTCCAAGAGTAAGGTGGATCATACTGATCACCTCTGCATAGTGTTGTAGAATCTCAAAGGTTTGTGGTTGTATGCTAAGTTCTTAAAGTGCAAGTTCTGATTGAATGTTGATACTTTTCTGGGTCATGTTATTTCCAGTAAGGGGATCATGATGGATCTATAGAAAATGGTGGTGGTTAAGAAGTGTCTAGATCCACAGAAAGTGGAGAGTTTCTCATCTATTTCTACTCCGTTGACTAGACTAACTCAGAAGAAGGTGAAGTTTCTGTGTTTAGATGCTTGTGAGGATAGCTTCGAGAAGTTGAAAGATAAGTTGAATTCAACTTTGGTTTTTTCTAATGCCCAAGATTCACCTTCACTCCGAAGATAATTGCAGTCGCTTTCAAATATAGTAACCCAACAAAGGTTGGGGTCGAATCCCAAGGGAATACGTGTACTTATGGCTCTCAGCTATTGTAATCAACAAGATAAAATGGATAAGTAAATGGGGAGTTTTGAGTATCAATATAAAAAAAATGGCAAATATCAACTTCGATTGTAATCAGTCATAGGTGATCACTAGGATTGTGTTCCCCCTGGCTCCTCAAATCCGCGTACTTATTGTGCTTTGTTGAACCAACGAGATACCTTACATGTAGAATCTGATAAGTTATGTGCCATCTGCTGTCTTTTAGACGAGCAGAAAGATTTCACCCTTTATCTTTTGAGTCTCAGGATGTTGCCTTACTAAACTTTATCATGATTCCAATTATCTATTACCTTTTGAGACTCTAGTTATTAGATGAAAGCTTACTATCTCCCTTAGATAATAACTAGTAGCGTGGATCGACAGCTAAACTTCAAATTACTGTTGTCATTATCTTTTCCTAGTCACTACTCCTCTATGGGAGTAAGTAGCAATAATCTAGGCGGGATCCTAAAGTTTACAACCGCTAAGATAGCTATTAAAGTGAAGATAATACAATGCATGCATGGGTATCAGTTCTGAACAACAATAGCACTTCCCCGACTTCGTCAATCTGCTAGGGTTTCCATAACCCTAGCTAAGGGTTTTTAGCCGCTATGCTTGTAAAGTAATCAACAATATTCATGATTGAAAACATAATATGAAATCACAATAATAAGAAGTAAAAAACTAAAATCATCCTGAATTAATAAATCAAAGTCAATACAAGAGAATTCCAAGACTAAAATCGAATCTCAGAATCAGAATATTTTTGTAAGTATCATGAGTGTGTCACTTTTACTAAAGAACACACAAACGGTATTTATAGTACATGAGAAAACCCTAAAACCAAAGTCTGAATGAAATAGGAGAAAAAGGGTTGATGACTATATGTGGTCTTCATATGCGGCCTGGCCTTGGGCGCATGTGGTATATGCGGCCTGAGACTGGGCGCATGTGGTGACCTCATATGCTCAGAACAAAAATTCCTGCACTTCAGCTCTAATGATTTTGGACTTCTAACACATGCTTTGCCTACATGCGGCCCACATGTGCTACATGTGGTCTATATGTTGACTTAGCAAGTGTCGGAAGTTATTTTTTCAGTTCTTCTTCAATTTCCACACATGTTTTCGTCACGAACAATTTGGAAAGTGTCACGAATTACCATAATTGATCACATAAGTAGCGAAAAGCATATTTTTTTTATCTTTTTCACGAACTTAGCATCCAAAACATAGTTTCTTGCAAAATATACCCAAAATGCATCATATCTAACAAAACAACCTCGAAAACTTGTATATTATCCCCATTTTAAGCGTCAAAAGTGTTATATTTCTATAGCACATAAAAACCCTTAACTTAGAACATTTGAATGTACTCAGGAAACAAAATAAAACAAAACACGATACTTAATTAGAAGAATCTAAGTTATTCAAGGTAGTCAATTAACACATTAAGCTCAAATCACAACACCCCCTCCTATCTTATCTTTTCAAAAACAACTATGTATAAATATGAAGAACAACAATGTGACACAATGGGATCAAGGTATGGCATTACATTAGCAACAGATAACCATACATAGGTGCAAGTTACACTACCCAAACACGTAAGCAGCTAGTAATATGACTCATGTGACCTCACAACAAAGATGTCCCACTTACTCATATGAAATAATGCATGTTAATGCAGGGACAATCAAGAGACACTCACACTCGGAAGAGAATTTTCAATCCATAGTTATCAAATACCATAGGCTTTCCCTTATTTTCTTTACTTAGTTATCAGACAGTTAAATTAGGATCACTATAGGACTTTTCTCGGCTTGTAATGTAGGCTTGGGGGCTGGTATGGTACATATGGACATATCAAGTGATTAAGCCTTCTTAGCACTACACTAATCTTGGGGTCTCACTTACTAGAAATTTTCTTTTTATTCCACCCTTATTTCTCCTTTTTTATTATTTATTGCACATTCAGGTTGGGTGTGGTCTTTTATTATTATTTTCACTTTTTCAAATTTTTTTCTTTTTTTTCTTTTTCTTTTCTTTGCTACCACACCCAACCCTACTATCTTTTTCTCTTATTTTACTCTTCTACATACCCACTTTATACTATGCACCCCTATGATAGCCACCTTCAACTTAAGTATTTTGCTTTAGTTGAGGTGCACAATGTCCAAGGAGGACCAAGACCAAAACAGGTTTATTGTAATAAAAATGGGAAGGTGAATGATGAAACAAGAAAAACAAGCTATAAGGCTCAAAATAGGTATCAAGGGATACTATTTCACATAGGGAAGGTCATTTAGGCTAAAAGTGGACCAACATAAAAATGGCCTATGATCTTTTCCTAACCGACTATCCTTCAACCTAGGCAAGACTATCCGGGAAAGTTCTGAATTCAACACACAAAGGGAACTAAGTAGCATCTCGCACACACATGGAACAAAGTCAATATTAAGGGCTACTACCTATTTGGTTCATGTAACTGTTAGCAAGTGATTATCATATCCCTAATCCTAATGCCATAACAAGATCCACAATATTCACACATATATATATTCACATAGTTCTAAAACACAATTTTTAGAGGGGTATCATTTTTTTAAAAAATCAATAAAACATGATAACTTCCCTAAATAATTAAAAAAACTCCTAATTACAAAAAACACAACACAATACGACTCAAATTTTAACCTAGACATGCCGGTTCTACAACCATATTGTGCCCGACAGGAAAAGAAGCATGATAATAAAAACCTGTGGCGGCTATGGTAAACCCCACCCCCAACTAAAGACTATACACTATACTCAATGCATGAAAATAATATAAAACAAAAGGAATGACGAAACTCCTGGGATGCACTAAGAGCCCATGTACCTTGGGTTGTCTCCCAAGCAGCGCCTGATTTAACATCGCGGCATGAATTAGTTCTTTTGGCTACTCAAACTTCACCAAGGTCAAGATCAACACAGAATTTTACTTCCTCCAGGTTTCCCATATAGTGCTTCACTCGCTGACCATTTACCTTGAATGAGATTTCACCATCACGCCTTATCTCTATAGCACCATGTGGGAATACCTTAACCACAGTGAATGGTCCAGTCCACCTAGATTTTAGCTTGCCAGGAAACAAGCAGAGTCTTGAATTGTACAACAAAAAAAAATCACTCGGTTTAAATACTCTTTTTTTTATCTTTCTGTCATAATATAGCTTCATTCTTTCTTTGTATATGGCTGAGCTCTCATAAGCACGGAGTCGAAATTCATCCAAATCATTCACCTTTCTCTACCTCAAGTTAGATATGTCACGCCACTCAAAATATAGCCTTTTCAATTCCTATAGTGCCTTATGCTCAAGCTCAACTAGTAGATGCCATGTTTTTACATATACAAGCTTATATGGGGAGGCTCCTATAGGGGTCTTATAAGTTTTCTGGTAGGCCCATAATGTATCGTCTAATTTTCTAGACCAGTCAGTTTTGTTGGCATTCACAGTTTTTGCCAAGATGGACTTTATCTCTCTATTAGAGACCTTAACTTGCCCGCTCATCTGAGGATGGTAAGGCGCTGCCACCTTATGTATTATTCCATATCTATCAAGCAGTGCTCTAAACAAGTGGTTGCAAAAGTAAGACCCACCATCACTGATAATTGCACGAGAAGTGCTAAATCGAGAAAAATATTTTTATTCAAAAAGGAAGTAACACTTTTACCTTCATTGTTTGGGAGTGCAACTACCTCCACCCATTTTTATACGTAGTTAAACGCTACCACAATGTACCTCATTCCATAGAAGATCACAAATGGGCCCATGAAATCAATCTCCCACACATCAAACAACTCCAACTCTAGAATTGGTGTCATGAGGAGTTTATGGCATCATGAAACATTGCCTTGACACTGACATTGGTCACAAGATTGTGAAAAATCATGAGAATCCTTGTAGATTATAGGATAGGAGAACCCATACTATAGAATTTTATAGGTTGTATGTGTACCACTATTGTGGCCCCCAACTGGTGATAAATGACAAGCTTCTAGAATGCTCATCATCTTCACCTCTAGGATACACCTCTGAATCAAATTGTCAACACAAATCCTAAATAGGTACATCTTATCCTAAAATAACTTTCTCAATTCATGCATAAATCTCCTTCGTTACAGGAAGGATAGATCTTCTGGGAACAAATCACTCGCATAAAGTTAGCAAAATTAGCAAACAAGGGTATTAGGTCTTGAGATGCTACTAAAACCTGCTCATCTAAAAATGTATTATCTATCTTAATATTATCCCCTAGTCTGTGCATTGCCTCATCCTCAAGTCTGGACAAGTAATCTGCAACCTGATTTTTTGTCCCTTTTTACACCTTTACTTCAAAATCAAACTCCTGTAGTAAAAGAACCCAATGAATCAACCTTTGTTTGGCATATTTCTTCAACATCAGGTACTTCAAGGTTGCACGATCAATGTGAACTATAACCTTAGTCCCAATCAAATAAGATCAAATTTTTTCAAAGGAAAAAAACACCGCAACCAACTCTTATTCAGTTACTGTATATTTTTTTGTGTAGGGTTTAAACCCTTGCTAGTATACTAGATCGGATGCAAAATCTTCTCTCTTTTTTAGCCTAGGAAATAACCCAAAGCCACTCTTCTTTCATCACACATGACCTCAAAAGGTGAAGACCACTCGGGAGACATAATAATGGGTGCCAAAATCACCCTTTTTTTAGGCATGTGATGGACTTGAGACGTGCATCATCAAACACAAATTTCACATCCTTCTCTAAAAGTTTGCATAAAGGATTTGAAATTTTAGAGAAGTCCTTGATTAACCTCCTATAAAATCCTGCATGACCAATAAATCTTCGTATGCCTCTAACTGACACTGGCGGTGGTAACTTTTCAACTACCTCAATCTTAGATTTGTCTACCTCAATACCATATTTGGAGATCTTGTGCCCTAGAACTATACATTTTCTCACCATGAAGAGGCATTTTTCCCAGTTAAGCACCAAATTGCACTCTTCACATCCTTATAGTGCACTAGCCAAATGGGCCAAACAATCATCAAATGGATCCCCGACCACAGAAAAGTCATCCATAAATACTTTGATCGTGTCTTCCACCATATCAAAGAAGATAGACATCATACATCTCTGAAAAGTGCCAAGTGTATTGCATAACCCGAATGGCATCCTTTTGAATGCAAAATTCCCATAGGGGCAGGTTAAAGTCGTATTTTCTTGGTCTTTGGGAGCAATCATGATTTTATTTTTACTCGAGTACCCATCAAGAAAACTCCTACTTGCTAGTCTATCCAGCATCTAATCCATAAATGACATAGGGAAATGGTCCTTCTATGTCCATTTGTTTAGCTTTTTATAATCCATGTAGACTCTTCAACTGGTCACTGGCCTCATGGGTACTAATTCATTCTTTTCATTGGGAACCACTATGATTGCCCTTTATTCGATACACATTAAACCAGGATTACCCATTTGCTGCCTCTAATGGAGAAAACCACCCAAGCATCTAACCACTTGATTATTTCCTTTTTCACCACCTCTTGCATAGAAGGATTTAGTCACCTCCAATGCTCAGTATCAGGAATATTTTTTGGTTCAAGTTGTATCTTGTGAGTGCATATACCCAATAGAATCCCCATAATGTCTGCAATAGTCCACTCAATATCTCTATTGAATTTCTGCAATACTGAAGTCACAGCTTTGACCTATGCTACAGCCAAATCTACTGTAATAATCACCGGTAAGGTATTGTTAGCCCCCAAGAATGCATACTGTAAATGAGATGGGATGTCCTTCAATTCCAATATTGGTGGTTCCTCACTAGATGGTTTTGCAGGAAGTGTGGTTCTATTCTTTAAGTCAAGATCTAGCTTCTTAGAGGCATATTTGTAAGAGTCTATGCCATGCAATGCACTACCCTGCTCATCATATTCATCTATCCCATCACTCTAAAAGTACATAATCACTATTGTCAATACTTTTACCCCTAATATTTCCTTAATAGGCACATCTACTGCAACCACGTTATCATCCACTGCATCTATAACTAGAACCACTCTCATATCATCTGGCTACTGTACTGTCATGCATATATTTAACACAATTTTCTCATTGTTCTATTTAAAGGTGATCTCCTCCAAGTCCATGTCAATCAACATCCAACCAGTGGACAAAAAGGGCCTACCCAAGATAATCAAAGCTTGGGCATCCACTTTACAGTCTAAAATCATGAAATCTATCAAATAGGTGAATGATGTTACCCCACTTCTATGTCACGCAAAATACCAATTGTCTCTTTTATAGATAAATCAACCATCAATAGCCTTGCAGATGTAGGTTTGAGTTCTCCTAACCCCAACACCTTGTATATCACAAATGGCATTATATTTTATCCTTTTGTCGAATCATATAAAGCCTGATTAATATCAAAATATGCTTGGACCCATGAAGATCCACGAAGATCCGGTATCTACCTTATGCCCAGGTTTCTGAAGCTCCACTCGACCAATAGACTCTCTCATGATACTGAGAATCCATTTTGTTGGCTGTAATAGTCTAGGCAAGCTAGAACATGTTTTTTTTTATGTTTCTATGTAGTGTACATATGTAGCATATAAACTAACTAGCCTAAGCCATCCCTTTCCCTTTAACCTCTTATTGGTGTAATTCTCAAGTAAGGGATCTGCCATTTAGAATGGCTTTTCCTTGTTTATGTAACTGCTGAAAACTGGTGACGGTGACTGCTCCTGCTTCTATGGCCAGATTAGCAAGGTGATCTTCTAACTTATTTCTCCCTCTGTAGATATGCTGATATATGACTTGCTTCTCTTGCATGAGTTGCTATATCTCCCTGACTATGCTTGAAATATTCCATGGACATTGTCATACTCCTGTTAACACCTTTTTCATGATAAGTGAATCCATTTGTATGATTACTTTGTTGAATTGTGTTTGTTTGCAATGCTTGACTGCCTGCAAAATAGCATTTGCCTCTGCCTGCATACTTTCTGCATAATGTTGTGGTTCTGCTTTAGCATATATCAAATCTCCTTCCCCATCTCTTAAGCAAAAGAAATATGAACTCCCTTCTTCTTCACCTCTAACAGCTCCATCTGTATTATATTCGACCCATCTAACAACACGTAAAAGAAAAAAAAATTTAGTTAACTAACCAAAAATGTCCGTTGACACATGAGAAACTATAATCATATGATACACTTACTTGAAATCGTTCGGCATTAGTGATGACAGAAAAACTACAAAGAATAAATCCCAAATTCCTTAGAGTTACTATATCTATAGAGAAAACTGAGGCTGTTTAGTTTCAATGAAATACGTAAAGATTTTTCTTAAATAAAAAAAGATTTATATGAACCCTAATAAATTTTAAACTTCTAAAAAAATTTCTTAAATAAGAAAAGATTTTATATAAAAATTTTAATCAATTTTAAGCTCCTAAATATTTTAGTTGAAACATTACAAATATAACCAAATAATAATTTAAGAAAAATAGTGAAAAAATAACTTTGTTTAAAGTGGAGTGTTCTAATGAAATACAAAAAGTTCAAACAACATTTCTAAAATCCGTCACACTTTTAATATAATAGAGATATATTATTTTTATATTATAAAACAATTATGTTTTAATGAATGATACGCCCAAATTACACCTCTCTTACGAGAGAGTAAGCGGTCGTTGTCAAATATATAACTCAACTAGGTTGGAGTCGAATCCCACAAGAAATATGGTGCTAATTAAGTTGTATGCAGATTAGTTGACTTTTAATCTTTCGTTTCCGTAAAATAAATAGGGGGATTTGATTCAGTTCACAAATTAATGTTTTCAGTTTAACAAGATGAAATATGTGTAGTAGTATTCAAATTCAGAGAAATAGCAAGTTAGGGTTATGTCCACCTTGTAGTTTTCAATACTTTCTAACTATGGGCTTTACGAATTCATACATGCATCGTGCTTACAGAGAAACGTATTGTATTTAATAACATAATCCTAGTGTTTCTCAATCATCAAGGACTAATTCACTTTAGTTCTCTCGAATCAAAAGCGTTTACCAAAAATAATACGAAATCTCCAAGTAGTTAATCCTTTTAAGGCATTAACATATGAAATAGGGGTTGGAAATCCTATTTTCTTGTCACTACTCTCTTTTCCGAACATCAACCTTTCTTTCGAACAAGTTGTGTTTTAAGGCATATCCTCTATGTTTGCAACCACGAGAATTCAAGATAAGCAAAGAGGGTATGATGTAAACAAATCAATGTATAATGAATTCAAAATCCAAAGCAATAGATTGTATGATACAAGGCTTCCATAACCCTAACTAATAAACTTAGCTACTCATGAATAAAACGAAAAGCATCATAAATATATTCATCATACCTAAAATTAGAAGATGATCTTGGTGTGCGAATAGTGAAAACAAGAGAGAAAATATTTTTCTCTCTCTCCAGGCTAAGCCGCCACTCTCCTCTCTCAAAATAATACAGAATAATGAATTCTCAATTAAAATTCAGCATTAAGCCTTTTAATAATCTTTTCTCTCATAATTTCCTTCTAAGTCCCTGAACTAATTATAAATGATAAACTAGTCTTGGGCATTGTTTCTAGGTTCCACATTTGGTCCAGACTTCTACTCTCTCTTGTGTCATATGTAATTTGCATTCCATAGTCCCATTATGTCTTCATCTACCTCATTAATACCTGAAATCATGCTAATAACATCGGTTAGCTCAGTTACATAGAATTAGAGTAAAAACATAAGAAACTAGGCATGGATAAGTTATGGTGCTTAGGCGTATAAATACACCCAATATCACCACCCCACACTTAAATCTTTGTTCATCCTTGAACAACGTATCTATTTATGAAACTACACAAGCCTTAGCACCCACAAAGGAAGACAAGATGCTCAAATAGGCTCACACAACAATTATGAACAAGAAGTAGATTCAGGAATCATTACTAGAGACAACCTACCCTCAAGAATAGACTCATTAAGTTGGCAATTTCATGCATATCGTTTAAGAATAGAAATCATATAAATTACCCAACCTTCATCAACCATGTTCCCTCACAACAAGAAAGTTACCCATAATAACTCACAATCATGCAATTTCTAACAAAATGGGTACAAGAATCAAGTTGCGCTTACTCTCACAAAGAATTCTCAAATTACAACTGATGACCATATGCTTTCCCTTAGTGTAATACTCCACTAATAGCAGAATGCTAAGATTAGGATCAAATAGGTCTTTTACGGGTTGTAATGCAGGCTAAAGGATGGGTAGGAACTATTTTAGCCATAAATAGTGACTATCTTCCCTAAGCGCTTTAATACACTATATTATATAATACACTATATTTTTCATGAGGGTCCTAAACATAAAGTAACACCCCATTTTTCAGGAGGGTCCTGAACATAAAGTAATGTTCCATTTTCCAGGAGGGTCCTGAACATAAAGTAAATTATTATTTTTCAAGAGGGTTCTGAACAAAAAGTAAATTTCCATTTTTCAGGAGGATCCTGAACATAAAGTAAATCCCCATTTTTCAGGAGGGTCCTGAACATAAAGTAAATTCTCATTTTTCAGGAGGATCCTAAAAATAAAGTAAATTCCTATTCTTTAGGAGGGTCCTGAACTGAAAGTAATAACTCATGGATGTGCTTTTCCAAAGGTAGTTGAATTAAGTGAATCAAATTTTTCCCCTGTTTCAACAAATAAAATTTATCAGTTAAAAACTTAGTGGTGGCTTGCAGCACTTGGCTTTCCAAGCAGCTGCTCCAGTGTTCGTTCGCTTCATTTTGTTTTAAATTATTGGCACTTGTCCCTGCTTTGTCGCATCATTAACCCAAACCCAGATTAAGGGAAGTGTCTTTAATTCAAGCATTGAATTTTATTTTACCATGTCTCTGAGGTACACCTTTTGCATCTTGACATTCCCATGAATTCAGAAACCTGTAGGTTGATAAACTTCCCATGTTTCTTTCATGCGCTGGTCCAGTCTTTGCTCTATGCAATTGAGGAGACTGGTAGCAAGTCTTGAAATCCTTTTTTCATTTGTTTTGACACAGAATTGACTCAAAAATATAAGAAAATGATGGTCGTTTTCTTATTTTTAAAAATGACATAAAAGACAACACATATGAATATGTAAAAGAAATAAAAAGACGGTGTGCCTTTTTTAAAAATGGGAAAAGAAAACTTATTTGAATATTGCAGCCAACTCTAGTGATTATGACATGCATTTTGGATTAAACTGTCTGATCTTCCCCCCCCAAACTTTACCACTTGTTATTGAGTTAATGCCTATGAAACTGAGTTGCTTCTTCTAACCCATTGAACTCATATACCTCATTCGACTAGTGGTGCCTCGAAGGATTTTTGCCAACAAACCTCTCTCTTTTTAGCTTCTCTCAACTCACCATCATCTTACAGTGCCCGTGAGGGTTTTCACCAAGAAGACTCTCTCATTTTTTATTTCTCTCAACTTACCATTGACTTATGATGCCCGTAAGAGTTTTCATCAATAAGACTCTCTCATTTTTTATTTCTCATATTTCCCCAGGATAATGCAGAAAATATAGTGTCAAAACCTTGTCACATATCCATCGCATGTTTTGCCTTAAAATTCTTGAAGATTGATCTGAAGAACTTTCTTTGGTTGCAACTTGGCTTTTGCATAGGGTCAGAAAGAAAGGATGACATGGGGATCAAACGACACCTGAAGTAGGGTGAGATTTACAACTTTTGAAATCGACTCAAACAATGAAAATTAACTCATGCCCCAGTTTCTTTTGACTGGGTAACTCTAAATTGTTCATTTAGTTAGATCAAACCAAGGTAGGTCTGCCTACGTATCTCACCCCCGAGAGAGGAGAATCAGGTCAAACGTAGTTCTGATAACTTATTCTTTTGCTTGATTTAATTTTTTTTTCTTTTATTGACTCTTTTTCTCTTTGAGACTTTCCGACTCTATTTTTCTTGACACTCTTCTCTTTTCTTTTTTTTTGGACACATTTTTATCTTTTTTTAAAAAAACTTTTTTGACTCCATTCTTTTGCTCGACACTTTTATTTTAACCTTTGTTGACTCTATCTTGATTCTAAAAGTGAGATATGAAAGAAAATAGAACTAAAGCTCAAATAGGGTAAACATAGAATGACACAATGTTTGGATAGCAGAATCAAATGCCTTCATCATATCAATCCTTAAAAATGCAAGTACACATCATGCAATATGAAATGAGCGATGAAGATCATTTGTGACACTTTAACAATACTAACTTTAACTGAGCATATATGCCACTTCTTCTATACTTTTCAAACATACAACTCCACCTTTGTTGTACATCCCTCACATCAAATGACTCATGCTTTCGTGGAGTTGATTATCTTTCTGTTTCTCTTAATATTAGGATTACACATCCACTATTTGACCTAATTGAGATATGCATTTTAATTGATAACTTAGTTATTCTTGTGATTCTTAAAACAATTGCCTTAATTTTGAAAGAAGGCTTCAACGTGGTCACCAAATGTCTCAACACTCTATCAATTTCTCAGATGCTTTCTTTTTCTAACTTTAGCCCTCTGATTCAAAGTTTCATGATTAAACTGGATTTTAAGATCTGACCCAAAATTCTACAACCATGTCATAATACTAGACCCAACATAACATGTATTATGTAAAAAAACTACTTAAAATAAGATAAAACAAACAAGGGACACCATATTTCGTTGAAAAGAAAGATAGAAAGGTTTAAATGAAGACGAGAGAACAACAAAACAAGATAGATTCTGAACTACAACCTTGAAATAATTCAAAAACTAGAAAAAAAATCAAAACAAACTACTAACAATCCTTCCAAGTAAGGAAAAGAGTGATTTCTCAATCGTTGATCCTGACTCTTAGCCACTGATTTGCACATCATCATGATTAGAGATTTCCCCTTTATTAACGTTACAAGGAGAGGAGTGATCATGCCCCACTGTATTAATCTCTCGAACAAATTGAAACATGATTTTCCATTTGTGTGAAAATATCCCTAGGCTTCTACCCCTTTTTATTGTTTGAATTAGATCGAATATCGGGCATAGAAGGGCTTTGATACGTTTGTGGAGTTGGAGGATGACTCTAAGGAATTGGTGTTTCCCTGAAGTAAATCCTGATGCATGTTGTGGCGTGTCAACACAAATAGAAAATTGTGCATGTGACATTGGAGGCAAGCTAAAAAGACATTTCAGATTATTAATGGAAAATAGAGGAGGCGGTAACCACTTAGCCCAAGCTCAATGCATTTCTATCCTTCACTGCCTTAATTTTTGAATGCCTTCATTCCGAACTCGAAACTCTTAAATGGAAAACCTCAACAACAACAATGAAACCAACTCGATATCGAGAACCACAACCCTAACAGATTTAAAATAAGAAAAATAACCTCAATATGAATTTCGAGTCACAAACTTCGACCCTGAACCTCATTTTACTCAAACCTGATGGTCTTTCAGACGATGGGGTAACATTTTAGGACGAATTTTGTTTTTTCCGCTGTATTTTGGAACTAACTCAAGCTGGAGTGCCAGAGCTGCGATGAAAATTAAAGAACGTGTCAGATTTTTTCGACGGCAGTATCGTGTTTCGGCGTGAACTGCCAGAGGCAACTGTTTCTCGTCGGGTCTCCTTTACTCACGCCAATTTCTCATTATTTTTCTCTCACCTATTTTTCCTCTGTTTCTCGATCTCTCTCGCATCTCTTGCCTCTTTTTCTTCTACGGTGTGTGGGTCTGTTTTCGATTAATTAGTGTGCATGAGTTTTTGTTGCTGTGTGAATTGTGTATTGTGTGTGTAATGTGTGAATGTGAGGTGTTTGTGTAGTGTGTGTATTGTTTTTCTTTTTCTTTTGCTGTGTGTGCGTGTGCTTTAGTGTATTTGTGAGGTGTGTGTTGAAAAAAATTGGAGTGAGTAAGTAGGTGTGTGCAGAGGGTCGTTGGGAGTGGGTGGATTAGGTGGAGGTAGGAGATAGGTAGGGGTAGGGGATAGGTAGGGGTAGGGTAGGGATAGGTAAATGGATAAAAATTATTTTTGGAAGGAATAAAATTATGTGTCTACAACTTGCATAAACTCAACTCATCTTACTTTGGCTCTTTTCTTCCAATTAATATAATCTAAAGTTTGAGAAAACATGATAATGTATATACCTTCCATCTATTCCACTATATTACATCAACTTAGCTACTTTAACAACCTCTCCTGAAAGTAGACGTTTATGGACAAAATATATGTTTTCTAGGAAAATTCATTGGTGCAATTTTTGATTAGCAGTAAAGTTAGCCTTTTATTCTCCTTATGATATTTCTCAAGTTTCAGGTATTTATTGATGAAGACATGGTGAAAGTTACTTAATTTTGTGGTACTGCAGCGAAATTGAAGGCTAAAACTTGAGGTAAGACTTTAACTATATATTACTATTTTTGTAAGTGTCTCACATGGTTAGAACTAGGTATCTCTATCGAGAGCAAATTTTTTTCATCATTTTCATTTATTAGTTTAACCGCCTATAATAAATTGTGACAATGATTATTTAACACCCAATATCGCTCATGATAAAATCTCTGAAAAAGCCTTTGCATAGATTCGTTGGATGTGTCTATTTACTATCGATGTCTTATATTTTCTTATTTTAAAATGTTGACTCCACACTCCAAGCTTGACACAATTGTAGCATTTGTTTCATTATTCACATTGAGGTATTTTACTTTTATTTTGTTTAGCCATGTAAAGAAATTATAGATTTCTCGCAAATGTCGGTTGATCTTGTCAAATTTGAAAGCACAAATTTCACTATTAAATGATGAAAAAAAATTTAAAATCATTAGTTAGTTGTAAATATATATTTCACTTTCTCTATAAAACCTTAATTGAATTAATTGTAGAACAAATATGTACACGTTTTGTTTAAGAAAACATGGTTGCACTGTAGACTTCTATCCTATTTCTTATGATTCTGCCTAAGAATTGAAACAATTTTAATTCTTTTCCTTGTGTTCTCCTTCACAACTAATTTGTCTTCAATATTTTCTGAAATTTCTTGTCCAGATATATGTAAGGAAGAGACGTACGGATATGTTGTTTTTCTCAAGATGTTGTGGTAAAGTGTATAATTTGTCCTCATTCTTGAATTATATTATATTTTTATATTAAATTTGGTAATCCACTTCATGCACGTTAAATAAAAGCATCCAACTTGACTTACTTCTAAATTTCACTTTCCCTCAATTTAGAAACATATGTCCATAGGCTAACTATGTTCTTGAAGCATTCTCTGTACTTTATGACCACGTCTGTCCTTTCACATTTTAATTTATTTTATGTATGATGATACAAATTGACATAAATGTTATAGACTGTGAAAGGTGAACTAAAATAAGGATTATTTTAGCTTATAAACTAGAGACATGACATATTTGACTATTTTCAAGAATATTCTCAAAAAGATGGAGCTAAATGGATTGTTCTCTAATCACAATGCATACTTTGTTTACTCGAATAGATATACAAAATTGGGTTACTTGGAGACGTTCTCTTAGGTAAGGAAATGTTTGAGAGTGGTATGTGTCTGATATGATATGGTTGCATACTCGATATTTATTTAATACATTTTTTAAAGTTGGAATGCTAAATATTTCGATATTATGAAACATTCACAGGTTTGATGTTTTTACGAACTACGTGGTATATATATACCGTGATTATTGTATTATTTTGTTATAATTTTCATTCGGTTACTATTTGCTATTTTTTTAAATTATTATTTCTTTTACTTCCCTTACTTTTTTGTTGGGTTTGGTGTGGATGTCTGTTCTATCAAAAATAATTTTTCTATCTCTGAAATAGGGGTATAATTTGTGTGCATTCTGCCCTTCTCAACTTGTTGCACACATAGTATATTATTATTGTAACAAGACATCATCCCACTCTAGCATAATAAAATCCTAAAGGTTGGTTCTATCGATAGATTACTTAGAAGCCATAGTTTATTTGTATTAATTTTAATTTCTAAACACAAATTATACTCCAAATATGTGGAATTCATATGCTAACTTCAGAGAATTAGTACTTTTTTTTCCTTTTTATGCCAATTAGATAAAAATATACTATTCGAAATTCTACACCAAACGAAAGCCTATATACTATGAGTTCCGCACATGAAACGAAAAATCCAAAAAAAAATTATGTATGCTTACAACAATATTTAGTATTTTGAGATATTTATAACATTCGACTTAATCATGTTAACGTGACACACATGTGAGATGCACGTATACTAAATTAGTATATTGTAAAAGTGAAAAGCTACTTAATTAAAAAATAAATTATGAATATATCCTTCAAATATTAATTGACTTAATTATCCCTTGTCCTAAACCTAAACACTACACATACCACTAACTATAGCCCTCCAAATTCTCATACCCAAAACTCCTCAATACTTGGTTGCCTTAATATCTAGCCGTTCTTCCCTCAACTTCTAACAACCATAACCCCCAAATAATGGCTGCATTAACACTTAGAAATAACCCACCTAATTCCAAAAACCAAAACTCTCCATTTCATGGCTCCAATAATATGGAATAGTGCTAACAATCGTGCACAACAATACAGAAACGTCCAAAACAATAGAGAGGTACGGTATTATTCTCTCCGTTTTTTTTAGTTGATCCTCTTATTAAAAATATTTATTTTAATTTAGTTGTTCCATTTAAGAAATCAAAAGAATTTTATTACGTTTTTTCAATACTACTCCTAACGTTAAATGACTACCAAAGTGTATATACTCAAATTTATATTTTCAAAGTATAACTAATAAGACTTGTCACACCCCTTTTTTTACTCCGAAAGAATGGTTTTATGTTTCGAAAGGGTTTTTATTATTGAAGTGACAAAATAAAGATTTCTTTCGAAAAGGACTTTTTATATTCAAAACTCAGAGTAGCCACTTGGCGTGAATCGGGTGTGCCAAGTCATCCTTGGATATCCTTTTTCAAAACAGATTTGACTATTTAAAACTGATCCGCGAACAAAGATTTCGGCTAAGAAATTCTATTGACCGGGGGAAGGTGTTAGGCACCCCTCGATCCCGTGGTTCGACCACGGTCGCTTGGTAGAGCGTATCGTCTAACTTTGACATTACAAGTGCATAAACTACACAGAGCACGCAAAAACAATCAAGCAAACAAACAAAACAAAATAATTCAAAATTTAGTGTCCAGTCCAATTATACAATCCAAAGTAGAAAAATGCGAAAATATAAATCCTATTCTAAACTAATCCTAAACTATGCTCTAATTTTTTACCCGATGCCTCGGGCCTTCATCACGAAAGTCTTCTGCCAACATAATACGTCGGGGCATTCCCCGATGAATAAATACACTGCATCTCGGGGCATTCCCCGGCTAAATGAATACATTTGAATTAAATATGATAAACTAGAAAGAAACATTCACACGCACATTCCAACATTCAACCAAAACACAAGTTCTAAATTTGCCTACCCCGACCTATCGTTTACCTAATTATTTAACGTCTTAACATATAACACTATCGGGTTCAACAATTAACAAAAATAATCAAAATGTCAATATTCACTTTATCAACTTTCAATTCCCGTCCCAATTTCATTTACCTCAAACAAACTCAAATCATTATCAGCCAATTCAAGTGACCAATTAATCAATATTCATGATCCGAACAACACCCCATCAAACAAAGCAAGGTTCCCACATTATCAATTCACCACATAAAGCATCAAACGATAAAGATTAATCAAAAAATGGGATGAGGAATAGACCTTAATTTTATTTTGAATAATTAGCGATGGATTCGGAGATCACGAACCAAAACCTCGATTCAACAAACTGAACACGGACCCACCAACTAGATCAAATCCAAAGAAACGACTATACCCAAAAGACCAACAATTCAAACTGGAATTTGTGGACTGTTTCAACCTCGATTTCCGCTACTAACCGGAGCTCCGAGAGAACTCAACGGTGGTAGGAATAAAGACGGATGGGTCAGCTCGTGGCTTATTAGATAGATCTCAGGGGAACGTTCCCGGTAGTGGGTGAGGTGATTTTGGGAGGTCATTTTGGACGTCGGGTTTGGCCGTTGACAGGGGCGGAGCTGGTTTGGGATATTTGGTCACCGGTGGAATTGGGCCTTGGTGTTTCGAGTGTTTTCTGATGGCAAACAGGTCATTTTCTGGTGAGAATTCGCCGGAATGATGGTGTGTGTGCGTGAGTGAATCCTTCAAGCTGGAGCTGTGTGTGTGCGCATGGTTTTTCGTGAATGGAGTGAGGAGGAAACTCAGTGGAGTCCCCTCTATGGAGAGGGATGTGTTTTTATGTATATGTTGCTGATCTTCCCCCCCTTTGAATTCAGTTGGTTTGTATAAAAATGAAAAAAAAAAAATGGTCCCTCCTCGGCTCTCTTCTCTATCTTCTCTCTTTGTTTTTTTTTTAGTGCGTCGTGAACCAGAACCAAGGGAAACCAAAAATGGAGTCTCCTTCCTCTCTCCAAGATGATTCCTGGCCCTCTCCTTTTTGTTGGATCTATATTTTTCGATCAAATCTCAGTGTGGTGTGTGTGCGATTTTCCTTGTGAATGAGAGCCTCTCACTGGTTTTCGTATGTGTATGTATGAGATTGTATGTATGGTTCTCTAAAAAAAATGGAAGAAAGGGTCTCTAGTGGTGTTTTCCAGTAGAAACCAAGAAAACGTGTTCTTGTTCCTTTTTGAAAAAAAAATTGAATTTTCTTCCCTGTATGTGTATTGTTTACATATATATATCTATCCTAAAGTCAAAAACCAAATGGTCCTTTTCCTGGAAGTTTCCCCCCTGTGTATATTTCTTTTTGGCCAAGAAAAAGGAGGGGGTCACGTGGGGTAGGGGTATGGTAGGTAGGTAGAGGGTGGGGTGGTGAGGTGTGAGAGTATGGGTAGAGGTGAGGTGTCATTTTTTAATTGGAAGGGTAAGGGGTAGGTGCCTATTTTTTATTGGGTGAGTTGTTGGAATCTTTAAGATAAGACAAAATTAGTTAGGGTTTGTTATTTGGATAAAAACAAAAGGGAATAAATAAATAAGTAAAAGATGAAGTGGTTATTCATTTGTTTTTTTTTCTTGAAGAAAATTATAAGATGGGATCAAAGTGCGTGATAATGGAGTAAGGATTATTTTCGACGGGATAAAATTACGTGTCTACATCATACCCCCTTTGAATGTAAACACCGAGTGTTTTCATACAAAGAAGTAGACAACGAGATAGAATTTTATCCCGATCATTATTCGAGGAATGAAACAGAAAGAAGAAGGACAACTGAGTCTTGACGGACACCCTACCTACCTAAGCTATGAAGAAAACACGTCACAGGTACCTCCAAAGGAAGGAAAAAGGACAATACCGAGTTGGAGAGTCGAGTGAGATTCCATCGAGGTTATGGTCTGTGGTTCTGTCATTACGTCAAAAAATAAGAATTACAATTTAAAACATAAATGAAATTACAAAAATCCTATCTATGCAGCTTTTTAGACTTTCGACTTGAGTTTTATCACCCTATTCTCCAAGTGGGCTCCTGATTTGCAGTTTCTTCAACTTGTGGTTTGGATTTCAATTGCTTCACCCTGTTATTCAGGCGGGCTCCTGACTTGCAATTTCATCACCCTGTTCTTCAGGTGGGCTCCTGACTTTTAATTTTATCACTCTATTCTTCAAGCGGGCTCCTGAAACCAAAATCAAAGCTAAAGCGAAAATCATCCCAAACGAAAATTGTGATAAAGAAAGATTTCATTCATTCATTTTTGTTGAAAGTTATGTCCCATTTTCCAAGAGGGCCCTGAACATAAAGTAAATTTCCATTTTCCAGGAGGGTCCTGAGCAGAAAGTAAAGCCCATTTTTTAAGAGGGTCCTGAACAAAAAGTGAAGTCCCATTTTTCAGGAGGGTCCTGAACAGAAAGTAAATTCCCATTTTTCAGGAGTGTCCTGAACATAAAGTAAATTCCCATTTTCAGGAGGGTCATGAACAGAAAGTAAAATCTCATTTTTCAGGAGGGTCCTGAACAAAAAGTAAATCCCATTTTTCAGGATGGTCCTGAACATAAAGTAAAATTCCATTTTTCAGGAGGGTCCTAAACAGAAAGTAAAATCCCATTTTTCAGGAGGGTCCTGAACATAAGGTAAAATCCCATTTTTAAGGAGGGTCCTGAACAGAAGGTAAAATCCTATTTTTCAGGAGGGTCCTGAACAGAAGGTAAAATCCCATTTTTCAGGAGGGTCCTAAACAGAAGGTAAAATCCCATTTTCCAAGAGGGTCCTGAACAGAAAGTAAAATCCCATTTTTCAGGAGGGTCCTAAACATAAAGTAAAATCTCATTATTCAAGAGGGTCCTGAATATAAAGTAAAGTCCCCATGGATGTGTTTTTCCAATGGTAGCTGAATTAAGTGAAGTGAATTTGCCCCTGTTTCAACAAAGAAAATTTGTCAGTTAAAAACTTAGTGGTGGTTTGCAGCACTTGGCTTCTCAGGTATCTGCCTCAGCACTTGTTCCTTTCATCTTTGTTCCAAATCGCTGACACTTTCCCTGTCTTGCCGCATCATTGACCCGGATCCAGATTAAGGGAAAGGAGTTTTGACTCGAACAATGGGTTTCCATTTTACCATGCCTCTGAGGTGCACCTTTTTCCAAATCTGAATGCTTTCACGAATCCAACAGCCTGTCAGTTGATAGACTTCCTTTGCTTCGTGTTGAATTACGATCATATTTCTTTCATGTGCTGGTCCTTGGCTTTTCCTCATATAATTGGAAAGACTGGTAGTAAATTTTGAAATCCTTTCTCGCTTGTTTTGACACAGACTTGACTTAAAATATAAAGAAATGATGGTGACTTTTATTTTGATAAATGACATAAAAAGACAAAAAACATAAATATGTAAATGAAAGAAAAGGGCAATGTCCCTTATTCAAAAAGAAAACTTATCTGAATACGGCAACCAACTCCAATAAGTATGACATGCATTTTGGATTAAGCTGCCTGATCTTCCTATCCAAACTTCCCATTTGTTGTTGAGTTCGTGCCTTTGCCGCTGAGCCGCTTCTTCAAATTCATTGGACTCATACATCATATTCAATTGACGACATCTTAAAAAACTTTCGCCAACAAATCTCTTTCTTTTCACTTTTCACTTTTCTCTTGAACTCGCCATTGCCTTACGGTGCCCGTGAGGGTTTTCACCAATAAGACTCTCTCATTTTTATTTCTCTTCACTCACCATCGCCTTATGGTTCCTGCGAGGGTTTTCACCAATAAGACTCTCTCATTTTCATTTCTCTCAACTCACCATCGCCTTATGATGCCCGCAGGGGTTTTCACCAATAAGACTTTCTCATTTTGTATTTCTTTCCTGATTTCTTATGCTAAGGAAGACAAGTGGTACCTCACAATGTATCATCATATCCATTGTATGCTTAGCCTTAAAATTATCAAAAATTGATCTGAAGGACTTTCTTTGGTTGTAACTTGGCTTTTGGATAAGGTTAGAAAAGGACGGCAAGAGGCTCAAACGACACTTGAAGTGGGGGTGGGACTTACAACTTTTGGAATCGACTCAAACAACATATTAACTCATGCCCCAGTTTTTGTTGACTGGGTGACTCTAAAATCTTTATTTAGTTGGACCGAGCCCTGAATAAGGAAGCCTATGTATCTCACTCTCAAGAGAGGAGAATCAGGTCGCACGTAGTTCCATCAACTTGTTCTTTGTTTTGACTTGATTTTTGATTTATTTTTTTTTTAAAAAAACTTTTTTTTTCTTATTTTTCTAACATATATCTTTGACTTTATTTTGATTCCAAAAGAGGGATATGAAAGAGAAGATAAAACTAAGCTCAAATGGATAAACAAAGGATGACACAATGTTTGGATACAAAAATAAAATGTCTTTATCATATCAATCTTCAAAAATGCAAGTACTAAACATGCAATAAAATCAACAAAGGATAAAACATCATACATAATATCTTTTGACCACATCAGCATTGATAGCCATTTCTGCCATTTTGCCTTCAATATCTGTCAAATATAAGGCTCCATTGGGCAACACTTTCTTCATAATGAAGGGACCTTGCCAGTTAAGGGAGAACTTGCCTTTCACTTCAACCTGGTGAGGAAGGATATGTTTCAATACCAACTGACCAACTTCAAAATTCCTAGGGAGGACCTTTTTGTTATACACTCAAGCCATCCTCCTCTGATACAACTGTCCATGACACACAGACGTTAGCATTTTTTCCTCAATCAAACTAATTGTTCCAGTCAGGTTTTAACCCATTCGTCATCATCAATCTCTGCTTCTACAATGACTCGAAGAGAGGAAATTTCAACTTTTGCAGGGATGACTGCTTCTGTCCCATACACCAATAAATATGGAGTTGCCCCTGTTGAAGTGCGAACAGTAGTGCGATAACCTAGCAATGCAAACAACAACTTTTTATGCCACTGTCTAGACCCTTGTACCATTTTTTGCAGTATCTTTTTGATATTTTTATTAGCGGCTTCTACAGCACCATTGGCCTTTGGGCCATATGGAGTAGAATTTCGATGTGTGATCTTAAGCTGTTGACACACTTCTTGCATCAAATGACTATTGAAATTGACAGTATTGTCTGTAATGATCATCTTAGGAATTCCAAACCTACAAATGATGTTGGCATGAATAAAATCTACCACTGCCTTTTTTGTCACTTACTTGAAAGTTACTGCTTCTACCCACTTTGTGAAGTAATCAATGGCTACCAAAATGAATCTATGTCCATTTGATGCCTTCGGCTCAATCGGTTCAATCACATCCATTCCCCAAGCCACAAACGGCCATGGAGCGGCCATTGCATGCAACTCAGCAGGAGGAGAACGTATCAGATCAGCGTGTACCTGACATTGATGACACTTTTGAACAAATTAAATAGAATCCATCTCCATAGTAAGCTAGTAATAACCTGCTCGAAGAATCTTCTTTGACAAGACATGACCGTTCATATGAGACCCGCATACTCCAGAGTGTATTTCAACCATGATTGCCAAGGCTTCTCTTGTATCTACACACCTCAAAAGTCCCAGATCTGGGGTTCTCTTATATAAGATCCCCCCACTTAAGAAAAATCCACTATCCAAATGCCTAATAGTCCTCTTTTAATCATTGGTGGCATATGTTGGGTATTCTCCTAACTGAATGTATCGGTTGATATCCAAGAACCAGGGTTCTCCATCGAGCTCTTCTTCAACCACATTACAGTAAGCATGCTGATCACGACTCTGTATATGCACTAGATTGATGTAGGCTTTATCAGGAAGTTGGAGCATTGAAGACAGAGTGGCTAAAGCATCATCAATTTTATTATGAATCCTTGGAATATGCCTAAATTTTACTAAGACAAACCGTTGACATATCTCCTGCAAGCATTGTCGATACGGGATGAGCTTCAAATCTCGTGTCTCCCAATCGCCTTGAATTTGATGGACGAGCAAATCTGAATCCCCCAACACCAATAATTCCTGGACTCCCATATCAATAGCTAACCTCAAACCAAGAATGCAAGCTTCATACTCTGCCATGTTGTTAGTACAGTAAAATCGAAGTTGTGCTGTTACCGGAAAATATTATCCCGATTCAGAGATAAGAACCGCACCTATTCCGACTCCTTTCATATTGACAGCTCCATCGAAGAACAACTTCCAACCTGGATCAGCATCTATAACGACTTCATTGACACACGACACTTCTTCATCAGGAAAATATGTCTTTAATGGCTCGTACTCTTCATCGATGGGATTCTCAGCAAGATGATCTACCAAGGCTTGGGCTTTCTTGGAGGTTCGAGTCACATATACAATGTCGAACTCGGTAAGCAATATTTGCCACTTTGCCAATCGACCTGTCGGCATAGGCTTCTGAAAGATATACTTCAAAGGATCCATACGGGAGATGAGATCACTAGTATAGGACGAGAGATAATGCTTCAACTTCTGCGCTACCCAAGTTAGGGCACAACATGTCCTTTTAAGAAGAGTATACCTGGTCTCATATACGATGAACTTCTTGCTAAGATAATAAATAACCTGCTCCTTTTTGCCTATGACATCATGTTGACCCAGGACACAACCAAAAGAATTATCCATGACTGATAAATATAAGATCAAAGGCCTACCAGGCTCCGGTGGTACCAGCACGGGCGGATTTGATAAATATCTTTTGATTCTGTCGAACGGTTTCTGACACTCTTCAGTCCATTTTACCGTAGCACTCTTTTTCAGCAACTTGAATATGGGCTCACAAGTGGTTGTGAGTTGAGAAATAAACCTGCTAATGTAGTTCAGTTTACCAAGAAAACTCATCACCTCCGTCCTATTATTGGGCGGGGGAAAATCCTGAATGGCTTTGATTTTCAAATGATCCAATTCAATTCCCCGACGGCTGACTACAAACCCCAACAGCTTTCCAGACGGAACTCCAAAGACACATTTTGTCGGGTTGAGCTTGAGATTATACCTGCGAAGCCTTTCAAAGAACTTTCTTAAATCTTTAACGTGGTTGGCCTGACTTTTTATCTTAATAATCACATCGTCCACGTAGACCTCAATCTCCTTATGCATCATATCATGAAACATAGTGGTCATAGCTCTCATGTATATTGCTCCAGCATTCTTCAAACCTAACAGCATCACTCGATAACAATAGGTCCCCCATGGTGTGATAAAAGACATCTTCTCTGCATCTTCATTATCCATAATGATGTGGTGATATCCGACATAACAATCCACAAAAGAGGCAACCTCGTGTTTAGCATAGTTGTCTAGAAAAATATGAATGTTGGGCAGTGAAAAATCATCTTTTGGACTTGCTCTGTTCAAATCACGATAATCAATACACACTCGAATTTTGCCATCTTTCTTTGGTACAGGAACAACATTGGATAACCACGTGGGATAACGAGCCACTCGAATTACTTTGGCTTCAAGTTGTTTCATGATTTCCTCTTTGATTTTAATACTTACATCAGTTTTAAACTTTCTCAACTTCTGTTTGACAGGAGGGAATGCGGGATCAGTTGGCAATTTGTGAGCCACTAATTCAGTGCTTAAACCAGGCATATTATCATAAGACCATGCAAAAACATCCTTATAATTAATTAATGCTTGAATCATTCCATATTTTAGCTGTGGCAAAGCATGTACACTGATTTTAGTTTCCCTAACATCTTCTTGATTCCCTAGATTTATTGGCTCAGTTTCATTAGAATTAGGATTCGGTTTGTCTTTAAACTGTTCCAACTCTTTGCTTATTTCTTCTAGTGCTTCTTCTTCATCATAGTCCCCCTCATGCTTCATTACATCTTGATTAGTTTGGATTTTAAGATCAGGCTGAAAATTTTGCATGCATGTCATGTCATTAGAATCAGCATAAAGAGAACTGTGTAAAGAAAAAGACAAAAACAAAATATATTAGACACGAAACAAAAAGGACATTGTATTCCATTAAATAAAAAGATAGGAGGGTTTAAACATAGATACCAGCATAACATAAACAAACTAAAATCCGAATTACAACCCTGAAAAAAATTGGATAAACAGAAAGAAAAACAAAACAAACTACCAAAACTCCCTCCTGTGGGGAGAGGAGTGACTTTCCAATTGTTGAGCCGGACAGCTGGACCTATGAATTTCACGTCTGTCATACTGGTACCTTCTCCTGCTTCGACCATATTAACTTCAATAAAAAGGTTCTGGAATTCATCAACCAATTCAACTTCAAATTTCACATGCTTCGTGACACCGCTCTTAACAAATGATTCACTGAGTAGTGGCATTGGGCGAGGGAGTGACCATGTTTCCTTTTTCCTTCCCTTAGCTTTCTTCAGATCTTCAGCCGTAGGCTCAAATCCTAGACCAAATGTTCCCACGTTCTCCCTCGGACATATGGTATAAACTATACCGTGCAGAGACGCTCCCAAACCCCTTCCTGGATCAAATTCGTATTTCAAAAGTTCACTCACCATCATGATAGAAGCGGAAGACAATTGCGGTCCCGGTATAACCTGTCATTCAAGGATACGATTCACTGGCACGGTATCAAAAATTTGATAGACGAATGTCTCCTCTACATTATTTGCTTCAATAAGAGACAAGGGAGAATATTTGAAGGCGGACAAATCTCCTTCACCATGAATAAACACTTCTTGCCTGTCATGCTCAAACTTAATCATTTGGTGCAGTGTAGATGCAACCGCCTTGGCCTTGTGGATCCACGGCCTTTCTAACAACAGATTGTAAGAGGAGTCTATATTTAATACTTGAAACTCTATGGCGAACTCAACAGGCCCTATGATCAACATTAGTTCTATTTCGCAAATGGAGTTTGATTTTGCACCATCGAAAGCCCTGACACATACATTGTTGGGCCTGATCCTCTCAGCACTAATATTCAACTTTTCCAAAGTAGAAATAGGGAATATATTTGCACCTGAACCTCCGTCAATCATAACATGAGTGACGTAGAAATCTTCGCACTTCACTGTAATGTAAAGGCCCCAATTATGACCTGTACCTTCAACAGGCAATTCATTGTCAGAAAAGCTGATCCGATTGACCTTAAAGATTTTTCGAACCATTTTCTCAAGCTGATTTATTGAAATCTCCCTAGGAACATATGCTTCATTTAATACCTTCAGTAAAATATCACGATGTTCCTTGGAGTTCAACAACAAAGACAAGAGGGAAATTGAGCAGGGGTTTTCTTCAACTGGTCTATTATTGAATACTCTGGAAATTTCATCTTTTTCAAAAATTCTTCGGCTTCTTCTTCGGTGATAGGCTTTTTGATAAATGAAGGTCCACTCACAATTGGCTTGGACTTTCTTAAACTTTCAGGCACGAAGCATCTTCCTGACCGAGTCAAACCCCCTACCTCATCTACATCTTCCACTATTTCCTTCTCGTGATAGGTCATCACAATCCGCCCATAATTTCAGGGAACCCCTTTCGTATCAACTATCGGAGGTTGGGTCATCGGTTTAAGGACAATAGGCGCTGCCAGTGCTCCTTTCACCGTTAAGATGGGCTTACTCGGATCTCCTACCACTGTCAACTTAGGTTTATCCTGACTTAAATCAACATACCTTCTGACACCTTGCACCGTGATCAGGGGTTTCTTTGTGCTTTCTTGGGATTTATCTTCTCTCATTCCTTCCTGGCTCAATGACATTGCTTTCAAAGACTCTGCTACATTCACCAATTTCTTCTCAATGGTATGTATCTTTACAATAGGCTTATAACACCTTGACGACTCTTTCCCGTCATATATCAATTCTAATATATTGGTTTCAGCATGGGTTGGCAGTGGATTCTGGTTAATGTTTGGACACTCTGGGGCCTGGACCAGCATCTGATTTGTGTCAATTAAATCTTGGATATCTCTATTTAAATGCCAACATTTCTTGATATCATGGCCTGGCATGTCAGAACAATACGCACACCTTAAAGAATAATCGAGATTCCTCGACGGTGGATTTGAAAGCCTTCCTTGAATTGGGCTTAAGACCTTCAACTTTCTCAACCTATCAAACAAGCTAGCATATGACTCCCCAAGAGGTGTGAATTGATTTTTGACTGCCTTTTCTTTCTTATACTCGGGCCTAGGTTGGAAACCGAGTCTGGAGGGGTTTTGGTAATTCGATGGAGCGGATGGGTGATTTTGTGGAGCTTGCGCGTGCCATTGCGGGTAAGAATGGGTTTGGGCATATGGCTGCACATTATATACTGGGTACGGGGGTGGTAGAATGGAATATAAAGGGTTTTGTAGAGGGTAGTAATGGTAGGGAGGAATATATGGAGCTTGGGTGTAGACTTGGGCTTGGGATTGGGGATAGGGGCGAGGTGGTCTTTTAGGATAGGAATGGGGTCCATCTACGACAGTCGCCACATCCTCTTTATTCTTTTTACCTCCGAATGTGCCAGATCCACCTTGAATCGCTTGTGTGGTGGCTTTCAACGCGGCAAAACTCACTATTCGGCCGGTTTTGATTCCATCCTCTATCATCTCTCCCATTTTAAGGACTTCAATAAAAGACTTTCCCATCGCCAGAAGTAAATGCTAAAAATAGGTCTCATCCTGTGCCTGAATGAAAACCTCTACCAACTTACTTTTCTTCATCGGAGGCTTTACCCTGGCGGCCTGTTCACGCCACCTTATCGCGTATTCCCTAAAACCTTTAGTGTTTTTCTTCTTCATGTTAACCAAGGATTTTTCATCCGAAATCAGGTCGATGTTATACTAAAAATATTGCACAAACTCAGAAGCTAAGTCATCCCAGTTGTTCCACTTGTCGATATCTTAATCGACAGACCATTCTGAAGCCAGATCAGAAATACTCTAGCCAAAGAAAGCCATAAGCAACTTTTCCCTTCCCCCTACAGCCCTCAATTGGTTGCAATAACGTCTCAAGTGTGCTATAGGATCACCTTGCCCAGCATGCTTCTCGAACTTGGGCATTTTAAAACCGAGGGGAAGGTTGACGTCTGGAAACATACAAAGATCTTTATAGGAAACACTCTTATAACCTCCGATTCCCTGCAAATTCCTCATGGCCTGTTCCAAACTTTTCAATTTCCGTGCTATGACCTCCTGTTCCTCTGTTGCGACAGGTTTCTCCATTTCAAATGGAAATACAGGTGGCTGAGTATACCCATATGGTTCATTCATTATCAAAGTAGGCTCCGGGGCATAATACTGACTATCTGGAACCTTCAATACTGGCTCACTGGCAGACCGAGGAAGCCCCATTATCGGACGCATAACATATATGGGAGTTTCAGGTGGTGGTGGAGCCACAAACACCGGTGTGATCGGTGGCGCTGGCTGAGCAGCGGGTCTTAGTTGGGGAGCTGCCAAGGGCACACTAGAAGTGCCAGGATAATAATGTTGCGGAGTGAATCCTGGCGCGTGCTCAGGTGACTCAGTAGGAGCAGAGAATTGCGTCTGAGAGAGCGATGGGCAATTAGAGATATTCCCAAGACCTTCAGGGAGAGGAGAAGGAGGCATTCCACTGGGCCATGCCCAGTGCAAATCTATCAATTGTTGTCTGAGCCTTACTACCTCATCATTGTGTTCTGGACTTTCTTCCCTGTGATCCTGATTCGGGTCAATGAGCAAATTTTCAATCTCCTTGCTAGCCATGGCGAGCTTTGCTTTTGATCTAGTGAAGTATGGGTGACTAGCCAGAGTGCTGCAAACCTACCACTGTTATCTGAAAGGATATGCTCATAAAAAATAATATCCGTTAGGATTAGGTCACACAACAAACATGAGAATCACATTGGTAAAATTGTCCTAGATTCATGTTCATTTCTACCAGCCTTTGAGGGTAGCGAGGTCATTTTAACATCATCCCAATTTTTATCTACACTCATTTCTCTCTTTCCACCAAACACACCTCTTTTCTTTCGCCCTCATTTCCTTCTTCTTTTTGTATCAGTCTATGTTCTTTCCCTTTCTTTCTTTTCTTTTCTCGTTATCTACCTTTATTTTATCATTCTTTATGTCTATTGTTTTTCTTTAAAAGAGGAAAAATAATGAAAAATAACGAAACAAAATAATTAGATCGAACCCAAAAGTAGGTTGCCTACGTATCATGTTGTACATGAATCAGATCTTGCATAGTTTGGGCAGCGCATGCATAAATATCACAAAGTTGAAGTTTTTTTTTTTTTTTTTTTTGAAAAATAAACAAAAAAGAACAACGCAACGTCAAAACATTTCATAAAAGAGACAACTAAAACAAACTTTGAATTTAAGACAACTTTAAAACTAAACAACGAAAGCTAAACAACACTCTAGACCCACCGGACAACATACGTACTACTCCTAATAAAGACTCCAAAGTTAAAGCAAACTTGACACCGGCTTAACAAAGACACAATACTACAAATGGAAAAAAGTAAAGAACTCCAACTAGTCAAAAGATAAGAAATGGTCCTTCAGACTGGTGCTCTGCGTGATGACCCTAGCTGAGATGGACCTGCCTGTGAAGTTCTATTTCTCCCATTCAAACTATGTAGCATATCTTCTAAGGACCTTTCGATATTTGCGAATATGCCTCTAACACGCATTCCTGCCTCATGAGGAGTACACTTGAAAAGATTGTTCTGACACCCCTCCACAGTTTTGAGCAAACCTAATAGCTTAACTCTTAGTGTCTCCACTTTGGCCCCTGCACTTTCATCCTGATGGTCGTCAACTATGCATTCTTCCTGTATTCTCCCTCTAAGCTGCGCTGGTAATGGTTGACTGATACCCCGAGAGATAGATTAAAGCCAAACCCTATATCCCTGATTGTACCCCGGATTATCCAAACTTTCTTTGAGAGTGTCCACACCTAGCTTTGTTGCATGGTTCCAGAACTGCTCTTATTTTCTCTCACCTAAGGCTTGGTCCTTGAAGTACTCAACATCCTTTAGAAGATCCACCGCTGGTGGTACGTCCTGCGGCCTACCCAACTAGTGCATTACCCTAGAAGGACTGTATGGTCTAGTGCAATTGAGCCTGAACATAACTAGAAGGAGCTGCATCTGACAACCAAACAAGATTATCTTTGGTCGAAGCCACAGATAAGTCCACAAAATGTTATCCCCGGTTCTTGACTCAAGAAATTCAATCCAAGTGTCAACTCTCACGGGTAGCGAGAATTTATCCAAACGCAACCTGAGGTCTATGGCTTTCACTCGATTGGGAATACAACGATCAACCATGTCTGGCCCAACTAAAGAAGGCACATGCGAATGCTCCATCATCCATAACTACAATATTAGGTTACTGCCCTCAAAAAATCTCATCCCCTCTTCACTTCGGTTAAAGCCTTATATATTTCTGTTAAGATCATGGATATGAGAGTGAACCTTTCCTTTTGATTAACGACCTTGCCCTTTTGATTAGTGCCCTTGTCATTTTGATCCTTATGAAATAGAGCCATCACCACAGATTGCAAACGTGTATTAATACGTCTTTCTTTTAGCGGAAACACTAAAGTACCTAACAAAGTGAGGGTGAAGACTTCAAGATGCTTTCTCCCACTTCTCCTTAGTCATATGAAATTCATCCCAAAAGCAATCAAAACCTTCCAAGGGCCCGAATCTAGCGAACAAAAACTCTAAGGAAACCCACGAATCACTTACACAATCCAAATGCATACCCTTACTTTTTAAACCAGAAGACTGCAAAAACCTCGTGCCAGTATGATTTTGTGCTCGATTCATATCTTTCTCGATATAGGGAAAATGCAACAGACCGGATATCTCTGCCAAAGTAGGAGTCATTTCACATTCTCCAAACCTGAACACCAAACTACTTGGATCCCAAAAGGTCAACACAATCTCTATTAAATCTGGATGAGGGATAACATGCAGAAGTTCCGTAAGATCATCTAATATTTTAATCAGTTTCTGCTGATCAACATAGTTAAATATTTTCCACCACTTGATTAAATTTTTGGGCACCTTGACAACCATCAGGACTCTAGACTTGGTGGACAAATTCATCCTGTAATAACACATAAAATGTTATCTCAAAAATTTGATAGGAGCAGAAGATTCCTAACCCTTGGGATTTTTGATGCAGACATATGTCGATGGGACAGACCACTTCATGACTCCAATTTTCCGAACAAAAGTACTGAGAAAAATCAGTCTACTTGGCTAACAACTCTAGATTACGGGGTGAGAGACCTAAGCTAATAATAAGACAAAGGCCAAAACAAAGATTACCGGACCCACCGAGGGTTGCCTACGTATCCCAACCCGAGGAAAGGGAATCAGGTATGCGTAGTTCGTCCAGATTGGACAATTAACGATTAACTAATAAATTGACCCTAACTTAAGAGACACAACCAAAACAAATGAATAAAAACTTTATGGATTTTCAACTAGACACTTCAACTAAGACTGACACCACCAATTATGAAGAAAATCTTTTTGGTATTTTTGCTTTTGACAAATAAGTAGAAAAGACAAACAAAACCCTTTTTTTTTCTTTTTTTTATTGAACTTACGGTACTTTGACAAGATATATGCAAAACGTAAAAAAAATCTTTTTGAGTTTTTGGATCGTGAAGAACAAAAGCCATAAAGAACTCTAAAATAAACTACGACACTCTTTTTGATTCATTCTTTTTGACTCACTTTTTCTATTCTTTTTTTCAATTTTTTTTCAACAATTTCTTGCCTACACACTTTGCTTCTAACTCATATTTTTGCCCAAACCAGTCGGTCAAATAACCTCGTTACCCTCAAAGATGCAACATTTAGCACGTAGGGATGCCTTAGAGGTGAGTCTCCTACAAAGGGACAAGTGGGCCCTACTAGGTCTTCAATATGATGCATATAAGCATGACCTAAATGCTGACCTACGATGGGGTTCACTAACAAGGCTGTTCGGGGGAGCGTATGATCGATAGTGGCTGCTTTGCTTTCCACCTACTCCATAACACCGACGGCTCCCCCCTAAAATAAGGGTGACTCAACTAGAGGTCTTGTACAACACGTGTACTATGGACTTGTTATAGAAAGAAGGCCTGGGGGTAGACACATGATGCCAGATATAAAAGCGGTAACACATAGGATAAATACTGTACACAAAGAGCACGAAAACATTCCACAATGATAAAACAATAACACAAAATAACACAAACAAAATGTTTATACACCTATAGTTCCAAACAAAGCCGATACGACTCCCAAATAAGCTCGAATTCTGAACAAGTACCGAGCAGAGTCACCAGAACTGTCACACCCCTTTTTTTACTCCGAAAGAATTGATTTTATGTTTCGAAAGGGTTTTTATTATTGAAGTGACAAAATGAAGATTTGTTTCAAAAAGGATTTTTTATATTCAAAACTCAGAGTCGCCACTTGGCATGAATCGGGTGTGCCAAGTCACCCTTGGATATCCTTTTTCAAAACAGATTTGACTCTTTAAAACTGATCCGCGAACAGAGATTCCGGCTAAGGAATTCTGTTGACTGGGGGGAAGGTGTTAGGCACCCCTCGATCCCGTGGTTCTACCACGGTCTCTTGGAAGAGCGTATCGGCTAACTTTGACATTACAAGTGCATAAACTACACAAAGCACGCAAAAAAAATCAAACAAACAAACAAAACAAAATAATTCAAAATTTAGTGTCCAGTCCAATTATACAATCCAAAGTAGAAAAATGCAAAAATATAAATCCTATTCTAAACTAAGCCTAAACTATGCTCTGATTTTTTACCCGATGCCTCGGGCCTTCATCACGAAAGTCTTCCGCCAACATAATACGTCGGGGCATTCTCCGATGAATAAATACAATGCATCTCGGGGCATTCCCCGGCTAAATGAATACATTTGAATTAAATATGATAAACTAGAAAGAAACATTCACACGCACATTCCAACACTCAACCAAAACACAAGTTCTAAATTTGCCTACCCCGACCTACCATTTGCCTAATTATTTAACGGCCTAACATATAACACTATCGGGTTCAACAATTAACAAAAATAATCAAAACGTCAATATTCACTTTATCAACTTTCAATTCCCGTCCCAATTTCATTTACCTCAAATGAACTCAAATCATTATCAACCAATTAGCCAATTCAAGTGACCGATTAATCAATATTCATGATCTGAACAACACCCCATCAAACAAAGCAAGGTTCCCACATTATCAATTCACCACATAAAGCATCAAACGATAAAGATTAATCAAAAAATGGGATGAGGAATAGACCTTAATTTTATTTCAAACAATTAGCGATGGATTCGGAGATAACGAACCAAAACCTCGATTCAATGAACTCAACACGGACCCACCAACTAGATCAAATCCAAAGAAACGACCATACCCAAAATACCAACAATTCAAACTGGAATTTATGGACTGTTTCAACCTCAATTTCCGCTACTTACGGGAGCTCCGGGAGAACTCGACGGTGGTAAGGATAGAGACGGATGGGTCAGTTTGTGTCTTCTTAGATGGATCTCAGAGGAGCGTTCCCAGTAGTGGGTGAGGTAATTTTGGGAGGTCGTTTTGGACGTCGGGTTTGTCCATTGACAGGGGCGGAGCTGGTTTGGGATGTTTGATCACCGGTGGAATTGGGCTTTGGTGTTTCGGGTGTTTTCTGGTGGCAGACAAGTCATTTTCCGGTGAGAATTCACCGAAATGATGGTCTGTGTGTGAGAGTGAATCCTTCAAGCTGAAGTTGTGAGTGTGCGCGTGGTTTTTCGTGAATGGAGTGAGAAGGAAACTCAGTGAAGTCCCCTCTGTGGAGAGGGCTGTGTTTTTATGTATATGTTGCTGATCTCCCCCTTCCCCCTCTTTGAATTCAGTTGGTTTATATAAAAATGAAAAGAAAAAAATGGTCCCTCCTCGGCTCTCTTCTCTATCTACTCTCTTTATTTTTTTTAGTGGGTCGTGAACCAGAATCAAGGGAAACCAAAAATGGAGTCTCCTTCCTCTCTCCAAGATGATTCCCGTCCCTCCCCTTTTTGTTGGATCTATATTTTTCGATCAGATCTCAGTGTGGTGTGTGTGATATTTTCCTTGTGAATGGGAGCCTCTCACTGATTTTCGTATGTGTGTGTGAGATTGTATGTATGGTTCTCTAAAAAAAATGGAAGAAAAGGTCTCTAGTGGTGTTTTCCAGCAGAAACCAAGAAAACATGTTCTTGTTTCTTTTTGAAAAAAAATGAATTTCTTCCCTGTATGTGTATTGTTTACATATATATATATAAACAAAATGGTTCTTTTCCTGGAAGTTTCCCCCCTATGTATATTTCTTTTTGGCCAAGGAAAAGGAGGGGGTCACGTGGGGTAGGGGTATGGTAGGTAGGTAGAGGGTGGGGTGGTGAGGTGTGAGGGTAGGGGTAGGGGTGAGGTGTCATTTTTTAATTGGAGGGGTAAGGATTACGTGCCTATTTTCTATTGGGTGAGTTGTTGGAATCTTTAAGATAAGACAAAATTAGTTAGGGTTTGTTATTTGGATAAAAACAAAAGGGAATAAATAAATAAGTAAAAGATGAAGTGGTTATTCATTTTTTTTTTTTGAAGAAAATTATAAGATGGGATCAAAGTGCGTGATAACGGAGTAAGAATTATTTTCGACGGGATAAAATTACGTGTCTACAAGACTAAATTGGTAAAATAAGATCCTAATAAATATTGGTTAAATTACACAAATCCCAAATTTAAGAGACTATATTCCTCAACATCCCTCACTTTTTAAAAATTTACATTAAATCCTGATTTTTAACTTTACTCTTGATACATATCAACAAAACCCCTATCCTATTTTTACTCCACCATTAATTCATGCAAGATATTTTTTTTTTCAAAGATTACCTTCCCTAAAATCTCTCCCAAGTTAGACACATATTTTTTATTATTTTTTCACAATTTCCTCCCCTAAAATCTCTCCCATTTTTTAAAAATCGATTGATACATATATAAATTTATTTAGTTATTCATACATGTTTAAGTTAGTATTAGTATGAAATTTGTCGGTGATACATATTTTTTTGTTAATACGATTGATACATACATAAAACTATTAATTTTTTGGATACATTTTCATAGTGTAACGGTGATTCATATGAATGATACTTTTGTTATCAGTATATGGTGATACATTTATTGACAGTGTATGAGTGATGCATTTTGCTGTTAGATTATTGGTGCTATATTTGTATTGACAATGTATGAGTGATACATTTGCAGTCAGATTATTGGTGATACATACATCTATTTCAACTATAAAAATATATCACTAATATAATAGATAACATCGTTTTCTTCCTTTGGCGTATAATCATTAGTAATATTGAAAATCTTCCTAAGAGCTTTGATCGATTTGTTCTTAATTTTACCAGTAATTGTCTGGCATAATAAAGTGATTAACCCTGGAATGTGAAGGTAATTCGCAGCGAATACAAGTTGCAACATCATTTTGAAGCTAATTTTCACGAATTCCTTGTCGAATTCTTCGAGTTGTTGTTTTTTATTAGAATCTTCTTCAACTGCGTGGTGAATCATGTAGTCAAAAAATTTGGTTAGGACTTTGGATTCTACGTTTAAGAGAGGGATTATTGTGTATCTGACTTCCACCATGTTTTTTATTGTACCAGATTGAATAGAGATGGATTCTTCAACTTGGAATTCGTCGTCTTCTGAAAATTTCAATGTCAGGATTTTGCCCTGCGGCTGTGCTGATGATAATGAGGCTTCATTGGTGGTGGATTTCAAGGTCGGAATGGTCACTGGCGGCAGTGTTGATGATGATGAGCTCGCATTAATGGCGGATTGCAGTGGTGCAGATGAAGATGAGACTCTTACCAAATGTATTACACGAAAGAAGGAAGAAACTCAATTTATTCGCTTGTAATTTGAAAGTTGATTGGGGAATTGATGATTTTTTTGAATCTCATTAATTTATTGTGTAACTGATTGTGCGAGATTTGCTCCGCAGAATAAAAAAGAATCTGTTACTTCCTTAAATAAATATCTAGTCAATTTTAAATGTATCACTTTTTTATATATATCACCTTATAACATATGTATCATGATTTTAAAAAATCGGAATAAGATGTAATTAATTAAATAGTTGGGATAATGTAATATCACTTAAAGATTCAGAGATTTATGTAAGTTACCCATAAATATTTTTTTAATGAAAGTGTCAAGTCAGAAGGGAGAGTTGATATTTTAGGCACGTTTATAAACTTTCTTTGACAAAGAGACACTCGTCTCAAATAATTAAAAAAAGAGACACTCTAATGGGACCACAAAAAAAAGTGTCAACCCTAGCACACAAATTTAAAAACGTGCACTTTAGTCTCACCCCCACTTCATCCCCTATGTTTTAAAAATACACTTTAGCTCATGTTTAAAAATATAAATATTAGATATTAAAAATTAAAAATAAATTAAAAATTCACAAGCTTCTCAATGAAGCTGATTTTTCAGCAATTTTCGGTGATTTTTCAATAATTTTTCGATAATTTTTTTGGTATCTATCGAAAACTGATATTACCTTCATTGTTTTTAGTCATTTTCTTCAATTTTTATCTGTACATTTTCATCCATTTTCAGTCAAAAAGCCTAAAAATTAGTACCACTTTTTTGAATCGATTCTATGCTCAGTAGCTGCATTCCAACACTCCTTAACTTGTTTGAAAGCTCTAATATGTTGCATTTTTCGGTGGTCATCAAAAAAGCGGTCAGATTGGTTCTGATCAAGTATTGTATAGAAATCTAGTAAGAAGAAGACGACTACAGTTTATTATGTCTAGGCTCATAAACCACTGCTTGAGTCTATTCAATACTATCATCTAGGTATATCATGTCTATTATAGAATAAGTAGTTGTTGATAGTGAATTTTTGGGTGAATGAAAGGAGACTCCAAAATGGTGAATTTAAAAATCCGTGTCTAAGGAGACAATGTTCATTGCCCTTTGTCGCAATGATTCATATGCCGATATGATTGAAAATGCAATGGAGATCGAAAAATTAAGTTGTAATGATATGATTGCAAGCATAATGAAGAGCTAGACTTAATTTGCGATTCAAATAAATTGGTCATTAGTTACATGATGAATGAGAGAGGGATTTTTCATCCAGTATATATAAAAAGTGATAGGCACGTCGAATTCTACATGCTTTGTGTTGATTTCAATGATGCTAAGTTTATTTTGAGAATTAAAGTTGTTGAAAGGTCTGGAGAAAAAGCTTTCACATCAACCTCACCCTCCACCTCCACCTCCATCTCCAACCCCACCCCCTGCAGTGGATGATAGCTCAATAGGATACAAGTACAGGGGTGATGATGCAATGAATATGAATATAGAAGAGGCTATGACTGAACTTCAAGGATCTCATCACCCTTTCTCCCCAACATCGCTGTAGTGCAGTTTAATTTTTTTGGTTGTTGCTTGTAGTTCATTACAGAAGCTTTCATGGTGGTATGATTTTGTAAATAAAAGCTTTCTACTTTGTCATTTTTGCTGATTTCTATTTTGATTGTGATTTTTTATATTTTACAATGCTTTGATTTTACCATAATTGTTATCCTTGATGTTTGATGATCGATGTTAGACCATTTCTATGGTAATCCATAAATCCTAAAATTATTTTAAATTTACACATTAAGTTCAGAACATTCAACACATAGTAGATTATCTTAATAGTTTATCATCTACTGATGTTATTATGGTATAATAAATTATACAATATATTATAAATTATTGTACACATCAATACTTGACAGATGTGAAGGTCTACGGTCGATCGATTGAATATATGAACAAGTTAAAATTATGACTAAAAAGAAATAAATTAAATTAAATTAAAGTAGGCCAATTAACACTACCCAAACAATGTAAAGTCATTTAGCTACATCAATTATGAGTCCATATCACTTTTGAACATGATCAAGTGATATTTAAGGCATGCAATTATTCTAAATCACTATAATAGAACTAAAGAAGAGGGAAATAAAATAAAATAATTCAAGCGATGCAAAACAACTAAATCACAACATATAAGAGTCCACAATAATTGAACGCATAATCTAATTAGTAAGAAAGAGTGGTGTTTGTGAGTGTTATTATGACAATTAATGTTTGAGAACAAGTAGTAGTCCTTCTCAAAGCATACGTTTGCTCTGAGTAATTGATTCTTACTATCATTACTCTTACTTATACTCAATTGATCGTGTGTCAAATTATTGTGTACTCTCATATGATGTGATTTAATTATTTTGTAATGCTTGAATGATGTTAACTAATTTAATTTAATTTTTCTATTTTTAGTCATATGAAGTCTTGTCAATATATTCATATGGTTGATGCTAGACCTATAACGACATCTTATATATATTAGAAGGCCCAAGCCCGTGCAATGCATGGACGGAATTTTAATGGCGAGGAAAGTAGTATTAGTAAGTGAAATACTAAGTTATGTTACGTTATAGTTGGATGTACAACATTATGCTTCATATTATGTGGAACAAAGAGTACATTATTACATTGATAAGGCTTAAAAGTATTACATTGATATGATAATTTTTTATATCAAAAGTGCCAAAGCTGAAAATGTGAATTCATATAGCTGTAGTTGGTAGTGAAGTTGCATCCTATGCATCTATGTCCTAAATTCCAAAAGGCAACCATCTAAATATGCAAGAAAGGATAAAAGCAGGATTGATTCTCAAGTTAACCACAAGAAGAGTTGCCAAACTACAGTAAAATAAAAAAAACAATCAGAGAAGGTAAACTGAGACCCCTGTGATGACATATGATAACTCATAACTTAAAGGTTAGAATATAGATGATAGAATAAGTCAGCAGAGGCAAACTTCAATATCACAAATTCCAACTGACAAAAGCACATCCAGTAAGAAGTTGCATCCGAGTTCAGTGTAACAACACTGGTCCAACTGATTAGAAACTTATTCTCATAAGGTTGTGGAACACTAATCAATTCGAATTGGCTACTGACAAGTTTCAGGTCAAGCAAAAGTTCAAGCTAGGAATCAATTCTCTAGCAGATGTTGAATACTGACCAAATAACAAAGTTAAGGTAACCTAGTCACAAGGTAACTGCAAGCAAAATAATTATTCATCAAACTGAAACTATGACAGAGCAAGAAAGTCATTTAGGACTTATCAAATCAAAAACAGGGTATACTTTAGCATACTTCTCAAACTATATAATGTCATGAAGTTGTAGAAGTCATAAACTTACTTTAAACATATCGGTAAACATATATGTTAACTCCCAAAGCAGTGTAATATTCAAAAAGCATAAAAAAATGATTCACTTCTAAATCAAGGTGAAATACTGACCTGAGGATGAACGTTTTTGCAACCTAACACAACTTAGATTGCACCTCCCAAGGTTAAGTTTAGCATCCTACCATAGATCATGAACATTATATCTCAAGATTCCACCACAAAAAATAAAATTTAATCATATTCTTACATAATATGACAACTAATGTTGAGGACCCAACATGTGCTAAAACCAAAAAGTGAAGGTTTAAAAATACGATATACGTTTAGAATAATTTGACAACACTAAAATATAGCATTGACAAAATGGTCTTAAGTTGTATCATTTAACTAAGAGCACTATGTAATTCTATTGCGGAAAAATAATATCTCAAGTGCTAAGTCGTACATTGGTACTCCATATGATTAAATGAAAACCATGTCAAATGCAAATAAGGAATATATGGTATGATTTTTTTCTTTGAGGATGCTTAATGAGATTATGAGGGAATGGAATATTGATTAGCATATGTACTATGAAATATCTTATTCAGATATAAGGAACTCCTGATGGTAATTTATTGCATTTTAGTTCAAGTGAAAGTCGGTATGCATCGAGATTACTTTAAGAAAAAAGTGCATGAATTTGTATAAATGAAAATTCATATTTTCAAACAGTAGACATACAAAATCGAGGTGTTTTATCCAAAATGGACAATAGTAATCTTACATCTTTATAGAGAAGATACCAACTTTTTTCTATTTTTGGATTTCTCAGACCAACCCAGCGATTCCAACCAATGTCTTTGAACTTGTTAAATGAACACTCAGAACACTGCAAAAAGGAGCATGCTATTTTAAATTTTTATGTGATCTTTTTTTCTAGGGATTAGAAGTTTGACATGAGATTTACCTTAATGACAATCACTAACTGAATATTACTAAATGAGAGGAGTAATCATGTTACTACAAAGTCAACATAATCTCTAAAAGGATCACACAAGAGCAATACTGGTTATAGATGACTAACTGGCAATAAGAATCCCAAAAGAAGAAAGCAACTAATCCAAGTTGAAGCTATAACTTACATTGCATAGTACAAGTCCAATATATAAAGGATACGTAATACACCTCAAACTTACTTAAGTTTCTTCTTTATTGTAGACTCCATAACCTAGTCACCGACACAATTAAGATCAGTTTCTTTTGAAAGAAGATCCACCTTAAGAAAGTGAAATAGAAAGTGCAAAATATGTTAGTTGGAAAAAGTATACAACACGTTAGTATTGACATTAACTATGGATCACGTAGTTGCTATTATTACCTTAGTTATAACAAAAATTATGGGATTTCCACTAGAAAGATCTTTTATACGAGCCAAAAAACTACCATTGAAGTCTACAATATCAACCTACAGGTGGTGATCCATGAAAGTACAAAGACTATAGAAAACACAAGTAAACAAGGTTTAGTAGCTGATGACATGAACTGAAAAATGAGAACCAACAATCACATTTCTTTGTTTTATGAATATAGTAATCAACACCAGTTATATCAATCTTAAGATTGAAATACAAGCTTTCATAAGGCTTAATGGTATTTCTTCGATCCATTAGATAAAAGGGTATTTACTTGACAGTGTTGGTTGCTGAAATCCTTTGCTCATGAATGACTTCATTGAAAAAAGCACCCTTGTATTACTTAGCATAAAGAATAATATTTTTTAGGGTGAAACACAATTTTTTTTTGACAGAAAAAATTCTAGTACTTGAGATTGTTATTATCCGTCAATTACTCATGATTTCAACGTTGTTTAGATTTATCTAAGATGCCTAATGTGGTCCATGATGAATTGAAGGTCTATAAATCCAATGGACAAAGCTGTATAACCATTCAAATAGGGTAGTGAACATACGAATAAAGTAGTCAAGAACATATTATAAAATAGTCTTCCTACAGTGGCAGTCATTATAATGTACTATTTGAGTTAGTTCACTCTGATCTATGGAATAAATTTTATTTTTGACTACCAACTGCTTGAAATCTAAATGGAATACAGAAAATTTACTTAGATATTGCATTATTTAAAACTATATTTATATTAGTTTAAACAACTAAAATAGGCAATGCGCTGGCACCACCGAAGATTATAACATCATTAAGAAATCACAAACAAATTGGATTCATTTTTTCGGTGGTTACCAATTTAACAATCAAAGCTTTCGGTGCTGATTCCTCCATTTATAAAATGCAGGCAATGCATTGTAATAGTGTTTGGGAGCCAATCATTTTTTTACTTAATAAAATCTGAAAAATGAAACTTTTTTCTCCACTTCTCTCAGACTTATCTGATCAATCAACCAAGATACAGTTTTTTTTAGCTCAATGGATACATTGTTGATTCATTTTCCAGAGAGGACAGTTTTTCAATTCTTCATTCTCTTATCGAAGATAATTTAGAAACAGAAACTAAACATGATAACTATGGCAACAATATTACATAAACTACTCAGTTGGGACATAGTTGATGATGCTAATTGCTTATTTTGTCATACACAGAGTGAAACTAGTGATCATCTCTTTTTTAAATGCTCTTTCAGTAGGAATAACTTGCAGCACTTCACTAATTGAATATATAGTCCACACAAGATGCCACTTGAATCCTGAGCTAGTTGGTTCTCAGGACAAGCACTACTCCAAAAGCATACACATCAAATTTAAAAAAAACGTCACCATACTTAGCATACTTATTAGCAAGACCTTTTTAAATAGAAGGTAAAAAAAATAAAAAATAAAAACAAATGCACAAATCGATCGAAAAATTTTCTATCAACAACTATGCTATGTGAACCACGGTGCTTAATATCAAAATCTTCCAGGTGACAGAATATGGCAACATAAGGTGGCATTAGTTTCCCTCCCTTATTATTTAGTGTTTAAAACTGACAATCCTTGCAACTTACGACTTCTTAATACATCAGAGTTTATCGTCAAATAACAAAGATCAGAAGTGGAGGGTAAATTGGTGATGATATCGAGTTTTGAGTATTGAGGTTTCCTCAGTACATAAAGTAATTAGCATAGAGAAAGCGGTAGTGAATTGATATCATCAAGACATCTAAATTGAGTATAAAAGAAGGAGGAAACCTTATCACAAATGTAGAAACAAGTGAAACAACACTAGAAAAGATAATCAAAAATTGTTAGAATAACCTGAAATGAAAGTTTAAGGTAAAAAAGAAATTGTTAACCGGCAATACATGCATAGTCAATAAATGAGCGTGTTATATTTTAGCAAAATCATACAACAGCTACAAACACATACTCAGTCAAAATTATAAAGAAAAAGAAGAACAACTCCTTAAATAGTACCCAAATTAAAAAACAGATACACACACAATCACAATTTTTTAAATTCTTTTTTAATTATTCTGCTTAACCAAAATCTAATAAAAATAGAAAAATACTAATAATTTAGAAAAACAAAAAGAAGAAGAATAAGAGAAACCCAGTTGGAGATAATATGGTGATGCAGATAAAATAAATTGATTTTGAGAGAAAACAAAAACCTATATAGTTGCATATGAAATCCAACCCACAACTATCCAAAAGTTCAAGATTTCAACTTTTTTCAGAAGTACCCAGAAATTGAAAATTCATCAAAATGACAAAAAGATGAAAAATAAGAGAAACCCAATTCAAAAATAATCTGAGGATGCAAGAAAATTGATTGATTTTGAGAAAAAATACAAAATTATCTACATGCATGTGAAATCCAACCCAAAACTATCCAAAAGTTCAAGATTCCAACTTTATTTAGATGTACCTAGAAATTAAAAAGTCAAAAAAATTTCATACCTGATATTTCAATTTTTCAAAATTTTAATCATCAGTCAAGGAGATAAAGATTTGTGCTCAATAAATTAATCAATTAACAAATGTCGTGTGAAAATAATATTTTTCTGTAAATGCTTGAATTCAAAAGAAACAAGGGCAATTAGTCTAAAACAACAGGTAAAAAGTATATAATTTTATCTGGAGTGAAGAAATACCATGTTTGATACTCCTTAACCTCTAATTTGAATCATTTTGTAAATTATTGTCTAAAGCACACCAAAAAAACCCTCGACAAAAGAGAACTATGAACAAAAACAAAACAGGTCGAAAAAGAAGAAGTAATACCTACAACAAAGTAAAAAAATCGAAGAGGAGGTAGAGTAACAATGGAGAAGAAGCTTTCTGCAATAACTTTAGTTGATGTGGGTAAAAAACATTTTTGAAGTGGAGAAGACAATGAAAAATTAAGTGAAAATGCATTGTAATATGTGTACAATTTTTTTTTTAAAATATTTTACATGTATAAAGACACATGTATTATTTTATATTTACACCAATAACATGTGAACAAGACAACTCTATTGATCATATTTACGTTAAACTGCCCTTGGTAGTACACACCAACCTTCACTTATATAGAGTCACATTTAGGATAAATTTTTTTAATTCCTTATTATGTTTTCTTTTAATTTAATTTTAATAAATAATCTAGTAATATTAATAATATCTTGATCATATTTTTAGGACTAGCTAATTTAACTTTCCTATATTTTTATTAGCTCAGAGAAATTAGCTAATAATTTAACATTATATTTTATTTGTATCTTTAATTTAAAAAGTACAATCTTATCCTAAATTCTCCTTAACCTATCCACTAATCCCTTAACCACCCACATTCTCACAACTTCCCCTCATGTTCCTATACCAAAAATCATGCAAACCTAATACTTAGGCAACCAACATTTTTCAGCAAACATAATCATACACTATCCTATATATACAACAACACTTACAAGATGAAAAGGAAGAACACACAACACAAAAAATCAACATACTATTATAGTTTTCTTTTTCTCCATAAAAATCAAAGAAATTCCTCCAACAAAACCCCCCTCATATGGAAACCAAAAAAAACATACTCCCTCACATATACCAAATCCAACAACAATTTTCATTCATGTAAAATACTATCTCATGTTCCAGAAAAATAACAACCAATTAATCTCTTCGAGTTTTGAGGTTTTATTCAAGGCTTTGAGTTCGTGGATTTTGAACGTTAGCTATTGAAAAAATTAAGTTTCGCAAGAGGTAATCCTCAATCTTTCTGTTTTTATATAATTTCATGCCACGATGAATGATACATGAATTCAATGTTACAAAGTTGCTCATATTTTAGATGTGTTAATTGATTATTCCTTTTTGACGTTATAATATGAAGTATGTTCATAATCTTATATAATAAAATCAAAAGTAGAGCATTTTTGGTATAGTAGATTGTGTTTGCTTTCACATTCGAAGTTATAGTATTTGTCCAATGTCAAGAAAAATATTTGCTATGTAATATTTTAACCAAAAATTTATCTACACCTATAGAATTAGTGCTTAGTCATATTTCAGTTGAAGCTTTACATGATTTTAGTTTAAGGTATTGTTGAAATAAATTAATAAATTATTTACTGTACATGTTGATAAATATTAAATATTTGGATTATGTTCGAATACTACATGAAGATTTTATACTACTACTACTCATTATTAGATTTTTAATGGAGAAGGAATCTAGTCTTCAAATATAATATTTAATATTATTCACCAGAAAATGATATTTAATATTTGAAATGTTTGATACAACATTAATTTTTTTTTGTGTGTTTGAGCAAGTTAATTCTTTATTTTCTCAATTTTTTGTTGCAAAACTTTCATCTTCTATTTCACTAGCTTAATTTCTCACGTGGATAACATAGACTATACATTCAAATTCTCAAAAAAATGTTTATATATTAACAAAAAAGGATAATTGGTTGGATGAGTTCAAGGATCAGAGGTTGTTCAATATCGATTGATCTTCTGAGATTCGATTGGCTTAAAACTTTGAAATATCATACTGTTAATTTGATGTATTGCATTTTATTTGAATCGGTAAAGTTAGGTCTATTTAACTTTTGAAAATGACGAGACACTAGATAGAAACAAATAGTTCGTGGTAAGTTACACATTGATAAAATAAGATTGTTTGGGATAAAGTTTAAAACAAATCAAAAAGAGGGACATAAACAGTTTTAGGTCATAAATATTATATATTCAAGAGATTAATTTAAGCCAGATATAAGTCATTAAAGCAACCGTGCTAGAATCACGGGACTCGATGGGTGCCTCACACTTGTTGTCGGTCAATAAAATTTTTTATTCGCATTTCTAGTTCGCAGACCAAAAAGAAAGATTCATTTTTTTATTAGGGATTCAATAAGGTGACTTGAAACATCAAAACTCAATTCTAAGTGGTGACTCTTTAAAATAAATAATCCCTTTTTCAAAACGTCACTTAAATTAAAAAATCTATTTTTCTCCAAAACCAACTCCTTAGTGGGGGTTGGGTGGTAAAAAAATAAGGGTGTGACAGATGGCAACTCCGCTAGGGATATCAAATTTTGAGCTTTTATATTGACTTGTTTGGCATTATTTAATTTTCAATATTATATTTATTGGCCAAATGTGTTATTTGCCTACCTGTTTATTACTTTGATATTATTTGAATTGCAATATAAATTGTTCCTCTTGCTCACCCATCTGAGTCTTTTGAGATATTTTATATTCGGAGATGCGGTATACGCTCCCAAACCTTGAGATATCAGAGATGTGGCAACGCTCCTGAAAAGAATTATATAGTCACACATGATTTAGGATAGAAAGGACCAACGGTGAGGTTAGAAAGCACTGCTACCGATAAGCTGTCCCTACCCGACTTGAGTTGTCCACTCATTTTATAGCTGATCTAGACACCTATCTTCATCAGGTTAAACCTAGAACAACAAGCCCCAGACAATGATTATCCTTAATAGGATCCGTTTTATTTGCATCACATGCATTTTGACTTAGTGAAAGCTCGACAAAGGTCTCAGTATGTCGAAATAGTATCCTATTTTAAGACTATTCATTTTCTGTGCTACTAGTTGCATTAGTTGTCAGGCTATTTCGAATGTTAGCCGTCTTTATGATCCATTAACGTAAGAGGGGTGAAAATTTCTTTCTAAAACCTATTCTTTATCGAAACTCAAATGAAGTGCGAGGTTTTTTTTCACAAATAAAAGAAAAAAATATGATTTTCTTAATTATTGAGTATTTTTCAATTTGGACAAACTATGCATACCTGATTCTCAACTCAGTGAGATACGTAGGAAGTCCTCCACTGATTCGGTGCTTCTTACAAAAAAGGATTGTCTTTCCTTTAAAAAAAAAGAGTTTTGATCCTAATAAAAAAAGTCAATCAGTTTATTTTTGAAAATTAAAAAAAAAATTATTTTTCATCATTATTAATAAATTCAACAACAAAAAAAATTCTTTTTCTTTTTCATTATTTAAATAAAAAAGTGTGTTTCTTCATGTCTCTAGTTTCACGATCTATGCACACCTGATTCTTATCTCAATGAGATACGTTGGCAAACCTTCTCGAATTCGGTGATCCTCATTCAATTAAAAAAAATTCCTTATTTAAAAAAAATGATTGTCTATCTTGTTCAAAGAAAAATTCTCATACAAAAATTCAAAAAATATATATAATAATCTTTTTTTTTCAAAAATAAAAGTAAACAAATAATTTATCCTTATTAAAAAAAATTTTAAAAAAAAGTTTTTCCTCCTTATTCAAAATTCAAATAAAAATCTTCATAGTTTAAGCTCTTTAAACTACGTCTGATCTGATTTTTTTCCACAAGATACGTACACACTTTTTCTTTTGGGTTCGATCTCATCTACAAAAATTCTTGACTTAGTCATTGGTACCAACATACATGGAAATGTGAATGAAAACAAAACAAGTGTTAAATTATATGACATGATGGAGTGGACCAACTTTGTTGTGAACTAGAGATTCTTATGGTACCTCTAATTATACTTAAGTTGCACTTGTAAATTTTTCTCGCTCTAAGTCAAGTTTAAAATAAATCTTACCTCACTGTTTCATGTGCATTGTGTGGCGATCTTTAGATTGAAAATTCAATGGCATCGCTCTGTTGATCTAGAACTTGGCCTGAATATTTGTTGGGGCAAAATTTTTAGCAACACTTAACTAGGAGGAGGATTTTAGGCTTTTTTTGACTCAATTGTGCCTTTGAAGCCTACCAAATAAAATGTAATTCCTAGACTTCTCCTTTTGAGCCTAAAGTCTTTTGTTGAATGTCCATATCTTAGTCTATATCATTTTGAGTGCATAAATGCATAATCCCTCTTTTTGCCCCACCTTCCTGAGCGCACTGCTAAAGATCTAAGTCAGATGACGAAGTAAAAATTGGATATGCAAATGTTTGAACAAAGTTATAGACAAACAAATATTTTTTTTTACCAAAAAAAAAAAGAAACAAAGAAGAAAAAAAATCCTCCAATAAGGAGTAAAAAAAATTCAAAAAAAAAGATAATTCAAAAATTATCTTTAAAGGGAAGAAAAGAAACAAAATGATGAGAGCAAGCAGAAAATCAAATGAAGATCAACTGCAAAATGCAAGATATTGAGAGCAAATTGTAATGCTTAAGGAGAAAATAGTTGCTTTATCCCAAATGAATATCCTACCTATCCCTTAGCCTACACTACAAGCCAATGACAAGTCCTACTTGGTTTTATTTTGATTGTTCTCATATTAGCAGATACTTACATTAGGACAAAGCTTATGGTATCTCAACGCATACTTTGACATTTTTTTGAGTGTGAGTGACTTCTAAAATGCCCTGAAATCTAAATACTTCTATTGTGAGCAAATTATGACTTTATTTGTGGTAAAGGCACTTGAACATAAGGATAAGAAGAATTTTATACCCTTGATTGAGGCAAGATGAATAGGCCTTGTCAAAACTTAAGTATGTTTGAGGTATCACTTGAAACTATAAAAATTACTTCTAAGTTGATCTCGATTTTTGTTTGAAAGTAATTAGAGATAATTCGACCATAATGCTAATTGTTGGTACCAATTGAAGTCAAGAAATGTATTGATTTCAATATTTTCATTCTCTGGATATTTACAAAGCAGATACTTTCTAAAAAAAAAAAGGTACCATTTTTGTGAACTACATTAGACCTGATTCTTACTATATAAGATACGTAGGCAGTCCTATAATAAGGCTCGATCTCACTGAATAAATAACTTTTTTATATATCCCTAAAAGGTATAGTACTGGGGCATTTTTTTTCAAAAAAATAGTCAAAAAGAATTTTAAAGTTTCTCACATTCAAAACTACGACATTTTTCTTTTTTAGAAAAAAATATATAACTTGCCTTAGCAAGGTACAACATCCTCTGATTGTGCTTTAGGGAACGAAATACCCTAATCTTCTTTCTTAAGTCTTCATAGGGTACAACAATTTCTAGTTGCATTTTAGAAAAATAAAATATCCTATTTTTCTTCTTTAAATCTTCATAGGGTACAACACTCCCTAGTTGCATTTTAAGTTAGAAAATTCATATTTCTTTTCTTCCTTAAGTCCTCATAGGGCACGACATTCCCTGATCATTATTTTAGAAATCAAAATATCCTATTTTTCTTCATTAAGTTTTCGTGGGGTAAGACATTCCCTAGTTATCATTTTAGAAAATAAAATTTTCTATTTTCTTCTTTAAGTCATCATAGGGTACGACATTCCCTAGTTGCCATTTTAGGAAATGAAATTTTCTATTTTCTTTATTATGTTTTCATAGGATACGACATTTCTTAATTGACATTTTAGGAAATAAATTCTCCTATTATTTTTCTTTAAGTCTTCACAGGGTACGACATCCCCCGATTGTCATTATAGGAAACAAAACTTTCTATTTTCTTATTTATGTCTTCATAGGGTATGGTATTTCTTAGTTGGCATTTTAGGAAACATATTCTCCTATTTTCCTTCTTCATGTCTTCATAGGACATGCCACTCCTTAGTTGCATTTTAGGACATAAAATATTCTATTTTTCTTCTTTAAATTTTCATTGGGTACAACACTTCCTAATTGCATTTTAAGTTAGAAAATTCATATTTCTTTTCTTCTTTAAGTCCTAACAGGGCTACAACACTTCCTAATTGCATTTTAAGTTAGAAAATTCATATTTCTTTTCTTCTTTAAGTCCTAACAGGGCACGACATTCCCTGATCTTCATTTTAGGAATCAAAGTATCCTATTTTTCTAAATGAAGTCTTCATAGGGTACGACATTTCCTAGTTGTCATTTTAGAAAATAAAATATTTTATTTTCTTTTGTAAATTTTCATAGGATACGACATTCTCCAGTTGCCGTTTTAGGAAATAAAATTTTCTATTTTTTGTTTTTGTTTTCATAGGGTACGACATTTCTTAGTTGGCATTTTAGAAAATAAATTCTCCTATTTTTCTTTTTTAAGTCTTCACATGGTACAACATCCCATGATTGTCATTTTAGGGAATAAAACTCCCTATTTTCTTATTTATATCTTCATAGGGTACGATATTTCCTTGTTGTCATTTCAGAAAATGAAACTCCCTATTTTTCATCTTCATGTCTTCATAGGAAATGACATTCCCTAGTTGACATTTTAGGAAACAAATTCTCCTATTTTCCTTCTTCATGTCTTCATAGGGCATGTCATTCCTTAGTTGGCATTTTAGAAAAAAAAAACTCTTCTATTTTTCTTCTTCATGTATTCATAGGGTATAACACTCCCTGGTTTCCATAGGATACAAACTCTCCTCTTTTTTATCTTTATGTCTTCATAGGGTACGATATTCCCTACTTGACATTTTAGGAAACAAATCCTCTTATTTTTCTTCTTCATGTCTTCATAGGGTACGACATTCCTTAGTTGGCGTTTTAGGAAATAAATTCTCCTATTCTTGTTTGTCATATCTTCACAGGGTACGACATTTCTTAGTTGTCATTTTAGAAAAAAAATCTATTTTCTTCTTTATGTCTTCATACAGTACGACATTCCCTAGTCGCATTTTAAGAAGCAAATATTTTAAATTTTTTTCATACATTCACAAGGTATAACATCTCGTGATTGCATTATTGTGAACAAGAATCTTATTGTATTGCATACCTAGCTTAGATTTCTATCATTTCTATTTATTTATTTAAAAATTATTTTATAGTTTGTCTAATAACTCACAAAATTTTCCTAGTGCAAACTGGGGTAGAAAATTTTGTTCATCTTTGTTTTTTTTGATGACTTGCAGGTTTTTCTACAAAGCACAGATTTGATGTTCAAGAATGAAATCCCATCTCTGGTTAGAGTATCGAAGAATGTTCAATCACAAAGATAATTAGAGTCAGCTTTCTATATGTAGCAACTCAACGTTTCAAGAGTCATCTTCTTAGTTTCTGATCAAGAGAACAAACATCCAAGAATATTCTATGAACAATCCTTTGGAGGAGTGTCAACAACTCAATTCAAGTTTCAAGTTCAAGTCTGAAATACTAACTTCAAGATTAAATTTTGAGAACAAGTTACCCACCAGAAGAAGGAGAGGCAATAACTGAAGATCCAAAAGGAAGATCTGAAGCAAGAGAATCAACAGAAGTAGAATAGACAGGATCTTGTATTTTTGTTTTCTAGTTTCATTTCTTCCTTCTTCTTTTTTTCTTTTTTTTATTTCTTTCTCTGATGTTAATAAAATAAGCCACGAACCAAAATCTCAATGGGACCTCACTCGACTCTCTAACTCATTTTTTTTATTTCTACACTCATTTGAACTACACGTGACTTGATTCTCTTATAAGCTGGGATATATAGACTGCTAAAAATTAGGATTCGATCGCATCTCTATCCTATTATTTTTCTACTTTTGAATAGATGATTAGATCAAAAATTAGTGATGTTTACTTCTTTGCTTGAAAACTCTTCATGTTTCTAAGCAAAGAGGAATATTTTGTAAACACCTAATATTTGACAAAAGCTAAGGTTTTATACCATTTTAGTGCTTAAATATTTCTTTTGGGCCCAAATTAGATATTTTAGTTCTATCGTATTTTTAGTAAACTAATTTAGTGTACGTGCATTACACGTGTATCAATCGTTAATTAAGATTAAATGTATACAAAAAAAAAATTATTGTGTGTATGTTATATTATTAAGTATAAAAATTTTAAAAATATCACGTGAAACTTTGAATATAAAATAGTTTAGTTAAGTAAAGTTTAATGTGATAAACCACCATCACATTAATAATTAAGGAGCAAAATTAGATGGAGTCAAAAATATATTCCTTGTTTAAATGTATACTGTTGGAGATAGTCCGAATTAATGATGATCAGAGTTTAGACACTATAAATAAAATTTAGTCATTGTACTTATTTTTTAATGCTAAAATTATTTTATTTTTTACGGAGAATTATTTTTATTCTCAAAATTTTACATTTTTTTTAATTTAGGGGTATTTTAGATGATGTTAGGAACCGTTTAATTACTGAATAAGAGTAAAGTTATTTGTGTATCTTTAACCAACTACCAAATTAGTGCTATTGATCGAGGCTATGCTTATTAGTTTAATAATATTTTAGACATTCTACATATTTCTAAATTAAAATCAATGTTTTCATTACCCTTTTTAAATTGTGTGAATTTAAAACAGACAAATAAAAATAATCCACTATATAAATTTTTGTGTCTTTGCTATAATTTTGAGATTTTCTATTATGCCACATAAAGTAAGACGAAATTGAATGATAATCAAAAGATACACAAAATAATTTCAAAATATTATAGGAGCTCACCGACGATGAAGTGAGAGCCAAGAAGACAAAAGTTGTTCTTACACTTTTCAAAGTGAAGCCAAGAACAAATTTCTCTTCTTGGCTCTCAATCTGTCGTCAATGAGCTCCCTAGTCAAGCAATAATTAGCACTTTCTTCAATAAAGCTTCGATTTGTGTGTTAATCTTTGCATTACATGTTAACTTGGATAATATTGTTGATGTTTTCATCATCTTGCTTTCTCTAGTAAGCTTCTTCAGCAATTGAGGGATCATTACATTCATTTATTACTTGCTCTTATTTTTATTTATCACTTCTTTTACCTTCAATTAAAGTATACTTTTAGAGAGTACCTTCATTTAAAGTATACTTTTAGATCAAGAGATGTGTGATTTAGTGAGGAAGTTTTAGATTAGAGTTTTTTCAAAATGAGTTCTTTGGTAGTGATGGATAATTAATATATAGCTGCACATATTGTCTGTCTCATGTGTGCTCGATATGTTGCTAATTTTAAACTTCTTTCATGTCTGCATGTTAGATATACCAATTTGGAATATTATTTTCTTTTTCAGCTTTCACCACTTTTATCAAAGTATAACAAACTAAACAATAAAGTAGAATGAGAAAATTAACGTCTAATCCAGTGAAAACAAAGTCTTCAAGAAACACACAAAGGCAGCACAATGATTCATCTGGTGAATATCAACAAAATTGTAATATCAAAATTTATCCTTTTATACCTTATATTTTTTCCTAATTTCAACATTAAGCCCGCTTCTTGCCCCAAAATATATCAAACTCCTCTTGTCTTTCATTCTCTCTAACGGATTGTACCATTTTTCTCTTTCCTCCATATACCTTTAGAAAAATTATATTTTTAATAGCAAAGATTAATCAGTCGCAAATCGATGCCTCCTGACCCTAAATTTATCATTTAGTAGCGCTGATTTAGGCACAAGATGTTACGATAGATAAGCCTCAAAAGATATACTAATAGGGGCAGATATCATGATTTACATGGCCCCTCATGAGAGTTGAATAAATCTTGTTGATGTAACAAATAAATTTCACACTAATGATGCAAAGGAGAATTAAAGATAAATATGTACTACTCTATATCATCTTTCAACACCAAGTCATTGTAGAATACATCACATCTCCAAATTTCAGGAACTCTAACTAAAATTAGAAAAATGACTTAAATTACCTAAGCTTGAGTAGGAAAACATGGCTCTTTAACAAAATACAAAAGTAAATTTAAATCTAGTAAAAATTCAAATATATTCTATGATTATCAACTAAGCATATTCACTAAAATCAAATTATAACCTCGAACAATTGATAATGAAAAAAGATAATATCTTCTAAATTTTCAATTCTGCCAATGATGACTCTAATAATCTGTGATACCATATGACCTTTATGAAGAAGAACCCAAAATTAGAAGGCTTTTTATAATTAGGATTCATAAATCAAAAAGGACACTAATTAGTATTTTAACAGAATTTTACATATATGTTGTTCTTTTTCTTAAAAAACCCCCATAAAGCCTACCCATACATAACACCACGTTAATTTGTAGTATTAACAACATACATATACAAGCTAAATAAACAAAACATAAGTTGAGAAAAAAACTTTCAAAGATTCCTTATTTGTGATCTTTAAGTTTTCCAAAAGATTCCCTAATATAATCAAATACTTACATCGTCACCAGTCATGCTCACAGGCTTGCATCGCGTCAACAATCATGCGACTGTCTTTTATAGAGTGAAGGTGGTAAAAAGAAAATCTACAGATTCCAGTTCAAAAGGTTGACAACTCTTAAATCTAGAGTTGTTTTTTATTCCAACCAAATTAGTACTCAATTTCCAAGATCATAAACAAGCACATAATGACAATACAAACTAGAAAAAGCACAAACTCTGGCATGATAGTACAGAGATACAAAAAAAAATTCTTTGTCCAATAAAGGCTAAAGTGAAGGAAGATGTAGGAACAACATTATTCAAAAGAGACACTGAAGATTGAAGTAGCTAATTTTATCTCTTTTCTGATCCTTATAGGGCCACTGAACTAACCATCTCTGTTACTTTCGCTCCACTGTTGACCACCTTATTTATCTAAACCAACTATAATGTTTAATTTAAAAATAAATAAAGAAACTTGTATAGTTAGTAGCATATGAAAGCAAAAGCCAAAGTGACAGACAATTTGCATCCTAGTGCAAAAGAATTGGCATAGATAGGATATCCTTCCATGCAATTGTGAATAGAATATAACAAAGAAATTCTTCGATATATAGACTCCAAAAGCACAAACTTATATACAAACATCAAGAATCACATGGACCTCGTCCAAACAAATCCCACAATGGATATCAAAAGATTCAGACCAAAAAGATATAACATATGGATGTGCATATTTGAATCTATAGATTTAATTATTAACATAGTCATATAAACAGGGTATACTTGTTATTTACTGTCACACGAATAGATAAATTTCCTAATAGAATCAAGCAAATATATAACATTCTAATTTTTACACATTCTTATATCAGACCTTAAAAATGCGAAAGACGAAACTGAAAATGTCAGGTTTGTTGGTTTTATGAAGAGGATAATTATTCAATTGGGTATCTATCTCCATAGCATCCATGGGGTCCAATGTTTTTGGTATCTAGGTCTCGAAATAGAAAGTGAAATAATTATTTAGCATCTAACTAAGAGAAGTAGCAGTAGAAGGAAAAAAGTATAATCCTTACTTGCATTAATCTAAGAGAGGAGGGATGCAATATCAAAAGAGAAGTGTGTGTAGTAGTATCAATCATTTTCTCTTTTATTATTAAAGAGCAGCATTACATTCCTTATGAGTCTCAATGATAGTGAGATATTCCAGGCTAAATTTTCTTGCTATCATACCTCATCTCTTCTTCTTCGGCATCTATTGATACAAGTTGAACATGGATCATAAATATGGGAAGAAGATGGTATAAAGTACAAAAGCATAAACTTCAACTACCTCTTTTTTCATTGCTTAAAGCAGTAAAGCCAACCGCTATAGCGGCTTGCCATTGGTACTTGTCATTCATCCTGGAGAGAAACCCCTTTGCCTTAATCCCTTTTCTTCTTCATCTTTAATACAGAGTTGAATCCAACAAACAAAACATAAAAAGTACTGCATATTCTTATGCCAAAAAAATAGAGTGTCGATTGACATACTTCCATTCTTCCCATACAAGTGAAGTTGATATATCATATAAGCAAATAAAATATATTTATTTTTCTCACGCCGTGCTATAAACTTGTATATGTGACTTTGGCCAATACTTTGGTCCTAGTACTCTATCTACATCTCCAATTTCAATTGAACTCGGCAAAGTTTCTAAGGCAGCATTCGATGAAAAGAGTAAAATCACCAATTTTACAGCTATACCTTAGAACTTTCAAACTTTGCAATTACCGATTTTTTGCCAAGTTTGTAATTACCACCCTCATATATTGGTCTCTTTCCTCTGGATAAGGTACCATGGATGAAACTATTGCCAAAACTTCTCTACTCGAGAAAACTTATGTTTTCGATTAATATTTACATATTCTCATATTTTCAAGATATTGTAAATCAAATGGACAAAAAATTAAACTTCTAAGTATTTTTATAAAAGTATGAAATGCACAAATCAAATATAACGCAAGATGTTGATACCCACAACTTCGGTGATAGGATTCATTGTAATAAGCTTTAAGAAAAAAAGTTAGAATGATAAGAATGTATAATTTCATAATTTCATAATAGAGGTAAATTTGTGAGATGAGAAGAATTATACCTAAATATGTGAATCTTGTTGGCAGGTGGGTAGATAAAGAAGGTTAGTTATGAAAAATAGAAATTGTAATATATTCAACTAACAGGAGACAGTAAGGTAATAACAGAATCGGCGAAAAGAAAAATATTAGTCTAAGGTACACCTCAATCTAAGTAGACTAATGTACACATTAAGATAAATTAAGCTAAGAAATTTAAGCTTGCATAGCAAGTAATATATTGTGTTTAAATTAACAATGTAAAAAGGAGAGATGATATAACGATAAAAACTTGACAATAAAATTGTTGAAACTGTGTTGAGACGAAGAACGATGAATAAGGGCAAACCAAATATTAACAATGGAAAATAATAACAGTTTATAACGATGAACAATAAAAAAATCTCAAGCATTTATATAGAAGGACAAAATGTACAAACCAAACAGGAGATCAAATAGGCAAAACAAATCAAATAGGACACAAATTGAGAAAGATCAAATAGAACACAAATTTAGATGGAACATAAATTTGAAAAAGACCAAATAGAACACAAATTTGGATGAAAAACATCCAGTATTTTCTTGGTGAAACCAAGTAGGGAAAAAAGTGGGTGAACATAAATTTGGAAAAGACCAAATAAAACACAAATTTGGATGATTAAAATCAGGTATTTTTTGGTAAAACCAAGTAGGAATAAAAAACGAGTGTTTTTTTTGTTGAAAGAAATCAAGTAGGACAAAAAAAATAACAGGTGTTTATTTTGGTGAAATAATTCAAGTAGGACACAAATTTGGAAAGAATTTAATTGAAGAAAATTTTTAGCATATTTATTTTGAATAATTTAATTGTAGGGAAAAGGGTAAAAGACCATTTTGTCTAAAGCGGACTCTTTTAATGAAGGGTAAAAAGTTCAAATCACTTTTGTAAGAGCCTTCACACTTTTAATATATTATAAATTTATTTAAAAGGTTTAAAAACTACAAAAATAGAGTCACATTTAGGATAAATTTTTGTTTTTATTAAAAAAAAAGAATTTTTTTTCTTTAATTTATTTTCTTTTAATTTAAGTTTAATAAATAATCTAGTAATATCAATAATATCTTAATTATATTTATAGGACTAACTAATTTAACTTTCCTATATTTTTATTAGCTCAGAGCAATTAGCTAATATTTTACCATTATATTTTATTTGTATTTTTAATTTAAAAAATACAACCTTATCCTAATTCCCCCTAACCTACCCACTAATCCCTTGACCACCCACATTTTCACAACTTCCCTGCACATTCCTATACCAAAAACCATGCAAACTTAGAGATCGTTTGGAATTTCTGTTACAAAACTGCTTATTTGAGAAACACTTTTATAAAATGGCATTTTAGAAAAGTGCTTTAAAAATAAAGCAATTTGTGTTTGGTAAATTTATTTGAAAAGTGCTTTTGATAAACAAATTGTGTTTGAATAATCTTTTTCAAGAAGTGTTTTTTTGAGACAAATGACCAAAAAGGACATCTATCAATAGACTTTTTATTACTAAAATTAATTTATAGATAAAATTTATTTTAACTATCTATTATGATATTTTTAGTTAAATTTTTTGAAGAAAAGGTCAAAAAAAAATTAAAAATTAGAATCTATCTATTTTTTGTTACTTTATTTTTTAGATCCATGTTACTGTGTCAAAATTTACTAAAAGTAAGCAAACACTATATTCATGCTTACAAATATCTAAATGAGAGTATATTTATGTAACACCCCGAGTCTGTACCCCGGACGCTACACGGTGCTCATAATCCCGAAGGACCACAAGCTAATCCATGATTGGTACCTGCTATAATAACTGAATAACAATAATATTAAAAAATGCAAAAATTAGGCAGAAAACTGGCCATAAGGTTCAATACTGTAAATAATACTGAATATGGTATCACAATACCAAAATTGAACATCAATACTGAAAACTGAACAACTGTCTGAAAATACTCTAGTCTGAAAAATCTCTAAACTGTTTGAATTGTGGAGTTGATGGGACAAGTTCCCAACTAACTCCGATTAGTGAAAATAAGACTGAAATGCTGAAAAACCCATGTACTCGGACTATGAGGACTCACCACTACGCTGACTGCTGAAAATCTGAACTGCTAAGGGTACTTTGGATCCCGTGCGTCTGAAACTATGATATAAGATATCATAGCGCAAAAGAAAAACATGTGTCATTACTTTGAATGTACTGGTATGCTCAGTGAGGTAGGCTGAAATGCATAGGTTTACACGCATGAACAATAATAACTAAATAACATGAGTATGAATGAATGAGAGTACATGCATGAATATATAAACTGTCCTGAGATCATAAGAACACTTAATACTGGATTACTGGTAACTGAATGAATGTATCTGGCAGTCTTGATTCTGTGGAACTACACTGAGTCCCGTACTGAGTTGAGTGACTATGATTGACAGTCCTGAATCTGTGGAACTGAACTGAGTTCCATACTGAGACTGGATCTGAAATTGAGATTGTGGGAAGTAATCATCTAACCGACATGCCCCTTCTCTAAATGATTTGGGGTCTAACTTGTAACCCCAGTTGGAAGGGTGTTAATACCGTGCCATGAGTAAGGCCAAGTATTGAGTCACCCTCATCTTGCAGGTACTCTGAACGAGAATGGTGGTACCCTCAACTGGCAGGTAGATTACCTCATCAACCCTCATCTGTAAGGTTGATGTCTCAACCTACTCTGGCTATGTAGTTTTTAAATGCAAGGACTGCTTCTAATGATTTCACCCTCTACTAGAAGGTGAGTCCCCATCCTTGGGCTCACTCGGTGCTAAATTCTATTCCCAACTGAATAGACACTGGACTGAATTCTAAAATGTACTAGTCTAGAGTGGACTATTACTGATCGTACTGTATAACTGAACAGAACTGGATTCACTGAGTTCTGTAGACTGACGAAATACTACTGAATTTTGTTAACTGACTAAGTATTACTGAGTCTTTCTTGAGTTCTGTAACTGACTAAATTCTACTGATCGAGACATGATTGATTCCACTCTGTAACTGGCCATGGCTCTAGACAAGAAGCTAAGTTGTCGAGTATTAAATACCCCAGGACTCGATAGCATAAACTTAATAAACATGGCATAATCTTGAGACGTGGTAATTAACTACTTAGTCATCATTCATTCATTTAGCCATTCAAGTAAACACTTGCATGACATGAACTTGCATACATGCTAACATAATATAATTTCATTATCTAACTCACATGGACAATTCATCAAACACTTGTGGGTACAATATATGCACCTAATACTAACACAAAATCTAGGCATCATGATTCAATTCCAATTACACAATTCCAAGAGTTTCAACATGGATTCACATGATAAAGCACACATGCCAATTAACTCTACATGAATCTTGCAATAAATCATGAATACACTTTAATTCAAATCATGGAAATCATGGAATCACTCTACATGAACTTTTAAAAGAGTTTCTTGGACTCCAAGGGTGGAAGGAACCCTTGGATAAATACTTCACATACCTTAGTTGATGAGTTTCTGAAAGTTAATGGTGAGTTCTTGATTTGAAATTTGAACACCTAGGGTTCTTGTTGTTGAGCAATTTGTAAAAGAATGACTATAATTGCTCACCAAAGGGTTTAATTTCGTGTTTTAGGGGCTGAAGAGCATGGGAAAAGACCTAATTAACCCTGAGGACGTGGCCTTTTTAATGCCTATAAATGAGTTTACCGATGCACAGGCCGACGCGCAGCATCGTTAGCATCGATGCGATAGTCAATGCACCGCGTCGAGTCCATATTGGTTCACTGGAATTTGCACTGAAGTTGGAGAAAACTATCTTATCGATACGATGGTCGACGCGACGCGTCGAGATCTCATTTACCCACTGTTTTGGGCACTCAAACATGATCTAAACAAGGTTCAAAAAATCCAAAACTTGTCCGAAAACCCCTATTAGCATTCCTGATTATGAATTAACTCAAATATCAATATTTAATAGACATAAAGGTCATGAAATAAGATTGCCAAGTTTTGAAGGATAAAATAACACTAAGTCTGAATACTTAGCTAAAATATTCTAAGTTTGGGACCCCTTGTCAATCCTAAAGGACTGATTTAAGCTAAGAATTTTATGGGGTCTTACATTATCTCCCCCTTGGGAACATTCATCCTCGAATGAGACTGCTGAGACTGAGAATACTGAGAGACTGGACTTAGACACTGGGCATGCACAACTGAAGCATGGTTTCATGACTGAGATCACTGATACACTAAATTATCATACTGAACATCCATGTCTGATGCATGAATACATGATTGAACTGACTCATGAACATATGACTAAACATGCAATGGTAACTAATACCAAGTTTGTAACTGAAATCTGAACATAAAACTGAATAAGCTTAAGGAAAACTATTACCTTGAACTGAATCTGAGTTTGTGGAGAAAAGGTAAGGATACTTGGTCTGTATATTTGCTTCTGCTTTCCAAGTAGCTCCCTCAACGAAATGATTCTGCCAAAGAACTTTGACTAGAGGGACTTCTTTGTTCCTCAGTTTGCGAATCTGATAATCAAGAATTTTGACTGAAATCTCTTCGTAAGAGAGGTTGTTCTAAACATCTATGCCCTCTATGGGGACTAAAACTGATGGGTCACCTATGCATTTCTTTAGCAAGGAGACATGAAACACTGGATGACTGAAGATAGATCTGAAGTCAACTCAAGCTCGTAAGGTAACTTTCCAAAATGGCTGAGAATTTGGTAAGGACCGACATATCAGGGACTGAGTTTCCCCTTCTTGACAAACTGCTTTACTCCTTTCATAGGAGAGATCTTTAAGTGCATATAGTCATCAATCTTGAACTCCAGATCTTTTCTGTGCATATCTGTGTACGATTTCTGCCGGCTTTGAGCTGTCTTAAGTCTTTTCCTGATCAGCTGAACTTTCTCTAAGGTATTAAATACCAAGTCAGGCCCTACCACTATGACCTCACCCACTTATAACCAACCAATAGGAGATCTATACCTCCTCCCATAAAGTACCTCAAATGGAGCCATTTGAATACTGGAATGATAACTGTTATTGTATGCGAACTCAATCAAAGGCAAGTGGTCATCCCAACTATCTTTAAAGTCTATCTCACATGCTCGCAGCATATCCTCTAAAGTCTGAATGGTCCTTTCTTCTTGACCATCTGTCTGAGGATGAAAAACTGTACTAAGGTAAACTCGGGTACCAAGACCCTTTTGGAATGCTTTCCAGAAATAAGAGGTGAACTGGGTACCTCTATCTGAGATGATGGACAACGGAACACCGTGCAATCTAACCAACTCCTTGATATAGAGTTTGGCATAATCCTAGGCCGAGTAAGAGGTATGGACTGGTAGGAAATAAGCTGATTTGGTCATCTTGTATACAATGACCCAAACTGAATCATGCTGACGACGAGTATGAGGCAAACTCGTCACAAAGTCCATGTTCACTTCTTCCCATTTCTAGGTAGGAATGTTGAGATCCTGCATGGACCCACTAGGCTTCTGATGCTTAATCTTAACCTGCTGGCATATTGAGCACTTAGCTACAAACTCTGTAATATCTCTCTTCATCCTACTCCACCAATAGATCTCTCACAAATCACGGTATATCTTAGTGGCCCCTGGATGAATAGAGTAACATGCACCATGCACTTCTGCAAGAATTCGCTGCCTCAAGTCATCTATGCCTGTCATACATAGTCGACCCTGACAATACAAAACATCATCTCCCCTTTGGAAGAAAACCTCTACCTTCTGATCTCTGATTGGTTCTTTTACCTTGACCAGACTGGGATCTCTATCCTACTTTTTCTTCACTTTGGAAACTAGGGATGATTCTAAACTACTCTGCACCCATACACTACCTTATGTTGAATCGACTAAGCAAACACCTAGTCGGTCTAGCTGATGAACTTCCTGAGCTAACTTCTTCATACTGTCCTTGACATGAGTAATACTACCCATAGACATCCCACTAAGAGCGTCGGCCACTATATTAGCCTTGCTCGGATAATACAGGACACTCATGTCGCAGTTTTTCAACAACTCCAACCACCTTCTCTCATGGCGGTTTAGGTCTTTCTGATAAAATACATACTGCGGGCTCTTACGGTCAGTGAACACATCAACGTGCGTACCATACAAATAGTGCCTCCAAATCTTTAAGGCAAACACTATTGCTGCTAACTCAAGATCATGAGTAGGGTAATTCTTCTCATGGGGTTTAAGCTGCCTAGAGGCATAGGCTATGACCTTACCTCTCTGCATTAGAACATACCCCAACCCAACTCTGGAGGCATCACAATACACCACAAAGCCATCTGAACCATCTGGTAAGGTCAAAACTGGAGCTGTAGTGAGTCGAGTCTTCAACTCCTGAAAACTCTTCTCACAAGAATTTGACCACTAGAATTTGACTTTCTTCTGAATCAATCTGGATATCGGGGATGTAATAGACAAAAATCCCTCAACAAACCATCGGTAATAGCCGGAAAAACCTAAGAAAATCCTGATATTTGATGGAGAGATGGGTCTGGGCCAGTTTTTCACTGCTTTGGTCTTTTGGGGATCAACTCTAACACCATTATTGAAAATTATATGGCCGAGGAAAGATACTGACCTTAGACAAAATTTGCATTTACTGAATTTGGTGAATTACTAATAATTTTTTAGAGTCTGTGATACTATTCTGGGATGGTCTGCATGATCATGTTCACTGCGAGAGTAGACGAGAATGTCATCTATGAAGACTATGACAAACATGTCTAAGTACTGCTTGAACACACGGTTCATCAAGTTCATGAAATCTACTGAGGAATTGGTAAGAACAAAGGACATGACTAAGAATTCGAAGTGACCATACCGAGTTCTGTAAGCTGTCTTCGGGATGTCACATTCCCTGACTCTGAGTTGTTGATAGCTTGATCTGAGGTTTATCTTTGAGAAATAACTAGAACCCTAAAGTTGGTCAAACAAGTCATCTATTCTGGGAAGTGGATACTTGTTGTTGACCATGACTTTATTTAACTAATGATAGTCAATACACATTCTGAGGGAACCGTCTTTCTTACGCACGAATAAAACTGGCATGCCCCACGGGGACACACTGGGTCTAATGAATCTCTTATCTAGAAGATTCTTTAACTATTCCTTTAGTTCTTTGACTTTTGCTGGAGCCATTCTAGATGGCGGGATAGATATGGGTTTAGTATCTAGGATAAGATCGATTTCAAAATAAATTTCCCTTTTAGGAGAAACTCAAGGAAAGTCTTCAGGAAACAAATCTAGGAATTCACGTGCTATAGACACTGACTCAAGAGTAGGGGTTTCTGAAATAGAGTCCTGGACTCGAACAAGATGGTAGACACATCCCTTAGATATAATTTTCCTAGCCCGAAGGTAAGAAACAAGATGACCCCAAAGTGCTGAAGTACTACCCCTCCACTCTAGGATAAGTTCATTTGGAATCTGAAGCTGGACAATTCTATTTCTATAGTTAACTGAGGCATAGCATGAATAAAGTCAATCCTTGTCGAGAATGACATCAAAATTAGTGATCTCTAATTTGACTAAATCTGTTGAAGTGATTTTCTGAGATATCATAATCGGGAAGTTATTGTATACCCACCTGACTATGATGGATTTACCCATTGGGATAGAGACTGAGAAAGGCTCTACTAGAATTTCGAGACTGGCCCCAAAATCAACTGCTATATATGGAGTAACAAAGGACAACGAAGCTCCTAGATCTAGCAAAACATAAATATGAAAATGGAAAACTTGTAACATACCAGTGACCATATCAAGAGAACTCTCCTGATCCTTTCGGGACTGAAGAACATAAATTCTATTTAGGCGCTTCCCACTGGTGGCAAAGAAAGCGGCACCCTGCTGATTTGGGCGATCGGACTGAGATGGGGGACGGTTATTCTGAACCTGAAAACCTGACTGGGGATAATATCTGACTCAGAGGCCTAGATTGCCACACCTGAAACACACATCGCTACCTGCTCTACAGATACCCTAGTGGTTTCTGTCATACTTTTGACAAAGGGGATTGGTTCGGGTATTGCTAACTATGCCCTGGGGTTTAGGGCTTGGTGCCCTATCCCTATTGTCATCTCTAAATTTTAGCACAGGATCACTGGCTAAGGCCGAAGCTGGGACTGAAGATTTCGGGCGGAACTGAGAATGATTCCCACCCTCTGGCTTAGTCTACCCTCTGACTTAGGCTGAGCAAAACTGAAACTACCTGTTCTCGCTCTCTTGCTCTCCCTTTATTTCTCTTTCTCTCCCTATCCTTCTCTTTATTATTGGCCTCCTCTATCTACTGAGCATGGACCATGAGCCTGGATATGTCCATCTCCTTAATAAGCATTACGGTCCTACACTCCTTGATCGTGCTGCTAGACACCCCTGACACAAACTTACTTATTTGAGATCTGTTGTCTGCCACTACATGAGGAGCATATCTATCTAATTGAGTAAACTTGAGAGAATACTCTTTCACTATCATATGGCCCTACTTCAGATTGATAAATTCCAGAACTTTCGCTTCCCTCAACTCTAGTGGGAAGAACCTATCCAGAAAAGCAGTGGCAAACTTCTTCTACTCTATGGGCCTTGCATCTACGACCCTCTCTGCCTTCCACCATTTAAACCATGAGTGAGACACATCCTGCAACTGATATATGGCCAATTCAGTGCTCTCAACAGTAGTTACCCCCATAATATTAGTAACCTTCTGCACCTGATCAATAAATTCCTGAGGGTTCTTATCTGACTTAGACCAGGTAAACGATGGAGAGTTCATTCGGGTGAAGTCTCGAATCCTGGAAGCAGTAGTATTGGACAGTGGGTTGGCCAAAATAGCAGCTGGGCGTTCATTCTAGGCTACTACAGAATGAGCTAGGGTGGTGAAGGCTTCTCTGAGCTCAGTGTGGGAGACGTGTTCGACCAGTGGATTTGGCTGGATGGGCTGGGGTTCTGGTTGATCCCTGTTCCTCTTTTTTTTTATCCTCTTTGGAGGTATATTTCTGTAAACAGAAGAGAAAGGATTAGACCGAGAGTTTAACTAGAGATCATGCTCACTCGGGCGACATGAATACTGAAAGAAGGGAAACTTTTCCTAAAACATCTCGTAGCCTCTTGTCCATAAGTGTTGTGCGCAACAAACCCATACACAAGACTCTATAAGATGCGACTTTTATACTTTCTAGGACAATGTTGAACCTTAGTATATGATACCAAGTTTGTGACGCCCCGAGTTTGTACCTCGGACGCTACACGATGCTCATAATCTCGAAGGACCACAAGCTAACCCATGAATGGTACCTGCTATAATAATTGAATAACTGAAATATGCGGAAATCGGGTGACAAACTGTCCATAAGGTTCAATATTACAAATAATACTGAATATGGTACCACAATACCAAAACTGAACATCAATACTGAAAACTGAACAACTGTCTGAAAATACTCTAGTCTGAAAAGCCTCTAAACTGTCTGAACAATGGAGTTGATGGGAAAAGTCCCCAACCAACTCCGACTACTGAAAATAATACTGAAATACTGAAAATAACCATATCCTCAGCTATGAGGACTCACCACTATGCTGACTCCTGAAAACCTAAACTGCTAAGGGTGCTCTGGAGCCTGTGCATCTGAACCTTTGATATAAGGAATCATAGTACAAAAGAAAAGCATACGTTAGTACTTTGAATGTACTGGTATACTCATTGAGGTAGGCTAAAATGCATGGGTTCACATGTATGAACAATAATAACTGAATAACATGAGTATGACTGAATGAGAGTACATGCACTAATATGTAAACTGTACTGAGATCATAATAACACTGAATACTGGATTACTAGTAACTGAATGAATGTATCTAACAGGCTTGATTCTATGGAACTATACTGAGTCTCGTACTGAGCTGAGCGACTATGATGATAGTCCTGAATATACGGAATTGAACTGAGTTCCATACTGATATTGGATCTGAAACTCAGATTATACGAAGTAATCATCTAACCGACATTCCCCTTCTCTAACTGATTTGGGGTCCAACCTATAACCCCAGTTAGAAGGGTGTCAATACCATTCCACGGGTAAGGATAAGTGCTGAGTCACCCTTATCTGGCAGGTACTCTGAACGAGAATGGTGGTACCCTCAACTAGTAGGTAGATCACCTCATCAACCCTCGTCTGGCAGGTTGATGTCTCAACCTATACTGTCAACATAGTTTTGGAATGCAAGGACTGCTTCTAAGGATTTCACCCTCTACTGACAGGTGATTCCCCATCCTTGGGCTTACTCGATGTTGAATTCTACTCCCAACTGAATAGACACTGGACTGAATTCTAAACTACATTAGGCTAGACTGGACTATTACTGATCGTACTGTATAACTGAACTGAACTGGGTTCACTAAGTTCTTTGGACTGACAGAATACTACTGAATTTTGTTAATTGACTAGGTATTACTATGTATTTTTTTAGTTCTGTAACTGACTGAATTCTACTGATCGAGACATGATTGATTCCACTCTGTGACTGGCCATGGCTCTAGACAAGCAACTAAGTTTTCGGGTATTAAATACCCCCAGGACTTGATAACATAAACTTAATAGACATGGAATAATATTGAGATGTGGTAATTAACTACTTAGTCATCATTCATTCATTTGGGCATTCAAGTAAACACTTGCATGACATAAACTTGCATACATGCTAACATGATATAATTTCACTATTCAACTCACATGAACAATTCATCAAACACTTGTGGGGCACAATATATGCACCTAATACTAACACAACATGTAGGAATCATGATTCAATTCCAATTACACAATTCCAAGAGTTTCATGATGGATTCACATGATAAAGCACACATACCAATTAACTCTACTTGAATCTTATAATAAATCATGAATACACTTTAATTCAAATAATGGAAATCATGAAATCACTCTACATGAACTTTTAAAAAAGTTTCTTGGACTCCAAAGGTGGAAGGAACCCTTGAATGAACACTTCACATACCTTAGTTGATGAATTTCTGAAAGTTAATGATGAGTTCTTGATTTGAAATTCGAACACCTAGGGTTCTTGTTCTTGAATAATTTGTGAAAGAATGAATATAATTGCTCTCTAAAGTGTTTATTTTTGTCTTTTGGGGGCTGAAGGGCATAGAAAAATGTCTAATTAACCCTGAGGATGCGGCATTTTTAATGCCTGTAAATTGGGTTACCGACATGCAGGCCAATGCGTCGCGTCGTTGGCATCGACGCGATAGCCAACGCGCCGCGTCGAGTCCACATCAGTTCACTAGAATTTTCACTGAAGCTGGAGAAAACTATCTTATCGACGCGATGGTTGACGCAACACGTCGACCCACTATTTTGGGCACTCAAACATGATCTAAACGAGGTCCGAAAAATTTAAAACTTGTCCGAAAATACCTATTGACATTCCTGATCATGAATTAACTCAAATATCTACATTTAATGAACATAAAGGTTGTGAAATAAGATTGCCAATTTTGAAGGCTAAAATAACATTAAGTCTGAATACTTAGCTAAAATATTCTACGTCTGGGACCCCTTGTCAAGCCTAAAGGACTGATTTAAGCTAAGAATTTTGTGGGGTCTTACAATTTTCCTTTTATTTTGAATATATTTTTACTGTGTCAATTCTAAAACTAAGTAACCACATTCATATACGTATACTACATGATAACAAATGTTTAAAATAAAATTTTATCTGATATTTGTTATCTTTTTTTTTAAATATATCTTTACTGTGTCGAAATTTACTACGAATAAGCAATCATCATATTCATATATAGACACTACATTGTAACAAATATGTCACTTTTCATGAATTATTTATTTAAAATTAAATCTTCGAGAAAAAATTTACATGTGCTTTCAAAATACAATCTTATAACGTGATTCATTTGTCAATTGTTATCATTAATAATAAAAAATAAAAATATATATATTCTTTAGTCATCATCATCAATGATATGTTTAAATTTATTTAAAGAAAATGAGTGAAAAATAAAACAACAATATATAAATCATAAAGAATTATGACGTAAATATGAAATGTAAAATTTTAAAAATCAAACGCTAATCAAACTTGTAAAATGTCCTAATTAATTAATAAGAAATATATATATATATATACTTGTGTGTGTATGTGTGTGATAGGGATATTTTTATCATAAATAAATAATTTTCTGCTTCTGCTTATTTTGAAAAGCAGAAAAATTATTTCTGCTTATTTTTAAAAGCACTTGTCCAAGTTTACCAAACATCCTTATTTTTTAAAAAAGTATTTTTTTTCCTCAAAATAAGTTTTTATTTTGGGAAATAAGCAATCACAACCAGGCATGGCAACCAACATTTTCAGCAAATTAAACATAACCATACACTATCCTATATATACAACAACACTTACAAGAAGAAAAGGGAGAACACACAATACAAAAAATCAACACACTACGACAGTTTTCTTTTTCTCCATAAAAACCAAAGAAATTCCTCCAACAAAAACTCCCTCACACGACAACCAACAAAAATATATTCCCTCACATATACCAAATCCAACAATAATTTTCAGCCATATAAAATACTATCTCACGTTCCAAAAAAATAACAACTAATTAATCCCTTCGAGTTCGTGACTTTTGAACGTTAGCTATTGAAGAAATTAAGTTTCGCAAGAGGTAATCCTCAATCTTTTTGTTATTGTATAATTTCATGTCACAATGAATAATACATAATTTCAATGTTACAAAGTTGCGCATATTTTAGATGTGGAATTGATTATTCCTTTTTGACGTTATAATATGAAGTACGTTCATAATCTTATTTAATTAAGAGAAAATACACAATTACCTCCCTGAACTATACCCAAAAAGGCTATGACACACCTCAACTTAAAGGGGGTCCTATTACCCCCCTGAACTAATTAAAAGTGTAATTTTGACACCCTTAGTGCCTACATGGCACACACGTGTGCCTACGTGGACACTTCAGTGTGTTGTGCCATGTATGTGCCACGTAGGCACTAAGGGTATCAAAATTACACTTTTAATTAGTTTAGGGGATAATAGGACCCCCTTTAAGTTGGGGTGTGTCATAGACCTTTTGGGTATAGTTTTGGGTATAGTTTAGAGGGTAATTGGGCATTCTCTCTTTAATTAAATCTAAAGTAGATTTTTTTTGGTATAGTAGATCGTGTTCGCTTTCACATCCGAAGTTGTGGTATTTGTCCAATGTCAAGCAAAATATTTGCTATGTAATATTTCAATCAAAAGTTTATCTACGCCTATGGAATTAGTGCTTAGTCATATTTTAGTTGTTGTTTTACATGGTTTTAGTTTAAGGTATTGTTGAAATAAATTTATATATTATTTATGGTACATGTTGATAAATATTAAATATTTAGATTGTGTTGGAATACCGCATGAGGATTTTATATTACTACTACTATTCTTTATTAGATTTTTAATGGAGAAGAAATCTAGTCTTCAAATATAATATTTTATATTATTTACCAGAAAATGATATTTAATATTTGAAATGTTTGATACAATATTTGTTTTGTTTTGTGTGTTTGAGCAAGTTAATTCTTTGTTTTCTCCATTTTTTATTGCAAAACTTCCATCTTCATTTCGCTAGCTTAAATTCTCACAAGGATAACATAGACTATACATTCAAATTCTCAAAAAAAAAAAAAACTTATACATTAACAAAAAATGATAATTGGTTGGATGAGTTCAAGGACCAGAGGTTGTTCAATATCGATTGATCTTCTAAGATTCGTTTGATTTAAAACTTTGAAATATGGTAACGTTAATTTGACATAGTGCATTTTGTTTGAATCGGTAAAGTTAGTTCTATTTAACTTTTGAAAATGACAAGACACTAGATAGGAACAAACAATTTGTGGTAAGACTGAAAAACACTGTTGTCAGTAAGTCACTCACTGATAAAATAAGATTGTTTGGGACAATGTTTAAAACAAATCAGAAAGAGGGACATAAACAGTTTTAGGCCCATAAATATTATATATTCAAGAGATTGATTTAAGTCAGGCATAAGTCATTAAAGTGACCATGCTAGAACCACGGGACTCGAGGGTGCCTCTCACTTTTTCTTCAGTCAACATAATTTCTTATCCTGATTTCTAGTTCACAGACCAAAAAGAAAGTGTCATTTCCTTTTGATTAGGAATTCAATAAGGTGACTTGAAAATCAATAATCAATTTCAAGTGATGACTCTATAAAATAAATAATCCCTTTTTAAAACGTAACTTAAATTAAAAATACCCATTTTCTTCAAAATCAACTCCTTAGCGAGGGTTGGGTGGTAAAAAGTAGGGATGTGACACATTGTAGATCAACTAAAATCACATCATAAAAGAGTACACAACAATTGAACACATGATCATATGAGTATAAGTAAGAGCAATGGTAGTAAGAATCATTAACTCAGAATAAACATATGCTTTGAGGACTAGTGCTCAAAAATTACTTGTCATAAGAACATTCACAAGATGTTCAATTGTTGTGGACTCTTATATGTTGCGATTTAGTTGTTTTGCATTGTTTGAATGATGTTATTTTATTTTTTTAATTTTTAATCCTTTTTTACTTATTTATATTCAATCGGTCGACAATATACATGTTTAACAGTCACATATCGATGCAAAGAATAATCTATAGTATACTAGATAATATATTTCATAAAAAAATGACATCAATAGATGATATACCATTCGCATGGGTCTACTATCTATTTGTCATGACCCGAATCAGGGCTTGGCCGCGACGGGATCTCATTTCCACCGAGGATCAGAGACCACTTCCTTGCCTAGTCAAGAACTACACAATACACCTAGCAGTGGATGAGTTTCGAACACATAACAAGATAGAAAAGTATAAGCTAAAAAGAATAAGAGAATATCAATAACCAACCCAACCAAAGTAATCCACAAAGCCTCTAAAACAAAACCAATCATCAACGTAAGTCGGTACATGCCCCCAACAATAACCAAAATAAGTCCAAAAGAAAATAGTCTATGACATACTAGACCAAGAAGTAACGGACCTTATGAAAGAATAAGGATCACCACTTTAAGATGAAACGTGGATAACTCTGGAATCACCTATCACTATGCAGGAAAAGTAGAAGTGTCTTTGGACCCTGCATCGCGTGGGGATACAACATTCATATATAGTTAGTGGGGTAAGCACTAGCATATAACTCAAGTATAGGGGATAAAATAATGTGAAGTCAAAACCATAATAAACCCACGTGCATACAGTGTACATACATAGATATAACATGATGGGGTAGGGAACAAGGTTTAGCATAAAGTAAAATATATGTCACACCCCAAATCCCATTGGAGAGGACTGGCACCCGTAGCCGAGGAGGCCCGGGAGAACCCGTTCATAACCTATACTTCCACATTTACATTACTTATGAAAATTAGAAATTTGGGCAGCACTTCGTTGTAAATAGAAGAAAACAGTACCTGTATCAGCCCAGCAGACACGCATATATATATATAAACAGTAATTGGCCATTAGAGCCATCACATCTATCAACCAAACACTCCTATGGCTGTACAATATGTCTACAAAAGCCTCTACATAGATACACAACTGAGTTAGGGTCGGGACAAACTCCCGCCCACAAAAGACTTTTATACAAATACCAAAAATACATATAGAAACGACTTGGGATGCCCCAAAACAACTGGAGCTCACCACTATCAACAGAATGTCCTGGCTCTTACCGCGGAGGTATACGACCTGAAGTACCTGTTCCTGCAGGCATGAATACAGGTCCCCCGTGAGGGACGTCAGTACGGAAATATGTACTGAGTATGTAAGGCAGTGAGTATCAAGATGAGATACAAAAGATCAACAGAACCCAGATACCAGTGAATAAACAGTATGAGTAGACCACACTTAAAAGAGCTGATGGGATACCTGCACATTACTTTCATATCATTACTTCCCGTATTCCTTATCAATACATAACATATGTCATACAATGGCCAACTGATCAGTGGTACTAATACAATACATCAGGGACCACACCTGAAATAGCATATATACATAATCTTTATAATACAATGGCCAACTGATCAGTGGTACTAATACAATACATCATATCAACAATTTAAAATAAAGACATTCCATCTCTTACTTCAATTAATCTTTGAGATTGGTTACTTTGTGGTCACACCTTATGGAACTTGAAACCATGATACCTCAATAGGAAAAACATGTAAATAGGTAATCAATATCATGAAAATGAAGTAGAGAATCATGGATACCTCATTAAACCATTTCGGAGTCAACAATAGTATATGGACATTTTTTTTGACTAGCCGGACATCTTAAAAGTGAAAACAAGTTCAATTGGTAGTGTCGAAGATCATATGATGTTATTATGTGTCATGTGTCGTAGGACAATGTTGGAATCTTACTTGAGAGTGCCATGGGTCATTATTCATGCCAAAGATTAGATAGAGTATGTCTTACATACCTTGATATAACCACTTCAATACAAGTCCAACTTGACTTCCCGTACTCTTCGAACACTTATCTACAATAAGTCATTTGTGGCAAACTAGTATTAGCAACCAAACCTTACCATTTAGGTATTAACTTCACCAAATAATGTCTAGGAAGTAATCCTTTAACTCATCAATAAGAGTGCTACATACATCCTCTTATACTCTTATTACATTCACATATCATGCGTTTTCATGCAATATCCCTCAACATCACTCTTAGCCTTTATTTCCCCTCTTGATCACCATCCAATACCAACATGATCACTAGGCATACATAACCACTAATATAATGATATATCACCACAATTCATCCTCCATAATCCAATACAACAACTTCCATAATTTACTACTAATAATTTATACAAAACAATTCATAACTATGTTTCTAGTTATCTTCCAACATCAAGACAATACTCATAATCCTTTATCAATACTTATTCATGGATAAGAATCAAGAATAAACAATATTCATACCTTAACAATGAACTCTTGTATTTAGAATCCTCCTTACATAACCATGGAGTGCTTCTCGAAGCTTTCGAGATGGTGAACACAACTACGGAACCAATTCGAATTTTCTACGGTTGAATCACAAAATATTTGAAGTTGAAATTAGGCTAGGGTTTCACCTTATCTTAATAATTGGATGATATATGATATATATGAGGCTAAGTGTATGTTTATAAAGACCAATTTTCGTCCAAGAGGTAATAGAAAATGACCATTTTTCCCTAAAAATTTAAATAAATCCGAATTTGTCCCCAGTGAACAGTTTTGACAGGCTGAAGTAAATCGATCATAACTCATTGCTCCGGTATTGGATTTGGGTGAAACCAATTGCATTGGAAATATAATTCAAAGGGATTTCATTTTCATATAAAGTATACCACCCAGTTCTTCCTGTACAAGGATTTATGGTCGTTTAAAGTTGACCCAAAAATCTGTCCCAAAATTCTGGTTTTTTTTTGATAGGCTGTAGTAAAACGGGTATATATCCTTACTCAGACATTGGATTTGGATGAAACCAATTTCATCGGAAAGAAGACTCTCGGAGATTTTCGTCGATATATAGCAGATCACACAGTTCTTTTTGTACAAGGAGTTATGATCGTCTAAATTTGATCCAAAAAAAATTTCCTAGCTGCAGTAATTTTTCCTGCAGATTTACTGTTCACAGGCTTCCCGGCCACCGTTTTGAAATTTCGAATGTGCTCGCTTATATGAAATACTCCTCTGTTTTGGGCAAACTTTATATCGTTGGAAAGCTTATTCCAATACCTACACATACAACTATTGACGGGATACTTCCGAACACCATAAACTTAATTTAACCCATACGCAAGCCTTTAGGACTCCATGTAATCGCGATAAGTGTACGAAAAAATTTACGGGGTGTTACATTCTCCCCCCTTAAGAACATTCGTCCTCGAATGTTAGCATATTTACTCAATTAATACATGTCCAAGCTTACAATTAAGATATTCATCATCATAACATACTTGCATAAAAATAAACACTTACCTGTTATTGTTCTTCTTCCGTCTCATGAACTTCCTCCTCATCGTTGAATAGGTAAGGGTACTTAATATTCATCGCTTCCTCGGCTTCCCATGTGATCTCCTCAACTTTTTGATTCCTCCAAAGTACTTTTACCGATGCTATCTCTTTATTCCTTATCTTTTTAATTTGGCGATCAAGAATAGCAATAGGCATTTCTTCAAAAGTGAGATCTTCTGTAACTTGTACATCTTCCGTAGTAGTGATGTGTGATGGATCTCCGATGCACTTGCGAAGTATCGAAACATGAAATATGGGATGAACTGCTGAGAGCTCTTGAGGTAGCTCTAACTCATAAGCAACTTGTCCAAATCTTTGAATGATCTTGTACGGACCTATGTATCGTGGATTTAACTTTCCTTTATTTCCAAACCTCATCACTCCTTTCATTGGTGATACTTTCAAGAATACCCAATCGTCGATAGAAAACTCAAGTCCTCTTTTTCTAACATCCGCATAAGATTTGTGTCGACTCTGAGCTGTTTCAAGCCGTTGTTGGATCACTTTAACCTTCTCCATTGCTTGATAAACAAGATCCGTTCCAAACAAGACCGCATCACCTACTTCAAACCATTCTATTGGCGATCTACACTTTCTTCCATACAATGCTTCATATGGTGCCATTTTGATACTTGAATGATAGCTATTATTGTAGGCAAACTCGATAAGAGGTAGGTGATCATCCCAGTTGCCTTTGAAATCTAATACACATGCTCGTAGCATATCTTCAAGTGTCTGGATGGTACGTTCCGCTTGTCCGTCCGTTTGAGGATGAAAAGTCGTACTTAGATTTACTTGTGTCCCCAAACTCCTTTGAAAAGACTTCCAGAAATTCGCGGTAAATTGGGCTCCTCGATCGGATATAATGGAAATTGAAACTCCATGTAACCGAACGATCTCCTTAATATACAACTTCGCATACTCAAGATCATGCGTGGGATAATTCCTCTCATGTGGTCGCAACTGTCTAGAGCCATAGGCTATTACTCTACCATGTTGCATTAATACGCATCCTAAGCCAATTCTCGAAGCATCATAGTACACTGCATACCCTTCTGTGCCTTCAGGAAGTACCAATACCGGTGTAGAAGTCAACTTGCTCTTCAGATCTTGGAAACTCTTTTCACAGGCATTATTCCATTGAAACATGGAGGCTTTATGCGTCAACTTAGTCAAGGGTGCAGAAATAGAAGAAAAACCTTCAACAAACCTTCTATAATAACCTTCCAACCCGAGAAAACTACAAATCTCCGTAGGCGTCGTGGGTCTTGGCCAATTCTTCACAGCCTCAATCTTCTGAGTGTCAACTTTTATGCCTTCACTGGATACAATATGGCCCAAAATGCCACTGACTTGAGCCAAAACTCACATTTAGAAAACTTCACATACAACTTACGATCACGAAGAATCTGCAACACCTGCCTTAAGTGATTAACATGATCCTCTTCTGATCTAGAGTAGACCAGAATATCATCTATGAAAACTATCACGAACACATCTAGAAACGGCTTAAACAGCCTATTCATCAGATCCATAAAAACTACGGGTGCATTTGTCATCCCGAATGACATAACTAGGAATTCATAATGACCATACCGTGTTCGGAAAGCTATCTTGGGTATATCTTTATCCTTGACTCTCACTTGATGATTGCCTGATCTCAAGTCAATCTTGGAAAAACACTGGGCACCCTGCAACTGGTCAAATAAATCATCAATTCGGGGAAGAGGGTATTTATTCTTGATAGTCACCTTATTCAATTACCGATAGTCAATACACATCCTCAGCGAACCATCTTTCTTACGCACAAACAATACTGGTGCTCCCCAAGGGGACATACTAGGCCTGATGAATCCCTTCTCTAGCAAGTCTTTCAGTTGCTCTTTCAATTCTCGCAACTCTGCTGGTGCCATTCTATAAGGAGGAATTGAGATTGGTTGTGTGTCTGGCAACATATCAATACCAAACTCCACTTCTCGTTCAGGAGGTAAACCTGGTAGTTCTTTAGGAAATACATCAGGAAATTCATTCACAATCGGAACGGTCTGAAAAGATGGCGGCTCTGCCTCTGTATCCCTTACTCTAACCAAAGGGTATATGTACCCCTTGGAAATCATTTTTCTTGCCTTAAAGTAAGAAATAAATCTACCTCTCGGCGCGCCAACATTACCCTTCCATTCAAGGACTGCCTCACTTGGGAAATGGAAATATACCTTCTTAGAACGGTAATCTACTGTAGCATAACAAGATGCTATCCAATCCATGCCCATAATAACATCAAAATCTACCATTTCTAACTCAACAAGATCGGCCATCGTATCACGACCACAAATATTCACAACACAATTTCGATAAACATTCCTAGCTATAAGAGATTCCCCCACTGGCGTTGATACTTCAAATGGCTTGGCTAATAATTCGGGTGTTCTTCCGAACCTTCCCGTAACTAAAGGAGTAGCATACGATAATGTAGAACCAGGATCAATTAAGGCATACACATCAAATGTAAAGATGGACAGCGTACCTGTAACCACGTCTGGAGAAGCCTCTAAATTCTGCCGATCTGCTAGGGCATACACACGGTTCTGAGCTCCGCTAGAACTAGCTGATCCTCTATCACCTCTACCGTGACCCATGGGTTGTGCACCCCTACTCAAAGGAGACACCGATGATGACGCAACAGCTGATCCGGTAGGTCGTGTTATACCACCTATGGTCCTGCGTGGGCAATCTCTAGCCATATGCCCCGGCTTATCGCACCAAAAGCAATTGTTCGTTCCAAGCCGACATTCGCCAAAGTGAAATCTTCTACATATGGGGAACGGGTGTCGTGGAGGTCTCAATTGACTCATACTCCCTTGCCCTCGATACCCCACTGTTCGCGAACTCTGATTTTCACTGCTTTGCCCGAACTGATTACCTCTGAACCTTTGAAATTGTGGTGGAGCACTAATTACAGGATAAGAAGATAACGGGCTAGGCAATCTATGAGAGAACGAAGGCCTAAAACCTCCCTGAGATGCCATAAACTGCCCTATAGCTCTGGCCCGCTTAGAATATCCTTTTTCTGATTCCTGGGTTCTTCTTCTTTGCCTCTGATCTTCCATTTTCTGAGCGAAAGCTTGTATCCTCGCTATATCCATGTCCTTGTTCAAAGCAGCAATGGTACAATCTCTAACCAAGTATGGTTCCAATCTATCCACATAGTGATGAACTCTGTCATCCATAGTAGCTACCACATTAGAAGCATATCGATACAAGGAGTTAAATCAAAAACTATACTCCCTTACACTCATATTACCCTGACGAAGATTTAAGAATTGATCTGTACGGGCCTGACGAGTCTCAAATGGAAGATAATGATCAATAAATGCATCTTTGAACTCTCCCCACGTAGTTAGAGGTGCATCAATACCCCTAAATCGTTTCCAATCCTCGTACCACAATATAGCCTCTTCTTTCAGTCTATATGCTGCTATCTCAACCATCTTTTTACCGGATATGTGCATAACATCTAGAGCCCTTTGGGTTTGATCGACAAAGTCCTGCGGGTCTTCATTAATATCTGATCCGGTAAAAGTAGGAGGATCCAGTTTCAGAAAATCCTGTGTCCAAAGGCTAGTTGCTCTATCTGTACCACTAGAACCCGTGGTAGGAATAGCTTGCCCTTGAACTTGACCGGCAACTATACGCATCAGAAGTTGTACTGCATCCCTCAAATCTCGATCAACAGCATTAATAGATGGCCCTTCCGGAGGAGAAGAAGCTCCTGATATATGCTCAGCTTGAGACTCACTTTGTTCAGCTTGTGCCGGTGGTGACTTACTAGTACCTTCTCCGGCCACTACATGTACTCGCTTCCACTTATTCTTTCTACTTGTAACCAGCATCGTTACTATAATAAATAAATAAAAACAATTGGATTAAGCGATCGATTATGACTTTATCTCTAATATGGGCTCTATTGCACGATCTAAGAAATGGAGAATGGAAACAATCCCTTAATGTCCAATAGCCTCCTGTTTATAGATGTGGTGCACAACACACCGATAAACGAGATTCTACGTAGACACGGCTTTGTAGACTCACTAGGACGAACTTCTCTGATACCACTTCTGTCACGCCCCAAATCCCATTGGAGCGGACTGGCACCCGTAGCCGAGGAGGCCCGGGAGAACCCGTTCATAACCTATACTTCCACATTTACATTACTTATGAAAATTAGAAATTTGGGCAGCACTTCGTTGTAAATAGAAGAAAACAGTACCTGTATCAGCCCAGCAGACACGCATATATATATATATAAACAGTAATTGGCCGTCAGAGCCATCACGTCTATCAACCAAACACTCTTATGGCTGTACAATATGTCTACAAAAGCCTCTACATAGATACACAACTGAGTTAGGGTCGGGACAAACTCCCGCCCACAAAAGACTTTTATACAAATACCAAAAATACATATAGAAACGACTTGGGATGCCCCGAAACAACTGGAGCTCACCACTATCAACAGAATGTCCTGGCTCTTACTGCGGAGGTGTACGACCTGAAGTACCTGTTCCTGCAAGCATGAATACAGGTCCCCCGTGAGGGACGTCAGTACGGAAATATGTACTGAGTATGTAAGGCAGTGAGTATCAAGATGAGATACAAAAGATCAACAGAACCCAGATACCAGTGAATAAACAGTATGAGTAGACCACACTTAAAAGAGCTGATGGGATACCTGCACATTACTTTCATATCATTACTTCTCGTATTCCTTATCAATACACAACATATGTCATACAATGGCCAACTGATCAGTGGTACTAATACAATACATCAGGGACCACCCCTGGAATAGCATATATACATAATCTTTATAATACAATGGCCAAATGATCAGTGGTACTAATACAATACATCATATCAACAATTTAAAATAAAGACATTCCATCTCTTACTTCAATTAATCTTTGAGATTGGTTACTTTGTGGTCACACCTTATGGAACTTGAAACCATGATACCTCAATAGGAAAAACATGTAAATAGGTAATCAATATCATGAAAATGAAGTAGAGAATCATGGATACCTCATTAAACCATTTCGGAGTCAACAATAGTATATGGACATTTTTTTTGACTAGCCGGACATCTTAAAAGTGAAAACAAGTTCAATTGGTAGTGTCGAAGATCATATGATGTTATTATGTGTCATGTGTCGTAGGACAATGTTGGAATCTTACTTGAGAGTGCCATGGGTCATTATTCATGCCAAAGATTAGATAGAGTATGTCTTACATACCTTGATATAACCACTTCAATACAAGTCCAACTTGACTTCCCGTACTCTTCGAACACTTATCTACAATAAGTCATTTGTGGAAAACTAGTATTAGCAACCAAACCTTACCATTTAGGTATTAACTTCACCAAATAATGTCTAGGAAGTAATCCTTTAACTCATCAATAAGAGTGCTACATACATCCTCTTATACTCTTATTACATTTACATATTATGCATTTTCATGCAATATCCCTCAACATCACTCTTAGCCTTTATTTCCCCTCTTAATCACCATCCAGTACCAACATGATCACTAGGCATACATAACCACTAATATAATGATATATCACCACAATTCATCCTCCATAATCCAATACAACAACTTCCATAATTTACTACTAACAATTTATACAAAACAATTCATAACTATGTTTCTAGTTATCTTCCAACATCAAGACAATACTCATAATCCTTTATCAATACTTATTCATGGATAAGAATCAAGAATAAACAATATTCATACCTTAACAATGAACTCTTGTATTTAGAATCCTCCTTACATAACCATGGGGTGCTTCTCGAAGCTTTCGAGATGGTGAACACAACTACGGAACCAATTCAAATTTTCTACGGTTGAATCACAAAATATTTGAAGTTGATATTAGGCTAGGGTTTCACCTTATCTTAATAATTGGATGATATATGATATATATGAGGCTAAGTGTATGTTTATAGAGACCAATTTTCGTCCAAGAGGTAATAGAAAATGACCATTTTGCCCTAAAAATTTAAATAAATCCGAATCTGTCCCCAGTGGACAGTTTTGTCAGGCTGAAGTAAATCGATCATAACTCTTTGCTCCGGTATCGTATTTGGGTGAAACCAATTGCATTGGAAACATAATTCAAAGGTATTTCATTTTTATATAAAGTATACCACCCAGTTCTTCCTGTACAAGGAGTTATGGTCGTTTAAAGTTGACCCAAAAATCTGTCCCAAAATTCTGTTTGTTTTTTGATAGGCTGTAGTAAAACGGGTATAGCTCCTTACTCAGACATTGGATTTGGATGAAACCAATTTCATCGGAAAGAAGACTCTCGGATATTTTCGTCGATATATAGAAGCTCACACAGTTCTTTTTGTACATAGAGTTATGATCATCTAAATTTGATCCAAAAAAAATTGCCTAGCTGCAGTAATTTTTCCTGCAGATTTACTGTTCACAGGCTTCCCGGCCACCGTTTTAAAATTTCGAATGTGCTCGCTTATATGAAATACTCCTTTGTTTTGGGAAAACTTTATATCGTTGGAAAGATTATTCCAATACCTACACATACAACTATTGACGCGATACTTCCGAACACCATAAACTTAATTTAACCTATACGCAAGCCTTTAGGACTCCATATAATCGCGATAAGTGTACGAAAAAATTTATGGGGTGTTACAATATTATCCTTGACTATGTAGCTCAACCATCATAAAAAGTCACCCACAGACTATATGAGTTCAGCTTCCCCAGCTGAAAAGACTCCAGTGCATATTAGTCGTACAAACCGGAGGTATCGAGGATGACCAAGGAATGCCCCGATCCCACGTCAATCCAGGATACAAATGTATATCAATAGTGTGAACCATGCACAAAGTCATCAAGACCAACCCTCACGTCGGCGAACATGTGTTTTCAGAATAAGTCATTCAAGACTCACACCTTCACTGCTTAGCTATATAACTCCCTTTAAGCCCAATTAAAATAATTTTCACATAACCTATCCATTAACCAAGAAAATTATACATTAAGGCACACCACAGGTATCATCATGCCATTCTATTGCAAACTCATAATTATTTCATTACAATTCCATTTACTTAGGGGAATGCCTCGACCTCCTTTGTTTATTAAATCAAATTGGAGGAATGCCTGGATCCCCTTTAGTTTATCAAATCAAATTGTGAAAATGCCTCGATCTCCTTTGTTCATTAAATTAAAACATAGCTAACGAGGCCTTCAAAATCCATGTTTATAGTTTATCCATTTATGCAATGCAATAGTATAGGTGAGTAAGTCAAATCAAATTACAAATCCACAATTCAAAGTCATTTACACAAGTGGGTTGAGAAAACACTATTATTCAAAGCCAATTCCAAGTTCAAACTTCAATTTGGGGGAATGCCTCGACCTCCATTTCAATTCTACACCAATTCACCCAATTAGTTCAAAAACCATTGATAAATCATAAATAATGCATATAAAGTCATTGGAATATCATTCAAGAAACATTCATTTCAAAACCCTCAATCCATGTCAAAGCCCACATTCAAATTCACATAAATAAATAATTAAAACACATGCTTTTCATAAAATAAGATTTGAAAAATTGTAACATGTATGAAAGTACCACAATTAGGGAGAGAAATCACCCCTTGAAAGCTCTAGTGCCAATTTCTTGCAAACCTTAGGTGCTCTTGACCTTGGGGATTTGAAAGAGTGTTTGATTTGATAAAGGATGAGAAATAACCTCCTCTTGGTGTTTTATGAATGTGAGGTCTAAGTTAGGAAAAAAGGAAATGACAAGAATGCTCTTAATTAAAAGATTGAAAATTAAACGGCCAGTTGCTATGGGTCCCATGAAGATTGTCTACGAGGCGTCCCTTAGACTCGTAGTCTGAGCAGTAGCTTTGGGACCCCTCATTGTTTACATTATGATTCGTACACTAAGACTCATATACCAGCCTTACGACTCTTAGGGACCTAATCGTACCCTGAGCAGAAACTTGGGCCATCACACTGGTTTGGTTACGCAAGGCACACTACGACTCGTAGGGAGTCCATATGACTCATTAAATATAAATCATAGCTAAGAAAAAAATAAAGGAAATCTTCATTGGTCACCCTACGATCCATATAGACACAATACGACTTGTAACATGAGTTGTAGCATGGGCAGTAAGCCTAAAGGCCAAGAAATTTCCAGGGACCAAAATCTGGAGTGTTAAATTCTCCCTCCCTAGGACCATTCATCCCCGAATAATGAGTCAAGGAATTCATTAGCACGATTTAACACAGAAACATAACCATAATTTCCTTTAACAAAGTCATAAAATAAAGATCTTAAGGAAAACACATACCTCAAGCACGATTATCCAAAGAGGAGAACAAGAATGAATATTTTGATTTCATGTCCTCTTCGGTTTCCTAAGTAGCTTCTTCGACCCTTTGGTTCATCCATATAACCTTCACTGAAGCCACATCCTTAGTCCTCAAACCACGGACCCGCTTATCCAAAATCTTCACTGGGACTTTCTCACAAGACAAGGAATCCGAAACAGCTACATTCTCCAAGGGGACAGTCAAGGAAGGATCACTCATACACTTTCTCAATATAGAAGCATGAAAGACCGGATGAATAGAAGGAAACTCCAACTCATAAGCAACCTTTCTAACTCTCCTCAAAACACGATATGGACTAATATAATAGGGACTTAACTTTCTCTTCTTTCTAAATCTCATCACCCCATTTATGGAAGACACTTTTAAGAACACCCAGTCATCCACATCAAACTCCAAATCCCTTTGCTTTACATTCGCATATGTTTTTTAGCGACTTTGGGGAGCCTTAAGACCATCCCGAATCACCTTCACCTTCTCCATAGCTTGGTGAACCAAGTCGGGATGGTAAAATCTATTCTCACTAACCTCGAACCACCCAATAGGAAAGTAACACCTTCTACCATACAAAGCCTCGAACGGAGCCATCTGAATACTCGAATGCTAGCTATTATTATGCAAAAATTCTATGAGAGGCAAATGATCAACCCAACTACCACCAAAGTCAATAATTCATTTCCTAGCATATCCTCCAATGTCTGAATTATCCTCTCCTCTTATCCATCCATTTAAGGATGAAAAATGATACTAAGGTTCACCTTAGTCCCCATACCCCTCTGGAAAGAGCGCCAAAAGTAATATAAGAACTGCATATCTCGATCAGAAATAATAGAGACATACTATGCAACTTGACAATCTCCTGAATGAATAACTTGGCATAATTTTCTACAGAATAATTAGTTCTCATAAGCAAAAAGTGAGCAGACTTAGTCATTATATCTACAATGACCCAAATGGAGTCAAACTGACTACGATGATCCCATATAAATGAATAATTGAACTTGGATGGGTCATGAATTTCCCCATGTGATAGATCATGGATATGACATGATAATTTTAACTTTCAAATAAAGTTGGTATGATGATACCAACGGTATTCCCTAAGGAAGGAAATGGTTCAATGAATGGGAATATGTGAGAAGTAATTAATCGAGCTTAAAGGGGGTTGTGTAGCTGGGCTGCGAAAGTGAAGGTTCCGAGGAACCAATACTGGAAACCATGTTTACGGCACAGGGGTCTAAATGATAAGGTGTTTCGAGTCCCCTTTAGTAAGTGATTGGGTGGTTCAAGTCCCCCATGTTAAATGACGGGGTGCTTAAGTCGCCCTTGATATATAACCTGGGAGGTTCGAGTCCCCCTTGGTACATATGTACATATGATTATTATCTGGTTCGTGCGGCTACACATACTGGAGCCCTTTCAGCTGGGGAAAGAGCTAAACCTATATAGCCCGCAGGTGCCTTCTTATGATGGTTGAGCTACACAATCCAGGTTAAGGTTTTAAAGTGCGTGCTAAGCCTTCTTACCTATCCCGATATGTGATATATATATGTGTGTGTGTATGTGTGTGTATATATATGTGTATATGTGCACGCATTTGCATGTAATTGTGTGCATTGATTTTGAATGATTTTGAACTGTTGATCATGACATTATTTTATCCTTTATCCCTGAGTTACATGTTAGTGCTCAACTCGCTAACTGTCTACAGACAATGTATCCCCACACGATGCAAGGTCCGAAGGCACTTCTACTTTTCCTGTGCATTGATAGAATTTGTGGGTTGTCAGCAGTCAACTTGAAGTGGTGAACCTCCTTCTTTCGGAAGGTTGTTGCTTTTTTGTTTATCTACTATTATAGACTTTTCTTTGAACGTGTTTTTGGCTATCGTCGGAGGCATGTCCCGACTTAGATTGATTTGATTTTGGTAGAAACTTTGTAGATTACTGTGGACTGAGTATTGTTGTTGATGTTCTTAGACTCCTTTAAGCTGACATTATTCTATCTTGTCATATGTTCGGAATTCATCTGCTGCTAGCTGTATTATGTCTATTTGGCTAAGCAAGGGGGGTGGTCTCCGGTCCTCGATCGAGTTGAGATACCCGTCATGGCCAAGCCCTAATTCGAGTCGTGATAAAAATATTTCAAAAATATAGAAGGGGTGGCAATAACTTTTAAAAATTTACAAATGGAGCCATGACCCACACATTCTCTCCAAATCCTAAAATAATAAATTTATAAGAAAATAGTGTCTCTTTTTTCAATTAAGTTTTTAGGATCTCTTTTACAAAATCTTCTCAAGTTAGAACCAACTATTTTGAAATGGAAGAGTGTGTGATTTAATGAAATCCTATTTACACCACATTATGATTTTTCAACCGTTTCTAAACTATTTATTTGCCTTCATTTATCAAATAGAACTAATGATGAATTACTATTAAACTTTATCCATCTAGCTTCTTATATAAATAGACATCGAGCATATGCTTAACCCTCGTCATTTATTTGAATCAATTCCTCAAATATGTAAATCTGAGTTCTAATCTCTCCTTCATATTCATTTTTAGCTTATAGTTTATTAGTTTATTTAGTTTACAGTTTATCTGCAAAATAGAGTTAAATTTCTATTTTTTAAAAAAATAATTAGCACTATCGCAATTGTTTCTTAGTCCCTAATTTCATCATCTCATTGATAACTCTAATCTTTGTTTGTCCTTTTTAAAAATAAGCGTTGACGTTTTCCTTTATACGGGTGACTTTGTCTGGCCACAATCTGTTTAACTTTAATAGTGTGTGTTACAATTCAATAACAAATTTTACGCTTCTTAAAGATAGATATTACATAACCTATATTTCTCTTTCTACATTTCAATTCTTTATTATTATTGGATCTATGACGAATTTACTACATGATTAATCATAATGACAAGCGAACAAGAGTTAGAAAAATTATGTGTACCTATTAGCAAGTTATTGTTGGGTTCGAAATCGAGAGGACGTCATGCGGAAGCTATTAGTTGCAAATTATGAGACGATAAATCAGACAACAAAAAAAGCAAATACTAAAAATATATTATTAAATATGGTTTGGCCAATTGGTCTACATATTAAAACTAATATTAAATAAATATGAAAACTATAAACTATTGGGAGAAAATCTCTCCCTAAACAAGAAAAAAAAATGACTACATTGTGGATATTATTGTGTTATGGTATGAGAAGAGGGTAATATATTTATAGAGTTCCAAAATCTTTTCTCTAAGAAAGAGGTTTGCCAAATATGAAAAAAAATTATATTTTCCTTTCAAGAAAAGCAAAAGTAATTATGGTTACTTTTATTTTTTTCCTCTAAGAAAGAGGTTTACCAAATATGGAAAAAATTTATATTTTCCTTTCAAGAAAAGCAAAATTAATTATGGTTAATTTTATTTTCTTTCCAAAAAAAAGTAAAACTTAATTTTGGTAAGAAAATCAGGGCAAAAGTCCAAACAAATCTCTCATTTTTAGCTTTATTTTCTGCAAAATATTCTTGATTCTCCTTCTTCTTGTGCATAATCTTCGTTCTTCACATATTTTTCATATATCACGCTGTTTGACATGCTTTAAAAATTGAGTCTCTTTGGATTAAAATATATCAGCCCTTTTCGGATTAAAAATATTGGAGCCATTTTGCAGGGTTAAAAGTGAGCTTTATTTTTAAATATGTGACAGCGGGATTCTTGAAAATATAATTGACAATTGTCTCCACATGTAATTTTATTTTAACAAAATATCCACATTATCATCAAATTGGTTGCAACTTTGACCTTAAACTATCTTCAATCGAACCATCAGATCTTTGAACCTGGCTCTGATACCACTTGTTGGGTTCAAAATCGAGAGGGCGTCATGCGGAAGCTATTAGTTGCAAACGATGAGACGATAAATCAGACAACAAAGAAAACAAATACTAAAAATATATTATTAAAAATGATTTGGCCAATTGGCCTACATATTAAAACTAATATTAAAGAAATATGAAAACTATAAACTATTGGGAGAAAATCTCCCCCTAAACAAGACTCATAAATGACTACATTATGGATATTATAGAGTTCCAAATCTTTCCTCTAATAAAGAGGTTAGCCAAATTTTATATTTTCCTTTCAAGAAAAGCAAAAGTAATTATGATTACTTTTATTTTCTTTCCAAGAAAAAGTAAAACTTAATTTTTATAAGAAAATCAGAGCAAACACTTATAAGAGCAAAATATCCGGTGGCACAATAATCTCAAAAGATCAAAAATGTATTATTCTTATTAGGGAGATAAAAATAGAGAAATCAGTAATGATATTTTGCATGATTTTTTACCCTTCCCACCTGATGTGAAACAACTTGATGATGCAATTGCATTTTCTTTGTTACTACTCCATTGTTATTGGTTCATGTTCTATCTATGAGTTGATTCCCCATGTCCTAATTCTTTGTATTTCTTATGTTTAGGAAGTGGAAGATGTCAAAGCACTAGAACACCATTTTTTATTTTAATATTGATCAGCATGAAATCGATTTAAGCCACATGTTACATGTAGTTGTTGTTGATGTTTCTTAGTTATCTAATGAATTATTGCATTCACTTACAAATTTTTAAAACGACCTTGGCCCTTATGTACTATAGATTACTTATTTTTTTCTGTTACTTCCTAGGAATATTCATTGAAATATATATTATTATTTATGCAAATTAATTTGTTAAGATCCATCTCCTACTGTCATTAATCATTTACCTTATATAACTTTCTCAATGTAATTAAATGACTTGGTTAAAACATTAGTCATTTGGTCTTTGTTTGAAGCGGTCTCACACTTTAATATTTGAGAAAAGTTGAATTACGATTTTGTCCTTCAAGTAAAATAAAATATAACTAAATTTCTAATTGAATATAATATTTTAATGAAGTAACCATAACTGTGGATTGATTATCATTTTCTTATCTTTTGTATTTTCTGTTGTTTCTTTCTCTCGAATTTGTTTTGCTCTCAGATACTCTCATTTTCTTGATTTGTGTTTGCTAATTATTTATTTCTCTGCATTTCATATTTAACTTTATGATTATGCACGCTTCTCTTCTCAATAGCATCATTCGGTATATAATTGATTAGCCATCTTAAAAATATAGTTGTTTAATTTTTTTGTACAGTTTTTGTAAAATACTATCATTTAATAGTAACTTTTTGATATGTATGTGTCACTCAAAAAGAAGGATACTATCATTTAACAATAACTTTTGATATATATGTGTCTCTCAAAAAGAAGGATGCTACAGTATCAAAAAGATAAGACAAAAACCTAAAGACGCGAAATATTTGCAAAACCATATAACTAATATTACTTTGTGCACATTCGATTTGTTTGTGGAAATAATAGAAAGACAAGAAAAATGACACCCTAAATATTTGATATATTAAAAGAACTACATAAGGTTATTCAATTGATTATTTATAGCTACAATGTATTGTACTTAACTTTCAAAGTTTCAATAAGTTTTGCTTACATATTTAATATATCTATATTATTTTAAAGTTTATACTAATTGTTATGGGACAAACGTGCATTGTACAATGCACGTTTTTAGAGACTAGGTATCCTAAAAGTGAGAAGAATTTAGGGGCAAAGTTGTATAAAATCAAGAACTTGTCGTATTTTATTTCTCACGTTTACTTCATATAATATGGTTAATATATACAAGGATATATATAGAGTTCTAACTACAACAAAGGGTAAGACTTATAGAGATATAATACAACTCTAGCTAGAATCTAGAAGAGTTTGTCTTAGAGTTGACTTGGATTCAATCTTATCGGATTTACTGGCGGCCATATTACGATAAGATTTAGATGTTCCAATAGCGGATGGATGGTAGCTTACCATCAGTTTGGAACGTAGAAATTTAAACCTGTCAGATGCTAAAGGCATTGTGAACAAATCAGCTAACTGGTCCTTTGAGGAGATGAACTTCACAGATAAATCTCTTCGAGCAACTTTATCAAGAACAAAGTGAAAGTCAATTTCCACATGTTGGGTGCGAGCATGAAATATCGGGTTAATAGGAAGATAGGCCACACCAATTTTGTTATACCATAAGGTAGGAGCATTAGATAAAGGTACACCAAGTTCAAATTACAAGGAGTGAATCCATGTAATTCTACGTCACCGTCAACAAATGCCTTATATTCAGACTCTATGAAAGAACGAGCAACCGTACATTATTTATTCGACGACCAAGATACCAAACTTGAACTAAGAAATATGGCAAATCCACTTGTAGATTTTCTATTATACAAGGAACCTGCCCAATTTGAATCAGTAAATGCTTGCAGTGAGAAGGACGTTGACTTAGGAATAAGCAAATGCATATTCTTGGAAGGCTGAAGATAGCGTAATATCCTTTTCATGACTGCCCACTAGTTTATAGTAGGATTGTGCATGTATTGACACACCCTATTAATAGAGAAGGAGAGATCAGGCCATGTAAGTGTCAAGTACAATAGTGCCCCTATAATTTGCCAATAGAGAGAAGGATCATGGAAAGAGGCACTATCACCAATGTAAAGCTTGGTGGAAGTAGACTTGGGGGAAGACAGTGATTTGCAAGTTTGCATTCCAGCTCTTGTTAGTATATCAGAGGCATAAAGTTCTTAAGACAACAATATACCAGTATAGTCATGGGTTACTTGAATTTCTAGGAAGAACGATAGAGGTCTAAGTCTCTGGTGGCGAATTCAGTACCTAATTTAGAGATGATGGATTTAAGAATTGAAAGATTGTTCCTAATAATGATAATATCATCGATGTAGACAAGTTTGAAAATCAAAACTCCATCAAAATTAAATATGAATAGAGACGCAACAATTTTTGAGCTTATGAAGCCCATAACTATAAAAAAATTATAGAGACGCATATACCATGAACATGGTGCCTATTTAAGATAATAAAGTAATTTATTAAGCTTGCAAACATAGCGAGAAAGATGAGGATGGGAGAAACCAGGGGGTTGCAACATAAAAATATCTTCATGAAGGTCTCCATGTAAAAATACATTTTGCACGTCGACTTGACGAAGTGTCCAGTTCTTTGAGGCATCTATGTGATCTTAGGCGTATTTATATGCCCAAGTGTAAATATTTACCCATATTTATACTTGTTCTATGAGCTAAAATATGTAAATTGTATTTTGTTAGAGATAAAAGCGTATTCTTGAGCTAATGGACATGATTAGTGTTGTAGGGCTTGATTTTGGTGCAATTGGACGTGCTTTGATGCAATAATAAGGGGATTTTGGACTATGAAAGCATTTGGAGTGACATGCTAAACACGAAGACAATAGAAAAAGATTTAGAAAACATAGAATGAAGTGGTGAAGAATAAGCATCAAATGACAAATTCCAGTGAGGTTCTGCGATTGCCCCATGTTGCGGACCCTGATCTCCTCTATATTCTTCGTGTCGCAGAGTGTGATTATTTCAGCAAGTCAAATTCCAATGAGGGTCCGATATAGCCCCGCATCGCAGACACTATGAGGGTCCAGCCTCGCATTGCGGATACTGTGTCCTCGACGTGGGGCTATCGCAGACCCTCACTGGAATTTGACTTGCTGAAATAATTACACTCCGCAATGCGGAGGATATAGTGGAGATCAGGGTCCGCAATGAGGGGCTATCACAGACCCTCACTGGAATTTGTCATTTGTTGCTTATTCTTCACCACTTCATTCTATGCTTTCCGAATCTTTTTCTAGTATCTTCGTGTTCAGCATGTCACTTCAAATGCTTCCATAGTAAAAAATTTCCTTATTATTGCATCAAAGGACGTCCAATTGCACCAAAATCAAGCCCTGCAACACTAATTATGTCCATTAGCTCAAGAAGACATAACTAAGTAATGAGGTACTGTAACGCTCCCTGATCAGGCATCGTCTATGTCATCATCAATATCTAGGCCATATGTCTCAGCTCCTAAATCTGGGTTCACTACCTCCTCCAACTCAATATTGGAATCCCTCAGCTACCGCTCCTCATCTGTAAGCATATCGTCATCAACAGGCTCTACAAATTTTGTGCTTATCTACTGCAATGTCCGAGCATGGTGACCTAGAGGGTAATCTAGCTCGACATCGCAAATCTCCTCATTCATAGCTAATCTACCCCCCACCTCTCAACTGGAGCATATATAGCCCATATATATAGGCAGTGATCTCATCATTCTGAGCCAGACGCTAAGGCATAGTAAGCACCGTTCTATGATCCATATCTAGTCCTATAGTCTTGGTCACATCTATCGGGATCATGCTTACTGTTGTACTATAATCTAACTCTTCCTCCTTGAACCCTTTACTCTGTAGAAATCTGGTCAGCAATCCATCGAATCCATATCTACGCCCCTAATGGTAGCGAGTTTTCTTTATTGCAGACAAAATTACAGCACCCACGTTGATATTAATTGACACGCCCCAAAATCAGACCATGTCGTATAAGAACCTCAAGCCCACATGAACTAGAGGTCGCCGGATAACCCAATCTAATCGTCATCACAACAACCACAACGGTCGGGTAAATTTGACTTTATAATAAGATAGCGGAAATATAAGGCTAATAAGCAATACTTAAACAATAACTAACATTTCATTAAGGTCAACAGTCTAGCCAATATACCAAAGTCCACAGTCATCTACAAAATCTCTACCAAACTGAGTCAATAATATGTTAGGACATGCCCCCGACAATAGGCAAGTACCAAATCTATACAAGTCTATGACATAGTATAAAGAGACTATGAAAGGTAGGTCTTCCGATTATGGAATCTCACCACTTCAAGGTCAATGCCCGAACTGCTTGAATACCCGATAACTGCATAGAAAAAGAAGAATATGCTCTGACTTCTATGTCGTATGGGGACATAGCATCCGAAGATGGTTAGCGGTTGGAGAGGTAGCATGTAACTCAAGGATAAGGATAAAATAGTGCACTTGTTCAATCCAGTCAAGTCATCATATGTAATCATATTTACACAAGTATAGGCATAAATGAAGATACATGTACATATAGTTACACAATATGACAAACCATGGAACGAGCTATAACATACATTCTCAAATTATTTAATTATGATACATGGAGTGAAGAACTTTCAATACTCCAACTTACAACTTTTATAACCTTGAGCTTCTTCGTTACATTAGTTAAGAGGATCCGCACCTCAAACATACTCAACCGATTTAACCAATTTAACCGATTTAATCAATTCATTAGGCATGGGACTCTATCACATGCTTACACATTTAATCAGGCATGGAACTTTAATCACACGATCCCGTATTTAATTAGGCATGAAACTCTAATCACATGCTTATGCATTTAATCGGGCATGGAACTCTAATCACATGCTCCCACATTCAATCGGTCATGAAACTCTAATCACATGCTTACGCATTTAATTGGGTATGGAACTCTAATCACATGCTCCCACATTAAGTTGGGCATGGAACTCTAATCACATGCTTATGCATTTAATCGAACATGAAACTCTAATCACATGCTACCATATTCAATCGAGCATGGAACTCTAATCACATGCTCCCACATTAAATCGGGCATGGAACTCTAATCACATGCTCCTACATTCAATCGGGCATGGAACTCTAATCACATGCCGATTCATAAGGCGAGGTATTTTAACCTCAAGAGATCTCTTAAAGCAAGAGACTCCAACCACAAGCCATTAGATGAGGGACTTTAACCACAAGTCCTTAGACGAGGGACTTTAACCACAAGTTGTTTGACGAGGGACTTTAACCACAAGTCATTAGACGGGGGACTTTAACCACAAATTATTAGAAGAGGGACTTAACCACAAGTCATCTTATTACTATTATTAGTCGACATTTGAACTCCTAAACAATCAGTTCATGCATTAACATCCATACAATTCATTATGACATTTAAGATCTTGAACCCATTTAGGTAATTATAGCCACCAAGGCTACATATCAACACCATAGAAAACCACATGGTCTTTGCCGACCCAATTAGCCATTAATCATGTAGATAGGCCCAAGGCATTAGATCAGAACATGATGCAAGTTTATTTATGGTCATCAAGACCTATACAAACCAATCATTATTTATTACTATTCTTACACACACCTTTCATTCAAATATAATTCGAGTTCACGTTTTAGGAACCATGTCCCATTTAACCAACAAACTATCAAGGACATCCCCTTACTCCTTATATGGACAATAAGGCCTCTAGTAACCATTCACTAAGCGTATACATTCATTAACAATATCTTACCTTATTCATTTCCACTAGACCAATACCATAGATACACATTTGGCCTCGTACAATTATTTAATCACTAATCACTTCAATGGGCTAAATATCGTAGTTCAATTCATCAGTCAATTCAATTTACAATCATCAAAACTGACAAAACTATTCACATTTCATTAGCAAGCTTATAGAATATTCTCACCACATTTTAGTTTAACACACTATTCAAATTTAATTTCGTGATTGGGAACTTTAATCCCTTATTAGCCATCTATCAACAAGGTCAAAAATTATACAATACATGGCTCACAATACCTTCACGATATCATTTATAGATCATTCATGCTTATTAGTCTATTGCCTAAATTCAAAATATCACCAGCATGTGACTAGACAATTTACTTAGACATTTTCACAAACACCTTATGTGCATATCTTTAACAAGGCTATTTTTATGGTAGAAATCATCAAGATTAGGGTTACTCAAGACCCTCATGTTAAACCACATACAACAAGCACCCATATATGCAATTCATCATCAATAACAGGTATAAACACAAGTCTAAGTAAGAAACAACATTATTCACCATTAGGCAAGAAAACCCTTTTCATTTGATTTCAAATCACCATGTACACTTACCAATCCAAGTGTGAAATACATGGGTTTAGAGATATTTAAATAGGGGAAGAGATACATGCCTTAGACATGATGACACAAAAATAATCTTGGCTCTTTCTTGCCACTAGATGAGCTTCCTCCAAATCCTAGCCTCAAATCTTTCTTCAAGAAGCTTTTAGAATTTCTTTGGAGTGTTTGAGTCTTGTAAAATAAGGGCTTAGGAGGACACAATTCCTCATATAGTGAATGGGCTTAGGGTTTTAGGAAAGGGAAATGACCATAAAGCCCTTAGTTAAAAGCTGAAAGGTGAACTCACCTAAGGGTACGACTCCCTCATACGATTACCTTAGTAATCATACACTAGGGTACGAGTGGTACCCTAACTCGTACCCTAGGCTTCTCCTAGGTCAACCATACTATTGTGGGTACTAGTGGGCACCCTTGAATCGTAAATAAAGGGTATGACTCACCCCCTAGTCGTATACACAAATCGTATACCCAACAGTCCACTCCAAATGGAGACTACCTTCTATACGATTAAGTTGCATGCAACTCGTATGCATGGGTACTGATGATAGGCGAATTTACACGCCTAAAGTGCTATATTTTACCCATATTTTAGCCATATTTTGAGGACAAATTATATAATTCATGCACTTTTAGTCCTTTTTCCTGTAAGTGAGCTAACGAACATGATTAGCAAGTTTTCAGGTATAAATGATGCAGAATTCAGCATTTTATGGATAACTTGACGCCAAAGAAAGCTTCACGAAAGGAGGAAACCAAATCTTGGACGCCAAGGACCAAAAGTGGCGCATGGAAAATCTTTCCCGGGCAAAAACAGCAATTCTGAAGACTTTGGGGACTAGCAGTAACTTATTAGGATTAGGATAATGATACCTTAACCTAGTAGGATGGGTTAAGTAATTCATTAGCTTAGTAGTAATAGGATATGGGTATTATAAATACCCTATTTTGCTAGAGATTTTAATACTTCGAATAACAATTCTCATTCTACTTTTAATTCATTCTTCTATTATTGATTCCTCTACTCTTCCAACCATTCTAATAATTCTACTTTTTATTCTTCTTCTATTCATCTATTCAATTCTTAATTTCCGCAACAAGAGAAACGTTACTTTGCAAAGAAGTCACGCCTAACGCCTACCACACCTTACTACACGAGATCTTTATTGTGGTATAATAATAATGTTTATTGTGATTTCCTTCGCACTCATGGGTAACTAAAATTCTCTATTGGGGTTATGGAAGCCTTATGAGATACTATCTATTGCTATGAGTTTGTGAATTCGTGACACGTGTGTTGCTTATATCATTATTCTCTTCATCTTAATGCATATTCTTGTGGCTGCAGACGCATAGAATACGCCAGTATAGCATTAACTTGTTCGAAAGAAAGGTTATATGTCTGGAAAAGAGATAATGTCAAGGTAACAGGGTCCCATCCCCTATTAAAAAGTTAGTGCCGTAACTGGATTAACCTCTTAGAGAATTTGTATCGCTAGATACGCTTTAAGCTCGAAAGAGTTAAAGTGAAATAGTCCTTGTTTAGGTCGAAAGACGCTTGGATTTACCATCGAATACAATTCTCTATAAGCACACGCATGTCTGAATTCTGCACAACTCATAGCCAATAGAGACGTACAACTCATAAGGTGGACATAACCCCAAATTCTCAATTCTCATTGTTTTACATCCTACTAAACATTCTTTCTTTTTGCTTTGCTATTTTCCGTTTTTACTTTAATAGTTTGGTTACATTACTTTCACAACAAAACTCCCCCCTTTTTACGAGACTTGCACTAAAAGTCTAGTAATTTTTGCTTACTTGTTGACCAAGCTATTCCCTGTGGGATCGATACCCAACCCAGTTGGGTTCTATATTTGACAAACGACCGCTTTACACTCCGACGAGAGCTGTAGATTGAGCGTTATCAGGTACGATCAACGGAAGGTTATGTCATGTAGAAAATAGTATGCTACCCTAAAATTTTGTCCAAGGTACGATAGGGGGAGGGGAGATTGGATACGACCCGTATCCATGGGTATGACTCAAGCTCCAAGTCGTACCCAACTCAGAGACACCAAAAGTTGTTATTTTTCTCAAGGTTTACGACCTAGGTGTTTCAATTCTCCCCCTCTTGGATCATTCGTCCGCAAATGAAGGGAAAGGAAAGCATAAACATAAGTTAACTCATTAGCACCCATCAAAACAACCTTTAAACAAGTTAGGACAAAGCACACAACAAAGATACGACACATATCATGATCATAATCAATCGTCCATTTCATTTTATCGACTTTTGGGATCCAAACCCAACATTTATCAAAACACTAGATTAATTCAAGGCTTAGGGACTTAAGCCCACTGTCTACCAAAGATATACACCCAATCAAGAAGATCAACACATACCTCGATCATGAATTTATAAAATGGGAAACAAATTTGGATACTTAGACTTCATGTCCTCCTCTGCTTCCCAAGTATCTTTCTCAGACTATTGGTCCCTCTATAGAACCTTCACCGAAGCCACTCCTACTGTTCACAACCGGCGAACTTGCCAATCCAAAATCCTTACCAGTATCTCCTCACAAGATAAGGAACCCAAAAATACCAACATCTTTTAAAGGAACCAACAAGGGATCACCTACGCATCTTCGCAATATAAAGACATGGAAAACCAGGGGAAATAGAGTTCAAACTAAGAGGCAACTCCAACTCATAGGCAACATTGCCAACTCCTCTCAAGACCGGATAGGGACCAATATAATGGGGGCTAAGCTTCCCCTTTTTACCGACTCGTATCACTTCTTTTATGGGAGACATCTTCAAAAATACCCACTCACCAACACTAAACTCTATACTCCTACGCCACACATCTGCATATGACTTTTGGCGACTTTGAGAGGTTTTCAACCTCTCATGAATCACCTTCACCTTTTTCTAAGGCTTGGTGAACTAAATCGAGGTCAAGCAACTTACCCTTACCAACTTCACATCATCAAATGGGAGGACGACATATCTTACCATACAATGCCTTGAAAAGTTATCGTAGAATCTCCCCCACTTAGGGACTTATACATTTTCCATTTCAAAACATCACCATGCTCCCCGAGCCACTATCCATCCCAAGGAGGGTCATAGAGGAGCTAAGGAACAAGAACCACTCACGCCACTCAAGGCAAGACTCTCAGCAGAGACACGACACTATAGGAACGAAGTGCTTCATAGTAACCACCTTGGTCATAATCGAGACCCATCCCAACACGACATACCAAAGTAGGAGTCCTTAGGACTGGGTATCACGAGACACACCACCGTATACCTTTTGGGGATCTACCATGATCCCTTCACTAGAGATAGATAACTGGACCAAGAATAGCTACAGATTTCAACCAAAACTTACACTTGGAGAACTTGGCATAAAATGATTATCCTTCAAAGTTTGAAACATGGTATAGAGGTGATCTACATGATCCACCTCACTTTTAGAATATATTAAGATATCATCAGTGAAGACAATGACAAACATGTCTAACAATGGACGAAATACCCTATTCATCAAGTCCATGAATTCTGCCAGGGCATTGGTCAACCCAAAAGATATGCTGAGAAACTCACAATGACCATATCGGGTTCTAAAATCAGTCTTAGGGATATCCGCATCCCTAATTTTGAAGAAGATGATAACTCGGCCTAAGATCAATTTTTAGAGAAACACTTCGTACCCTGAAGTTGATCAATAAATCATCAACTCTAGGGAGAGGACACTTATTAATTAAGGTTACTTAGTTCAACTAGCAATAATCAATACACATATGAAGGGAACCATCCTTCTTGCACACAAACACGGGAGCACCACCTTGAAATCAACTTTTGGGCCTTAAGATATAAAATGAATCTCCCCTTAGGCACCAAAGAATCACTTTCCCTTATAATGACTGGCTCATTAGGGAATTTAAACATGACCCTACAGGTCCGACAATCTAAGAAAGCATAACACGAATGCAACTAATCCAAATCCTAAAATGACATCAAAATCAATCACATCCAACTTTAATAACTTTATGAGAGCCTTTTCACTACCAACAGATACCGCACACCCCCTATAGACCCTCTTATCAACCACAAAGCCTTCTATCGCGGTAGAAATACAAAAAGAACCAACAGACTCTTAAGACCAATAGGTATGCAAATAATACTCATCATTAGAAAGAGTAGACCCTAGGTCATGCAAACAATACTCATCATGAGAGAAAAGTTTCAACATACCTGCGTCAGTATTAGAAGATTTCTTGGGCTCTCGAGGGATAGTAAGAGCATTAAGACAGCCTCGACCAATGTCAGAGCTAGAAGCGGCACCCCTTGGTACAAAATCTAAAGAAGTGGCAATCAGCATCCTTTCTTCCCAAGCAACGATCATTAAAGGGCACTTCTATTGCATGTGTGTAAGGCTCCGAAAATGGGTCCCGAGACGTCACTCGGTGCTCAAGACTATGAGTTGTCTCAAGCTAACCCTGTAAGTGTTCTGCTAAGTCTAGAACTCATATCTAAGTAATTTAAACAAATAAGAATACTGAAATACTGAATTATCTGAACTGAGCTGAAATCAACTGAACAAAATGTCTGAACAACTAATACTGGAAGTCTGAATTATAACTAGCAGTCCGACAATTATCTACTACTAAGAACTAGAGAGTCGTTGGGACAGGCCCTCAACTGACTCAAGCTGAACTAAAAGCAACTAATCAAACACTACGAAAGCTGAAAATATGAATAAATGGGTGCTCAAACCATGAGGACTCACCAAGTATTAGGATGTAGATAAAGATGTCCGAAATCACTCACGCTGCTAAGACTGAGCACCTAAACCTACATTATTAATCAATATAGTACATAGACATATATGTGGATCAGTACTTTGAGAATGTACTGAGCATATAGGGGTGAATACATAAGTAAAAAAATGATATCTCAATGTTATCAAAATTCATAAAATATGCATGTTAAATGTAATGACTCACTTTGTCTTGAATAACCGAAAGCTGACAAATCATCAATCTTAAATAACAAAGTATACTATGTAAATCTCGTGAGCCATCACATTTAGTTTTAAAAGCCATATTTGTATTCTATCTTTAAAACTTTTCTATCATTCCTTACTAGTAGGGAGGTTCTTCTAATCGACATACACTATGTAAGCTGTCATAGTATCCAACATCTAGTTCCCTAATGGGAAAACCTCACATTGGGGAGAGGTGTCATACTCTTGTCAGGGAGTATAACCTAAGCTAAGTGATCACATCTGTAACTGTCATCTACATAGAAATAGAACGAGCTGTACCTACGTTGGCTCGTAGTTCAAGAAAAGTAGGATGCGCTAAACTCACACTTTCCGCTCGGTGCTAAATACTACTTCCTTTAATCAGTATGCCCATTCTGTAGGAAATTCACTTTAATGACATAATGATTCATACTGAAAGCTAATTGTGCATCTGTTTGTTTAAGACAAAAATTTAAGCTGTAAGTGAATTCCATAGCCTTAACTAAAGATCAAAAGATCAAATCTTTATTCAAAGTTGATTATGAACATATCATGGGATTCTTAAAATCATAATCTCTTGGATTATCAATATCAAAGCTAGGGCTTAATAACCCACCCATATTTCAAACTCAAGGCAAATCATCATGAATCAAAATCAATAGCCAAAATCATGGGGATTTTGCACAATTCTAGTTATAATAATGAGATTGAATTCTCAATATATGCAAAACAAGACAAACGTATGGACAAGTAAAAATAAAGATGCAATTCATCATTCAAATCTTTTCTAGTAATATAATCTTTGAATAATAATCATTGGGTATGAACCCTAATTTAAAATTCATGTGCAAACATAATTAAAAACAAGTTTTGGGCACAAAGGTGAAAGAATTACCCTTGTTCATAACCCTACATACCTTAATTGATGAATAGATGAAGAAGCTTGAACTTTATCTTCCTATTTGTTCTCTTGAAGATTGTTTCTTGAATATCTTGAATTGAGAATCTTGAATCTTGGGTTATCTTGGAAAAGGAATGGTGGAATTTGGATTTCTTGAGGGTTAAGATTTGAAGCTCTAGGGTTTCTTGGAGAGTAATTTGATGAAAAGTATGCATAAAGTGCTTAGAATAGTTTTAATTATGTATTTTTCATGATTTGGGGCTTGGGAAAAAGACTAAATTTCCCTTTAAAAAAATTAATTTTGGAATTGGAAGCCGATTTTGACAAGCAGTGAGACGTGGTGCTTATTGTGGTGCCTTACTAGCAAAAGGACGCGCAATTTTAACCATTGATGAGACGCGGTGAAATCGCGTTGGCTACTAGAAAAAAGGGACGAGCCCCATTTTGTTTATCACCGTGATGTGGTGAAATTGTATCACCTAACTGGAAAAGAATAATTGTCAATTTAGCCTTCACTGCGATGCGGCATTATCGTGGTGAGCCACTGTCTTTTACAAAAAGGGCCATAACTTCTCACCCGGGTATCGAATTAAGGCAAAATTGATATCGCTGGAAAGCTAATGCAATTATCTACCCGTTGGTAGGTCATGAGCTAAAAAATTCTTAGTGAAATAAAAGGTAAGCTCATTTGAAGTTGACTATGACAACATACTTCTCAAAAATTCAATCGGTAAAGGATACTTCGATTCGTCTAATCGCTAGAAGTTACTTGAAAACTTAATATACATCAAACTCTCTCATAAAACTACTAAAACACCAAAATTTATTTCTCATGATCTTGAAGCAAGGTTCTAGTAGCAATTTAGATTTTTGGGGTATTACAATGTGAACCAATTAACCACATTTAAAACTCTGATTCCTTCCTTCCTCATAATAACCATGGTGTAATCGATCACAAAACCAATAAGGAGGATAGGTGAATGCAGATTGGGCCCCGCTATCCTAAAGTTGGGAACTTTATTCCCTATAAGCATTACCAATCTTTAAATGCCCATCTTCCAACGGATTCAGATAGTGAGCACTAGTCATGAAATAGAGGCTATGATCCATCCATTACCTCCTCTTGGACCACTTTTCACCAATCTAAGTCAACAGAGAAAAGGAGTGATGGAACCTAGCATTTTTAGGCGACTGAGGAGAAATGTCACCCTCAGAAGTAGGGTTAGTGGGAACAGGTGAACCCTATGAGGACAGTCAGATGTCACGACCCTTGACCGGATCTGAATCCCAAAAGTCGAATGAGCTTTATCCATATTGCCCCCAGTTGGGACAGATTAGCTTTCTTGAATGTCAGATATCCTTGGATACATGATCTGAAATATGAGAAAACAAAAGTTAGAGGAATCTAAGACCTTAGACTCTATATAGTTTGAGATTGAAACACATGAAAAGGAAACAATCCTAAATGTCTTATAGCCCTTCTCTTATAAGTGTAGCGCACTATACACCCATAAAAGAGTTTCTACTTGACACGACTTTGTGGATTCCTAACTGACCATGAACCTAGGCTTTGATACTAACTTCACGCATCCAAAAATTGGGCCATGTCATATGGTCACCGTAAGCCCATATGAACCGGAGGTCCGCCTAATAACCCAACCTAATCGTCATCACAACAATCACAAGGGTCCGGTGAATCCCGACCTTATAAAAAGATAGCGGAAATATAAGGCTAATAAGCAATACTTAGACAATATCTAACATTTCATTAAGGTCAACAGTTTAGCCAATATACCCAAATCCATAGTCATCCACAAAATCTCTACCAAATTGAGTTAATAATATGTCGATACATGCCCCCGACAATAGCCAAGTACCAAACCTTTACAAGTCTATGACATAGGATAAAGAGACTATAAAAGGTAGGTCTTCCAGAGTATGGAAGCTCACCACTTCAAGGTCGATGCCCAAACCGCTCGAACACCCGATGACTGTGTAGAAGAAGAAGAAGAAGATGCTCCGGCCCCTATGTAGCATGGGGATAAAGCGTCCGGAGATGGTTAGTGGACGAAGCGCTAGCATGCAACTCAAGGATAAGGATAAAATATTGCACTTGTTCAATCTAGTCAAATCATCATATGCAATCATATTTACAAAAGTATAGGCATATATGAAAATACATGTACATATACTTACACAATGTGCCAAACCATGGAATGAGCTATAACATGCATTATCATTCATTCATGAGACGTGGAGCGAAGAACATTTAATTTTCCACCTTACCAATTTTATAACCTTGAACTTCTTCCTTACATTAGTCAAGAGGATTTGAATCTCAAACCTACTCAACTAATTTAACCAATTTAACTGATTTAATTAATTCATTAGGCATGGGACTCTATCACCTGCTTACACATTTAATCTGGCATGGAACTCTAATCACACGATCCCATATTTAATTAGGCATGAAACTATAATCACATGCTTATGCATTTAATTGGGCAAGGAACTCTAATCGCATGCTCTCACATTCAATCGGGCATGAAACTCTAATCATATGCTTACACATTTAATCAGGCATGGAAATCTAATAACATGCTCCCACATTAAATCGAGCATGGAACTCTAATCACATGCTCCCACATTCAATCGTCATGGAACTATAATCACACGCTCTTATATTCAATCGGGCATGGAACTCTAATCATATGTTGATTCATAAGGAGAGGTATTTTAACCTCAAGAGATCTCTTAAAGAAAGGGACTCCAACCACAAGCCATTATACGAGGGACTTTAAACACAAATCCTTAGACGAGGGACTTTAACTACAAGTCATTAGATGAGGGACTTTAACCACAAGTCATTAGACGGGGAACTTTAACCACAAGTCATTAGATGAGGGACTTTAACCACAAGTTATCTCATTACTATCATTAGTCGACATTTGAACTCCTAACCAATTATTCCATGCATTAACATCCATACAATTCATTTAGACGTTTAAGGGCTTGAACCCATTTAGGTAATTATAGCCACCAAGGCTACATATCAACACCATAGACAACCACATGGTCTTTGCCGAGCCAATTAGCTATTAATCATATAGATAGGCCCAAGGCCTTAGTTCACAACACGATGCAAGTTCATTTATGGTCATCAAGACCTCTACAAACCAATCATTACTTATTACTATTCTTACACATACCTTTTATTCAAACATAATTTGAGTTCACGTTTTAGGGACCATGTCCCATTTAACCAACAAACTATCAAGGACATGTCTTTACTCCTTGCATGGATAATAAGGCCTCTAGCAACTATTTACTAAGCATTCACATTTATTAACAACATCTTACCTCATTCATTTCCACTAGACCAATACCATAGATACACATTTGGCCCTCGCATAACTATTTAACCACTAATCACTTCAATGGGCTAAATGTCTTAGTTCAATTTATCATTCAATTCAATTTACGGTTATCAAGACCCATACAACTATTCACATTTCATTAGCAAGATTATAGCACTTTCTCATCACATTTCAGTTTAACACACTATTCAAATTCAATTTTGTGATTGGGAACTTTAATCTCTTATTAGCCATCTATCAACAAGGTCATCAATTATACAATACATGGCTCACAATACCTTCACTATATCATTTATCAATTATTCATTCTTATTGGGCCATTTCCCAAATTCAAAACATCACCAACATGTGACTAGACAATTTACTTAGACATTTTCACAAACACCTTATGAGCATACCTTTTAACAAGGCTATTTTCATGGTAAAAATCATCAATATTAGGGCTTCTCAAGACCCTCATGTTAAACCACATTCAACAAGCACCCATATATGCAATTCATCATCAATAACAGGTATAAACATAAGTCTAAGCAAGAAACAACATTATTCATCATTAGGCAATAAAATCCTTTTCATTTGATTTCAAATTTCCATGTACACTTACTAATACAAGTGTGAAATACATGGGTTTAGATATATTTAAAGAGGGGAAGAGATACATTCCATAAACAAGATGACACATCAATAATTTTGGCTCCTTCTTACCACTAGATGAGCTTCCTCCAAGCCCTAGCCTCCAATCTTGCTTCAAGAATATTTTAGAGTATTTTGGAGTGTTTGAGTCTAGTAAAATGAGGGCTTAGGAGTCCACAATGACTTATATAGTGAAGGGTCTTAGGGTTTTAGGCAAGGGAAATAACCACAAAGCCCTTAGTTAAAAGCTGAAAAGTGAATTCGCCCAGGGGTACGACTCTCCCATATGATTCCCTTAGTAGTCGTACCCTAGGGTATGTGTGGTACCCTAAATTATACCCTAGGATTATTCTAGGTCAATCATACTATTGTGGGTATGAGTGTGCACCCTTGATTCGTAACCAATGGCACGACTCACCCCTAGTCGTATACACAAACCATATACCCAATAGTTCATTCCAAATGGAGACTACCATCTATACGATTAAGTTCCATACAATTAATATGCATGGGGTATGATCAAGGAAAGGTCATGTTTTATAGAAAATAGTATGCTACCCTAACATATTGTCCAAGGTACGAGAGGGTGAGAGAAGATTGGATACAAACCGTATCCATGGGTACGACTCAAGCTCCAAATCGTATCCAACTCAACGACACCAAAAGTTATTATTTTTATGAAGGTTCAAGACCTAGGTGTTTTATTAGTATCATCCCGCATCAAAGCATAAATGAGGCAGATCTTTTCACGAGTCACATCTGTCATGTGTTTAACCAAAATCAGGAAATGGCAGATAATGTTGATCCACATGCATGTCTCCCTGTTTAGTTGAGCATATGGGAATGTCAGGTGAAGGCCACTATCTCTGTGACGATTCCATCTAGTTGTAGACCTATTTTCCTCTTATGTCTGTGTATGGCGGAGTGTTGTTCAGCTACCTCAGAGGGGCAACGTCAACCTCAGGGATGCCTATAATTTCATTCACAATATATGTTGAGAAAGTTACTACCTGTCCCCAAATTTTCACTTCAGAATCGGGATACCTTGGGTCTCAGTTAGCATAAAACTCCCAGATGAGGTACAGGTTGCACTCCGTGGGTTGCACAAAGAGGAAATCTTGAATTTTTTAAAAATCTTTAAAAATCTTCTTTTTCCTCGCGGACGAGTAAAAGTTCAAGTATGGACGAGTAAAAATCTTCTTATATTTAAATAATCTCTATCTTATTTGTCTCAATTCGTATCCTCGCGGAGGGATTGACTAAAATAAGATTGTTGATTCAAGGGATCTTTATCTTATTTCTTTCAATCTGTATCCCCGCGGAGAGATTGTCTCAAGTAAGTTTATTGATTTAAAGATTACCCACAAGGGGTCTTTATTCCTCATAAACACATAAATCAAGTCTAGAAAGTTATTCTACAATTTTGTAGAAATTACTAAAATAATAATTTTATTATAATAAACATACCATGTGAATTCAACAACCCCCAACTTCCTCTCCAAGATAATCTCGTAAGCACAATTTCTTTACATAGTTTATTTTCAAACTTAAGAAATTACTCTCTTTTCATCAATTTGATTCTCAAATAATAGTCAAAATATCATAAGTTTGTAGCACCGATTTTCCAATCTCCGTGGGATGATATTGTAAATTATATTTGAATTTGACAGAGTACGAGCAACAAAATCTTATACAAAATCAAACAATTCAACAATCATGTACTTTTTGTAGTGATCTAAGTTAAGATCCACATAGTCATTTGATTGATTTCTTAGAATTAGTTGAAACTGCTAAATACAATGGAGTCTCTCCTGAAGCAATTACGTTAAGGCTATTTCCTTTTTATTTAAAAGGAGAGGCCAAAACTTAGTTGCGAAATTTACCTCAAGGGTCTATTACCGCATAGGATTAGATAACTCAGAAATTTTTAAACAAATATTTTTCCCCAGCTAAAACTACAAAGTTAAGACAAGAGATTTCTAATTTCTTGCAGACTGGAACTGAATTAGTTTATCAGGCTTGGGAAAGATTAAAAGAAATATTAAGAAAATGTCCATATCATGGCATACCTGAAAATATGCAATTGTATATTTTTTATCATGGACTAAAGCCTTCTTCTAGAAATATGATAGATGCAACTGCAGGAGTCTCCATCATGGGTAAAACCATAGAGGAAGCACTGCAAATGATGAATGAAATCTCAGAAAATGCTATTCAATGGCCATCTAATTGCATAATCATCAAAAAGGCTGCTACGGTAAATCAAGAAGATGTTTTAAATACGCTAATACAACAGATTGCTTTTTTGGCATAAAAGTTTGAATATTTTTATGTGAATGCGCATCAGTTAGTTCAAGTCAAGGCTTGTGACATGTATGGAGGAAATCATCTGAACCATAAATGTCAAGAAACAAATCAGAAGGATGAACATGTTAATGTCCTCAGATATAAGCCGTACTTTTTTGGTAGCCCCTTGGCATAGAAACATCTAGGCTTTCAATGGAGCAATCCTAGTGGTGCTGAAAATCCTCAATGCTTTCAAAAATAATGAGTACAAGGTCCACTTGGATTTTAGAACCAAAATCGTGAAACACCAAATTTTAAATCATATCAACAAACAACTTCCTATCAACAAAGACCCTTACAAGCCCATCCAAATATTGATGACTTATTATATAAACACATCAAAGGCACTGATGAAAAATTTGAGAGTCAAAAGATATCTTTTAAAAATCTAGAAATTCAATTAAGTCATTTGGTAACTTTTGTGTCAGAAAGGATTCAAGGTCCCTTACCAAGCAATGCAGAGAACAATCCGAAAGAGCACCTTAAAGCCATCGTTTTACGGTCAAGTAAGAATCTTGATGAACCTTATATAGATATTCAAGAAAAGGATCTATCAAAGCAACAAATAAGTAAAGATAAAGGAGTTGAAATACCCATAGGACCATCAAAAGAAAAACAAAAAATAGTTGAAGAGAAGAATAATAAAGAAATGACTTCTACTCCTGTGACAAATCCTTTTCCTCAAAAAATGAAAAGAGAGAAGCTTGACAAGCAATTTGCTAAATTTTTTGATATTTTAAAGCAAATTCATATAAATATTTCATTCACTGATGCTCTCTTGTAGATGCCTTCATATGCCAAATTTTTAAAAGAAATTTTGTCAAGCAAAAGAAAATTAGAAGCTTTTGTTGTAGTACTTACCGAAAAATATAGTGATGTACTTTAAAATAATCTACCACAAAAGCTCAGTGATCTAGGTAGTTTCACAATTTCATGCACTTTGGGAGGAGTATATTTTGAAAAAGCACTGTGTGATTCTGGGGCTTCAATAAATTTAATGTCATTTTCTACTTTTAGAAAATTAGATCTTGGCGAAATAAAAAACACAAGTGTTTCACTTCAGTTGGCAGATCAAAGTACTAAAAAACCTAAAGGAATAATTGAGAATATTCTTGTGAAAGTAGATAATTTATTTTTCCTCTAGATTTTATAGTACTTGAAATGCAGAAATGTCCTAATGAATCAATAATTCTGGGTAGACCATTTCTTGCGACGGGAAGAGCAATCATAGATGTCCATCAAGGGTAACTGATTTTGAGAGTAGATGAAGAAAGGGCTATTTCAGATATGCAAAAAATGTTAAGATTTTTAGGAGATGAGATTTCATCTTCATGCTTTTCAATTGATGTGATTGAAGATCTTGTAGATGAATTTCAAGATGACAAATTAACTCTAGATTTCATGGAAAGATGTTTGCTCAATTCTAACGCACTACAAGATGATAATCCCTCCATCAGAAGTGAGAAAAATGATTATAAGGATGAGAAAATATAATCAGAAGGAGTTCAACAAAAAATTAAACTCAAAATACTCCCTTTCTATTTAAAATATGTCAATCTTGAGCTTAAATGATTTCCAATGATTATTTCATCTTCTCTGACCGCTACACAGGAACATAAATTGATTAAAGTGCTATGAGCACACAGAGGAGCCATATGATGAACGGTGGCAGATATCAAAGGAATTAATTCGGCTATTTGTACAAACAAAAATCTCATGGAGGATAACTTCAAACCAATAGTCCAGTCACAAAGAAGATTAAATCCTGCAATGCAAGAAGTGGTTAGAAAATAGATAATTAAACTTCTAGCAGCGTGTATTATCTATCCTATTTCTGATAGTCCATGGGTAAGTCCTGTTCAGGTAGTACCAAAAAAAAAAAGGTATGACAGTCATAAAAAATAAAAATAATGAGCTTATGCCTACTAAAATGATCACAGGATAAAGAGTTTGTATCGATTATAGACGTCTCAATGATACCACCAGAAAAGATCATTTTCCTTTATCATTTATTGATCAAATATTAGAAAGGTTAGAAGGATATGATTTTTACTATTGTCTTGATGAATATTCAGGTTATAACCAAATACCAATTGTATCCGAAGATCAGGATAAGACAACTTTCACATGCCCTCATGGAACATATGCCTATAGTAGAATGTCATTTAGTTTGTGTAATGCACCTGCCATATTTCAGTGGTGTATGTCAGCAATTTTCTCAGACATGACCGAAAAATTCCTAGAGATTTTTATGGATGATTTTACACTTTTTGAAAAATCATTTGAAGATTGTCTTTATCACTTGACCTTAGTCCTTAAGAGATGTGAGGAGACAAACTTGATCCTTAATTGGGAGAAATGTCATTTTATGGTTACAGAAGGAATTATTTTAAGACATAAAATCACTGCTAAAGGGATAAAAGTTGATAAGGCTAAAATTGATACTATAGCAGGATTACCCCCTCCCACAAATGTTAAAGGAATTAGAAGTTTTTTAGAACATGCAGGTTTTTACAGACAGTTCATTAAAGACTTTTCAGAAATCTCAAAACCTCTAACTAACCTTACGATGAAAGATGCTAAGTTTGAATTTTCAAGTGATTGTTTAAAGGCCTTTGAAACACTCAAGAATAGATTATCAACCACTCTTATAGTAGTCTTCCCTGATTGGAATCGACCTTTTGAGATTATGTGTGATGTTAGTGATAAATCAGTAGGTGTTGTTTTAGGCTTTAGAAAGGATAAGATTTTTCATCCCATTTATTATGCTAGTAGGACTTTGAATGAGGCTCAACAAAAATATGCAACAATAGAAAAAGAACTATTAGCAGTAGTATTTGCATTTGATAAGTTTCGTTCTTATTTAATAGGAGCCAAGGTTATTGTTTTCACTGATCATGCAGCTTTAAAGTACCTCTTTGCAAAGAAAGATGCTCGACTTAGATTATTAAGATAGAATTTACTTCTGCAAGAATTTGACCTTGAAATTAAAGACAAAAAAGGAACAAAAAATCAAGTAGCTGATCATTTGTCTAGATTAGAGAAACTCCCTCTGGAGCTTACAAAAATAAAGGAAGAATTTCCTGACGAACACATTTTCTTAGTTCTAACTCAGCCACCCTGGTTTGCAGATATTGCAAATTACCTGGCTGGAAAGTGGATACCCAAAGATCTTACTTACCAATAGAAAAAAAAACCCATATCTGATGCTAAATATTACTTGTGGGACGAACCTTACCTGTTTAAAAATTATGCAGATTCTATCATTAGACGATGTATACCTGAGGAGGATATGAACAACATACTTTATCACTGTCATGGTGGAATAATTGGAGGACATTATGCAGCCAATCAAACCGCCTTTAAATTTTTGGAAGCTGGATTTTTCTGGCCAACAATTTTTAAGGACACTCGAGCATATGTCGCAAAGTGTGATCAATGTCAGAGAATAAGTAATATCACATAGAGAGATGAGATGCTATTATAATCAATACAGGTATGTGAAATTTTTTATGTTTGGGGAATGGTTTTTATAGGTCATTTTCCTTCTTCTCACTCTTATACATACATTCTCATAGCAGTGGATTACGTATCAAGGTGGGTAGAAGCAATTCTCACACAAAAAAATGATGCTCATACAGTGTGTGTTTTCTTAGAATAAATGTTTTTACTAGATTTGGCACACCACGAGTCATCATTTGCGATCAAGGAACTCATTTCATTAATAAATAATTTTCTTCTTTGCTATCAAAATATGGTGTGACTAACAAAATCGGAATACCATATCATGCTCGAACTCAAGGAAAAGTAGAAGTTACCAATCGTGAAATAAAAAGAGCACTAGAAAAGACGGTTGGAATTTTGAGAAAAGATTGGGTCTTAAAATTAGATGATGCGCTATGGGCATACCGAACGACCTTTAAAACACCAATTGGCACATCTACATATAAATTAATCTTTGAAAAAGCTTGTCATTTACCTGTTAAATTAGAACACAAAGCTTTTTGGGCGTTGAAAACACTGAATTTTGAATTAACCTCCGCTGAAAAAAATAGATTTCTCCAAGTCAATGAATTAGAAAAACTGAGGTTAGAAGCCTATGAAAATACCCAAATTTTAAAATAAAGAATAAAAAAATGGCATGACAATTTGATTAGACCAAAGAGTTTTAAGATTGGAGACTTGGTACTTCTTTACAGTAGCAAACTTAGATTATTTCCTGAAAAACTGAAATCTTGATGGACAGGTCCCTATTGTGTTACAAATATCACTTCTTATGGAGCTATTGAAATACCACATATCAAAGTGGAGATAAGCTTAAGGTAAATGATCATAGACTAAAATTATATTTTGAAGGACGGTTTGATGAACAACCGTCAGTAACACTGATTTAATAATGAATCAAAGCAATGAATAAGTTGAGTTGATGACATTAAACTCAGAACTACTATTTCTGCCAGTAGCTATTGAGGGTGAAGAAATGGAGCCTCATAAGTCCAGTATAAATTCTCGTCAATTAATTGCTTAATAAATTTACTTGATTAATATCTAGGTTATTGTACAACTAGAACATCTCATGAAGGCCTCTACAAAAACAGAGTCACCTACACAAGAGTAATTCCATGGTGATTGGAATGTCTAAGTAACTGGTTGATTAATCAATTAATTGTGCATGATAATTATTGGCTCAGGTAATTTTTTGGTTTATATTAAATCAAGGACAAATAATTATTTGTTTCTAGTACTATATATATAAACTTGTATCCAATACTTCACTACAGAATCAAGGAATCAAAACTAAATTGAAAAGTTATTTTTCCTTGAGATCAATATATACATCCTTAAAATCACAAACTATTAAATCTTTATTAAATCCTTATTTATCATTACTTATTATTATTATTATTATTATTATTATTATTATTATTATTATTATTATTATCATTTTTACTCATATAATCATATTTCTATTGTAGAAGGGCACATTAAAGCTCCATAGAAGTAACAATCACATCGACGTTGAGGAATATAATTTATATAAAAATGTATATATTTACTTATAATAAATATAAGGTGTATGACTGGAGTTTCTTTCAAGCTTTCATGTATATATTTACTTATAATAAATATAAGGTGTATGACTGTAGTTTCTTTCAAGCTTTCTTATGTAGTTGTAAATTTAAAAGTCAAAAATATTTTATGTATTTCTCTTTAAACATGATTGCATTGTAGGTTTTAAATTAACAAAATAAATTTTTCACATTATGGTCAAGATTATTTCTTTCTATTTTCACCATATGATTTTCATAATTTTTGATTTTTGATTTTGTTTAGGAAAAAACAAGTATCTTTAGCTCAGAAATCTTGTGAATTGAGAAGAGTTATGATAACTAAACAGGAGGAATCAACAAATTTGGCTAGAACTTGGTCTTAATGTTCTCAAGGCGAAATAATAGACGATACTTATTTCTGAAAAATGATATTAGATCTTCTTTGATACCAAATTTCAACCTCTATTTCTATCCACACCCACATATTTTTTCTTTTTAGAACCTTTATTTTGAGCCCTATTTTTTTTTCTAACACTCTAATTCTCAGAAAATATATGTAAGTTCAAATATACACATATATTCACTTCAACTATAAATGAACAATATTCAATAGATGAAAAAACATAAAATTTGGAAATATAATTTTCTTTGAGAAATGGCAAAAGAAAGAGAAATGAAAATTAAAAAAAATAGTTCAAGTCTTTTCAAAAAAAAAAACGAAAGAAAGAGAGAAAAAAAATAATAATAATAAAAATGAGAATGAAAGAAAGAACTGTCCCAAGTTGAAAAAAAAAGTCACTATGAAAATATCCTTATCCTACTAGCCTGAAGCCCAACATTACAAGCCTATAAAGCCCTAAAATAATTTCAGAAAAAAGTGTCGAATCTATATTAGTGGAGACAAACATAAGGATCAAGCCTATGGACAAAACTGTGATACTCACTGAATAAATAATCACAAACCTATCAATTTTGAAGGAATGAATTGAAGAAGAAAGCAAATTCTCTTTCTGATCAGAGCAAAATTCAGAATAAAATAAACATTTGGTGAATTTAGAAAAATTAACACTACTGAAAATTATCCCTATCGCATTAAACTTTTTGGCGACAGTTAACAAAGCGTTGCAATAGATGGTCTATTGCAACGGTTTCAAGCGTTGAAAAAAATAATTATTCTATTAATTATAATTTAACACTATAAACATCATTTTTGACATTAATCATTGCGATAAATAAATAAAACAAGCTATAGCAACGCTTATTTTATTCACTTCTTTTTCACATAAATTTCAGTAAGTCCGTAAACCAACTACACTACACTGCTACAATCGCTTAAACCTACTACACTGCTAATTTTGCTACAGCTTGTGGAGACGTCGTGGAGATCAATGATCTGGTACTGAGGTCTCCTGGTGGTACTGTGGAAACGCCGTGGAGATCGACGCCGTGGGGTGTTCTTCCAAGGATTTCCTTCTGCTGTTCATTATCAGTAAGGTCTTTTTTCTCTCCCGCGAACATTTAGGTGTTGTTTGGGTAGCGTTAAAGAAATACAGTGTTTGATTGGTCACATAAGAACAAATAATTACCATATAGCCTCGATTTACAGTGTCGTTTGGTTGGTCGCAGATATTCAAATGAATATTTCTGTAATTTGTATCCTTGAATCGGACCGACTATAGTGAGATGTGGCATAGTGAGCTTCAGACAGATTATAGAATTGCAATTTGGTGAGTTAAAGATAAACCATATCTGATTTGCACTTTAATTTCATACCGAATTTGCACTTCGATTTGCAATTAGGGCTAATTTTGCACTTTAATTTCTCTTAGTGTTGGAAAGTGACACCGAATTTTAGCTCTCAATTTGTGTTGGAAAGTCAGACCAAATTTTCACTTTAATTTCTCCCAAATTTTTACTTCAATTGCATCAATTTGGGGATTTTAAGTTTAGTGTGTTCTTCTACGACTTTGACCTAATTTTTGGGGATTTTGGGTTTTTCTTCTCCTTAGAAAATATTCGATTGCTGGCTATCGTCTACTCTCCCAGGAACCACCATTCTCTTGTGTCTACATGCACGCTTGATCTGAGTGACGAGTTTAAGGTCCAGAAATCTTCCTGCCAGAACAAACCTCTAAACCCGGGTCCATTTCTCACGCATCCACTTCAATGCGAGGTTTTATGTAAGTTTCTCTCCCCTTTACTATTGCAATTGCATTGCTTCCAAGAGAAATGTTAAGTTTGTTCTTTATACCTAATTGTTCAGTAAACTAGCAGATTTTACATTCCTTTCCTGAATAACACACTTTGGACTCTAGATTATTCTTATTAACGAGGCGGGGCTATTTGTTCTCTGTAGAACTAGTTCTTCCTCTGTTATCAATGGCCTTTGTGCTTACCTAGTTTTCAGGTTGGACCTCTATGTTGATAATCGTTGTTAGTGTGATAAAAGACAACTCCTCTTGTGTAACATATCTTGATGCTTCTAAATGTATGAACTATTTTTCACCCTGCATTCTATCTTGGTTATTTTGGTCATTAGTTTTCCTAAGCAACTTCTACTTGTTTTTTGTTGCCTTAGGTGAAGTCAAAGATGATTAAATTGTCCAATTGTAGTACCAGTGATCTTACTTCTGATAGGGTAAGCCTTACCTCTATATATTCACAATAGCTTCCCTACATAAAGGCAAGCACCTTGGAGGTTTCTTTAGAAAATGAAATAAAATAGTAGTATTAATATATTCCTCTATTGGAATTGGAAAGCTACATGGTGTATATTTGATTAGATGAGGATCCTATTTGGTCTGGGCTGTAAAGGGTAAATAACTTTTACGTGTAGCTTAGGTCTTTCACCTTTAGTCAATAGACATAATTTGTGAAATCTAGTCTATAAATAATCACATGTGATGCACGCATTCTACATGGCAAAGTGTATAAGATTTTCCATGTAGGGCATATGTGCCTACTTGTTCACCTTTAAGGAAAGGTCTAAGGTTTCAGTCTTGAAAATGGAAAAAACATAAGGTAGGGAATTATTTTTTTTTGGCTATTATAGTGAAATATTGTTAGAGAAGATGGACCCATCCAATTTTTGAAAATATGTTTTGAACTCCACGAGGTTGGGTTATGTTGTTGTTGTTGTAGATGTCTGGCTATATATATCTGCAGTAAATTGTTTCCTGCTATATGATTTGTACCTTTTTCTCAAGTTTCTTGTGTTCTTTTTTCTACTTCACTTCTGATAAATGTATATGATCAGATCTTGACAACCTGAAAGGAAAAACTAGTTTAGTTTGACTACATACATGGAAAGAGGAAAAGAAAATGAAGGAGAAAGAAAGGAAGGGGGAGAAAACAGTTCATCGGTATGTAATACACCATTTATTTATATTTTTTTCATTTTCACATAATTAAATTAGTCTTGTAAGTATGTTCATTTCGTTAACATAATTAGTTTATTCTTGCAAGTATGTTCATTTCGTTATTTAGTCTTGCAAGTATGTTCATTTCGTTATGGAGCTTAATCATCTTCATAAAAAAAGTTTCATGTAGTTTCCTAGGATGACTTCTCATTTTGAGTGGCTGAAGGTAGTCAGTCTATTGATAATATACCTGCAGTAGACACACATTCACTTTCACCCCAAAATTTTTATGGAACAGCTACCTAATTGAGTGGAAATTATAATCAATGGGATTAAGCAATTCATTTTGGTACTAGTTTTTGGATGCACTTCTCACTTACACCACGTCTATTAGGCTTTTGCCTAGACACTTGTACTAGCAGCAGGAAAGCGCTGAAATAGCCAAATAGGTTGCTTGATGGTCTTTATGCAATTTCATCACACATATAACATTCGTTACCAGGGTTTGTATCGAGGATGTTATGATCAAAGCTAGAATTAGGAAATGAGAGATTAGGGGGGATGGCTTTATAGAGAAAAGAATAAAGCAAGAGATGGGGGTGGGGGTTTATGGGGTGGGGTGGGGTAAGGACAGGGGTATAAGAGGGAAATTGTGAATTTGGAACATGGAGAGGTTGGAGTCTGCCATACATAAGACCTCTTTTCTTGTGAGGTTGTCACTTTCTTCTGTTTAAAGTGACCACGAGGATGACAGTGACCCAATCTTTACTCATATCTGTATCTACATTTTTAGTACTGCCTACTATTGATGTTGAACTTGGATGCATCCTTAATAATTGTATAAAATTGAAGAGATCATTGGTATGGAAAAGTTAATGAAGCTGATGCATTGTTATTGTAGCTCTTTAGTTTGCATCTTCCACAGCCTTTTGTCTCCATTTTGTGATCATTCCAAAATATACTATAAAGCAATATATACACAGTTATTTGGAATGAAAAAATAAAGAAGTTGGTTATGGAAAAGTGTACAAAGTGATGAAATCTATCTTTCTTGAATCAAACTTACACATGATTTTGAATTTAAGAAAATAGTATATATTTATGTGAAGTTTGCACACGACGTTCTAAGAAGGTACTCATAATATTATTTTTCGTTTACACATTTTAACCAAGTTGATAAGTCGCAAAGTTAGAGGCCTAATTACCTAGTTTAGAGGAATTTTTTTTCTTTTATTTTTTTAATAAAATACACTCTCCGTCCTAAATTACCCATCCCAAATTGAGATGGCACATTGATTAAGGAAGATAATTAATAACATGCCTAGCTTACATTAAGGACTAACGGCAAGATTAAGAGAACAGGGTGTGCCAACTAATAGAAAGATTAAGAGAACAGGGTGTCATTTCTCCCTAACAAGTAACACAGCCAGTTTTAAAGTATTGAATATGAAGCTAATGATCATGTCCTAGTAATTTCCTTCTTATATTATGGTTAAAGATTCTCCTATTTTTGAATAAGAATCTTATTCCCCTTGTCCCTCTAGGAACGCAAGCATAATGATTCTTTCATAATGGTATGTTGTTGTTGGTCCAAATTAGTTTGTGAACATCTCGGTTACTCTATCAAATATATGCTATCTTACACTTCGATTATCTCATCGGATATGTGTTATCTTCCATCAAAATGACTATCATTTAACTTTGCCTATTAAATCTAGGCAGATGAAAATAGGGTCTATTTGAAAACTATTGTGTAATAACTTGATTGTAAAACTATTTTGCCTGGACTTCTCAGAGTATTGTCCCTTTTTCATCTTCATTTCCCTTCCATATCATTCAGTCTGCATTGCTATTGAGACCCTGGTATTGTATAACATACTATAACATACTAAAAAGTTCTATCATATGTTCTAACTCCCAGGCAATTAGATATCTCATAAATACATCCTTGAAACTGTCTAGCACGTCATGTATTGGTTCATCCACTGTCTCCTGTTCTAGTGATAAATTCACACGGACCAAAAATAGGTGTGCCATCAAGGTCTGCACCTTTCTTATCAGTTAGCAATAGTACTACTGCACCTTTATGTTGGTGTGCAGATTAATTGGTGTTGCATTGGTTGATTTGTATTGTTATTATTTTCTTATTTTACAATTTAGAACCTGATAAGAATTATTTTGTTCATCATTTCACGATTCACTTATTTTAGCAATAAAGATGTTCTTACATGTTGAAGTTGTTGTTCTTCACTATATATCTCCAGACATGCCTTTGAACAAGCAGGAAGAGACCCAGGCTGCATATTTACCCAAGGAAAAGACATTGATATTGAGAAGATTAAGCAATCTAAGTACTTCCTTTCTCTTTTTCAGCTACATGAAGGCACAGCTAAAGGTGAACAGGTGTGTGAATTAAAGAATTTATTTATTTCCCTTTTCTTTTCTGTCACCAGCACTGAAAATCCTATCTACATGCTTGTTCATTTTTCTTTGGTTTTCCAACTTTATTCAAGTTGCTTCACTCAAAGCATAGCTACCCGAAGCATCAAGCTGTGGAAATTAAAGACAAAGAGGAAGAAAAAACCTGTGTCAATGGTTCCAAAACAAGAAGGTTGCACAAGGAAAGTAGTGGCACTAGAGATGAAAACATTTCATCCCCCTTGTGCACTGAAGAAGCTGATGCAGATGCTTCTCCAAATGGATTTGTCACGGTAGAGCAAAACTGGTACCTCTTGCAATATTTGTGGAAGCTTTTTGAATGTTATGTTATCACAGCCACAAGCCTACAACTTTCTGAAACAATATGCTTTAGGTTTTCATTTTGTCTAATCAAGAGTGTTTGACTTGTTTGCTTAAATGCATAGAAAAAGAATTCCTTGCTTATGCACCGAGATCCCAATATGCGGCGGAATGACATTGCTGTCCTGGAACATTCAAAAAAATGTGTAACTGAGATGGTCATCTAGCCATTATAACGTCCAGACATCTTCAAAGGCTGTCGGTCTCTAGGGCGAGGTCTTCTTCTGTGTGATCCACCAGTAAGTTCTTAGTCCACCCGGTCAAGATAGATTTAAAAGAAGCAGGTTCTTGTGAACTTTTAACTCTCTCATGCTTTAGGGAATTGGCAAAACAATGATAGGGAAAGCTATTGTAGGCGAGGCAAAAGTAACCTTCTTTTACAGATCTGCCAGCTCTTTGACGAGCAAGTGGGTATGTTGTATTTTAGTTTATGCATGTTATTCTATGAAAACTGAAATGTACTTGATCCATTTTATCAGAAGAAAAGGAAGATGAAACCCCAACTCCCTGCAAGATATTTAACTTTTGATATGAACCAACATAATTAAGGTAATGGGGATGCCACAGTTTTGAAGTTCTGAATTCATCTATTTGATCTCAAATCCTACGGGAACATAATCGCTTTGTAGGCAGCATAAACATTTTACTTTGCACACGATTTTACAATGAGCAGCTCTCTAATAGGTTTATGATATGAAAACAACAGAAGTACTCCCAAGTCATTTAGAGTCTTAGCTGGTAAAGTTGTAAAATTTCATGTAATTCACACATGGAAATTTTAAGAAATGACAAGAAAATGTAAAGGATTGGGCAAGAGTGCATGATAGAAGGAGTTTGATGAGGTCTTATTGGCAGTTATTATAGGTAGTCTAAGCTAGTTTAATATTTGGCTTGGGATGGATCACTAAAATCTAGTGCATGAGACTTGCGTTCCAGCTTATAGCTTATTCTAGATATCTATTTAAAGGTGGACGGAACTATCTTAGCAAATGATTTTGAATTCTTGATTGTAGATTGGAGAGGGGGAGAAGTTGGTGAGGGCACTTTTTGGAGTTGCCAGTTGTCGTCAGCCAGCTGTTATTTTCGTTGATGAAATAGATTTTCTGTTATCTCAGGTATGTAACTCTCTAATACTTCAGTGTGAAGAGAAATCTTTTCCTTAGTGCATGATTTCTGCTTACTGAATGGGATGCAATATTTTGAAAAAGAGCATATCTTGCAAATTGCTTGATTGCTACCTTTTCTGACATTATGGATGTATCCATGAGGTGTAGTTTGTAAAGTGTAAACTGAGCAATTCAATGAGAAATTTAAATCTGCTAGATTCCTTTTTACTACAGAAAAATCCTTAATTTAGTTATTTGTGGAAGAAAATTTGATGGTATCATTCATGAAAATAGGTGCAACAAACAGGCCCCAAGAACTTGATGAGGCTGCAAGGAGACGGCTTACTAAAAGACTCTATGTTCCACTTCCTTCCTCAGGTGCAAGCTAGATCCTCCTCCTTTTTATTAATCAAGAATAGACTACTGTGATCACTGATCACTATTGTGACCATATCTCTGGGAATACAGAAGAAAGAGCTTGGATTATCAAGAGTCTACTGGAGAAGGATGGGTTGATTAAGCTTTCAGATGAGGATATTGTTTCCATTTGCAAATTCACAGACGGTATTCGCAACTCATGTTGCTACATTCAAAAACATTTTAGTCTCATCTGATGAGGCAGTAGTTTTATCACATTTTGCTTAAATTTTTAGGGTATTCTGGGTCAGACATGAAGAATTTAGTGAAGGACGCTTCCATGAGTCCCCTAAGAGAAGCTCTTAGGCACGACATAGAAATTACAAAGCTAAAGGAGGAGGATATGAGGCCAGTAACTCTTCAGGTAATTTGCTGGCACAAAAAAATAAAAAAGAACGAACTAAGGCCGCTGCATATGAGTCCATAATTTTCTCATCATAGCATTTTCAAAATGTTGTTTTGCACAGGACTTTGAGAGTGCGTTACAAGAGGTAAGGCCTTCTGTATCTTTGAATGAACTTGGTGCATATGAGGACTAGAACAAACAGTTTGGAAGCTTAGAACTTTCCAGTTTCATGGATTTAGTGAATTTAATTCCTTCATTGATGACTTACAATGTGTAAAGCGAATGTGCATGCCACAAAACCAGTAAACAGAAAGAGAAAGTGGCAGCGGCCGATACAATTAGGTTTGTGGTAATTGATTGAATTTTGAATTTTGAATTTTGATGTTGTTTATGTATTCATTTTTGAGAAAGCTACTGCTTTTAGGACATGGGTAATTTATTTCCTTCATTTTTCTGTTCCTATTTTGTAGCTGGTTGTGTTTTTATGCTTTCTTGATACAATTGTATTTGTGGTAATTGATTGAATTTTGATGCTGTTTGTGTATTCATTTTTGAGAAAGCTATTATTTTTAAGACATGGGTGACTTTGTTTCTTTCATTTTCGTAGCTGATTTATATTATCATCATTTTAAGTGCTAATTTATATTATTTTGTTATCTTTTTTATAGGTGTCCAAAATGAAAAAGGAGATGAAAAAAGTGATGAAGACATTGACCTTACTTGAGAAGATTTTTGGGTTGTGGATAAATGCTCTAATGTCAATAGTTTTGTGTTGACTTTCTTGAAACTTATCGCGACACGAACTTGCTAGTATGTAAAAACTTGACTAATCATTTGGACTTGATTACATTTTGCTTTGGGGTTTAAATGACTAGCTTGTTGCATATTTTGAATTGTGGGATTATTAATGAATGATTTTGTTTTGTGGTGTGTATATATTGTGTTATAATTTATTATGTATGTAAACAAAAATTTACATTAATACGAGTGACTATTTATATAAATCGTTTTAATTTAATAACACGTGGCATTGCAACAAAATTACAAAAGCGTTGCAATAGATGCTATTGCAACCTGTTTAATCTCGTTGCAATATAATCTATTGCAACGGTTTAATGTCGTTGCCATAGAATCTATTGCAACAGTTAGTAACCATTACAATAGATGAAAATAGGCATTTCATTAAGTAATGAAATAGTTGTAATAGGTATTCAAAAAATGTTGCAATAGAATAACAAAAGTGTTGCAATAGATGTTGTTGAAAAGGTTTAATATCGTTGCAATAGCTTCTATTGCAATGGTTAGTAACCATTGCAATAGATGGAAATATGCGTCTCAATAAGTCAAAAAATAACCATCGCCATAGGTCAAGCTATGGTGACGGTTGTATGAAACCATCGCCATAGCTTGATCTATGGCGACGGTTCAGACAACCGTTGCATAAACTATTGTCATAGACCTATCACCACACCCACCTACAGGACGTTTGCTGAACCATTGCGGTAGAGCTATGGCAACAGTTTTTCTGTCTATTGCAACGGTTTTACAACCGTCACCATAGGGGTAATTTCTAGTAGTGTAATTAAATTGAGCATTATGAAAGAAATTTATTTTGCATAAATTTTCTACCCTAAAAAAACCATGAATTTTTTAAAAATCTTTAAAAATCTTCTTTTTCCTCGAGGACGAGCAAAAGTTCAAGTATGGGAGAATTTGATGGATATAAATTATTCATATAATTTAGTATATAAAAATTATATTTTTTAAATAAAATATGAATAATTATATTCTATCCTCGCATATTTTCTGACGAATTTTACACTAAAAAGAGTACAAGAAGAATACAAGAGAAGAAATAAATTATTAAAGAAACAAGTGAAGGTTTGAAGAAGAAGCTACAAGTTGAGGGTTACAACCACCACTTCAAAGCTTACTTAAACCCGTCAAGTGAAGGAATGAAACAAGTGAAGGTTTGAACAAGAAGTTACAAGTTGACGGTTACAACCACCACTTCAAAGAACGCATTCGTTGGTTCAACATTATAATTTTCTATAAATAGAGACATTTCTTTGATTATTAATCATCCAACAATTAGCAAAAACAAAGTGTTGGTTTCTTGTAATAAATATTTCTTCAAGTCTTTTCCATATATCTAGTTTCTTAAATTTAAGTTTTTTTTCTACTCACATAATGGAGTGATCTCTGTGTTGGGAGCGTTGAAGAAACTTAATATAATATTATAATATAAATCTTATTTTAATTCTTTCAAGACTTGATTTTATTTAAAAGCTAAATACTCCGTGTTGAATACTTGTACTAGAAATTAGCATTACTTGATATTTTATATTATAGTTATAGTTATATTAAGTTGTACTTCCCATAAGGAAGAAAAATTAAATATACTATAATTATTTCATAAAATATAAGTAATAAGAATTTTTAGTCACTTGTTATTTCAAATCTTTGAAATTGCTTATTTTGATCCTTATCCTCACAGAAGGATTATTTCAAACTATTTATTAGATTTAAATAATCTCTATCTTATTTGTCTCAATTCGTATCCTCGTGGAGGAATTGACTCAAATAAGATTGTTGATTTAAGGGATCTTTATCTTATTTCTTTCAATCTGTATTCTCGTGGAGAGATTGTCTCAAGTAAGTTTATTGATTTAAAGACTACTCGCACGAGGTCTTTATTCCTCATAAACACATAAATCAAGTCTAGAAAGTTATTCTACAATTTTGTAGAAATTACTAAAATATTAATTTTATTATAATAAATATACCAAGTGAATTCAAGAACCCCCAACTTCCTCTCCAAGATAATCTTTTAAGCACAATTTCTTTACATACTTTATTTTCAAACTTGAGAAATTACTCTTTTTTCATCAATTTGATTCTCAAATAGTAGTCAAAATATCATAAGTTTGTAGCATAGATTTTTCAATCTCTATGGGATGATATCTTAAACTATATTAGAATTTGACAGAGTACGAGCAACGAAATCTTATATAATTTGGACTCGTCACTTACCTATGATTTAGGCACATTATATTGGCATGAGCACTATAGCAATAAAGTGAGCGGTATCTCAACTCATCAAGTTCCAACAAGGTTATTCGTAGCTGCATACACCAATATATCCTCATATGCACGAAAAAAAACTCACTAGTTCACCTGTTCAACCAGTCAGGTTAGCAAACACTAAGTGTGTAGGATTTAGGGTTCACCCCACACTTAGTTGCTAACATAGATGTGCAATATTTAAGACTGAGGTACTCACTACACAATCAATACGTCCAACAAGTGAAATGGATGTTAGTTAGTATACTCACCCTCAATTAGCAAATTTTTGCATCGAAATTCGAAGCATAAATTACTCTCACACCTCATGGGTATTTGATAATGCTCACTTATACGTCAATTTGAGTTCAAGGCGGTCATTGTCAATATACTTACCCAACAAGAGTCGGGATCAAATTCACAAGGAGCAATGTGAGTGGCAATTGAGTAGGTTCAAAATAAGAGTTACTAACTAAATTCAAACCTATAGTACAAAATGGTTTGGGGGGTTTTCAATTGTATCGATTGTTAGAGCAATTTTTGGGCTTCTAAGGGACTAATTCAAGGCTAAAATCAATTAGAGGGTAATCAATTAAAATGGATCTTGGGACTATGCTTTCCTAGGGACAAAATGTGCATGGCAACATGATAATTTGATGCAAATTATAATCACTGATGATGTGGTGATGATACAATCCGGATTATCTCCAAGACATTCACTAGAAGTCAAACTTGGGAGCTTCAAAGGATCCAAGGATTGTTCATGAAGCGGGAGGTACTTGATGAAGCCTCCTTACCATCAAGAGGATGTTATTTGTTGGTGATCGCACTCACATTGGTCCAAGGATCATTGGAGGAGGAAAGCTAAGGAAAAATGGGACTAGAAAGCCCCTTGGAAAGGACTTGCACCCAAGACGCTTTGGATCCACTTTTGATCCGCTCTAGCATTTAAAGAGTGGATCAAAACAGCCCCTAATGGGCCTTTTCTTTCAATTGGGTCACTTTGGGCCCTCAAATTATAATAATGACCCTCAAATTATAATAATTATCCTAAACTATAAATACTTTTGAGGCTAGCTCATTCACTTAGTTTTGCTTGATTATTGATGAATTGATGAATGCTTCTCCATTGAGTTAGAGTATTGGACAACTTTTGTTGAAGTTTAGTTTAGAAACGTTGGTTTAGAGGGGGATCATCTCCCTTTGATTCACCGTAGGAATTAGGTGTTTGATTAGATTGTAATTGAGGGTATTGGAGTTTGACATACTCTTTTGTTCTTGGTTCTTTTCTTATGTCTAATTAACTATATTATCGATTATCTTTACTTTTTTGTATCGTATTTAGTTTTTGTAGTTTGATTCCATATCATTTGGTATCAGAGCCGAGCTTGATTTCGTTCCTACAAAGTCAATCTTGGGTCTAGTCATCTCGAAAAAAAAATCAAAAATCATAAAAAGGTTACTATTCACGTTTTAGGTCTTAAGTCAAATTTTGAGTTTTTGATTTGAGTTTTTTCTTGTGTTTATAGTGTTATATTTTCATTTTCTGACACTATTAGAGTCCATATATCAAATTCGAGCTAAATCGGAGTAAAATTGAGCCTTATACTATCATTGGAAGCTTGGGTTTGAAGAACTTTAAAGTGGATTGACGATTTGAAAATTGGTTTCAATATTTGAAGTTTTTGGTGTAGAATTTGAGCAAAATAATGTTTGAAATGAGTTTAGAATGTTGAAAAGTTCTTAGGTTCAAAATTTCAACTCATTCCAAACTAAGGAGAAAAAGTTGAAAAAGTTGATGTTCTTGTTGTTCTTGAAGAGATTGTTGTTTTGATCTTGAAAGTTCATCCAAAAGTGAGTGTTTGATGCAAAAAGGATAAGTAAAAGGTGTGAAAATTGTGTTAGTACAAGCACTTTTGAAGATCCAAAGATTATTCCTAGAGATGAGGGCAAAAAGGGACTACAACAATGTACAATTCGGCCCCTAGTGAGCAGTTTCGGCTGATCTGCTATTGACCTGCGTTTAGGGTCTGTTGGAGCTACTTCAGTAGCTCAAAGGCAGGCCAAACCAGTAACTGGGCTCCCTTCTGTGCTGGTCATGCAACCAGGCTTCTCTGGACCTATGTTCCAGCTGCTGCAGCAGGCCAAGACAGCAGCTCCTTCGTTTAACCTGCTCTAGACCTGCGCCCAAGGTGTGTAACACACCTCAAACGCAGATCAGCCTTTCCCAAGGCCAATCCAAGTTTCCAAATGCATTCTAACACTTCTAAACTCCAATTTACTCATGTTTGATTCCTTAGTTTCATTCCTTGATTCATAAATTCAGCTTTTGATTCTTAAAACTATCAACAACTAGTAATCCCCCTACTAAGTTGGGTGATTAGTTCTTGAGTCCAAATTCATTCATCGTCTCATTTCTTTCAAGCTTTTATATTTTTAATATCGGTGTTACTTTCTGATCCAATTCATTACATCTTTATATGAGTCCATCAAACAAGAATCTAATCCGATCAAGAGTAGAACTTGACACCTCGATTACCACACGAAGTATAAACCAAAGTTCAACATTTGTGATCCAAGTGTGAGGTAAACAAAGGTGTGGAGAGTTTGTGAAGTTAATTTATCTAATGCTAACGTGTTTGTTATTTTTGAGTGTCTTTATTCATAGGTACAATGGCTACGGAAGATGAAACTCCACAAGCCATGGATAACCACTCAACAAATGCTATCTTAGCGGCCATTGAAACTCTCAATCGTAAAATTTAATCTATGGACCCTAAGATAAATTCACTTGACCTTAAGGTGGATTATATTGAAGGTAGTGTATATCTCATTGGTGGAAGAGTGGATATCGTGGAAGGTCGACGAAACACATCCCTATCCATACCTCAACACTTTCATGCTTCAACTAGTAGGCTTGCTCCAAATCCTTCGGTTCATATTTCCTTGAAAAACCATCACTAAATGATCAATCCACCAATACAAGCACATGACTCCGTTCCTCAGGCCACTACATATCCATAAAACTGAAATCCCGCTCCAACCTCAATTCAACCAAACACAACATGATGAATCTCAAACCAAAATACCCCAACCTCCACTTAACCAAATTCCCCCATTCCAAGAACCCCTTAACAAAAACTAACCCATCCAAATAGATGTGGAAGAAAGAAAAGAACAACAAGCGGAGTTCGGAGTATTAGATGAAGCCGACATCTTGGTAGAGGAAATCAGAGGTAGACCAATGGATCAATGAGGTTATCGAAGTTGAGGAGGAAGATTTGGTCCAACGCCTAATAGTAGAGTAAACTTGGGAAACCAACCTCAAGGTTATGATCAATGAAACCAACAAGGTAACAGGGATCGAGATGTGGGTATCAATTCAATCAAGATTAGTCTTCCAACTTTCAAAGGAGAAAGTGATCTCGAAGCTTATCTCTCATGGGAGTCTTCTTGTGAAAGGATCTTCCAAGTTAATGATATCACCAAAGAGAAGAAGAGTTGCTATGCCTTAGCCCATTTTGAAGGGTATGCCAATACATGGTGGGATTATGTCAAAAGATTTGGAAATGTGTTGAATGAAGGACAACCCCCTCCATGGGATGCCTTGAAGGTATTCATGAGAAAAATATATGTTTCGGAGAGCTATAGACATGAGCTACTTGCCAAGTTGTACAGCTTGAGGCAAGGTAGCAAGAGTGTTATGGCCTATTATGATGAATTTCAATAATTGATCTTGAAGCTCGACCATCGAGAGAACGTGAACCATGACATCATACACTTTAAGGTTGGATTGAACAAAGATATATCCTTGTGCATGACTATCCACAAGTTTTATACCATAGAAGAAATCTTCCAAGCGGTCTTGGAGATTGAGAGGGATATCAAAGAAAGGGCAACTTACAAACCAAAAGGGTACTCATCTACCAACACTCGGAGTAAGAGTAAAGAGGTAGAGAAATCATCATCAGGGTAGAACATGAATAAGGACTACAATTCCAATGACAAGAAGCCCGTAGATAAGACCACTCCAAAGTACCCGATAAGGAATGAAGGTAACGAATATCCTAATCTCAATCCTAAAGGTTTTCAATATTTTAAATATCAAGGGTAGGGACATAAGGCAAGTGAATGCCCCAACTGGAGAAATGTGATCCTTAGGGAAGGGAAATTATATTACCTTGGAGAAGAGGTGGGATTGGATGATGAGAATAATGAAAAAACCCAAGATGGAGAAGGGTCCCAAGAAGATGAGCAAGTAGAGGAGGATATTGAAGATGCTTGGACTCAAGATAGAGAGTATGAGGTTCCAAATTTTGTTGTAAGGAGTGAAATAATTAGTAAGGCGATAGATGACCCTAGTCAAAGGGAGAATCTATTCCATGCTAAATGTTTTATAAAGAAAAATGTATTCTCTTTTATCATTGATAGCGAAAGTTGTGCTAATGTGGCTAGTGCTACTTTGGTTGATTTATTGAAGTTTCCCACAACAAAACATGCCACACCATACAAGATTCAATGGTTAAATGATTGTGGTGAGTTGAAGGTGACTAGGCAAGTTGAGATTCGGTTCAAAGTCGAGAATTATTGCGATGAGGTGCATTGTGATGTGATACCTATGCAAGCTTGTCATCTCTTTCTTAGGAGACCATGGAAATATGATCGTTCAAGCAAGCATGATGGGAGGACTAATCGGTACTCTTTTGATTTGAATGGTCAGAAATTCACTCTCCATCCACTTTCGCCATCTCAAGTGAATGAGGGTCACCAAAAATTAAGAGAATTGAAAGAGAAGGGTAAGAAACAAGGTTAGAAAGAGGAACAAATTGAGGAGCAGGATGAAGCAAAGGAGAAGAGGAGGTTGAAAGGGAAGAGTCCCTTGGTGATGATAGCTAGGAACAAAGATCTTTTCAAGGAGCATGATGACAAAACACCCATGCTTCTCCTAGCTCATGATTTTCATTCTAACCACTCTACTTATCTTATTCTCCATTCTATTTCCCTTGTTTTGCAGGATTATGGATATGTGTTCCCAAAGGATCTTCCCCAAGGATTACCCCCACTTCGGGGAAGTGAGCATCAAATTGATTTTGTGTCAGGTTCTCAATTACCCAACAAACCGGCCTACCGAAGTAATCCAAAGGGCACAAAAAATCTCCAAAGGCAAGTTGAAGAACTCCTCAACAAGGGATACATCAAAGAGAGCATGAGTCCATGTGCGGTTTCGGTGTTGCTAGTTCCAAAGAAAGATAGAACATGGTGTATGTGTGTTGATTGTCGAGCCATCAATAAAATAATAGTAAAGTATCGCCACCTAATTCCCCGTTTAGATGATATGATTAATGAGTTGAATGGTCTTTGTGTGTTTTCTAAGATAGATCTTAGGAGCGGGTACCACCAAATCCGAATGCAACCGGGTGATGAGTGGAAGACCGCATTCAAGACCAAGTTTGGTCTATATGAATGGTTTATTATGCCTTTTGGCCTCACTAACACTCCTAGAACCTTTATGCAGTTGATGAACCATATGATGAAACCGTTCATAGGAATTTTTGTTGTGCTATAATTTGGTGATGTTCTAGTTTATAGCAAATTCATTGAATAACATTTCTTACATTTGCGTGATGTGTTTGAATTTCTTAGAAAAAAAAATTTGTATGTTAATCTTGAAAAATGTTCTTTTGGTGTGAATAAAGTTGTTTTCTTGGTATTTGTTGTGAGCTCAAGAGGACTGGAGGTAGATAAATCTAAGATAGACGCCATCAAGAATGGCCAACTTTGAAATCTATTAGTTAAGTAAGAAGCTTTCGTGGGTTGGCTAGTTTTTATAGGAGATTTGTCAAAGGATTTAGTACCATCGCCACTTCCTTGACCGAGGTGATCCATACGGATAAACCTTTTAAATGGGGTGATGAGAAAGCCAATGCATTTGAAGCTTTGAAGGCTATGCTTAGCTCCACCCCCTTATTGCAATTACCCAATTTTGATAAGATTTTTGAAATTGAATGTGATGCAAGTAAGGTAGGAATAGGTATTTTCTAAATGCAAGATCATAAACCTATTGCCTATTTTAGTGAAAAGCTCAAGAGAGCAACTCTAAATTATTCCACCTATGATCCAGAGTTATACGCCTTGATTCGAGCCTTGAGTAATTAACAACATTAATTGTGGCCCAAGGAATTTGTGATTCAAATCGATCATGAATCCTTGAAATAACTTCGGGCCCAAGATAAACTAAATAAAACACATGTCAAGTGGATTGCTTTCCTAGAGACTTTTCCTTATGTAATTCATTACAAAAAGGGAAAGGAAAATGTAGTAGCCGATGCATTGTCTAGAAAGCATGTACTTATATCTACATGGTCTTCTAAATTGATAGGATTTGAGAGTCTAAAGACAATGTACCTCTAGGACCCCAAATTTTCTCAAATCTATCAAGATTATGAGACATGGGGTAGGGAAAGGTGGGAGAGGAAAAGTTCCTCTATGCTCTACTCCAAGTTTGATGGTTTTTTGTTCAAAGAAAGAAGGTTGTGTGTCTCCTCTAAATTATAGAGAGAATTATTTGTAAGAGAGGCACATAATGGGGGTATGATGGGTCACTTTGGAATTGACAAGACCCTTGGAATCCTAGAGGAACAATTCTATTGGCCCAAGATGTGTCAAGATGTTGCTAAAATTTGTGGCCAATACATGGATTGTAGAAGTGCAAAATCCTGCCTTCTCCTTTAAGGGTTATAAACCCCATTACCCACTCTTCAACACCCATGGCTTGATATCTCTATGGATTTTGTCTTGGGATTACCTAGGACAAGGAGGGGTAAAGATTGCATTTTTGTTGTGGTTGATAGGTTCTAAAAAATGGCCCATTTTATTCCATGTCATAAAATTGATGATGCTTATAATGTGGCTTCTTTGTTTATTAAACATGTTATCAAAATACATGGAATTCCTCGAACCATTGTTAGTGATTGGAACTCTAAGTTCCTTAGTCACTTTTGGAGGTTGTTGTGGGGTAGGCTTGGCACCAAATTACTTTTCTCAATGTCTTTCCACCTACAAATGGATGGGAAAATGGAGGTGGTAAATAGAACCTTGGGTTCTATGTTGCGCACCTTATTTAAAGGAAAAATGGACTCTAGGGAGGAACACCTACCTCTAGTCGAATTTTCTTATAATCATGTTATCCATTCGACTATTGGTATGACTCCCTTTGAATGTGTCTATGGTTTTAACCCCCTTACCCCTTTAGATCTCACTTCTTTGCCTAGGGATTTTGTGATAAGCATAGATGGAGACAAGAGGGTAGAAACCATGAAGAAGTTGCATGAAAAGGTGAGAATTCTCCTTGAGAAGAAGAATCAAGAGGTGGCCAAAAGAGTAAACAATGGAAGGAAGCAGTTTGTTCTTGAACCGGGTGATTGGGTGTGGGTGCACCTTTGGAAGGACAGGTTTTCAACCCAAAGCAAAGCCAAATTAATGCCCAGAGGTGATGGTCCATTTCAAGTGCTTGAAAAGATAAATGACAATGCCTATAAGATTGACCTTCCTTCGGAATATCAAGCACACAATACCTTTAATGTGTGTGATCTTTCACTCTTTAACATGATAGAAAATGATCACCCTTTGAATTTTCGGTCAAATTCTTCTCAAGATGGAGAGGATGATACAATCCGAATTAGTTCCAAGCCATTCACTAGAAGTCAAGCCCGGGAGCTTCAAAGGATCCAAGGATTGTTCATGAAGCGGGAGGTACTTGATGAAGCCTCTTTACCATAAAGAGGGTTTTATTTGATGATGATCTCACTCACATTGGTCCAAGGATCGTTGGAGGAGGCAAGCGAAGGTAAAACGGGGCTAGAAAGCCCCTTGGAAAGGACTTGCGCCCAAGGCCTCTTTGGATTTGATTTTAATCCGCTCTAGCATTTCAAGAGCGGATCAAAACAGCCCCTAGTGGGCCTTTTCTTGCAATTGGATCACTTTTGAGCCCTAAAATTGTAATAATTAGCCTAAACTATAAATACTTTTCAGGCTAACTCATTCACTTAGTTTTGCTTGATTATTGATGAATTGATGAATGCTTCTCCGTTGAGTGAGAGTATTGGACAACTTTTGTTGAAGTTTGGTTTAGAAAGGTTGGTTTAGAGTGTGATCATTTCCCTCTTGGCCACCATAGGAATTAAGTGTTCGATTAGACTGTAATTGAGGGTATTGGAATTTGACATACTCTTTTGTTCTTGGTTACTTCGTTTCTTATGTCTAATTAACTATTTTATCTATTAGCTTTACTTTTTCGTATCGTCTTTTGTTTTCGTAGTTTGATTTCATATAAAGTAGGATAGGTCTAAAGTACCTAAGGATAGTTTTTCAACAAAACCATAAAGATTTCACCCGTTGGCTCTTTGGAGCACATAACAAGTGTGTCAATCAAAACCACCCAATACCTTAATTAGGCACCCCTATTTATAGGATGATACCCAAGGGATAGTCAACCTCATATTCACCCTTATGTCTAAGATGATGAAAATTAGCAAACTAAGCCCAATAATTGTCGACTATTGCCTTAGTTCCCACATCCCTCTTTCAAGGATGATGAGGGTTCCTAAAGTTCACCCAAAACCCTTCTTTCAAAGATGGACTTGATCTTTCTAGAGTTTAGAGCTTTCACCCATCAAACCCATATGGGTATTTTAGGCTTTCACCCATAAATTCCAACCAATTTAATCAAGAAATAGAAGAACCCATCATCAACAAACTAGAATCTACACAAATACATCACAACCCACCCATATTTGCACCCTAATTAAGCATAACCCCAAGAGGTAGATTAGCACATCATAAGAATAATGTAAACAATTATAACAAGATGTCCTTCAAAGTTATTCATAAGAAAAGTAATGATAGGACAACCCACACTTTAGATTCAAATGAATCTTCAATAGACAAAACCAAATCTACACTTTGGAATTCCTCTAATTAAATCTTGTCTCAAATTAGTACAAATTTAGCCTCCAAGCTCCAAGAGATCACAAAAACCCTAAACTAAGGATGGGAGGTAGGTTTGTAGAATGATGGACGATTCCTTGAATGAAAGGGTCATTTTGATCTTTAAATGGGATTTGGAGTCGGCTGGTCAAAATAATGTTTCTGCCCTTGGGCCATTTTCTGTCCTCACACGATTGTGAAAGATTAGTCGCGATTGTGGTTAGTCCATCGTGATTGCAGTTGGTTGACTAGATTGACTCGCTACAATTGTGAGCTAATGCCCGCGATTGCGATAACTGAGGGCTAGATCCTGATCCTGTATTAGCTTGTCCAGCTCTTGCACTTCAATTCCTTTTTTGATCCTTTTCAGCTCAAGTTTGTTTCTTTTCTTCTCAACACTTGTACACCTGTAAAATATGGGAATTAGTAAATTTACCCCAAATGTGTCTCACTTTTACGTTCAAATCGTAGTAATATGCATGAATGTTAAATGCAAATGAGTGGTAATTTCACCACTCATCAACACCCCTAACTTAAATCTTTGCTTGTCCTCAAGCAACACTACCCTTCATAATGAGACAACGCATATTTTATGCCCACTTAGATGATCCAATGATCACAATGACTTCAAGCTTTGTTACTACCACAAGTAGCTCACCAAACATGGGCAAAACTATTCTGCCGACACCCCTCAACCCAAAATGCAATATCCAAGGATGGAAAAGACTTCAATGAGCAATCTTGCAGCAATCACTAATACTCTAGAAATGACTCCTCTTTGAACTCAACCACATTATACTCCTTTTGCCTCATTTTTTCGGGAGATGAAACAATCACCCACCTCAACTTATTTACATGCCTCCTCACAAGAAAGAAAATTCCACACACCAAGTCATCAAATATGCAACAAGGAATTTAAGTATGAAACTCTCTCTCTCTCTCTCTCTCAAGAACTCTCAATGTTAACAAGTATCATGCCATAGGCTTGCCCCTATTTTCAATCACCACTACAAGGAATGGACATGGTTGGAGATCTCAAAGGGCTTTTTGTGCTTGTAATGTAGGTTCGGGGTAGGGTAGGATATTATTTGGGAACAAAGTGACTATACCCTCCTTGATCATCTACATTATAATTTTTCACCCAACTTTTTATCATGGGCCACTTCTTTTATTTTCACTCATTAAACATGTGACTAATTTTACCAGCTTGATTCACCCACCTTTTGCAAAGCATTTTCTTTTCACCTCTTTGCCTTGTACATTTCATACTATTTCTTCCTTTGTTGGATCCTTTCTTTAATTATTCATTTGATTCAATGCTTAAGCACGTAGGCATTCACTAACACTTTGTGGCCCAAAGTTTCTTCCTTCAATCTTCACCACCACCAACTTAGACTTTTAGCCTCAAGTAGCATTTATAAGTTCAAGGAAGGCATGGTTCAAAAGAGGGATAAAATTTGAAAGGCTCATGGCTTGTAATGTGTTTGCCAAAGAAAGGTATAAAGGCTCAAAGTGGGTCACTAGGGACAACATCTATGCAAGGGTAGGCTTTTTAGGCTAAAGTGGACTTCCAATGTCACAAAGATGGCCTAAGATCATCTCCCTAACCAAATACAATCAAAATTAGCCTTGAGAGACTAATGAGGTAAGTTTTAGATGGTACAAGTATACATGAGATTCAAACAAATAAGCTCACCACACATGGCATACAAATTTTTCAAGGAGGCTCAATTGCCCCTCTCGCTAGAGACAAAAATAGAGTATCTACCAATTTTCACAAGTCAAAAATTTGGAGTCACAAAAAGAGAAAACAAATTGTTACGATGTCGCTCATGTCTATGGCCTTGATTTTTCAAAAATTTTGGACGAAGAGGGGTGTTTGCTTTGCATTTGCACCATGCACAATTTTCTAGCCCTGGCAACAACTCAAGCCTTGGTCTCACATTGCGGTTCAATATAGGCAAATAATCCATAGGGATACTCAGACTTCGCCAATGGTACAATTGTGATCCCAATTCCATAATGCCATGGGTAATCAAACTTCCCCTGCATCCATGGCTCAAAACTCCATCACGACGATCTTCCCTTAAGAATGTCGTCAGTCAATCCATCATAGAAAAAGGCTCATCCACTATCATTAGTAAAAGTAAAAGAGAACTAAAATAAAATTAATAAATTCACAAAATTTTCATACTTCGTGTGAACTAAGTTCAAGTATTTCAAACCAAGGAATACACACAAGGATAGGGCCACACCCCCAACTAAAGGACTTGTAGTGATCTCACTACATAACACAAAAATCATAATGAGGGCAAAAGGACTCTCTTAAATTGCATTGATAGCCATGTGAAAGGCTGGACACAGAGGCACGATCGCGGCCTAATAAGTGCGATTGCATTACTGTGATCACGGCCTATAACCTGTGATTGCGGTAACTGAGGCCATCTGCTCTTCTATTTTGCCCTATTTTTTTGCATGGCTGCCACACTTCTAAACTTGGTTATCCCCTATTTTTGGCTTCCAAGCTGTCCAAAGAACCTACAAAACATGAAAATTATGTGAATTATTCCAAAAGCATATAAATAAAAACATGAAAACGATGGGTTGTTTCCCATCAAGTGCCTTATTTATTGTCGCAACATGACGCCTTTTATAATCCTCATTTGGGCCTCCACTTAGATGAGTTGAATATTTTGCCCAACTTTTGATCATTCCATCTTTGAGGCTCTTTGGGCAAAAGTAGGGGCATGACAATGTATGTTCTATCACGCCACTTTGAAGACTTGAACGTTTTACCTAATTTGACATTGAACTTTTGGTATGGCTCCTTGGGAAAAGGTGAACACATTAATAGGCCACTCGTTGTACATTGGAAGTTGTTCTCTTTGGCCTTTGATGGATGGGGTTCCAATTGCTCTTTTGGAATGTCAAATTCCAAAATATAGGAATCAGACTCTATTTCTCCATAATCCATTATTCATCTAGATGGATGGATTTTCATCACATTCTCTAGGCATAATGTTGAAAAGTGGGTTGAATGAGGTCCAACCCTTAATTTCACTATTTCCTTCTCCTTAGCACCTTTACCCCGAAATGAACTAGAGTCATCATAAGAGATGTGCTTTGATTTTACTTTTGACTCTAGTACCATTTCCTTTATTTTGGCATCTTCGTCATCATTTGATTTAGTTGGTTGGGAAGTTGAGGGTACTTTGTTGACAAGATCATCATCATATCTTGGTTTCTATTCTTGATTAACCTCGTCTTAGGAAGTGGGTAGGGCAATGGCATTTGCAAGATTTGTTTCCTTGCTCATTTCCTTTACCTTGACAATCTCCCGTCCAAATGCCTCATTGGATTGATGTATGTCTTGCATGTTCTCCCCTATTATAGTTACCCGATCCAAGATAGTTTGAAGTATAGCTTCAAAGCTATTGGACCCGGTATGTTGCTATTCCTTCTTCTCATCATAAGACCTATCAAACTCATAAGAATAACTAGCATTTGGGATAGCATCACAAGGGGCGGGGGTATTTGAACAATCATCCCAATATTCTAATTCATCCTCCATTGATTTTTCCCGTTCCAATATATGTTGAAGCATTGCTTCAACACCATTATTTTTTGTGCTTCGTTCTTTCCTTAATTTCTTATAAAACCTGTCAAAATCACGAGAAGAACTAGCAACCGAGTTAGTATAAAGGGGGGAGAGGGTATTTGTACAATCGCTCCCATATTTATTTTGACCACCACATAAAGGAAAAACATACTCCCTATAAGATCGAGATCGTACACACATTTCTCTTCGAAGAGTATGTCTACTATCTTACCAAAAGTAGGGTTCACCACAATATGGACATGGTTTATCAAGATGCGCTTTCCAACCACCAAACCCACATTCATTCCTTAATGCCATAGTAAGAAATAAACAAAAGTAAAGAAAATCTACCTAACAAAATAAACAAAGAAAATCACAAACAAATATTTACAAGTTTGAATTAAAGTAAGTAAGCTAAAATTTTAAACCAACTCAATACGCCAAATTATTCCCCAACAATGGCGCCATTTTTAATAACACTCAACTTACATGTCAATTTGAGTGCAAGGCGGTCATTGTCAATATACTTACCTAACAAGAGTCGGGGTTGAATCCACGAGGAATAATGTGGGTGGCGATTAAGTAAGTTCGAAATAAGAGTTACTAACTAAATTCAAACCTATAGTACAAAATAGTTTGGGGGGTTTTCAATTGTATCAAATGTGAAAGCAATTCTTGGGCTTCTAAGGGACTAATTCAGGGCTAAAGTCAATTAGAGGGTAATCAATTAAAATGGATTTTGGGACTATGTTTTCCTAGGGATAAGATGTGCATGGCAACATGATAATTTGATGCAAATTCTAATCATTGATGATGTGGTAGGCTAGGTCTAAAGTCCATGAGGCTAGTTTTTCAACAAAACCACAAAGATTTCACCCATTGGCTCTTTCGAGCACCTAACAATTGTGTCAATCAAAATCACCCAATACCTCAATTATGCACCCCTATTTCTAGGATGGTACCCAAGGGATAGTCAACCTCATATTACTCCTTATGTATAAGATGATGAATATTAGAAAACTAAGACCAATAATTGTCTACTATTGCCTTGGTTCCCACATCCCTCTTTCAAAGATGATGAGGGTTCTTAAAGTTCACCCAAAACCCTTCTTTTGAAGATGGACTTGAGCTTCCTAGAGTTTTGAGATTTTACCTATCAAACCCATCTAGGTATTTTAGGATTTAACCCACAAATCTCAATCAATTTAATTAAGAAATAGAAGAACCCATCATCAACAAACTAGAATCTACACAAATACATCAAAACCCACCCACATTTGCACCCTAATCAAGCATAACCCCAAGTGGTAGATTTAGCACATCATAAGAATAATGTAAACAATTATAACAAGATGTCCATCAAAGTTATTCATAAGAAAAGTAAAAATACGACAAATGACACTTTAGATTCAAATGAATCTTTAATAGACAAAACCAAATCTACACTTTGGAGTTCCTCTAATTAAATCTTGCCTCAAATTACAATAAATTTAGGCTCCAAGCTCCAAGATATCACAAAAACCCTAAAATAAGGATAGGAGGCATGTTTGTAAAATGATGGATGATGCCTTGAATGAAAGGGTTTTGAGCTTTAAAGAGGATTTGGAGTCGGCTGGTCAAAATAACATTTCTGCCCTTGGGCCATTTGCTGCCCTCACATAATCGCAGAAGATTGGTCGTGATCGCGGTTAGTCCATCGCGATCGCAGTTGGTTGACTATCTTTACTTGGCGCGATCATGGGCTAACGCTCGCTATTGCGATAACTGAGGGCTAGATCCTGATCCTACATCAGCTTGTCCAGCTCTTGCACTTCAATTCCCTTTTTGATCCTTTTCAGCTCAAGACTTATACACCTACAAAATATGGGAATTAGTACATTTAACCCCAAATGTGTCTCACTTTTACATTCAAATCGTAGTAGTATGCACGAATGTTAAGTGAAAATGAGTGGTAATTTCACCACTCATCAGTATTCACACAGTATTTTCATAATTCAAAGAAAGAATAATGATATAAAGCCCATCAAATCGCACATAGTAATGAATCAACGTCACACCTGAGTACCCATGACTCAATGAACCAAGAATTTTCATGCAGCAATGACAACTTCAAATATTTTAGCAATTAAAACTTTAGCATTTGTTCAACTACTTCATTTAGACTAAATAATCCAAAACATAAGCACTTACCTTGTTCAAAGTTATGCAGAAGAAAAATTAAAATATATAGTTGTACTCTTGCCATAATGCGCTTTGAGAATGAGGGGTTTTTTGAAAAAGTTGAAAGAGGGGTTTGGGCGGTGCCTTAGGTTTAGAATTATTGAAAGGAATTGGGAAATTAGAGGTGATTTAAGAGGGTTTTTGGGTTATGAGTGGTTGGCTCGGGTAAAACCTAGCCTTTTAAAGTGAAAACCAAAAAAATTTTCCCTCCGTGATGCAGAGGTTTCTCTCCGCAAAAAGCCTCGTGATGCGGGGCTATCACGGAGGCTTACTGGAATGTGACCTATGCTTATTTTCCATTAGCATGATACGAAGGTTTCTCTCTGTGGTAAGCTCCTCAATGTGGGGCTATCGCGGAGGCTCACTTGAATGTGCACTTGGGGGAAATTTTTTCCCACTTTTTCTTGCCTTCCTTTTTCATCAACTTAATGCATCTTTTACATACCTGATAGCCTCCCAAAACACAAAATTTATGCACTTCTTATTTTTCCCCATGCCATGAAGTTGCTCATCCCTACACTCTCAACGAAAACAACAGAAATACGTAAAAAAAAGTGGGTTGCCTCCCACGCAACCCTTTATTTTTGGTCATAGATAAACACATCTTTTTGTATTTTTGATTTTTTTTTTTCAATTTAGACAGAAAATAAACTATGCTATTACATTACATTCATGGGTTTTTCTCATGCAACACCTTATTTAATGTCGTGGAACAACCAAACTCAACTTCATTCATCCTCAAAGGTGATGGACGTCTTATGCCTGTCCATATAATCCACCCAATAATGATTGACTCTCTGACTATTTACCATGACCATTTCACCTTTTTCCTTACTCCAAAGTTCAACAGCCCGTAAGGTGTTATTTGCACAACCTCAAATGGTCCAGACCACTTGGATCTCAATTTACCTGGAAATAGCTTCAACCTTGAATTAAATAGCAACACTTGTTGGCCAGGCTCAAAGACTTGAGTCATAATTTTCTTATCATGCCATATTTTGGTCTTTTCTTTGTACTATTTTGAATTTTCATAGGAATGTAAGCAAAAATCGTCGAGTTCACTCAATTATAACAGTCTCTTCTCTCCTAACAGGTTTGAATCAAGATTCAATTTCTTTACTTCCCAATAAGACTAATGCTCAAGCTCTGCGGTAAGTGACATGTTTTCCCATATACTAAATGATAAGGAGGGGTTCCATAGATGTTTTATAGGTTATCCTATATGCCCATAATGCATTGTCCAACTTAGCCAACCAATCCTTACGCTGTTTATTGACTGTGTTCTATAGGATCTGCTTAATTTCTCAATTTGACACCTCTACTTGTCCACCTTTTTGTGGGTGATAAGCTGTGGCCACCTTGTGTCTAACCCCATATTTATCCAACAAGTTCTTAAGCCAGTTGTTCATAAAGTGCGTACCTCTATCACTGATGATCGCTCTTGGTGTCCCAAAGCAAGAGAAAATATGCTTCTTGATGAATTACATTACTACTCTTGCATCATTTGTGGGGAAATATATAGCTTTTACCCACTTGGACACATAATCAACAGCTATCTGAATATACATATTGCCATAAGATGGTGGAAATGGCCCAATAAAATCTATACCCCATACGTCAAATATCTCCATTTCTAGAATAATGTTCAAGGGCATTTCATGTCACCTTGATATCGTGCCCATCATCTAGCATTGGTCACACCATCTAACATAATTTACAATATTTTTAAATAGTGTGGGCTAGAAAAAAACAGACCGTAAAACCTTTCGTGTTGTCCCTTCACCACTATGAAGACCTCCATAAGGCATTGGATGACAAATTTCAAGCACCTTTATAGATTCAACTTTTGCAGCACATATTCTCACTATTCTATTTGTACCCTATTTGAAAATATAGTAGTTCTCCCATACATATGCACGAAAATTGTGAAACAACTTCTTCCTTTGTTGGCTTATTGCTCCAGGAGGATACTTATCACTAACTAGCAAATTTACTATATCAGCATACCATGGAACCTCTGATACATCCAATACCATCAACTGATCATTCAAAAACTCCTCTTGAATACATATTGTATCATCAGCTACATGAGTATGAATCTCAAGTCTTGATAAGTGGTTAGCCACTTGATTTTTAGCTCTCTTTTTGTCATGAACTTCCAAATCAAATTCTTGGAGTAGAAGAATCAAACAGATTAACCTTGGCTTCACATCTTTCTTGTTGAACAAATAATAAATAGCAATAAGTTCCGTATGAACAATTACCTTCGTGCCTACTAGTTATGCTCTGAATTTATCAAATACATAGATAAGTGTCAATATCTCTTTCTCTGTGACTTTATAATTGACCTTGGTTGCATCTAATATTTTACTTGCATAGTAGATAGGAGTAAAATACATTATCTTTGCGCTGCCCCAATACTTCTCCAATAGCCACATCACTTATATCACACATCAGCTCAAACGAAAATGCCCAATTAGGAGCAATCAAAATGGGTGTTTCTGTCAAACTTCTTTTCAAGTTCTCAAATGCTTTCTGACACTAAGTCCCAAAGTTGAAATTTACCCTTTTCTCTAGCAGCTTGCACGTTGGACTTTCTATCTTTAAGAAATCTTTGATAAAACGTCTGTAAAATAACGTATGCTCAAGAAAGTTTCTCACACCTTTCACAAACACCGAATATGGTAGATTTTTAATGCATCTACTTTAGCTCTATCCATCTCAAGTCTTATATTTGACACCTTATGACCAAGGACGATACCTTCCTTGACCAAAAAGTGGCACTTCTCCCAGTTTACTACGAGGTTCGTTTCTTCACAGCGAGCCAAGACCTAGTCTAAGTTCTGCAAACACACATCAAATGAACTACCAAAAACAGAAAATTTTTCCATAAATACCTCGACAAAATCCTTCACCATATCATAGAAGATAGCCATCATGCATCTCTGGAAAATTGCTGGTGCTTTGCAAAGACCAAAGGGCATATGTTTGAATGCATAAGTGCCATAAGGATAGGTGAAGGTGGTCTTCTCCTGATCTTCTGGTGCTATGGCTCTCTGGTTATAGCCTGAATACCCATCTAGAAAGCAGCAATATTCTTATCCCGCCAACCTGTCTAACATTTGATTAATAAAAGGGATGGGATAGTGATATTTTTGAGTGACATCATTTAACTTCCTGTAGTCTATGCAGATCCTCCACTCAGTCACTGTATGAGTTGGAATCAACTCATTATTCTTATTGGTCACAATAGTCACCCCTCTTTACTTCGAAACACATTACACAGGGCTAACCCATTTACTATCAGATATGGGATAAATATCCCAGCATCAAGTCTCTTAATGACTTTTTTTATGACTACTTCTTTCATCATAGGATTCAGTCTTCGTTGATGTTGTACACTTTCTTTATATCCTTCCTCTATACATATTTTATGCATACATAAGGCAAGATTGATTCTTGTGATATTCGATATTTTTCATCCAATTGCTTTCTTTCTTTTCTTCAATACTATCAATGTCTTTTTCACCTGCACATCAGATAAACCCATAGATAAAATCACAGGCAAAGTATCATCCTTACCAAGGAAAGCATGTTTCAAATGAAAGGGTAGATCTTTAAGCTCTAGCATTAGTGCTTCATTAATAGATGGCTTGGGAGAGGGACCAATTGGTCTATTAAACGGCTTAAGTTCTATATTTCTTGTCATAATGCTTACCCACACCCAAAAGTTGTACCATTTCAACTACTTCAAAGTCACCAAAAAGGTCGTATCCCATCAATGGTCACTCAAGTGGGTCATTGGACAATAGGAGTTGGAGCTCAGACTGAAGGTCTATGACTTTAATAGTAGAAAATTCTTTAAGTATTGCAGGAAACTTCATTACCTTATACACATCGAACACCTCAACCTTGTCATGAGGTCTCATAGTCACCTATCCTACAACTACATTAATCAGTGAACACCCAGTTGCTAAAAAGGGATATCCAAAAATAAATGGGACTTCTGGATCAGCATCAAAATCAAGAATAATGAAGTTCATTGGGAAAATAAGTGATCCCACCTACACCAATACATCTTCAATGATTCTATCCGGCCTAGCAAGTGATCGGTCAGCCAACTACAACATAACTATGGTGGGTCTAGGGCTGCCTAACCCCATATTTCTGAATAAGGATGTGTGCATGAGATTTATACTTTCCCCAAGATCACATAAATCCTGAGCACTAATGGCTTGCCCAATTATTATCTGTAGAGTAAAACTTCTCGGATCTTTCAGCTTTGTGGGAAACTTGTTCTAGATCCTGGATGTGTATTCCTCAGTAAGTGCCATAGTAGCATATTCAGTCAGGCGGTTCTTTTTTTCCACAATATCCTTAATGTACTTTTCATACTTTATAACACTCTGCAAAATATCAACAAGAGAAAAATTAACGTGAACCTATTTCAATACATCAATGAACTTCTTGTAACAATCTTTCTCTTGGTGTTTTCAAAACCTTTATGGGAAAGGTGAAGGTGGCATCACATTTTCTGCCTTGGTTCCCTTGCTTTCACTTTGTCTTCTACAACTTTCTCTTATTTATTTTCTATTTCACCACCAGTAGCCTTGTGATTCACTTTCTTAGGTTTTAACTCCTTCAGTTGTAGCCCACTCCAAGTAGTAACTACATTTACCTATTTTACATTTGGCTCAGTATCACTAGGTAAACCTCCTCGAGGCCTAGTATTCTGTGCTCCTACAATCTGACCTATCTTAACCTCTATGTTTTTTGTAATCATCTGATGGTACTTCATATCTGCAACTAACTATTCTTGAGTAGCCATAATCTTCTTCATAATCTCTTCAATATTTCTTGTTTGAGTAGTGGCTTGATTCTCTGAAACATGCTGCTACTAGTTCTAATTCACTAGCCCACGATATTGATTTGTATTTTGTGCGTGATTTCTACCCCATGAAAAATTGGGATGGTTCCGCTAGTTAGGATTGTAAGTATTACCAAAGTTCTGATATCCTTAATGATTAATATTTCCCACATAGTTGACAGACACTGGATTAGCTGCACAAGCTTCGACTGTATGATCACTACTTTCGTAAACCTCACACTAAGTTTGAGCCTGATGAACTATATTTTCTATTGTTGGTGTGGACTGTATGATCCCCAGATTCATATTATTAAGCTTTGTAGTTAGTTGATTCTGTAGTGCAGCAATCTGGGCTGATACAAAATTAAATTGATCAACCTCAAACATACTTGTAACCTTCTTTGGAGAACTTCTTTCAGCGATATGCCACTCAGGATTCCCTTATTAAATCCGATTGAGTAGTGTATATGATTCATCATATATCTTCTCTAGAGCCTACCGATCTGCTGCTGAATCCAGGAGAATCTTGATGTTTGGCTTAAGACCCTCAATGAAAGTATGTACCAATACATCATTAGTCTGATAATGATGAGAAGGATAATTCCTAAGCATAGCCTTAAATCTTTCCCAAGCTTGGTAAAGATTCTCTCTATCTTTCTGCCTGAAACTCAGAATCTCACTTCTCAAATGTGTTGTCTTCCTAGATGGAAAGAATCGAATAAGGAATTTTTAAGCTAGATCATCCAAGGAAGTAATAGATTTTAGTGGTTCAGCCTGGAAACACCTCTTCACTTCCCACAATAAAGAAGAGGGAAAGAGAGTTAATTGGACATAATCAGTAGATACCCCTAACAGGAATGTAGGTATCACTGATCTCAAGAAATTTTTGTATGTGTTGTTATGGGTCCTCATGAGTTAAACCTGTGAACTGCCCACTCGAGTACAAGATTTGCACCATATTCTGCTTCAATTCAAACTGACCACCCGCATCTGGCTTGTGGATTCTATTAGTAGCATTGTTCGTAAGTGGGATTGTCACTTCATGAATTGTTCTAGCTTCTGCTCTAGTAGGAACAACTAGATTTACTGGAGCTGGAGCTAGTAAAGCTAGAGAAATTGGAGCATTAGAATTAGGATCTCTCTAATCTACCATTAGAACTTACTAAATTGGGTAGTGAAGTGTTGTTGCTCTTCTTTTTTGATAAAATACCTGTTCTGGTTCTGAATAAGGCTCAAATTATCTCGCTTTTGACATTTTGATACTTTGCTTTTACAGCAAAATCCAGCTGCTAAGATCAAGTTGTTAACACTTAAATTTATTATCAAAAGCAAAAGTTTAGAAAATTACTAATTATTTGAGTCCCCATCAATGGCGCCAAAAACTTGTTGCATTCTATCACATACGCAAGTGCAAGCAATCGTACAAGTAATATAGTGACTCAAAGAATTGGATATCATATGCACGAGGACTACTTGATTAGTAATTTACTTAACTTCAGTTTTGACAATAATGTATTCAAGTGTTTTAGAGTATCAAAATAGGTTAAATAATTTATTGAATAATTTAACAACTAAATAAATAAAAAAGTGTGACAATCGCAATGTAAGCTAGGTTGTAAACAATACGAGGGAGAATTCTAGGGTTGAGGCACTCTTAAAAATCCTATAAATCTCTATCCTTATTGTGGTGGTGTTGATTATTGGGTTATTGATTTGCAGGGTTTAGATTATGATCGTGGTCTTCCGAACCTCTAATCTTCTACCTAAAGAGATATTGCAACTACATCGTTGAGCGGGGATGCAATAATCCATTTAAATAATTTAATTTATCTTTCTATAATTAAACCAAACAAGGCTTCTAGGTATATTCCTATCATAGTGTCTACTTCATATTCTTTATTCTGTAGAAGAATATGAACTTACTCCTTAAACTATTCGATCTATCTCTATGATTCTCCTTTCGGGTTTACAAAGGGATTATAGATGTATTCTAATGGTGTCTAATCATTAAAATAGTATATACAAGAGAAAAAGAATAACCCATACAATAAATCAACGTTAACCACTCTAAGACTATCAAAATATAATCACGTTCTCATCCTCAATCCCAGAACAAAGGTGTTTAGCCACTTATGTTCGAAATCAACAACAAAATTAATGTTGAAAGATTAAAGTTCAAAGAACCCTAAGAGAAGTCTCGTAATTGTTTGTTCCTTTGTTGTATGTATGCCAAGGTGTTCCAAAATTGTGTTGAAGTGTTCCTTATATAGTGGGGCATATTTGTATAAAAATTTCTCTTCTTCACAGTGCAAAGGTAAACACGAACATTAGGGTGGTATAGTGTTACACCACCTCATTACTTAGTTATGTCTACAAGCACTGAGGACAGTGCTACATTTTAAGTGTAGGGTAGTGGTTCTCATTCTTCACACCTTTGTCTATTTTTTTGTTATTTATGGATATTTATTTTTGTTGCTGTTAATGTGGTGATGTGACTTTGATTGACATTCTAACTATTCGGTCTGTAACAATTAGTAATTATGATAGTTGTAATTGGTAGTTCACAGTTAGTAGTGGTTTCTTTACTTTGTTTAGTACATTACTTTTAATTCATAATTCATTAGTTTGTATTTGCTTATCTAAGTTTAATTCAAATTTAGGAGTAAATTGTTTTCCCTTAAAGGTAATTTTAATAAATTGTCATAGTTAGGTGTCTTACTCTATGATGGATAGATGACGACCATCTTAAGGGGATTAGTCGTATGAAATAAATAAGTGAGAAGAACCTAACCACAACTCTAGGTCGAGATACTTTGTATTGGACCATTTGACTACATGACATGAAAAACACTTGTGTTAAGAGAAAAACATGTCAAACTTAAAAGAGGGATGCTAGTTTTAGACACCTATTCTCAATTGTGTGACTCTTGGTTTGTTGGCTTAATTTTGATTTTTTACAATTACTAGATTGAGAGCCTATAGGGATCCTACTTAAATCTAGCATGCACCAAGTATGAGTGAGATTTTCTAGTTATTCCACATGCATAGTGATGTCTAGAACTTGCTTGGTTGTGTTTATGAAGCTAAAAAAAGGGTGCTGGATTTAGGAGATGATGTAGGCATTTTTGTTGATAGCCATGTTTTCGACCTCTTTTTACCTACCCTTACGATTATTCTTAGTTAGCCCTATTGAGCCTATAGCCTATTTTCTTTGGTAGCCTCACATGTATCTTATACCCCTTCTTTGTTTGACCTTAATTTGATCCAAAGCTCCTAGGAGCTTTAGTGAAGAAAAATTATCAAGTAAGGAGTTGAAAAAAAAGTAAGAAAAATGTAATAGTGAAGCTCCAAAATATAGCTATTGATGCAAAAATTGAGGTACAATAAGGTCGGGAGTTAGGTGATGAAAAGAATAAAGAATGTTCAAGGAAAAAAATTGAATAATGTGTTAAAAAAGTTGACTCCCTTCCATGGTGTATCCTAATTAGCTTAGTGAGATAGGCTAAAATAATAAAAAAGGGAAGATAGATGAGGTGAAGAATGTGTTGTTAATTGAGTGTTTGTAATGTTCTTGTGATGTATTAAAGAACTTAGGGAGATTAGCCACTATTTTTACCCAAACAATTTCTACTCGTCCCTTAGCTTACATTACACCTTTTGAAGATCTATTTGATTCTTAATCTTAACATTCGACTATTAGTAGAGTAGTACACTACAGACAAGACTATGGTTCATCATATGTCATGTGTGAATTCCTTGCGAGAGTGAGCGAAATTTGTTCTCTGGATACCCATGCTAGCTATAGATTAAAAAATTATGAGTGAATTGGGTAATCATCTTGTTGTGAGGGTGCATGTAGAGGATAGTTGGGTGACCTATAGGAATGCTTGATTGAATAATGTGTATAAGTTTGTCGGCATGCTAGAGTCCACTTGTGATGTTAGGGAGTTTGAAAATTGTAATCTTGTGTTTTCATATGCTAATGACATGTTTGAGGTGAAAGTTTTTGAGTCATGTGTAGTCTGTGTGTGCCTGACAAAAGTGTCTTGTTCAGATTGTGGTATAAAGCCTAATTATGTTATAATGATTACCTGAGATTATACAAGGACGAATAAGATTCTAAGTGTAGGGTGGTGATCTTGGGCGTATTTATATGCCCAAGTGCTAATATTTACCCATATTTATACTTGTTCTATGAGCTAAAACCTGGAAATTGTATTGTGTTTGAGCTAAAAACTTATTCTTGAGCTAATGGACATGATTAGTTGTAACGCCCCGAAATCGGGTCCCGAGACGTCACACGATGCTTATGATCACAAGTGATCCCAAGCTAACCCTTCTACTGGCATAACTCATAAGCAACTGAATAAAAATACAAATCCATACAAATCAGCAGAAATTAACACTTTTTTGAATCTGATCGATACAAAAATGGAATTTTACAGGATTACAATTCTGCCTTTACAACCAAAATTGAAACAAAATACATCAACTTCTACTGACTGTCTATGAAGCCTCTACTAGTACTGACTGTAGGTAGCCGGGTCATGACTCCCGACTACCCCAACTCAATACGACTAAATAAAGAAAATACAACACTATAAACTCTGCATAACTAACCCAAGCCCTTGAATCAAAAGGACTCATCACCTGCTGACTGGATACCACGAACTGACTGGATCCAAAGGTGCAACTATACCTTGTACCTACATTTTGAGAAAATATAGCCCACATTCAAATATGTGGGTCAGTACCATGGAAAAATACCGAGCATATGAGGGTGCAATGCATATATAAAATAATATCTTAATATCATCACAGTTTATAAAATTATGCATGCTGATATAGATGACTCACTTAGCTCAAATTAAATCATCAAAATCATGGATGAATAATACATGTAAAGTAAAACAAGTGAGTCATTACAATACGTTCTCAATTCACTTTCATCTCAATTTCAAATCATCAAAACAATCAAATCTCATGTCAATTCTCATTAGAATATATTCCTTACATCTTTTAAGAATAATGACTTTCCCAAACTCAGCCTTTTAAGCAAATATGTTTTCATCCCAGATAGAAGAGTACACACACACATTGGGAGATACTATAACCGACATAAACCATGAGAGTCACATGGAGTCCAACGTCCAACCCACGTTGGGGAGATCCGTCCTATCCTTGCCATCGGAGTAGGGCTTCCAATATCAATCCAAAAATACTAGTGATCACTATATAAATCAGCCTCAGGCTCACTCCTACGGGGGCACGTAGTTCTAGGGAAGTAAGGTCACTTTATACCTTCCACTCGGTGCTAAAGATTTCTCCCGAACTTAGCTCAGATCATTTCAAAGACAATCCACAACAAAAAAAATTCAGTAATATATAAATATACATCGGGAGTCATCATGCTTCCCATTTATCAAAATCAACCACGTTGTGGATTTCTTTCACACTCGAGTACAAAACAACTCCATTAAGACCAAAAGGTCAAATCATTCAAAACACCTCAAATTATTTAAACTCAAGGTGTTTATAACATATGATTTTATCAAAATAAAAATCTCAAATAGGGTTCCAAAAAACCATACATCAATATCACCATAAAATCTTCCAAAGTTTCATACTTTATGACATAAGCACAAAAATAATCACTTAAAACTTAAAATTTCAGCTTTATAATCATACATCTTGGTAAAGAAAATTAGCTTTGGGATTCAAATCTCATTGTGCTTATAGCACATAATTTCTCAAAGTACAATTCCGACTCAAGGTCTCATACATCAAAATCATATTAAATTTTCTCAAGATTCATGCTTTTCATCATAAATATATATAACTTACTTTAAAATCTGGAAAATTCAGCTTTATGTACAAAAATGTCATCATTCTCATTCAATTCAACTTTCAAAACATAGAGAGTATCATAATCTCATGTAAAATCATATAGGGTATAAATTCATGCTTCAAATTCATATCAAAACATGTAAAATAATGTATGTTTATAAAAGAAAAATCAATTTGGGCACAAGAACGAAAGAGAGTTCTTGTTGAAAACCCCCACATACCTTGAATGATGAACTTTAGATCGATACTCATTTTTGAGATGTTAATCGTGCCTTCGAATGATGGTTGTTGGAGTTCTTGAACTAGGAACTTGGAATCTTGAATAAATTTGCAGAATTAATGGTGAACTTTGGAGGTTCTTGAAGTTGGATGTAGGAGCTTAGGGTTTTCTTTTTGAGGGAATTTGATGAAATATAACATATAATGATTCTAATAGGCTTTAATATAGGGTTTGGACGGATTTTGGGTGAGGGGGAATGACCAAAACACCCCTAAACCTATAAAAAAAAAGTGAAATTCGCGTCTGAAACAGAGTTGCGCGCGATCTGCGAGCGGCGCGGGCCTAATCGCCCTGGCTTACAGCTCTTCACTAAAAAGGTTGTAACTTTTCGCTCGGGTATCGGATTTTTACGAAATTGGTATCGTTGGAAAGATAATTCAACTATATACAATTTGATAGGTCTTAGGATGAAAATTTCCATGTATATAAAGAGGTATACTCATTTGAAGTAGACCTTTGTAGAATCGAATGTCAAATTTTGGACAAATCAATTGGTCTTAGCTCAACTTTGTTTTAAGTCATTGCTATGAAAATTTTTCACCTCAAATATACTTCATAGACTAGGATAATGATCATGAAAACTATATTCACATGAGAGTCACTTGGATTAGAGTTTAGACGCATAGAAACGACGGTTCGAATTCTAGCACGAAAATACGGGGTATTACATTAGTATTGCAGGGATTGATTTTGGTGAAATTGGACGTGCTTTGATGCAATAATAAGGGTATTTTGGACTATGGAAGCATTTTGAGTGACATGATGAACACGAAGACACTAGAAAAAGATTCGAAAAACATGGAATGAAGTGGTGAAGAATCAGCATCAAATGACAAATTCCAGTAAGGGTCTGCGATAGACCCATGTCGCAGACTATCGCAGACCGTGATCTCCGCTATATCCTCCACATCATTGAGTGTCATTATTTCAGCAATTCAAATTCCAGTGAGGGTTCGCGATAGCCCCGCGCCGCGAACCCTAGTGTCCGCGTTTACCTCCACGTCGTGTAGAAGAGAAATTTTTGTGAAAATATGTCTCACTATAAAAGGAACACTTAAACACAATTTTGGAACACCTTGGCATACGTACAATAAAGGAAAAAATAATTACGAGACTTCTTTTAGGGTTCTTTGAACTTTTATCTTGCAACATTAATTTTGGTATGATAAACTATATTTCTATGATGTTGATTTCAATCATGAGTGGCTAAACACCCTTGTTTTAGGGTTGAGGTCGAGAACATGATTATATTTTGATATTCTTAGAGTCGTTAACATTGATTTATCATATGGGTTATTCTTATTCTCTTGTTTCTACTATTTTAATGATTGGCCACCATTAAAATACATCTATAATCCCTTAAAACCCAAAAAGAGAATCATAAGGATCGATCGAAGAGTTTAAGGAGCAAGTTTATATTCTTCTACAGAACGAAGAATGTGAAGTAGCCGCTAGGATAGGAATATAACTAGAAGCCTTGTTTGGTTTAATTGCAGGAAGATAACTTAAAACATCTAAATTGCATCCTCGCTCAACTAGTTGCAATTTACCTTTATGTAGAAGATTAGATATTCGGAAGACCATGATCATAATCTAAACCCTGTGAATCAATAATTCAATAATCAACATGACCACAATAAGGATAGAGATTTATAGGATTGTTAGGAGTGCCTCAACTCTGGAAGTCTCCCTCATATTGCTTACAACCTAGCTTATGTTGCGATTATCACACTTTGTTATTTATTTAGTTGTTAAATTATTCAATAAATTGTTTAACCCATTTTGATACTTTGAAACACTTGAATACATTATTGTCAAAACTGAAGTTAAGTAAATTACTAATTAAGTAGTCCTCGTGGTTACGATATCCAATTCTTTGAGCCAGTATATTACTTGTACGATCGTGTGCACTTGCGTGTGCGATAGACCACAACACTATGGATAAAATTATCCAAATAGTTGTTGATTTTACAATCGGACTGAAGGTCTCAAAATAGTCATAGTCCTCTTGTTGATGAAAGCCTTTGGCAACAAGCCAAGTTTTGAATCTATCAATGACAGCAGAGGAATTTTATTTTATTCAAAACACCCATTTGCAACCCAATATATTCATGGAAGGATTGGGAGGTACAAACATCCATGTGTTATTTTTAAGAAATGCAAAAAAATTTGTAGTCATAGTTTTTCACCACTCCCTGAATTTGTTGGCTTTCATGAATCATGTAGGTTCTGAATTTAGGGTATTTTGAGAAGAAGAGAGAGTGACAAGATGTTTTGAAGGAGGTTTTGAGCGAACAGACATAAGATAATTTCTGAAGGTAGTCATAGGTGGTTGAGGCTTATGAAAAGTAGCCAGTTTGGACACTCTATTAGTTTGAGGGGGTGAGAAACTTATGAAATCCACAACTAATGGCAGTGAGGAAAGATTTCGGGCGGTATTTAGGTCAACAACCTCTGGATAAATAGCAGGATGGGAAGAAGGATCAATGGGCGTTTATGGAGGGGATGGTACAATAGCATTAGTTGTAGTTAATGAATGAGGAATATGACTTTGCTTTTATGTTAGATCGGTAGTAAGTGTAATGGTTGAGTGAATAATGGGTTGAGGCATGTTCATGTTCAGAGAGGTAGAATGCATGGGATTTGATCCTACAATAGCATGAATTAGAGCAGAAATGCAAATGGGCTGACTTGATGGCGATCTTATGGAGAGGGGAGGTGGTCCCAAAATAGATTAAGAAACAAAGGGGCATTGTGTTTCATCAAACCTTACATGTCATGCAAAATAGATCTTTCTAATTTGAATGTCCAAACAATGATAACCATGGTATTTTGAACTATATCCAGGGAATATACAACGAGTAGCGTGGAAAGGAAATTTATTTTTGTTGTATGGACGAAGGAATGAGAAGCACAAACAACCAAATGCTTTGAGAAAGTGATAATTTGGAATTCTTTTGAATGCCAATTCATATGGGGATAGACGTTGGTTTGTAGGAGAAGGGAGACGATTAATAAGATAGATGACACATTCAAAAAAGAAATGCCAATATTTCAATGGAGTAGAACTATGAGCTATGAGAGTTAGACCTGTCTCAACAATGTGACGATATTTACGCTTAACTTTTCCTTGTTGCTCATGTGTATGAGGAAAAAAATACGATTATGAATTCCATATTTTGTGAGAGTGGGCATGAGAGTACGAAATTCATTGCCCCCATCTGTTAATGGCTTTTATTTTCATATTAAATTGATTTTCCATAAGGTTTTTAAATTGAAGAAATGTAGGAGGAACATTAGATTTTTGAAATAGTGAAAAAATCCAAACAAGATTCATATGATCATCAACAATAACTAGAAAATAATGATAGCCTTCAGAAGAATGAAACGGTGAAGGTACCCAAACATCAGCATATAAAAGTTGCAAAATTGAGAGACTTTTATTAGAACTAATCGAAAGAGACAATTTGTTCGAATTGCCAAGTTGACAAGCACTACAAAGTTTATGCAATACTAAACTAGAAAGAGGAAGATTATGCTTTTTCAAGACTTGGTGGAGAATTCTTTGGTGTGGGTGACCCAGCTTGAGATGCCATCAATCTGAAGAAGCCTTGACAGAGAGATGGAAGAAGGTTGAAAGAACGAGGAAAACTTGATTGACAAAGTGTAAAGGCCATCTTTACTCTGATCGGAAAGTAGAACCTTCTTGGTAGTTGGATCCTTGACAAAGAAACGATCAGCGTGAAACTCAAAGAAGACATTATTATCATGAGAGAATTTTTGAATAGGGAGTAAAAGATTCGTAATGGAAGGAACATGAAGAATAAGTTTGAGATGGAAAGTTCTATCACGAGAGGGGAAAAAAGAATTACCAATGTTTTAAATAGGAAATCCAGTGCCATTGCTAATATGTAATTGGTTGCCTCCTTTGTAATGATCGTGTTGTTGAATTTTAGAAAACTCGAAAGTCACGGGAACTAATTTTGAGTTAATGGTATGGGCGATTATTTGGAGAGATAAGCATATGAATGATTGTGTGATTGAATAATTGAAAATATGTTGGATCTAGATGGTTTGTGCTATTACATGTTGACATCGGGACTTTGAATCCTGGTGATTTTTCCATTGTTGGCCCGAATTATTATAGGATCGAGAGAAGGAGTTGCGTCCTCCTCTTTCATTCCTCCCTCACGAATTTCTTCCTCTACCACAAGTAGAATTTGAAGGATGGTAGTTATTGGATTTTTTACTCAAGTTGGCAGAAGGGGGGTTCAGTAGTTTGGATGATATTTGGGGTTGTGGGGAGAGTGGGAGGACCATGAAGAAATTTATGATTAAGCAAGAGACCGTGAAGTTCAGAATATATTACAGGTTCAGCTCTGGCAGATAATGTGGTAACAAGATCTTTGAACTCGGGATGTAGACATTTAAAAATATAGATATTTTGGTCTGCGAGACAAAGGGACCTTCCTGATGCGGCAGGTTCATCAAAAAGTAATTTTGCCTTTTGGAGGCATTAAGAATCAGAAAGAATCATCTTGTTTTAGATTTTGAAGAGACATATGGAAACTAAGTATGTGAGTATTTGAAGGAGAGGAAAGCTCGTGTAAGGGTGTCCCAAACCTGTTTAGAGGTGGCTAGGCCAACTACAAGATGGAGAGTTTCTTCTGATAGGAAAGAAATAATAAGGCTTATTATCAACTGATCTTGTTGAACCCATAGGGTGTGAGCGGGATTAGATTCAGTATCAGCGGTTCCTTCTTTGGCAAGGTGAGAAGGTGGGCACGAGAAAGTTCCATCAACGTAACCAAGAAGATTTTGACCATGCAAAAATGGAATGAGTTGTGTTTTCCAAAATAAGTAAAATTTGTGTAAGTGAGATTAATAGATATAAAGTGATGCCCATAATTTAGCGAAGAAGGAGAGGAGGAAGCCATGGTGGGGATAGAGGACGATAGAGGAAGAGTCAGACATGGCTATCTAATATCATATAAAATCAAGAACTTGTCGTATTTTATTTCTCACGTATACTTCATACAATATGCTTAACATATACAAGGATATACATAGAGTTCTAACTACAATAAAGGGTAAGACTCAGAGATATAATACAACTCTAACTAGTATCTGGAAGACTGTCTTGGAGTTGACCTGGATTCAATCTTATCGAATTTATTGTCGGCCATATTAAGACTTAGATGTTCCAATAAGTTGAATTACCATTTTGTCGTTACACCAAATAAAAATAAATCTAAATGATATTAAATATCTAACTAAACGTTCAATAGTAAAGTTAAATTTTCATCATATATCTATTTAAAAAGTATCAAATTTTTTTACCCTTTGTATCCTTTATTTTCTTCCAAGAAGATCATACTGAAGGAATTTACGTAGTCACTTTTTAGTCATAAATCTTGGTCATATTTATTTTCAATTGATTGACTTCCAATAATTAAGAGTTTTAATTGCAGAGGTTACAAACCTTTTTATTTTCATGTTCTCACATTCTCATAAAGTTGCCTACACAATTTCGTTTTAAGAATGCTCCCAGACATTTTTTTTTTCCTTGAATGATCCCTACGGTATTTGACTATTTGTATATTTTTTTATTTGAAGCTTATGTTTTTTCATTCTAAGCATTTCCTTTGTTTTTCTAATTAACTAGTTTAGTACGTGTGTTGCACGTGTTGTTTAATGTTTAAGAAGAAATTACATTATATTAAGTAACTTCTTATTACTATGTAAGATTTAATTTGTAGATCCATTGTATCAGATGTGCAATCACGATTTCTGTTAGTTCATTCAAGTGTCGTATTCATCGAGTCACCCTACATTTCACAAATTTTTTCTAATTTTATCATCAGCTCGATCATTAAATAATGGACATCTTCAAGTGTTTTAGCTAATTCCCAGTCTCTCAATTTTCGAATTTCAGCTGCAAGAAGAAAAAGGACTCCAATCTAAACTTTGTAATGTTCCCTTTTTATCCTTTTATGGAGCCATTTTTTATACTATATTTTTTTAATACAAATACTACTTCAAGTAGAATTTTACTAATTGAATGTGCCACCATCTTAATAAATGATAAAAAGTTAAAAGTATATAAGAGAATGTTTTATTGTACACAATAGTTTTACCCTAGATCCTAATGTTTTATTGTACGCAACAGTTTTACTCTAGATTCTTATGGTCTGGTCATCCTTGAACATCCGCATTTTGTGGAAGCTTTAGTGTACCGACCTGCTATTGTAAAACATTTAAGTTCGTATTTCAGAATAGCAAAAAGGTTATACTCCATGTGATATAACTCTTCAATATATTACTATTGAAATTTAAACACATTAAACCAAGTTGAAAATAATAAGCTAATTAATATTTGGTTAATCAAAAAATTTGCCATATTTTTTTTAATATCTAAAAAACTTTCATTCATTTAGCAGTAATCTTACTAAGGCTAATTCACAAACAAACATGAAAAACCACCAAGCTTTACATTGACCCTAATCCAAAAAGCTACAACCTTAGCCCCTGAAGAAAACAACATGCTTAGTCAATTCATCATGCAAAACAAGTTTCATTGTAGTGTAAATTTTCGTAGATGTAATAGTTGACTTCTTGTTGATCCTAGCCAATTTAGAAGATCCCTGAGTAAGCTTCTCAAAATATCATTAATGAACTATTTATTATATACATTGACTTACTGAAAATATCGATATTTGAACCTTCTTCAACACCTTTGAGGTGTAGATCTTGTAGATTTCAACGCTTTTTTTTTGTCTTCTTGTTCTTGTAAAGATTCATGCTTTAGGTAATTAATCACATCTAACTATACTAAAATATCTATAATTTTTTTCTAACTTCAGAGTGACACAATTTCTATAAGAGCTTATTTTAAATTATTTCTCAGTATACTCCCTATAGACTGAGATTATAAACATATGTGGAAAACAAAAAGCAGTCATACCAAAAAAAAGGTTTATGCGATAGGTTTTTCAAATTAAAAGTTCAACTAAGCAGTCAATCACCTCCATAGAACCCATACGATTTCTCTTTGCTACTTCTTTAGTTGCTTTATGGACATTTTCCTCCTCTTTTTGTATATCTGGTTAATATTCTACAAATTTCACAAACACAAAACAAAATAGTTTAGAAAAAACTATTGACAACAATATATTTTTATTATTTCTGATAGACCCTCGAATTCCTCCATTGTTTCCTTTTTCTTCCGCACCTTTTTCTCGAAATGAGAAAGAAGATGATACACTTGAATTGTATTATTTAAGTTCTTATTGCTTGCAAAAAATTCTACTTATACAATTGGTAGGTCACCGGATTATTCAAATAAGTCATGTTTTCTGCAGTTTTCCCATGTTACAACTTCCGTACCAATTCGGTCAATCCAGAATGGATCGGTTAAACATTCCATTAGGTAGCCTGGTCTTGACTCTTCTATGTGGTATTCATTCTCATTTGGCTCTTGGAATCACATCCAACAGTGGTTAGAATAGCTCGCAAAATCCAACCACTTCACCTACTTCATTTCCCCCAACCGTTTCTCGTACCTCTATTGAAACAAAATGGTTTCATATTCTTTCATCGATTGATTATTTCTCTCCGTTCGTATCTCTTTTTTTAATTCTGGTCTCTATTAGTTCACATGATTGAATGACCAATTCTCCACCGAACCCTTGATTCAATTGTTTTTCAAGAATGTTGAGCCGGGTACAAGAAACAACAAATAATAGCAACAAACACAACAAATAGTAACATAACACAAATTCATTGTTAAAATATGTTGGTCTCATTGTTCAGAAAATTGTGACAGCAGAGTATACGAATTTGTCCTTAACTTGAGACATGACCGAACATTATAAATGTAGTTAAAAGTAAATTTAATTCCACATATAAATATAAGCTTTTGGTATATAAATCTAATATTAAGCGATGTGAACTAACCTCTCCTTCTCCGGGTTTCTTCGCTCGTAGATTTGCATTGATAGGTTGTGCAATAGCAAGAACTATGGCAAGCATTTTAAACTTAACGTGAAGGAAGCTGAAACTGATCAAACCGCCAAGTTCGGCTACAACAAAGAGAAAACTCTTAGTGAATATATATATATATATAATATATATATATATATATATTCACTCGTAGATCTAAAAAAAATAGGTTTCTTCGCTCGTAGGTTTGCATTGATAGGTTGTGCAATAGCAAAAACTATGGCAAGCATTCCAAACTTAACGTAAAGGAGGATAAAACTGATCAAACCGCCAAGTTTGGGTACAACAAAGAGAAAACTCTTAGTGAATAATTATATATATATATATATTCACACGTAAATTTTAAAAAAAAAATAGGTTTCTTCACTCGTAGGTTTGCATTGATAGATTGTACAATAGCAAGAACTATGGCAAGCATTCCAAACTTAACGTGAAGGACGCTGAAACTAATCAAACCGTCAAGTTCGGCTACAACAAAGAGAAAACTCTTAGTGAATATATGTATATATATATATATTCACACATAAATTTAAAAAAAAAAAACAATCAGATCAAATATTTTTTTCTTTTAAAAAGAATGGGAGATTGACAACATATAATCAAAATAAATTTGATTTTACGCAAACAAATCAAAACAAATAAGGACAACTAAACCTACAGATTACAAAATAAAAGTCACCTCTTACCATATATATTAGGACTCCTAACTTAAAAAGAATTATTACTCTATACTTTAAAGGATTGATCCCATAAATTATTGGATTCAATATTATAAAAATAATTAAATAATAATTCATAAAAAATATTAAAAAGACGATTTTGTCTATTGTAGAATCATTTCATAAAGGACAAAAAGTTCAAATCACTTTTCTAAGGGACTTCACACTTTTAATATATTATGTATTATAGATATAGATATAGATTATAGATATAGATTTTTGTTTTACTTTTTAGATTATTTGGATTTCTTGATATGAAAGAGTATGAAAATTTGATGTTTTGCATATATTATTTGCCAAATCTACTTCAATTTTATTATGGAAGTATAAAATTAATTTGTTATACACTTTCACTAATATATGTGTTTGAAAAATGAAGGGTGACTAATGAAAAGTAGTATCCTTTTATTTCTAACAAGTTTACCATTTTTTTGGACCAGGGAAGAAAGAAAAGAAGCAACATTATCTATAGAAAAAATCAGTCTCATTATCTAAGGTATTATTCTCATTATTCTTTTTCCTTTTATCCATCATTACTTGTTTATTTATTGTATCAATTGAATTTCGCCACTCTCTTTGAATGTTATCAATATCTAACTTAAGAAATGATATGAATTACCAACATGGGCCGTAGAGCGGTGGTGGGACTGTTTCACCCTTAATCAGAGGTTTGAGTTCAAGTCCTAGGTATGGAGAAAATTCTGTTGGGAGCGTCACCCCCAGAAGGCCCTACAATGCGCGATTCAAATTAATCAAATCTCCAATGAAGATGTCGAATACCAATGGAAGAAAAGAAAAAACAAAAAAGAAATGATATGAATTGAATAGATAACTTTTTGGGTTAATTATGATGAGTTTTAACTTTTATGTAATATCTATTGAGTGTATTATTTTATACTCCGCCATGGTGTAGATTCAAAAAATTTGGATAATATACACAAAATGGAGATCTTGGACATAACAGTAGTGATGGAAGAAAAAGACACAACATGATATGGAACATTGAAGTAAACCTGTCAAACAGATCGGGCTGGCCTGTTCCGGCACATTTACTCGGCTCGGTCTGGTTTGATCCGGTCCGGTGAGCCCACGGGCTATAGGGTTGTCGATCCCGAGCTGGGTCATCCATGTTGACTGGATCGGTAAGCCTGGACCGGTACAAACCCGGACCAGGCCCATTGGGTACACGGCCCGGCCCGGCCTAGTAACAAAAAAAAATGGCATTTAGCCATTTGGGCCCCAAAAGCCAAATTGGACCGTTGGGCCAACAACATTATAGCCGTTTGGACCCCCAACTGCCAATTGACTATTTAAAAAAAAAAAAAATTAATTCAAAATTTATTTCTATAAATACCCCCAATTCAAAATTCATTTTTCACACAAATCTCATTCTCTCAAATATCAATCTCTCTCAAATATTCTAATTATCTACTAAAGTGCTCAATTTTATTTTTGAATTTTGCAATTACATATACAAGTGAAAGTTTTCTAAAGTCGCAACTTTCAGATACTTCCAAAATTTAGTATTGTCGTTCCATCTCTTACCTTTAATTTTTAATTAGTGTATTAATTGTTGAATAGTTATTTTTATTATTTGTGTGTATTTAAAATATTTTTTAGTTTATTTTTTAATATGGATAAAATAAGAAACCTTGGTAAAATTGTCAAATTTTTTTATCCCGAAAGTGGTAATGGTAGTAAAAAATGAATTGATGGCGGTTTTGGTAGAGGTAGTTAAAGTAATAGATATACCCGTATACCTCCAGTACCGGTTAGTCAACCTTTTGAGGAAGAAATAGGTGTAGGTGCTCACGATATGGATTATGCAGAAGCTCAGGAAAATTATGGTATTGAAGAAGAAAATGAAGTAGATGCGGTTAATTTAGATGAAGATGATGATAATATTGGTGAGACACCCGCAGTAGGAAATGCTAATGTTAGATCTGAATCGGTTAATCTTCCTCCCGTCTTCCCCGTGCCCCAAGAGCTCATAGAAAAACTAGTATTGGATGAGAATTTTTTACGAAAATAGAAGGACAAACTAAGGTACAATGTAATAGTTGTGAAATTGTATATGAGCATAAAAAAGGAGACAATCAAGGGGGTACGGATTTATTGATGAGACATATAAGAGAAAATTACGCTAGAGATTTACTTATTGTACAAGGTGGTGAGGCTGTTGGGGGGCCAGCATAACCAGATTGAACCCAACAATCGGTCAATTAATTAAGAATTATAATAAAATGAAGGACCAGGAAGAAATACCGAAAATGATAGCTGTGAGTTATTTACCTTTCACTTTTGCTTTTTCGGGTGATTTTATTCATTATATTCAAACAATTTATAATCCTATGTTTAATGGTATTCCTAGAAGTACTTGTCGGGCCGATATTTTTAGACTTCATGCTCAATATATTTATTATTTATCTACATTATTAAAAAAATATTCAATGTAGAATTGCTCCAACTTCTGATCTTGATCGTGCTGTTAATAAAAATGATTATTTAACCATTACTTATCACTGGATAGATAGTAATTATGTTATGCAAAAACGTATTCTAGTTTTTTTGTATGATGAAGATCGTAGACATACTGAAAAATTTATTTCTGAGTCTATCACTAAAGTTGCAGAATATTATGGTATTGAAAGAAAAATTTTATGTATTGCTTTTGATAATGCATCTACAACAAGGCTGCTATTGATAAGTTAAAAGCTGAACTTTCTCCGCTGATAATGCTCAACTTACACGTCACTTTAATGCAAAGCGGTCATCGTCAATATAATTACCCAACTTTGGAGTCGGGGTCGAATCCACGAGGAATAATGTGAGTGACGATTAAACTAATTTGAAACTATTGCTACAAGTTAACTTCAAGCAAATGATATGAAAAGATAAAATGGGGAATTTTAATGGTTGATAAAAGTTTCGACTTTCTTCAGAACTCAAAGATAAATTTTAATGGTTCAACTCAATGATAGAGAGAAACTAGAGTCATGATCACTATGATTATCAACCCCTCATTGAATAATAGCTGTAGTACTGGATTCTCATGACTTGTGGAAAACACCAAATTATCAGTTTCGACAGTCCATCTAAGTGTTTCTCAACCTACTTAGATGTTGAACTCCCTAATTCTCTCGAACTTAGAAAAACATTCTATTCATACTGATTTTATCTCGAGTTGATCAATCTTGTTACAACATTAATCATTAGATGAGAACTTAACCTTCCCAAATCCTCGTTGATAATTGACTACCTTTAGTTTATTTCTCAGTTCGAGCTAATCAACATAAGACGGAATCTATTATTTGCAATCAATAGATAACTATCATTACAAAAGAATTATCAAGATGTCCCCACAATCACTCAAACCCTAACAAACTATTAAATCCATGGAGGAATAATCATAGATCCCATAACCCTAGTTGTGGGTTTTAGTTCCATCTGATATAGAAAGAGATAGCAATAATTGAATTCATCATTCAAAGAAATTAAACTTATAAAAGATGAAGTTTGAAGTTCGTTCTCTTCCAAATTCAAGAAGAAGTTCCCACAACCCAATCACAGAGTTCAAAATTGAATTCTAAGTTAAGAGGCCCAAAAAGAGGTGACTTTGCCTTTGGAATAAGTTTCAGATACTGAATGAAACCCTAAAAGCCACTATTTATATTTGTACTCTAAGAAAAAATTGAAATTAAAAATTCAGTTTTTTCTCCTTTAGCTGACGACATGTCTGGTAGCTTATCACAAAGTTGATAGCTTATCAGAGAATGTCGTCAAACCTTCTTCAGTGTGACGCCAAATGTGATGGCTTATCAGGAATCTGACGACTTATCGGAAAATATCGTCAGAACTACTTCACTTTTCTTGTGTTCTGCTTCAGTGTGACGACATGTCTGACGGTTTATCAGAGATCTGATAACTTATCAGACATGTCGTCAGACATGTCTCCATTTTCTTATTCTCTGCATCAATGTGACGACATGTCTGACGGCTTATCAGAGATCTGATAGCTTATTAGACCCTGTCGTCAGGTAAAGTTTTCAAAACTCAATTATTTTCACCAAAAGGCATCCTTCTTGACGTAGCTTTCATATATTTCCATGCATCCTGACTTTCTTACAAAATCACATGAAATATGATCAAAAACAACAGTAGCTACTTAAGAACTTATAATTATTTCAAGTTAAAAATCTTAAATGTGCTAACAGAAGGCTAGCGCTTCAACACCCTCAACTTAAAACCATTGTTTGTCCTCAAGCAACTACATAACACCATACTACGATGCTTAACTAAGAGAAACATAAGATACCTACGACAGTTGATTATCAATTTTTGTTCAAAACACATTACCCTCTCCAATTTCATTCACCTTCAAACCCAATTGTGTATATCAATAAAGATCAATAATGTGACACAAGGGAATCAAGATATGGCATCAAATTAGCAAAAATAACCATACATATGTACAAGTTACACTACCCAAATAAGTAAGCAGCTAGCAATGCAACCGATGTGCCCTTACAACAAAGAAGTCCCTCTTCTCTCACATATGAAATCAAGCACGTAAATGCAGGGACGGTCAAGAGACACTCACTCTCATAAAGAATTTCCAGTCAATGTATGTCAAATACCATAAGCTTGCCCTTATTTTTATCACCGAGGCTTTCATACAGTTAAGCTAGGATCACTATATGACTTTTCTTCAGCTTGTAATGTAGGCTTGGGGCTGGTATGATACGCAAGGATATTTAAAGTGGCTAAGCCTCCTTGGCACTACACTATTTTTTTATTTTTATTTTTTTGGGGTCTCACTTGTCAACCTTTAACTTATTTATCCCTTTCTTTATTGAAGAAAATTTAGGCTGGATGCGGTCCTTTAGTCTTTCATTTTCTTTTTTTCATAATTTTTCTTTTCTTATTCTTTTTTTTACCCTTCTTCATACTCACTTTACATAACGTACCCCTATGATAGCCACCCTCAACTTAGGCGATTTGCCTAAGTCAAAGTGTACAATGCCCAAAGAGGACCAGGGCCAAAACAGGTGCATTGTGATACAAGTAAAATCAGGATCAAGGGATATTATTCAAACATGGAAGGTCATTTAGGCTAAAAGTGGACTAATATCAAAAATAACCTATGATCATTTCCTAACCACTCTCCTACAACCAAGGAAAGACCAACCGGGCAAGTTCTGGATTTAACGCACAATGGAAACTTGGTAGTATCTCACAACACATGGCACAAAGGTACATCACAAGCTACTACCTATCCGGTTCACGCAATTGTTAGTAATGATTATCATGTCCCTAATGCCAATGCCATAAAAAGATTCAAAGTAGTCGCATATAGATGCATATCACACAATTACAAAATAGACAATTGGAGAGGTATTTATCATTCCCAAAAATCAACAAAAAAAATATATGTCAACTACCCCAGATACTTATTTTTCTCCCAATTAACCACGACACATCACAAAATAAAACACAGTACGCCTAAACATACCGGCTCTACTAGGAACAAGACTCTGGGAAAAAGAGGCACGACAACAAAAACTCCAAGAGGACATCAACACCCACAAGCAGTCTCACCCTCAACTTAAAATCATGCATTGTCCCCAATGCATAAAACTAAAACAAGAGAGTTAAAAACATGCATGTGGCACCATAGGTGCAGAGATCTGATGTCAATCACATAATACAAATACAAACAACAAAATGCCTTGGGTTTCCTCCCAAGAAGTACCTGATTTAATGTCGTGGCCCGACTAGGTTATCTTGACTACTCAGAATTAATCAAGATACCTTGAAAGTGTTTCATCCTTTATCCCTCCACTTAGACGATTTGAATCGTCGGCCCATCTTTCGATTTTTACATCTTTGAGGTGCGTTAGGCAAATGAGAGAGCATGATAAGGAAAGTTTTATCACGCCACTTCGAAGACTTGAACCGCTTGCCCAATTTTGCATCGAACTTTCGTATGGGCTCATTTGGCAACGGTGAGAATCTTAAAAAGCCACTAAATGGACATCGATCTTTAAGATTCTTGGTCTTCAAGATTGGGGTTGTTTTATACCTTTTCAGAAAGACAAACTCCAAAATGTAGGAATTTTCCTCCTCATTTCCAAAATTCATCATTTTCTTGGGTGATTCGACTTTCATCACATCCACCAAGCATAATGTTGAAAAGTGATTCGAGTGAGGTCTTCTCCCTAATTTCAGAGTTGCATCCTTCTCGACCTCTTCACCCCAAATTGGGCTAGTTCTTCTTTTGCTTCAAACACTATTTCCTCAATCTTGGCATCATCTCTCATGGTTGGTTCGATTGGTTGGAAATCACCGAGGGTTGCTCATCATCAAGCTCAACATCAATATAGGATTCTTTCTCCTTATATTCACACTCTTTCATTATTTTAAATGATTCCACACACAAGATATCATCTAAACATAATGTTGAAAAGTGTTTTGAATGATTGACCTCTATATCCATCTCTTTTATCCTTTTTCTTTCCTCTTTTCATTCACTGATGTCTTGGAGTATTTCTTCCTGGCTATCCAAAATTTGTTGAAACATAGCTTCAATGCGACTCATTTTGATGCTTCTTTCTGTTCTTGACCATAAGACCTATCAAAATCATAAGAAGAACTAAAATTTGGGTTAGCACAACGGGGGGGGGGGGGGGAATTTGAACAATCACTCCAATGTCCATCTTGACCACCATATAAAGAACAATCATCCTCCCAGTAGGATGAAGATGGTGCACACATCTCTCTCCGAGGAGCATATCTATAATCTTGCCAAAAGTGAGGTCCATCACAATATGGACATGGATCATCAAGGTAGGATTTCCAACCATAAAACTCACATTCATTCCAAGATGCCATAATAATAAATAAACTAAAATAGAAATCTACCTAACACAAGAAATAAAAGAAAATTACAAACAAATATTTACACATTTGAATTCAAGCAAGTAAGCTAAAATTCCAAACCAACTCAATACGCCAAATTATTCCCCAGCAACGGCGCCATTTTTGATAACGCTCAACTTACACATCAATTTACTGCAAGGCGATCGTCGTCAATATAATTACCTAACTTTGGAGTCGGAGTCGAATCCACAAGGAACAATGTGAGTGGCGATTAAACTAATTTGAAACTATAGCTACAAGTTAACTTCAAACAAAAGATAAGAAAAGATAAAATGGGGGTTTTTAATGGTTGATAAAAGTTTCGACTTGCTTTAGAACTCAAAGCTAAAATTTCAATGGTTCAAATTAATAATAGAGAGAAACTAGGGTTATGATCACTATGATTATTAACCCCTCATTGAATAATAGTTGCAGTACTGAATTCTCATGACTTGTGGGAAATATCAAATTATCAGTTTCGACAGTCCATCTAAGTGTTTCTCAACCTACCTAGATGCTGAACTCCTTAATTCTCTCGAACTTAGGAAAATATTCTATTCATACTAATTTTATCTCGAGTTGATCAATCTTGTTACAACATTAATCATTAGATGAGAACTTAACCTTCCCAAATCCTCATTGATAATTCGCTACCTTTAGTTTATTTCTCAGTTCGAGCAAACCAACATAAGGAGGGATCTATTGTTTGCAACCAATAGATAACTATCATTACAAAGAAATTATCAAGATGTCCCCACAATCACTCAAGCCCTAACAAACTATTAAATCCATGGAGGAATAATCATAGATCCCACAACCTCAGTTATAGGTTTTAGTTCCACCTGATATAGAAAGAGATAACAACAATTGAATTCATCATTCAAAGAAATTAAACTTACAAAAGATGCAGTTTGAGGTTCGTTCTCTTCTAAATTTAAGAAGAAGTTCCAACAACCCAATCACAAAGTTGAAAATTGAATTCTAAATTAAGAGGCCCAAAAAGAGGTGACTTTGCCTTTGGAATAAGTTCCAGATATTGAATGAAACCCTCAAAGTCACTATTTATATCCGTACTTTAAGAAAAAATTGAAATTGAAATTCATCTTTTTCTCCTTTAGCTGACGACATGTTTGATAGCTTATCACAAAGATGATAGCTTATCAGAGAATATCGTCAGACCTTCTTCAGTGTGACACCAAATGCGACAGCTTATCAGGAATCTGGCGACTTATCAGAAAATATCGTCAGAACTACTTCAATTTTCTTGTGTTCTGCCTCAGTGTGATGACATGTCTGGCGACTTATCAGAGATCTGATAACTTATCAGACATGCCATTAGACATGTCTCCATTTTTTGTTCTCTGCCTCAATGTGACGACATGTCTGAAGGCTTATCAGAGATCTGATAGCTTATCAGACCCTCTCGTCAGGTGAAGTTTCCAAAACTCAATTATTTTTACCAAAAAGCATCCTTCTTGACGTAGCTTTCATATATTTCCATGCATCCTGAATATGATAAAAAACAACAGTAGCTACTTAAGAACTTACAATTATTTCAAGTTAAAAGTCTTAAATGTGCTAATAGAAGGCTAGCACATCATCCGCCATTACCTAAAATATTTCATGTTAAGTGTGCTTGTCATATATAAAATTTAATTGTAAAAGATGGTCTTGAATTTTTTAAGCTTTATATTGAAAAGGTCCGGCTTGCTGGTGGATTTATTCAAGGAAATAATCGAAGAGGTAGAGTGAGAGAATTTAAAGTTAAAATGTGAATAAAATGGACTTAGATCGATATTAATACCTGAAGAATATGATACTAGATGAAATGCTACTTATACTTATTTAAAACTTATCTTGCTTATAATGGTCCTATTACAATGACTTTTAATCAATATTGTGGTTCTTTTCCTGAGTGTATGCTACATGATTCTAATTGGGCTGCAATTGATGATCTTGTTAAGCTTTTGGAAAAAATTTATATAGCTACGGTTGAATTTTTTTGTGCTTATTATCCTACTATTTATAATATTTTAGCTTATTTAGCCTACATTTCTTGTTTGCTTAAAGAATATAAGAGTAGAGAAGGTTACAAAGAAGCTGTTGGTGCTATGTTTGCTAAATTTAAAAAGTATTTTTATCCGCTTCCCCAATTTACTTGGTTGGTGCTATACTAAATCCATGTATGAAATACAATACTATGTGCGACTTTAGTTTTATAATTTATAATTCCTTAGAGATAGAGCCTGAAGAACAACCAGATTTGTTTACGGCTATGAGTGATGCGAACATTTACATAGAAGCATTATATAACCATTATGCCAATTAATTTGATGTAGCTGTACCGAAAAATATCACTCCAATTGTCGCTCCTCAAGCTCCAGAGGATCCATCATCTTCTAAAAGGCAGGCACATAGTAGTTTTCCTGATTACTTTTATGATTTAAATGTTTGAGACATGGTTTCTCCTTTAACATACAGCATGAATTATCGGAAAAAGCTTAAGTACTATCTTCGACAGCCGATAAAGGATCGTAGAGCAAGTATCAACGCATTGGATTTGTGGAAGACTAAGAAAAGACAATATCCTGTGCTTTCAAGATTAGCTAGAGATATATTAAATGTTTCAATGTCAACTGTTGCATCGAAGAGCGCTTTTAGTCAGGGACGACAACAGCTTGGAGACAACCGACACTCATTGTGAAGCAATGCTATGAATGTTCTAGTTTGCCTTAGAGATTAGATTAGAGCGGAATGAAGAAACCAAGGAATGAAGGTAGAGCCAAAAGACGAACATAATATTGAAGAAATTCTGACTTCAAGGGAGAACTTAACACAATCAAGTCCAATGCATGGTTTTTCCCCCATTGATTTTGACTATCCTATGACAGTTCCCGTTTATATTAACATGGACGAGTTGAAAAAAATGATGCAAAATTTATAGATTTTTCATTTACTTAAATTATTAGTTTTGGATCATTTTTAAATCAATAAAATATAACATTCATTCACTCCTTACTTTGTAATTTTTTTCATTCAAATTGAATTTATAGTTTGAATTAAATACTTTTAATATATTACTATCACACTTTACACTAAGTAATAAACATAACAAACATATATACACATATATTCTACATATATACACAAGTGGTATTTAAAGTAGTATATATATACATATATATATATATATATAATGTATATAACTATATATGTTGTATGTATATTGTTTCAAGTGGTATTTTAAGTAGTATATATTCTACATATATGTCTATATATTTTATATAGACTAAAATAGTATATATTTAATGTGTATAAGATTCTAAAGTAGTATAATAAACTTCAACTATTATTATATTAAGTAGTATACATTGTAATCTTGTATGTATATATGTGTTTTCTAAAGTACTATAATAGGTAATGTATATATCTTTCAACTTTCAAGTGGTATTTAATGTATACATGTGTATTTGTTTCTAAAGTAGTATTATATGTAATGTATATATTGTACGTATATATGTGCATATATTTTCTATAGAATCTAAACTAGTATCTATTTAAAGTATACATGTGTATATGTTTTCGAAAGTAGTATATATTTAGTGTATATATGTGTTGTAGGTATATTATTTAAAGCAGTATATATATTGCTTTGTACATATATAGGTGCATATATTTTCTATAGAATCTAAACTAGTATCTATTTAATGTATACATGTGTATATATTTTCTAAAGTAGTATATATATTTAGTGTATATATGTTGTATGTATATTATTTAAAGTAGTATATAGATTGTATTGTACGTATATATGTGCATATATTTTCTATAGAATCTAAACTAGTATCTATCTAAAGTATACATGTGTATATATTTTTGAGTAAATACATAATTACCCCACTGATGTTGGTCGAGATTTTCAAAAAGACACCTAAACTTTGAATTCGACCTATTACCCCACGATTCTTTTTTATTTCGTTGCAAACACGCTATTTTTCGCTGAATCTCAGTTACAACAGGGAGAGTGAAATACACGCGCCAATCAGGTGCTGCTACGTGTCAAATACGTTTAATTTATATATTTTTTTAATAAAATTTTACTTTTTATTTAATTTAACACCCCACCCCCTCTTCCCCCACCCTACCCCATCCAGCAACTCCCCCAGCAGCTCTCCTCCACTCCCCACCCCCATTCAGCACCCCCACCCCCCGTCCAACACCCCCACCCCATCAATATCTCCCCCAAGCACCCCAAGCACACTCCCCCACTCCGTCACCATTCTCTTTCCCCATTCATTTTTTTTTTCAAATCAATTTAAAAAATAGTTTTATGATTGAATTGAGAGTTTTATGATTGAATTGAGAGTTTAATGATTGAATTGAGTTTTAAAGATAGTTAAATGATATGATTTAACTGAAAAATTGAGCTTTAATGATATGATTTAACTGAAAAATTGAGCTTTAATGATATGATTTAAAAAAAAAAGTTTCAATGTAGGAGCTTTAATGGTGACATTGTGTTGAAGAGCTTTAATGGTGACATTGTGTTGAAGAAGATATTGTGTTGAAGAAGAAATGATAGGTAGTTAAATGCTATGATTTAGTTGTAAAATGGAGCTTTAATGAATGATTTAAAAAAAAAAAAAAGCTTCAATGGAAGCTTTAATGGTGAATTGAGTTGAAGAGGAAAGAGTGGGTGAGTTGGGGAGAGGGGGGGGGGGGGCGGAGAGGTGGTAGGGATAATTTTAAAAAATAAATAAATATTATTTAAAAAAAATATAAATTATATATTAAATTATTTTACACGTGGCAGCTTTTAATTGGTCAAATTCAAGCCCTTTCACGCGCGTGTGGCGCGTGTATACACGCAGAGGGTCAAAATGGTGTGTTTACAACGAAATAAAGAAGAATCGTGGGGTAATTGGTCGAAGTTAAAGTTTAGGTGTCTTTTTGCAAATCTCAGACAAGATTAGGGGGGTAATTATGTATTTACTCTATATTTTTTAAAGTAGTATATATTTAGTGTATATATGTTGTATGTATATTATTTAAAGTAGTATGTATATTGTATTGTACGTATATATGTGCATATATTTCCTGTAGAATCTAAACTAGTATCTATTTAATGTATACATGTGTATATGTTTTCTAAAGTAGAATATATATTTAGTTTGTATATGTTGTATGTATATTATTTAACGTTTTTAAAATGTATATAGGTGTGTATATATTGAAAAAAAATATGAAAATATGAAATTAATATTTTTTTAAAATTTTGATCAGTCAAAACTGGATAATTCTTAAGTGGACCGGTTCCGATCCGTTTGAGTAAATTTCACTGTTTGGGCCCAGACTTTAATATTTTTTTAAAATTTTGATCAGTCAAAACTGGATAATTCTTAAGTGGACCGGTTCCGATCCATTTGAGTAAATTTCACTGTTTGGGCCCAGACTGGACCGGCCAATTAACATTGGCCCGATACCGGACTAGCCCATAAACCATTTAACTTTCGGGGCCGATGCCGGTTTGAACCGGCCCGGCCCGGTTAACAGTCCTTTGAAGATCATTTCTGTTGATCAGAAAGACCCAATATGATATTGAATGTTGAAGAATGATTATTACGTTTTATACAATTTTCACTCCATTTTTATGGATTTCTTTTTATTTATGTTATATATAGATGATCCTAAATCCTTAGTGTTGCAATGGTGATAGTGGTGTCACAAGTCTGAGCATTGAACTATTTTATTTTATTTGTCATTGACAATATAGGCTTATTTTGAGCTCAACTTTCAAATCGCTAGCAAAGTATCATATTCATAAAACTTTTAAATTATTAATTTATCTATTATTACTCAAAAACACGTACAGCAATCCCGTGAGCTTCGTTAGATAATATTTTTAATAAATAATTTGGGTTACACGTGCAATGCAGGTGTCCTGTCCAGAAATTAGTGTGAAAGGCCTTATAGTGTGAAATATTAAAAGTGTGAAACATCTTATAATTATTGTTTGAACTTTTTGCCCTTTGCTAAAAGTCTTTATTTTAGACAAAATTGTTTTTTCACTATTTTTTCCTAATATTTAAGAGTTAAAAATTATTTAAATATATTTATAAAAAATCGTTTCTTATTAGAAGTCATCAGAATTAATGACAACTAATATGTTTTTCATTAGTTTAAGAATTTTAAATCAACTAAATTTGATTTTAAGAAGATTTGAAAAATCTAAAAATAAGTATAAAAACGTTAGAATAAGAAAAATTTAAGAAGTATCAAATTTTTTAAAGTTTTAAGTACGTAATAAGAATGTAATCAATGATTTTGTAAGGATATGAGTTTAAAAACAAAGAAAAATTTGAATATAGAAAAAAAGAAAAAAACAATCATACCACAGATATGGTTCAAATTGATACGTCTCTCTTACCCTCTGACAGCAAAAAAAGGAGGTACTGCATAGCAAACGCAAAAGTGATGATCCATATGCGCTTATACTAAAATATATGTTTAGGATTACATTATTATATTTAAGTATGAGTGATCTTTGAAAAGTGATTTATACTTTTTACACTTCATTAAAATCTCTGAAATAATAAAATTATTTAATTTGAATATATATATATATATATGTGTGTGTGTGTGTGTGTGTCACGCACGCGCTCGCGCGTTTATACTAGAATATATGATTAGGGTTACATTATTATATTTAAGTGTGGAGATCTTTGAAAAGTGATTTATACTTTTACACTTCATTAAAATCTCTAGAATAGATAAAATTATTTAATTTGAAATAATCAAACGTTATACGTGCGAGACATATGCGGTTAAATTATTATATATATAGATAGATAGATAGATAGATAGATAGATAGATAATGTTAGGATGTACTCTAACCTTTATGATTTTATCTAGCTCTGTCCGTATAAATTTGTGCTCATATCAAGCAGTGCAAGAGACTCATCGAAACGTGATATCCGTTAAAGAATATCAGGTTAAAATGTCCTTTAAAGTTGCTCATTCAAGACTTCCTAATCCATCTTTACAAGTTACTCTGTAGATCTAGTATACCCTTTTGAATTCTCCTAGTTACAATTTAGTTTGTCCCTTGTTAAAACAGTGGAGTAATTGTTTGTCCCTTGTTAAAACAGTAGAGTAATTATGACATAAAATTCGAATACGTAACACTAGTACCAGGGTAAATGTCTTCTGGCCAAACTTCGAGTGTAGTTATTTGAAAGCATATTCAGTCTAATCAAAGACGACAACCAAAATAAGGGATCTTAATAAGTTTATTTTGTAATTCAGGTAAATGCATTTAGAAATTAGAATAATTCTGCAAGTCAAATTCATAAACATTGGATATGAATTTTTTATAACAATAATTCACATTGAGATATATTTTAGTGGATAGTTACAGTCTTACAGATAAAGTTTAGACACCAATTTTAGATATATACTCTTGACCATATATGTTTTCTCTCTACCATATCATAAATGTGGGGATTAAAGTTAGATTTTATTGTGGAAATCATGATACGAGGAATAAATCATACGAGATTATTTAATGACAGCCAATTAGGAGAAGTGTGACATCCAAATAACATCAAGTCGTTGGATCTCAATTTTTTGACAAAAAGCCGCCTGATAGAGGCAGAAGCGGGAGCCACCGAAGCTATCTGCGTCGAGTGTTTCAGTTGAAAGGGAAAGAGAGACAACTCAAATGTCAGCACAGAAATAAAAAGAGTCGTGCTTCAAAGTGAAGTATTCTTTTATTTAAAGTTTCATTTATTTAAAGATAGTTTTGAAATATTATAAAATCTTTTCATGTTTCTAAGCTTCATGTCTAGACAAATTACATCACATAAATTGGGAAGAAGTCCCCTTAAATTTGTTATCTATGCTAGCTTAGGTTCATTAACATAATTCTTGACTTATATTGACTTAGTAAGTATTACTTATAGAAAAGAGTCAGAGAATAAAGGTAAATATCCCGTGCTGATAACCTGGTTAATTAATTAGTTTTATAAATTGAGAATTGAGATAATGAACCCAATACTTTTTTATTTCTACTGACGAAAAGCCAAAATAAATGGTGAAAATTAATTGACCAAACCAAAATCCCCGCGTAAGCTGAGGAAATGACGTCACTAAATAGCTCACCAATTTAGTTTCTCCACCGAGCCATGAAACATATGGCGTACACTTTCTTTACGCTCATTTGGACTTCCGGCTTGAACTTCAAGAATTTCAACACGCTTCTATTGAACTCTTAGACCATTTTTGAAAATTTTGACAAATGTCACCGGCCCCTACACATTTTCATTCATATATATATACTAACTGTTTTTAATCATTTTCCCTCCAATGGTCTTTTCGATTAAAGTTATCTCTTTCTTTATTAGGGTCCACTGTAATATTATTATACCGCGTAATAACATTAATCCATGGAGAACGGCGGCCCTAGTCAGCCAAAGTACAAAGGAATTCGGTTGAGGAAATGGGGGAAATGGGTTTCGGAAGTTAGATTGCCTAATAGTCGGGAGAGGATTTGGCTCGGCTCGTATGATACCGCTGAGAAAGCCGCAAGGGCTTTTGATGCGGCGCAGTTCTGCCTCCGCGGGCCGAAAGCCAAGTTTAACTTTCCTGATAGTCCGCCGGACATATCTCTATCCGACCGACAAAGGCTTTCGCCTGCGGAGATACAGGCTATTGCAGCTAGGTTTGCGAATGATGATCACTCGCACTCCCAGTCGTCATCAGTAGTACAGGAGATACGGCCACTACCGTCACATGGACATGATTATGAGGGCAATATGTCAAATATTAATTCCCACGTGATTAATATGGAGAAAGATGAAATGTCACTATCATCAACTACTTGTGATGGTCCAGTGGTCCAAATGGACACTAATAATAATAGTACTGCTACTGCGGCTATGGCCTGGGCTTCTTTTGATATGTGGGAAGACTATCCACATCATGCTAGTGGGCCCCCACCTGATCTTTTTTGTGATCCACATTCATCATATGCTGGGACTAATTATGATTCTGGATATTATCCTGCAGGAGTACTGGATAGTTTGTCAAGTAATCTCTACTCACCACCACATTTTCCACAAAGAGTAACTCCTAATTATGATGATGATGATACTGGCAATGGTGGAGATGAACATTATCCTCAACAATCCTTCCTCTGGAACTTTTAACTAAAAATATGCAAGCCCTATAGTCTGCAGCATGTATGGCAAATATTAGTAATTGCTATATAGGCTAGCTGATTTTTATCCAATGCTAATATAGAATGGGGATATGTATGTATTGATCCTCTCTCCGGTTTTCTTATAGTAAGTAATATTTTTGCCGGAAAGAAGAGATATATAAGGTAGCCTCATGAGTACTTTTTAGAGTTCTGGGATTCATGCATGTTGCCAGCATTAATAATGAGCAGGCATGCGTATCAGTAATATCTTAGTTTTAGATAATGAATAAGTTGTTATTGCTAAGAAGAAATTGTGAGGAGTCATGTGTATGTCTATCGGTAATTAATCACCATGTTGATTGATCTTAAGCAGGTTTCACTGATGGCCAAACATACTTATTAACTACTGAAATAGCGAATGGTGGTTATTTTGTCGTGTATTTGTCTGTCATTTCTCTCTCTATATATCTATATCTATAATATATTAAAAGTATAAATACACTTAGAAAAGTGATTTGAACTTTTTGTCCTTCATTAAAAATTTTCACTTTACACAAAATCGTCTTCTCACTATTTTTATATTTAAAAACTAATAATTTAATTATTTTTTCTGATTTGGAACTTTAACACCTACTAAACTATAAATTAATTTTTACCTTATTATAAATTATTTTTTACCTTATTTAAAATATATATAATTTAGAACTTTCACCTTATTTAAAATACTAGTTTAGCTGCACGTGCCTCGCACGTGTAACTTTTGATTATTTAAAATTAAACAATTTTATCTATTACGAAGGTTTTAAATGAAGTGCAAAAAGTTCAAAACAGGTATTTTATTGTAAACACATATATATATGAGAAAAATAATTCCGTTGTTAGATTCGAACATACAAGAATATCAAACCTAAAATCAAAATCCACAAACAAAACAGATGTGATAATGCATAATGTGTTAAATTTAAAATCACTCCCAAGCTAAAGAAAAAATAATAAGTCACGGCAACCAATAAAAAAAAAAAACTCAATAAAAAGAGAGGGAATATAACATACTAACCTGGAGGATGACAATTACAATGGTTGAAGAAAACATAAAATACAAGCGTGGGATAGGACAATATATATTAATATAAAAATATGTTGAAAATTAAACCTATATAAATTACAAAACAAATAGGAGTCCTAATTTAAGAAAAAAAATTACCATATTTTAAAGTCCTAATCCATTATCATATTTTAAAGTCCTAACCCATATATTCTAGGATTCAAAATTATATATATAATTAAATAATAATTGGGAAAAAAAAAGTGAAAAGACGATTTTGTCTATTGTAAAGTGTTTTAATGAAGGGCAAAAAGTTCAAATCACTTGTGTAAGGGTCTTCACACTTTTAATATATTATAGATTATAGATATAGATATGTAATTTAGGACTTTCAAACCAACTAATATAGTGTATTAATTTTTTTTCCTTATTTAAAGACTACTTTATCATTCCGTTATTGAATACAAATTTGCTTATTTATGCTAGGATTTTGTTTCTATTTTTTTAATACTATTAATACTACTTACATGACCATACATATTGTAATATATTAACATACTTTAACTCTTTACTGCATGTGGGTTGTGGCTTCCCTTTAGGTTTAGGATTCTATCATCACCAATATAATGTTAATATTTATTGCTCTGTAGGTAGTTTATTACTATTATAAGGTTAGAATTTCTTTTATCAAGTACCAGCTAATTAATATTTATCTATGTTGTGGTTTTTTTTTTTGTTTACCTTACTATAAATTATTTTTTACCTTATTTAAAATATATGTAATTTAGGACTTTCACCTTATTTAAAATATATGTAATTTAGAACTTTCAAATCAACTAATATAGTGTATTAATTTTTTTTCTTATTTAAGGACTCTTTATTTATTTAGAGCAAGAGAATGTCGCATTAAATTTTTTTTTATCAGAGTTTAAATAATATAGGCTATTGATTCTACAATGTGACAAGGATTCGTGACTATGATTAGAGTTGTTCTTGGGTGAAGGCACATATTTGTATCTATTTTAATAATCCGTGATTGTTCTTCGCTGCAATTTGTGAAGACATGGTCGTTTATTGCACAGAGTTAAAGTTTAACCGTAAGTTTTTCTAGATTTGAATTGACTTGTGACTAATTAATATTTTATTATTATTTTTTCAAGATGGTCATTTGTTTTTGTTTAAAAGATTGATTCGGTGAGTTGAGAATCTCAGAATTTGCTTGATTGCTTGTTTTTTATTATAGATATTTTAGTTGTGTGTGCATTATGATAAACGAATTAACTAGGTAAATCTTTTGTTTGTTGTAAACGATAGACGAATTAACTAGGTAAATCTTTTGTTTGTTGTAAACGAAATAAATAGTACATAGCAGGAGTCGAGAAGTGAAACGTTTCCTCTATATATCGTTGTCATTCAAATTTTAACTATTAATCATTTATGTACTGCATATTTATTCCTTGTTCTAAGACGTAAGACCAAAGGTCAATTATGGGAAACAATAAGTTGCTTTAGATAAAATTATTCATTTAACGTAGTACCTCGAATGGTTAATACTTTTATGATCAAATAGTATTATCAAAGGTGTAAGAGGAAGAGATTTGGAGTAACATATAAAGTTGTTGTTATGTAATTAAGAGGTCTCAAACAGGGTAAACCTACGTGATTGACATTTTCGTATGATTTGTGTTTGTCTTTTAAGTTATTATTTTGACGGAGATATGAGTTTTGAGTTTCTTTTTATAGTTTGAGTCGAAAATTTATTGGAAATAGTCTTTCTACCTTTTGAGGTAGGGGTAAGGTCTACTAGCTCGAAATCCTACTTTATAGGATTATATTGAATATATTGTTGTGTTTTTATCTCGAATGTCAATCTTGAACTCAAAAATCTATATATTGTATTATTATGTTCTTTATCTGAAGAATTGCGTCTTAATTAAATAGCCATAACTATGTCAAAAAGCTCTTCATAATGAAGAATCTCAAAAGGAAGCTAAAAAAACAAAGGGAGGTTGAGTTGTAAATTTTTCTATATGTAACTTGTATTACATGATTTAAAAAAATAAAAAATATCACCAATAAATAACATCAAAATAAAATGTAAAATTTTCGTGCATCAAAACAGATTTAGGAGTCCTTATAGTTTGTTAAATAACTACTACCAAACAATATTTTAATGTTAACTAAAGTTGAGGGTAAAATATGAAAAAAATAATTATTTTTTCTTCATATGTAAAAAATAACAAGTATTCCTTTGTCCAATAATATTTTTTCACTATACTAAAAGTAAATATCTAATAATACTTGTTTAGTTTAAAACATTAATGGACAATTTAGTATTTTCTACCCATTTTTTTCTTACTATTAAATATTATATTCATTACTCAATGCATTTTTCAACGCAATAAATTTATTATATTCAAAGGGAGATATAATGAAATTGTTCCTATTATTTATTATATTTTAACATTATACCTTATTTATCTACTTTCAATGCTTCTGTCGTTTTATCTTGACATTTTTTTTTATTGCACTAAATATGGCAATAAAGGACATGTAATTTACACTTTTAAAGCCATATATATATATATATATATATATATATATATATATATATATATATAATTTTTAAATACTTGTCCTTTTTGTTATGTATATTTATTTAGTAAAATTTTAACTAGAAATCGAGTAATTTGATTAAATTATCCTATTTATTATTCATTTTAATTTAATATAGTGCTTGTCCCTTTTGCACCACATTAATGTCCCTCCATATTTTATGATAAAGAGCAAAGGTAAAAAAAACTAATGATATCTTAGTTTTCTAAAATGACAAGTGCTTCTATATTCTTTTTGAGTTGACATGATACAACTTCGTACAATCATTAAAAAAATAAAATTAAAAGTATAATTTGACTCATATACTCCTTATTAATCTTTGCCTATTATGTGTCTATTAATTATAGAATAATTAATATTAAGGACAAACTTGAAAAAAAATTAATTCTTTCTTGATTTTTTAAATTGATCAGTATTTGAAAACAACTATTTTCAGTTTACATGACAACTAAAAAGAAACAAAATACGTATTATGAATCGTCTTTTTTAGTAACGAAGACAATATTTAGGAACAAAAGGAGTATTAAATGACACGAAGGTCGTTAGCAAATTAAAGGTGCTCGAAAAACTGTGATATTTAGTTGACAAAGAGGTGATAATTCTTTTTTATTCATATTATCTTTTGCGTTATATTTTAAAAGTGTTATACTTAATAATATAACGAATACATGTCAATTTATTTTTTATGCATTTATTATTATTAATGTTATATACATGTGCAACGCACGTATACTAAATTAGTATATATAATATATACAACAAATACTGTGATTTATCTCTCTTCGCTGCATGGTATCATGAAGTTACTCGATCCGGTTCTGTACTACATGCATGCAAGTTATAAATAAATCTCTGTCTTTGTGCTTGTTTACATCGAGAGACAAGTCATTGGAATTTGGATATTTCCTCCATTTCAATTTATTTGTCCTACTTTAATTTATGTTTTAATTCATTTCAGAAAAATATATTTTTCTTTTAAATTTTTTTAATTTTAACTTTTAACCTGACATATTTAAGATCATAATAATATAAAATAACAATTTGGTACATGAACCCACTGTCTTTCTTTGTGCATGGCTCTCACTTTAAATAATTATGTTTACTTATTAAATCTTCAAATTCAAAGACAAGCTCTAAGCGAAAACTATTAAGCTCACCTGAACCCCATATTATACTATAACTATACCCCTGAATATTACTTAAATAAAGTGATCAAAATAGGATAGGACGTGAAATGTTTTTTGCTTGGAACTTCTTTTATTTCGGTTCACTTTTTGTAAAACTAGATTTTTAGAAAATGATTGTCTTTCTATGGGCGTGCAAATTATTTATTATTGAAGCATATTTTGGGGTCAAGCAACACTTAAGTTACTTTCTTCAGTGCAGAGCCAGTGGATACCTTCCCCCAGAAAATTATATTTATACATACAAAGGTCAAAATTATTTTTAATTTATATATATATATATATATATATCCTTACTGAAAATTATTACTCTGCTACTATACTTTCTGATAACCTGCCTTTAAATTATTTTCTGTTACTCGAAACTATCTCATCCTCTTTCAAATTATATGTGTTACTTTACTTTTAAATATATTTCATAAAGTCAAGTGTATGTATTTTGCAAATTTTTTATTTATGTCTTCATTTTAGCAGTGTACTGACACTTTCTTTTAAGAACATATAAAATAACATGTTTAAAATTACAAGAAGCACATAGTACCTTTTAATATGTCAACACTTTTTTAATTAACTTGAAATCACAAGATTTAAAATCATTAATGAAATTGTTATATTTCATGGTCAACCAAATGAAGACATATTAAATGAAACAGAAAAAGTATATATATATATATATATATATATATATATATATATATATATATTACCCTTATTTATAAGTGAACAAGATGAGGACCAACACAACATCTCCTACTTGTACTAAAAGTAGTATAAGTTGTACATTGTATTTGCCTTTGTTTTATTGGTGCATGAACACGTGTTTCATTTTTGCTTCAGTTGATGCACCACTTTTGCAATATCACCACCATTCTCATCTCCTTTAGAATTCTTTCAGATTTCTTTCTCCTCCTTTGCTAAGTTTCATAAATCTTTTCTCTTAGTTGAGTGATTCTATTGTCTTTGTACTTTTGTAGATTCATTCTAGTGGTTGAACTCTGCACATTCTTTGCCATTTTCAAAAGTTAGGTTTGATCGAGCAATTAATGTTCCTAACTTGGCAATGAGGAGATGACGGAATATTCAATCTAATCGAAAATTGATGAACATAAAAGTACTATGGTGAGGCTCTAGAGTTTCCTCTTTGTCTGTTGATTTTATTTTCATTTCTGTTGGAACCTTGAAGTTTTGATGAAAGACAATATGAATGAAACAAGTTGATATACCTGTTTCACTGATCCGACAAGTTCAAGAGTGCAGTCTACGGTATAAATAATTAAAAATCAGAATGAGTTAATTCAGTGCAACTGAAAACTTCAACTTATTGATCGCGTGAGAAATAGAACAAGTTGAATTTGATTCAAAAACTTGATGATAAGGGAAAACAAGTTGAGTTGAAAAAAGAGTCCTATGTGAAGAAAGAGTTTCACTTTTGAGCATATCCTTAAGATTCCTATGTGTAGAAGGAGAAAGATTTTGAAAATTAAAGAAGTCTATGCAAAACGTACAATTTGAAGGACTCTTTGGAGAGTTGGAGTTTGACTACAACACTAAGGAGACAAGAGTTGGAATTGAAGAAGAAGTCTCACTTGAAGTAGAACTCTATGCAATGAGAGTTCTGATTGAAGGGGGAGTTTGAAATAAAGAATGACTCTTTGAAGAGTTGTGCTTAAATAGAAGATGCATCAGTCAGAATAAACTACACACTTAAAAAGAAGAAAAGAACAATCGACAGATTGACTTCACGAAGTGCCACTCAATCACTGAAGAAATACATTGAAGAACCTGGTTCCAAGTATAGAATCTAGCTAAGAGTTTTAACATTGATTTTTAGAGTTGTTCATTGTGTTTGAAATATTGACGTAATATTAGTTCAGTGCGCTATAAACTGAAGTAGGAGCTAGTCATCGAGTTGGAAAAAACTCAGAGACTTTGGGAACGCATACCTTGGGAAGTGTGTATGTAGTTAGGAATTAGAGTTTATAATTCCTAGTCGTTGAGTTAAAGAAATTAAAGTTTATAATTCCTATTTGTTGGTTACAAGAGTTTTGTAATCAGTCGTTGTTGAGGCTCAGAGTTATTTAGTGAAGTTGGGGTTAAATCCTGCAGAGGTGCAGGTCGTGGTTTTTTATACCTTTTTAGCCCGGTGTTTTCCACGTAAAAATCGTTGTGTTTTTTACTTTCTGTTTTACTGCTTCCTTGGAACACGTCAGGCAACCCGTTTCATCGATAGAAAAATCTTACGTTAAAGTCACTGATCAGTAGGGCACGTACTCTAACAAGTGGTATCAAAATGAGGTTGTCTTAAAAAGAGCTAGAACCTAAGACAAAGATCAATATGATGAATTTTGCATCACCTACTGGTCACAGTGAAGGTTAATCCACTATTAGACCTCTACTCTTTGATGGTTCTCACTTCATTTGGTGGAAAACTAGGATGGAAATATCCATTCAAGGGGAAGACTACAAGTTATGGGGCAGGATCACTGATGGTCCTACTATTCCAATAAAGTTAGAAGATGGTGAACAGGCCAAAAAGGTAAGAAGTGAGTTTACCACTGATGACTTAGTGGCATTAAAGAAAAATGCTAAGGCTAAGAATATCTTAGTCTATGGACTAGGACTGGCTGAATACAACAGAGTGTCAAACTGTACCTCTGCTAAGCAAATCTGGGATGCACTGGTCAATGAATATGAGGGTACCTCTCAGGTAAGAAAATTCAGAATTCCTCTTCTCTTTACTAAATACGAAGCTTTTAAGATAAAGGAGAATGAAACCTTGCATGAAATGATGACAAGGCTTACTGCCTTAACAAATGAGTTGACTTCTTTGGGAAAAGTCATCACTGTTGAAAAACAAGTTGAAAAGGTGTTGAAGGTGCTACCAAAATCAAAATAGAATGTTAAAGTGACTGCTATTAGGGAGGCAAATAAGGATCTCACAGGTATGACACTAGATGAACTAGTAGGGAATCTGAGAACTTATGAAATGGAAATTGATGGAACTAAAAAGCTAGCAGCCCCTGAGGATACCTTAGCTCTGAAGGCATTCGACAATGATGAAGAAATTGAACTTGATGAAAAATAAGTTGCCTTTTTAACTAAGAACTTCAGCAAATTCTTCAAAAAAAAAGAAGGGAACAGGTAGCAAGAAATGGTCCAATAACATTCTAAATAGATGCTACAAGTATGGTAATATTGATCATCAGATCAGGGATTATCCTGTCTGGGAAATAGAATGGAGAAAGGAAAGGGCTGAAAAGGAATTGAAGAAAAAACAAAAAGAGGGAAGAATATGCAATGGTAGCAGCTTGGGGATCTGACTCAAATGATAATGAAGTTGATAAAACAACACTCATGGCTCTTGGAGATTCAGACTTGGAGGAAAAAAATGATGTTTCTGAGGTAAGTATACTTGAACTTAAAAAAAGTTGCATTTGTTTTCTAAAATAAAACTTATTTCCTTAACGAGTGATCTAATTGATGATTTCCAAGAAATAACTTCTGATAGGGATAAGTTATTCAACAATCTTGCAAGTCTCAAGTTTGATTTTATTGATCTAGAAACTTGTAAGAACACTGTTGAAAAGGAAAACTGCACTCTTAAGGAACAAGTTAGCAGACTTGATTCATCAAACCTGACCCTCAAATCTGAAATCTTGAAACTGACTCTTTCTGAAGAAAGAAAAAAGGTCAAAAGTGAGGAACAAGAAAAAATTGAGTCAGAATTGACTAAGATTAAACATGAATACTTTTGTGAAAAACAAAAGGTTAGTCAATTGAGTCAAGAAGTTTCTAAATTGAAACTTGATCTTGAAAAAGCTAATAGATGGATACATTCTTCAAGAATTATTCATAATTTATGTCAAAGAACTCACAATGAAAAGGCTGGGTTGGGCTTTTATAAAAGTTCTAATGCTATTAAAGATCTGTGTTATATTTGTGGTAACTAGGGGCATCCAGCCACTGAATGTCCAGTTGCAGCAAAAAGCAAATCAAGAAGCATAAGCCTGGCAAAAAAATCTGATTCAATGTTAGCACAAGCTAACAAGAAGGTCAAATATGGTCAAAGAAATAGGTCATATAACCTGTTGCCTCGATGGGCTAGAAGGAACCTCATACATTTTTTTTCTCATAAGAAAGGACCCAAGCTTGTCTGGGTTCCAAAGTTAACCCCTAATTTGTTTTGTAGGTGAGAGTGAAAGGAGGCAAGAAAAATTTGTACATGGATAAAGCTTGCTTAAGGTATAAGACTGGAAGCAAATAAAATTTCTTTCACTTACCACATTTAAAGGAGGAATGAATCTTTTGGAGATAGCAAAAAAAAAAAGAGGATGATAGTGAAACTGATGAGCATGTACAGGAACATGTTGTACCACCTGGTTCAACTGTTGTACAGACTGAGGTTATATTGACAAGGGGGAAAACAAATCAAGAAATTGATGCATCAATAACACCAACACAAGCTGATGATAATTTTGTTAGTAATTTATAAGAATTGGTGTTGTCACAAGAATCTTGAGATATCTCACAGTAATCAATGGCTTAAGACTATGGTATTCAAATGAAAGAAATAGGTTAGATTTGAGGATGATTAAAATTGCATGAACTCCCCTCAATGATTGACTAGAATAATTATTTTTCTTTTAAATCTTACTAGCTAAAATGTTATTCGATTCAGTCTTGCACATTTAGTTGTGTGTCCCAATTTCATATTTTTGAATCTTCTAACCTAATTTTGTATTAGATTGTGCAGAAAATAGGTATAAGCAAGCAATTGTGTCCACAAAGTTCTTCTTATCAGGTATGCTCTACACTGACATAAGCATAGGTTGTCTAAGTTGAAACAGTTGAGCACACATGTTCCATTCCTCACACTTTATCTCCCCTTGTCCTATGATGCTGATGAATTGGTTGGCCAAATTTTCTTTGACTCTTTCCAAATGATTGTGCACAAATGAGTAAATCCTACACCAGAAATTTCTTCTTCTCTCTTAACCAAAATATCAATTTTGTACCATGGATTTTCCAAACTTGATCAGCAATCACATACAACATATGTTTCTGAAGAATGAAAAGAGACATGCTCTCTCTTTTAGTTCCTAATTGGCTCAGATCTTTTAGGATTTCTCAGTTCAAGTTTAGGTTTGACTTTTCAAACAACAATGGATATTTTTGAACAGATGAATCATGCTACTCTACCTGGTTTAATAAGAAGGGCTAAAACTCATTGCAAAAAAAATGATAAGAAAAATGATTTAGCTGAGATAAATTCTGAACTAGAAGCTGCATCTGTCAGTCATGAAGTGGAATAAGTGGTCCTTCAGTCTAGGATCATGACTTTGAATCTTGACCTTGATTGAGAAAGGGATAAAAATGTTGAAGTCATTCGTCAATTGACACAGTTGATAACACGTGTTCCACCTTCCTCATCAGCTCCTCACTATTCGTATCCTTAGCCATGTCCCACTTTTATACCATATTTTTTATTAATGCTCAGTTATTTTGCTTTGTTCAGTACTAGCTTAGGTTAATATGAAACATACTCTGGCAGTTAAATGGAATGGTTATCTTTGCTAAATTGACTCATATTTTTGCTCTCTTTAATACATTACTATGTTGGCTAAAGTCTTTGTCTGATTATTTTGGTGATAGCTTCAGTGGCCATGAATAGTATAACAAATCACTTTGGCTAGTATATAATTGCATTGAAATAGTTTTCGATGATGCCAAAAGGGGGAAGATAAGAGGGTTGTGCAATGTTTATAACCCATTGACTAATTTATTTCATTCTACTGTTTTATACTTTAGTGCCTACAGGTGAAGATATTTGAATGCCCAAAGACAAGAGGTTTGTCATCATAAAAAAGGGGAAATTTATTGAAACCTTGAAGTTTTGATGAATGATAATATGAATGAAATAAGTTGATATTCGTGTTCCACTGATCCAACAAGTTCAAGAGTGCAGTCTTCGGTATAAATAATTAAAAATCAGAATGAGTTAATTCAGTGCAACTGGAAACTTCAACTTACTGATCACGTGTAAAATATAACAAGTTGAATTTGATTCAAACACTTGATGATAAGGTAAAGCAAGTTGAGTTGAAAAAGGAGTCCTATGTGAAGAAGGAGTTTCACTTCTGAGCATATCCTTAAGAGTCCTATGTGTAGAAGGAGAAAGATTCTGAAAATTGAAGAAGTCTATACAAAACGTACAATTTGAAGGACTCTTTGGAGAGTTGGAGTTTGACTACAACACTAAGGAGACAAGAGTTGGAATTGAAGAAGGATTCTCACTTGAAGTAGAACTCTATGCAATAAGAGTTTTGATTGAAGGGGAGTTTGAAATAAAGAATGACTCTTTGAAGAATTGTGCTTAAATAGAAGATGCATCAGTCAGAATAAACTACGCACTTAAAAAGAAGAAAAGAACAATCAACAGATTGACTTCACGAAGTGCCACTCAATCACTGAAGAAACACATTGAAGAACCTGGTTCTAAGTATAGAATCTAGCGAAGAGTTTTAGCATTGATTTTTAGAGTTGTTCATTGTGTTTGAAATATTGATGTAATATTAGTTTCAGTGTGCTATAAACTAAACTAGGAGCTAATCTTCGAGTTGGAAAAAACTCAGAGACTTTGGGTACGCATACCTTGGGAGATGTGTATGTAGTTAGGAATTAGAGTTTATAATTTCTAGTCGTTGAGTTAAAGGAATTAGATTTTGTAATTCCTATTTGTTGGTTACAAGAGTTTTGTAATCAGTCGTTGTTAAGGCTCAGAATTATTTAGTGAAGTTGGGTTAAATTCTATAGAGGTGCAGGTCGTGTTTTTTTACACCTTTTTGAGCCGGGTGTTTTCCACGTAAAAATCATTGTGTTCTTTACTTTCTGTTTTACTGCTTCCGTGGAACACGTCAGACAACCCATTTCATCGATAGGAAACTCTTACGTTTAAGTCACTGATCAGTAGGGCACGTACTCTAACAGTTTCAGTTAGTGTTTTGGGTAGTTTAATTTATTCACATCTCAACTTTTTTCTTTGTTCATGTTTTATTGATTGATCTTGTACATGCACTTAGCTATTTGTTCAAATACTTCTATGAAATATTTCTGCTCTTTTGCGCAAGCTGTTATATTTGCACAAGCTAATTAGTAATGAAAAGCGAAGAAATTCTATGTTACTATTCTTTTGTAGTTCTTCTTATAAGAACTGTTTCCGTTGGACAACCTCCATCTTTTAATCCAATCACAGTGAAGTATTTGAACATTGAGGATTCGTAGTCTCTTAATTTTGACAGAGAAAAAGTTGATTTCATCTGCGTAACAAAATTTTAAGAAGTCATTCTTACTTTCACAATACAAGTGGTACAACAAAAATGAAGTTTGTATAAATAGATATAGCAAATAACACACATAGTTTGGGATGAAAAGTATGATTTTTTAGTAAAGGATGATCAAATGCGGGTTATTGATAGAAATCTACACAATCATAATATCTCCATATTCGATCTACAAAATGATTATATATAGTTTGTTATCAATTTATTAGAAATATCAACAATAATAAATAATCTTTTTCTGTATAAAAACTAAAAAAGATATAGTTGGGGAGAAAAATAGGTACTAACCTCAATAGTTTTAACTGCTGGCTTATTTAAAAGTTGTCATTGTCGGTCCAATGCTTCATTCCTTTACCTGTGATATAAATAATGTGGAAGAATTCTTTGTCTCTTCTTTGTTTCATGTGTCAGCATGGTTGTATTGATTAATAAGAATACAGAAAGTTCGTACATTTCAAGACTTCCGCGACATGACACAGGATGAAGGTGCAGATCTGTTGACTCATGACATCGTTACCATACATGCTTGGGTCACTATTTTTTGCAAGAATACAGTGTAGTAGTGGCTTTATACACGCCTTTCCACATTGTCTGTATTTTCCTTTTGACAAAGAGGACACCTTAATTATTCACAATTGTCATTTTCGCTCCTATAATTACGTTGGAATTCTGTGCAGCCCATCTCTATTAACTCCTCCAATTTTTATGACACATGAACATGGAAGATGCGGTCACAAGTTGATGGATTGAAGGGGGCACAGTTCACTGATCAAATGCTTCCTGCTGAAGCTCTCATACTCAATAACTTTGGCTACAGGGTAAAAGATCAAGACACATTAACCGAACTCCGAATATTTGATAAAAAAGATACGCATTTGAAGCTTAATCTTTTTCTTTGAAGCTTGGGTTTTATACCTCGCCCCTGCACTGGTTAAGGACTGTTGAGTTTTATGAGCTTTTCAATTTCACACAAGGTTTCTCCAGACAATCTATTTGTGCTAATCTTCTTCTTTAGGATGATTAATATACTTGATGTCAATTTGAAGATTAAAATGATCACTCTTTTATGTTGAAATGGTAGAGGCTCGACACTTTCAGCTATTTATTCGGCACTAGGAGTTTGTACTTGATTGATTGATTATGTGTTGCTTATAGTTGTGTAAAAGGTTCCATTATAATATGGGGCTTAAGACATATTGTTTGCATTTTCACTTCCAGCAGTATTGCAATTTGCCTATAATCTTCTCTTCTCCAAAGATGTGAAATATTTGGTTAACTAATTGCCCCTTCTCACTATATCATGTGAATGTTATTGCTATTTGGTGCAGGTAGCTTAACTGCCTTACCCATCATTGAAATACAAACTGAGGACATATCAACCTATATTCCCATCGGTGTGATCCCTGTTACTGATGGCCAAAATTATTTGCAAACAGAGCTCTTTTGGATAAGCTCTGAACCATAAATTACTCTCTCAGGTAATTTTATAATACATGGCTAAGTTTTTCTTCTGCATTTTATCCTACAAGTAATTCATCTTTCATTGGCTCATGATCTTTGTAGGAAAATGTAAAACTATTAAAGCTAAGTATAATCGAGGAAGTTTCTAAAACTAAGATTGAAATTGCTTAGTGGGAAGGTTGTAGACTGTGAATAGATGACTACAAACTTGGATCAAATTTCATCTTGCTTTCCAATATTTTATATTTGGAGAAGTATGAATTGAGAACCCAATTTGACAAAAAGGTTTACAACACCCCTTTATGTGAGCAGGTGTGTATATCAGTCATATTCCATTTCAATTCTCCTTATCTATGTGAAATGACTAAGCAACAAGTCGAGAACTATATATCAAGATCACAATGTTTCATATAATAAATGTGGCATAGGTTTCATTCGACGTATCAATCTAAGTTGGTGCATAACATCTATTCTCTTTTGTGCCCTTCCGTTACACCATTTTTTGTGTCCAAAAGCGCAGTTAAAAATTGGTGTTATACATATGGCATTGTTGTGTTTGTACCCACTCTGGCCAAAAGTTGGCTGCTTGCTTACCAAAATTGAAGGCTTCTTAACTTGAGAGTAACAAAGATGGTCTAATAAGACATTACAATATTCTCTATCACCAGAATTCTTTGAAAAATGCTCTGAATTACAAGCTTCAAGTGATGCACTGATATATATATATATATATGTATGTATTTCAGAGAAAACCTTTGCTCAGGTATGTCTAAGTTATGTCTAAGCTGCAGAAATGTCTAAAGTAATTGATAACCAGAGTCTGCTTTAGAGTTTCAAATGTATTACACTATCAGAAATGTCGGAGGACCATTACTCTTTGAGTGCAGCACATGAAAAGGCATTGAAATCATTTATTAGTAAGAGTTATTATTTTGTTTTCTTGCTAGAATATTTTTAGGTTGATAGCATATGGAGATGGATCTATTTACATGTTCTCACTTCTCAAGGTTGACATTAAAATATTTTTTAGGACAATTACATAAGAATATTAATTAGGTGATTTTACTTTCATGTAGACCCAACCACTAAAAAGTCTACCGGTAACAGCTATGGAGTCAACCAATATGTTGATATTCACATTTGGTACAAGTATGATGAGAAGCATAGCAACACCTATACATGACCCTTAAGGTTGGTTTCTTTTCATTGTCTTTGCCGGATCTCCATATTTCAGTTGATTGATTCAAGAGGTGCACATCATAATTTTTTTTGTACTCCGTGTTCATATTATTAAATCAGTATAAAACATGCCTGTACAGACCTGTTTTCTCCATAATGTGCTCACTCATTTTCATTCCTGTAATTGCAGATAAAATTCTTAAAAAGATCGGTGAAGGTTAGTCTAAATTTTCTTTTCCTGATTTACTATTTAATACTCCATCCGCTTCAAAAAGAATGACCTACTTTTCTTTTTAGTCTGTTTAAAAAAGAATGATCCCTTTCCTTTTTTGTCAATACTTTAATTTTAACTTTCCACATGGCATGTTTTAGGACCACAAGATTAAAGGGTATTTTGGTATATTTGACACAACTTTAATTTAAGGTCACAAGATTCAAAAGTCTCTTTATTTTCCTAAACTTTGTGCCAAGTCAAAGTAGGTCATTCTTTTTGAAACGGAGGGAGTATCACTTTTGGTTGGCCATGAATTTTTTTTTTCAATGTTTTATAATTCACCAGGTACCTTTGGTCAAGTTCTAGAATATTGGGACAGAGAGCAGAAGGAATTTATTGCCATCAAAATTATCCTAAGTATTAAGAAGTATCGTGAAGTAGCAATGGTAGAAGTTGATGTGCTTCAGTTACTAGGGAGATATGATAGGAGTGGAAGCCAGTATGTCTTTTCTATATTGAATATACTGGCTCTTCATATAAATGCAAGTTTGAGTGTGATGGTTAAAGAAGTTCCCTCTTTGCAGTTGTGTACAATTACAGAACTGGTTTGATTATCGTAATCATATTTTCTTAGTAAGTACATTACTGATTTGTGGTAACCTGATATCCCCAGCTTTGCTAATTCTATGGGGACTTAAATGTTGCAATGAATTTAATAGTTTTAACAGGTATTTGAGAAGTTGTGATCATCACAAATGAGTTACAACTTACGAGTTGTTAGAGTATGAGTCCTACTGATTGCCTATCTGTGAAACAAGTAAGTATACGTGGCTCACAGAAGTAAAAACTAAACACAGTAATTTTTATGTGGAAAACACCCGGCTTAAAACGGTGTAAAAAACCATGACTTGTACCTCTACAGTATTTAACCCCAATCTTCACTATAACTTTGAGCCTCAACAATCAACACAATTACAAGATTTCTTGTAAACAAGGAATTAAAACTTCTAACTCCTATTACTACAAAAACACAAATCTTCCCAAGATAAGTGTTCCCAAGTATTCGAGTTCCCTAACTTGAAGACATGATTCCTAACTCAGTTTATAGAATACTGAGACTAGAACAATTTACTCATTACAACTCAAGAACCTTCCGATTACAAGTAGTCTAAAACATACTAAGTAAGAACTAGGTTCTTCTTCAAGTTGGTGAACAATTTTGTTGATTGTTGATTTTCTTATCTGTGCATGAGCGAGTTATTTGAATGCAGCTTGTCGTCTATATATATGCACCCTCAGATGCAGTCCTTTTTCTTCTTTACTTGTATCTTCTGTAGGACTCTTTCAAGTAACTCACTCCTTGTTGTAACCATCTCACCTTCTTTTAAATTGAGTAGGACTCTTTTGCTTTATCCTTCTGCCTTGTAGACTTCTTGATCTACTCAAACTCTAACTACTCCAATTATCTTCATATAGCCGTGTTAAAATCCTTTGCTTATCCATGTGTTGACAGTTTTATGTAATAATATGCACTCCATATGTCCGAAGCAGTTTCACTTGTATGGACCAGTTTTGCACAACATGTTTCATTCATCTGTCTATCATCAAAACTTCTCATGCTCTAACAAATTCCCACTTTTTGATGATGACAAACTTATCAGCACAGTATTACAAAGAACCTGACATACTCAATAAAAAATTAAATAAAAGGATCACAGTAGAATGAAACAGGTTAGATCAGTTGAGTTATAAGCATTGTATAATCTTACTTCCCCCTTTTGACATCATCGAAAAGATGAGCCAATAAGTGAAAAAATTGTGTAATAATCCATGGCCACTGGGGCAATCACTAAAACAAGCAAGAGTCAGAGCAAGAGATAGCTAAGCATCGAATTAAACAGAAGTAGATCAAGTGAGGAAAAAAAATCATTTCATGCACAAAAACAGATACAATTATCATTATCCATTAAGAACAAAAAGAGAAACAAAGTGGACCAAAAAGCAGGAAAGAAAAGAAAAAAACTAAGGGATGAAGGAGGAGTTTATTTTGAGGAGGTAGAGGGGATAAAAGAGGTCAACGATCGAATGATAACAACATTTTCAGTTCTTTCCTTCTCCAAGGTGGCTATGAGGGAAGCAATTTGAGCTTTAAGAGCCTTTTTTTCATCTTCATGAATAGCCTTGGCAGCCTCCAATGCAGCCTGTGCAACCTCCAGCTCACCCTGCTTTGCCTCTAAGGCATTTTGCAATTTCTGCATAGGGTTGTCTGCACGTCTCATAGCAGCAGGTAACATAGCATGGTTCACTTGTCCAATCACATCCTTAGTTTTCTATAAGGACCACACCTTGACAGAGACACAAAAATCATCAAACACAGGGGCAAGCCAGAACTGATAGGGAAGAACATGACCATTTTTATCTTTGACGAGTACCCTTTGCATATGCTTAATGGTGAGTTGGGGAAGGTCTATTGGAATCTCAGAATCCATTAGTTCCATTAAGGTAAGATAAAAAAAGCTTGCAACTGTGTGCCTCTCCTGCCTGGGTAAGATCATTTTTTGGACCACATCAAAATACAACTGATAGAGAGAAGACATCTCATTTTTCAGCACCCTACAATGAGAAGGAAAGAGAGGATTTCCAGAAAATTTTCTGCAGATATCAAGGGCGGATGGAAGATTGTCAAGAGGAGGCCAAGATCCTTTGACATAGTGACCCCAACCTCTAGTAGGAACACTTAGAATTCTACCCAAATCAGCAGGATAAAGATTGATGAGTTTTCCATGAACAGAGGTTGAGATCATGTCCCCAATAGCAACTCCATGTGTATAAAATTCATACACTTCATCTTTTCCAAACCTTCTTTGATGATTACCTTGCAGAAGCAAGGATGACCACCCCTGAGCCCTCAATTTGGATACCAAAGTTTCCATATCAGGACCTCCAAAACCAGTGACAACCCTACTTCTAACCATCTTTCGTTTCTGAAAATGTTGAACATGGTCTGGCTGAGAAGATTTATCAGCAGGAGTATCAATAGTAATATCAATATCAAAATCATCAGGAGGCACAGAAAAAGCGTCAGGAAGATAGTCTGAATCTGAGTCTGATGAGACAGAAGGACCAGGTGTGGGGACCTATTTCTTCGGAAGTGACACAAATTTTGGAGAATCTTTAGAAGGAGTAGAGGTTTTTCCAGTAGAGACTTTGCCAGTAGAGACTTTGACAGTAGATTTTGAAGATGAGGAGGCCTTGGGAGTGGGAGGGGGGACATTTTACGAGAGAGATATGGTTTTGATGTTTTAGCTATGGTATGCTTCTGCTTCAGCTTTCTCTTGGAGCGAATGAGAATGTCAGGAGAGAAATCACATGGGGGAGGAGAAGCATTAGGCACAACTCGTTTCTTTTTACTTGCCCTAAGTGCCTCTTCCAAATAAGCACCTTTTTGTTGTTTTCTTCTCCGAGTATGTGGAGTTTGAGATGAAGTGATGATGGGAGAAGAGTGTTCACAAGTATCATCATCGACATCAATGGCGACAAATGAGGGTTTTTATTTCAGAGTCGATCTTGACCGTCTAGGAATAAGGTTAGAAATTGGAATATCATCTCGATCAAGGATTTGAAGAGGAGCTACTGATACTGGTAAGAGTTCTGGAAAGAGTGAGGGTTTGAAGGAAGAGTAGAGAAGGGGTGTGGTAAGGTCTTGAATAACAGGAAATTAGATAGGTTGAGAAGTATTTGGGGTTGGATAAGTGAGGGTAAATTGATGTTTGGATGGAGAATAAGTTGTGTATAAGGATTAATGTCAGATTTTATGGAAGAAGGAGGAGAAGAAGAAGATGTCATAGTATGGTGAATATTCAGATGTTGAAGGAGAAGTGGAGATAGGAGAGAAAATAAGAGGCATATTTAAGAAGAGTGAGAAGGAAGTTGAAGGATAAAGGGACTGTGAATTTGGAAAAACGTTCTGATGTAGAGGTTCAGTACGGATGGGAAAGGTCTGGAAGCCTTTTGAAGGAGATGACTGTTGGGTTTTGGCGGTTTTAATCATTATAGAAAGAACCATGTAGATGACCTGTTTCTCTTAATGCTACTATGGAAAACAATAATCATACCTGTGTTTGATTAGTCCATGACCACTCTGGCCTTGATGATCCATCTATCTAAAAATAACATATAGATATATCACATTGCTTTAAATCTTGGAATTAGAAAACACAACTAAATGTGTAAGACTGAATTAATCAACAATCACTCAGGCATAACATATTCTAGTCAATCATTGAAGGAGATTTATACAATTTTAATCATCCCCAATGCTAACCTATTTTTTTCAAAATGTTCCCTACTCAAAGTCTTAGTGAATATGTCAGCAATTTGTTCCTCAGTTGAACAAAACATAATTGATATATTTCCTTTTTCAACATTGTCTCGAAGGAAGTGATGACGGATATCAATATGCTTAGTTCTTTTATGTTGGACAGGATTTTTGGCTATGTTTATAGCACTTGTGTTATCATAAAAAATGGGAACACAACCTACATTTACCCCAAAATCCATAAGTTGTTGTTTGATCCATAACAATTGAGCACAACATGACCCAACAACAACGTATTCAGCCTCAGCAGTAGACAAAGCTACTGAATTTTGCTTCTTTATGGACCAGGTAATCAAACATGATCCTAAGAAGTGTGCCATACCTGTAGTTCTTTTCCTGTCCACCAAATATCCTGCATAATCAGCATCAGAGTATCCTACCAAATTAAAGTTACTACCTTTGGGATACCACAACCCAAGATCACTAGTTCCTTTCAAATATCTGAAGATTCTTTTTACAAACTTCAGATGGGATTCTTTTGGATTTGCTTGAAACCTTGCACACAGTCCTACACTAAACACAATGCCAGGTCTGCTTGCTGTGAGATACAATAAGGACCCTATCATACCTCTATACAGTTTTTGTTCTACATCAGAACCTGTTTCATCCAAATCAAGTTTTGTAGCAGTGGCAATGAGAGTACTTATTTCTTTAGTTTCCTCCATGGAGAATTTCTTGAGAAGCTCTTTGATATACTTTTGTTGATGGATCATTGTTCCTGATGCTGACTGTTTTATTTGAAGACCCAGGAAGTAATTCAACTCCCCCATCATGCTCATTTCAAACTCATAACTCATGAGTTTAGCAAAGTCATGAGTCATATTCATGTTGGTTGAGCCAAAAATAATGTCATCCACATACACCTGCACAACTAACAAATCCTTTCTATTAGTTTTTAAGAAAAAGGTATTGTCAATTTTACCTCTGGTGTGTCCATGCTCCAACATAAACTTTGATAATCTCTCATACTAGGCCCTTGGTGCTTGTTTCAACCCATACAAGGCCTTATCCATCTTGTACACATGATCTGGAAACTCTCTGCTTTCAAATCCTGGAGGTTGCTTCACATAAACCTCTTCTTTGAGAATTCCATTTAGGAATGCACTCTTCACATCAATCTGGTACAAAATAAACTCCATGTAAGAGGAAAAAACAACCAGCAATCTTATGACTTCAAGTCTTGCTACAGGAGCAAAAGTCTCATCAAAGTCAATTCCTTCTTCTTGGTTGTATCCTTGAACCACCAGTCTTGCCTTATTTCTTGTGACTGTTCCATGCTCATCAACTTTATTTTTGTACACCCATTTGGTCCCAATGACTGATCTATCTTTTGGAAGAGAAACTAAATGCTATACTTTGCTTCTCTCAAACTGATTCAATTCATCCTGCATGACTATGATCCAATCAACATCAAGCAATGCTTCACTTACTTTCTTTGGCTCTATTTCTGACATGAATACCTTGAATGCACACATACTTCTCAATCTAGATCTTGCGGTGATTCCAAAAGTGAGATCAGTAAGTACATTCTCAATGGGGTGCGAACCTTGATACTTGTATACTTTTGGGATCAAGCCTAGTGAGCTTCTTGAATCCCTGCTAATGTTCTGATGTGAAGCATTTGATGGCTCAGTTCCCCCTAACACTGTGCCTTCAGCTTCAGTTCCCCCTGTGAAAGTGCCTCCAAGTTTGACTATTTCAGTCGATGGAACATGTTGTGTAACCTGTTCCTCAGTGTCGCTTTCTTCCTGCAGGTTAGTCTTAACACAAAACTCATCAAAAATCATATGCATGCTTTCTTCAACGCAATTAGTTCTGTTGTTTAAAACTCTGTAAGCCTTACTATGAAGTGAATAACCTAAAAAGATTCCCTCATCACTTTTGGCATCAAATTTTTCCAAATTATCCTTACCATTATTATGTATGAAACATTTGCAACCAAAAGTTCTAAAGTTAGAAATGTTAGGCTTTCTACCTTTTAGTAATTCATAGGGAGTCTTTTCTAACAAGGGTCTGATTATGCATCTGTTTGTGATATATGCTGCAGTACTTATTGCCTCAGCCCATAGTTTTTTGGCAACATTTATTGCAAGAATCATTGTTCTAGCCATATCTTCCAAGGTTCTGTTTTTCCTTTCCACCACTCCATTTTGTTGTGGAGTTCTAGGAGCTGAGAAGTTATGATCTATTCCATTTGATGAACAAAAATCTAAGAATTTTGCATTCTCAAATTCTGTTCCATGGTCAAACCTTATAGAAACTAATGAAGTGCCCAGTTTCTTTTCTATTTTCTTAATGAAGATTTCAAAGACATCAAAGGCATCTTCTTTAGAGGCTAGAAACAAAATCCAGGTGAACGTAGAATAATCATCAACAATTACAAAAATGTACCTTTTTCCACCTCTGCTTTGTTGTCTCATTAGTCCACACAAGTCCATATGAACCAGGTCAAGACATTTGGTAGTGCTAACATGGTTCTTTGACTTAAAAGAGGATTTTACCTGCTTCCCCCTTACACATGCACTACATAAATTTTCTTCCTTAAACTTGGTCTTGGGTAGTCCCAATACCATGTCTTTAGAGGAAAATATGTTCAGTTGTTTTAATCTTTCATGTCCAAGTGTTCTGTACCAAAGGAGGGGATCAGTTTCTATTGCACTTAGACAAGTCAACTCAGGTCCTGGTATTGCCATTATGTCTGCTTTGTATACATTCCTATATCTCCTTGCAGTAAGCACAATTTCTTTGGTGTCCATCCTTTTGACTTTAACACCTGTAGCAGTGAAAATTACTTTATTACCTTTGTCACACAATTGTGAAATGCTTAGCAGGTCATGCTTCAGTCTTTCCACAGGATAAACATCCTCCAAAGCTTTTGACTCAGATGAGCCAATTTTTCCAACTCCAGTTATGATTCCCCTTTTTCCATTTCCAAAAGAGATTCCCCCACCATTTATTTTGGGGAGTGAAAGGAACTTTTGCTTGTCACCAGTCATATGTCTTGAGCAAGCACTATCTAGGTACCAGTGCCTTTTGTTTCCCTTCACATTTTCCTGCACAAGAAATCAATGGTTAGACTTAGGAACCCAGAGAATCTTGGGTCCTATTTTGTTAGTAAAAGGATGAATTAAATTCCTTCTAGTCCAAGCAGGAAACAAGTAGACTGACTTGTTTCTCAGACTAATTTTAGTGCTTGTTTTCTTTGTTTGAGAAAGTTTGGTTGCCAGGTTCAGACTTCGATATCTGCTTTTAGCAGCCATAGAACATTCAGTAGTAGGATTTCCAAGATTGCCACAAATATAGCATAAGTCTTGAAGATTAGTAGCTTCTTTATAAAAACCCAAGCCTGCTTTTTCATTGTAATTTCTTTTACCAAGCTGATGAACAATTCTTGAAGAATTTGTCCATCTGTTTGACTTTTCTAGATCCAATTTTAATCTTGCTATCTCTTGACTCATCTTATCCATCTTTTCAGTCAAGTCATAGCATTCTTGTTTGTACTTAGTTAACTCAAGTTCAGCATTTTCTTGTTCTTTACTTATGGCCTTTTCCCCATGGTCAGTGAGAGTCGATTTAAGGATTTCAGACTTAAGATCATTATTTGAGAACTCAAGCAGTGTAATTTGTTCCTTGAGAGTGCAATTTTGTTTGTCAACATTTTGCTTGCAAACTTTCAAGTCAATGAAATCAAATTGAAGACTTGCAAGACTGTTGAGCAATTCATCCCTATCAGAAGTTAATTCTTGGAAATTTTTAATTAAATCACCTATCAAGGAAACAAGTTTAGTTTTAGAAAAAAGATGCAGTTTTTCTTTTAGTTCAAGTAAACTTACCTCAGAAGCATTATCTTCTTCCTCAATGTCTGAGTCTCCAAAATCCATAAATGTTGTCTCATCAACTCCATCATCATCATTATCAGAGTCAGATCCCCATGCAACTATCATGGCATGTTCTTCCTTTTCCTTCCTCCTGGCCTTTTGTTCCTTTTCAACTCTTTCCTTCCTCCATTGTATTTCCCAGAGAGGACATTCTCTGATATGATGATCAGTCTTCCTACACTTGTAACATCCATTTAGGTTGTCATTGGAACGCTTCTTGCTACCTGTTCCTTTCTTCTTCTTAAAAAACTTGCTGAAGTTTTTTGTTATGAAGGCAATTTATTCCTTATCCAGTTCAATCTCTTCATCACTATCAGAAGTCTTCAAGGCCAAGATTTTTTTAGAAGCCTTCTGTTCCTTAATGCCATCAACTTCTATTTGATAGGTTCTTAAATTCCCTACTAGTTCATCCAAAGTCATACCTGTGAGATCCTTATTTGCTTCCCTGATTGCAGTGACTTTAACATTCTATTTTGACTTTGGTAGCACCCTCAGAACCTTCTCTACTTGTTCTTCTTCAGTGATGACTTTTACCAAGGAGGTTAACTCATTTGTTAGAGTAGTAAGTCTTGTCATCATATCATGCAAGGATTCATTTTCCTTCATCTTAAACGCTTCATATTCAGTAAAAAGGAGAGAGATCCTGAATTTCCTTACCTGAGAGGTACCTTCATAGGCATTTACAAAGGCATCCCATATTTTCATAGCAGTGGTACAGGTAGATATTCTATTGTATTCAGCAGGTCCTAGACCATAGACTAGGATATTCTTTGCCCTAGCATTTTTCTTTAAAGCCAAAAGATCATCAGCAGTGAACTCATGATAACGCCCAAACTACAGCTCTCGTAAGAGTGTAAGCGGTCGCTGTCAAATATAGAACCCAACTGGGTTGGGTGTCGAATCCCATAGGGAATACTTGGTCACTAAGTGTTGCAATTATTAATAGACTGTTGATCAAAAATTCCACGGAAAAGGGGGATTGGGTTTGGCGTGAATTAATACTATGGAAGTGACAACAGAATGCTTGATTTAGTAAGATTTAATCACAGAGAAAAATAAGTTAGGGTTATGTCCACCTTATGAATTCTACGTATCTATTAACTATGAGTAATGCAGGATTCAGACATGCATGCACTTATAGAGATTCGTATTCTACTGGTAAATCCTAGTGTCTCTCGACCATCAAGGATTATCTCACTTTAACTCTCTCGAGCTTAAAGCGTATAACTAATGGTACAAACTCTCCAAGAGTTAATCCAGTTACGGCACTAACGTGTAAATAGGGGTTGGTAGCCCTATTTCCTTGTCACACTCTCTTTTCCAAATATGTAACTTTTCTCTCGAACAAGTTAATGCTATAATGGTGTATTCTATATGTTTGCAACCACAAGAATGTAATTAAGATGAAGAGAGTAATGATATAAGTAGCATAAGTATCAAGAATTCACAAACTCATAGTAATAGATAGTATATCATAAGGCTTCCATAACCCTAACAGAGAAGTTTAGCTACTCATGATTACAACGGAGATCACAATAAACATCATCATCGTACCAAAGCTCAAAGAATCTCCCGTTGAAGATGGGTGTGGCGTCAAACTAAGTTGACATTTTTGCCCTCTAGACGTTTCCCCCAAGTTAGCATTTTTTTCTCAGTTAAAACTTATAGAATCTGTAAACTGAATAATACTAGAAAGTCAAATGAATAATGAAAGTATCTATCAATTCATGAATAATGAAAAGCATGAATGCTGAAAAATTCAGCAAAATAGGGTTTTTATAACATCCTTGTCCTATTCCTACTAAGTTACTGCTGATCCCCAAGTCTTTAGAAATACTATTTTTGCCCGGGACAAGTTCTCCATGCATCACTTTCAGTCCATAAGCTTCCAAAAGCTGCCTTCCCTCTTATGTGAAGTTTCCCTTGCTACCAAAAGGTCCACAAAGTGCTGAAATCTTCATCATTAATACCTGAAAACATGCTAATCACGTTGGTTAGCTCACTTACAGGAAAATGGACTAAAAATGCAGGAATTATATATTTTGTCCTTAAAACTTAGCTAAAATATGGGTAAATTATGGTGCTTTAGGCGTGTAAATACGCCTATCATCAACACCCCACACTTAAAGCTTTGTTCGTCCTTGAACAAAATATTACGTCCATGCAATCATCTACTTAGAATATCACAACAACAACATAAAATGTTCAACAAGACAGACACGACAATTATTTACAAAGAGTAGTTTTCTTGTTCACTACTAGAAACAATTCAACCTCCAACATAGACTTGTGATGATGGTTAATTCGTATCCACAAGTTAAGTCACAAAGAATCATATAACACTACCCAACAATCATCAACCATGTGTGTCTCATACAAGATATCACCCATAATCACTCATAAGTTTTGCATTTTTCGAAACATGGGTACAAGATTCTCCTTGCTCTCACTCTCACAAAGAATTCATATGTTGCAACTGATGACCATAGGCTTGCCCTTAGTGTAATTCTCCACTAATATTAGAATGCTAAGCTTAGGATCAAGTAGGTCTTTACAGGTTGTAATGTAGGCTAAGGGACAGGTAGGACTATTTTGGCCAGAAATAGTGACTATGTTCCCTAAGCGCTTTAATACACTACATTATGCCATTAACACTCTCTTTTAAACAACCCTTCTACCTTTCTTTTCATCTAACACCCCTTTTCACCTATTTTGTTATTCAATTATAAACACAAAGATGAGAATATACAACTTATTTTTTATTTTTTTTTATTTTTCTATTTCTGTTTTTTTTCTTTTTTTTTATAAAACACCTCTATGATAGCCACTCCTTTTCACAATAATTTCAAGTACCAATACACTCTGAGGCATCACTCTCACCCAATTTCCTCTTATTTTGTCACATGACTCTACAATTTAAAGTGCTTAGGAATTTGGATCAAATTATGGTCTTGAAAAAAAAATGGATTAGGCTACATATGAGGCTGTCAAAGAAAATAGCTAAAGGCTCAAAGGGGGTTAACTAGGATAATGTCCACAGGTAGGTAAAAAGAAGGTAAACAATCACAGGCGGCCAAAGAAATGCCTAAATCATCTCCTAAACTCACACTCTTTATTTCGCTTTACACACACACCAAGCAAGTTCTAGTATCAGTCACAACACAGAATATACTATAACCTCACACATACAAGGCACATGGTCAACTTTATTAGGAGCAGTATAGACTCTTGACCCAACAGATGAATGAATTAAACCACACACTTATCACACAGTGAGTCACACTTAGAGCCTAAACGTCTCAATAGTAATGATGATTTTGGCACAAACTCTTGTCATAATACCATGCCGCCTATCAGAACAATTTCATGCAAAATCTAAAAAATCTAAAATTAAACTAACTAATTACGACTAATTAAAACAAACAAGAACTAGAATAAATGCAAATGCAGACAAAGAAGTGTAACATACAAATACCAGCACCCCACACTTAGATGGGACACACTGCCCTCAATGGAAAATAAATAAGAAAAACCTGATTAGTCGGACTCTTCCTCTATGTCTGGGGTCATACCCCCTGCATCAGAATCATCATCAGAGTCATCGTCATCAGAGTTCTCCTCCACGTCTGAGTCTGGCATTCGGCGATCGTCATCGGTTGGCACGTCATCATCAAGAGGTTCCTCAAAATATACACCTACTCCGCACATAGCCCTCGCATGCTCATTCACTGGGTAGTCATAATCCAACTGTTGGAGCTCTACAGCAGTTGGAACACGACCCCCGCTCATCATGGTGAACCTCGTCATGTCATATAAATAACGGAAGAAGCTTTCGTCACGAGCATGTCTTTCTGCAGTGGTCAGGTTGACGCCATGCATAGATTCAACATCTTTCACCTTTGTGAGGTCAACTTTCTTTAGGTTGTGTGGAAGCTTATGATCTGCAGGTTCCTCTTCGATGTCCTCCTTCCTCAATATCGCAGTCAACAGATCACCAAAGCTGAAGTGAGACCTCTTGTGCAGTCTAGCCTTACGCATTGAAGATCGAATAATCGCCCCAATGTTGATGGGGATGTTCATCATCAAAGCGTGCACCAAGTACACTCTATCACGTGTGATCTTTGTGTACTGTGTTCCTGGAATCAAGCAAGAGTTGACTATCCGCAACCATATCCGAGCTTCTCTGTTCAAAGAAGCATACAGGAAGGTATTGTGCCGACCGGTATCTATGTGACGACTCCAACGTGCCATTGATCTTGTTCCGCACAGTGTGTGTCTGATTGCCCTGTACGAAGGTCTGTTATAAATCTCCTTGAGCGGTGATGGATCTACAGATGGCAAACCCAGAAAAGAGTTGAAGAACTCTGCATTTAGTTGTAAGACTTGGTCCCGAATCTTTACTTCACTCCCTGTAGTCTTTGGGGACCAATTGGCATAGAATTCTCACGTTAGATCAAGATTGCACTCTCCCATATCTCAGAAAATAAAATCAAAATGTAGCATCATTATTTTACCCAAAATGCGAGGTTCTCTCTTTGCTAGGCTCTCTTTTTGTATTAACTCCACATGAACATATTTTTTCACTTTGTTGTTCTTGTACCACTCCTTTTCTTCCTCCTCTAGGACCCATTTTATCCCGAACATGCGGCGAGGTATTTGCAGCGAGGAGGATTCAGCTTGCTCTTTTCTTCCCTTTTTCGGACCTTTCTGTGAGGTGGATGCTTTTTCTTTTCCTGGTCGACTTTTTGGTGCCATTGTGCCTGAGATTAAAATAAAGTCATGTTAGCTTCATTTCGGTAGATACAATTGACAAACAAACAGTAGTGGAACCACCCCACACTTAATTTGTGGTGACAAACTAATTAAGTGAACGATGTCGATTACTCAGACTTCATCGCCATACATTTAGGTGTTATGTTCCAACAATATATTCAGTGCAGTCATACTTTTCATGTCATCTTCACTATCCTTTTCAACTCTATTTCATATAAACTTGACCATACTGTATGGTTCGGATTAATGCACTTTTGGAACAAGACTACTACGTAGAGATCGAATCAAGTTTATGGCATAGAAATAATCACAACATCTCATGCTTGTTTTCAATCATGATCTTTATCTCAATGAACGAGCCTTTCAAAACATTCCAACGTTCGACTTACATGATTATGTGATTAGCTTTACCATTTCAATTCCGCAAAAAGATGACAGTGTATAACAACCAAAATACAAATCGTAACAAAGTTTAGAACACCCATACGTATTCTTTCACTCAACTAGATGTATCAATACAAACCAACTACATTCAAATCGCCAACACTACTTCAAGATTTAACAAATCATTATAGGCGTAGTATTGTAATAACTACAGAATATAAAAGAAGTACTTAGTTGGTGATGGCCTCGGAAGATGATCTTGCAAGGTTAGAAGAGCAAAAAGAAATTTTTTGAGAGATTTGGAGAGTAAAGGCGGCGCCTAGGTTGAGCAAATAAGTGTGCTTTGTTCTAATGTTGAAGTTTTATTTATAGGACAAGGCTTGGGTCGGGTTTGACCCATTTAAAATTGGATTAGGAGACCAAAAAGTAAGCATAGGCGGCGCCTAATGCTTTGTCTATGCTTAGCATAGGCGGCGCCTTTTGCAAAGCCTAGTTGAGCATAGGCGGCACCTATGCTATGGCATTGTTAGGCATAGGCGGCGTCTATGGTATGGCATTGTAGATTCACAGATCAAAGGCAATGGCATAGGCGGCGCCTATGCTATGGCATTGTTGGGCATAGGCGGCGCCTATGCTATGACATTGTAGATTCAGAGAGCTTAGGCCATAGCATAGGCCTTGCCTTGTTCGTTGCCTAGATTTACATAGGCCTTGCCTTGTTCGTTGCCTAGATTTGCATAGGCAATGCCTAACAATAGCCTTTGTTTCTTCATTCCAAACTTGCCACCTTCAACATGACACAATTCCAAATTAAAATTTGGGCTAGATCTCCTCCTTTATACGTCCTACACCTACATTTACTCAAAAATAACAAAAATAATTAGAATGATGGGTTGCCTCCTACCAAGCGCCTTAGTTTTGGTCGTGGCTCGACTCTTCTTTTTGGATTTTTATTTAACAAAAACAAACTCTTAGTAAAACAAAACGATTAAAAATGATGGGTTGCCTCCTATCTAGCGCTTGATTTATTGTCGCGGCACGACATAGTTATCTCAATTACTTAGACTTTGTCGAGATAGATGGTGTCCATGCATTTTATCGAGTCAAGAGGACCGATATATGGCTTCACTCATTGGCCATTCACTTTAAAGACACCACCATCAATGCCTTCTAGCTCTACTACTCCAGACGAGTAGACTTGGCTAATTCTGAACGGACCAGACCATTTAGACTTTAACTTACCTGGAAATAGCTTTAGTCTGGAGTTGAAAAGAAGTACCATATCACCCTTCTGAAAGTTTCGTTGGATAATCCACCGATCATGGTACTTTTTCATCCGTTCTTTGTAGAGGTCTGCCCTTTCATACGCATGTAGACGGAATTCATCCATCTCATTCAGCTGCTCCAATCTCAGATTAATTGCATCATCCCAAGTCAGGTTAAGCCTCTTTAACGCCCACAAGGCTTTATGCTCGAGCTCAATCGGCAAGTGACAAGCCTTCCCATAAACTAATTGGTATGGGGACATGCCAATTGGTGTCTTGAATGCAGTTCTATAAGCCCATAATGCATCGTCCAGCTTCCGAGACCAATCCTTCCTACTAGCATTTACAGTCTTAGCAAGGATTAGCTTGATCTCCCGATTAGAAACCTCTACCTGCCCACTAGTTTGTGGGTGGTAAGGTGTATCTACCTTGTGTTGCTTGACCCCATATTTCACCAACACGGCTCTAAACAGCTTGTTGCAAAAGTGTGATCCTCCATCGCTTATGATAGTACGTGGTACCCCATAACGAGAGAAGATATTTCTCTTTAAAAATGTTACAACATGCTTGCCTTCATTATTAGCCAGCGCTACTTCTTCGACCCATTTGGATACATAGTCCACAACAACTAGGATATATTTCATCCCAAACGAACTTACGAATGGGCCCATGAAATCAATACCCCATACATCAAACAGCTCTACTTCAAGAATTTTAGACATGGGCATCTCATGGTGCTTCGAGATAGAGCCTTGCCTCTGACACTGATCACATCTTCTCACAAAATCGTAAGAATCCTTGAATAATGAAGGCCAATAATAGACGCTTTGCAATACCTTCCTAGCTGTCCGATCACCTGCATGGTGACCTCCAACTTGGGAAGCATGACTTGCTTCCAAGATGCTAGGGACCTCCACATCAGAGATGCATCGCCTAATAACACCATCATCACATCATCGAAAAAGATACGGTTCATCCCAGAAGTAGTGTTTCACATCATGCATGAACTTTCTCTTTTGATGAAATGAGAGATTCTCAGGCATCACTTTACTTACAACGTAGTTCGCAAAGTCTACATACCACGGTAAGTCTTCCACCATAGCGGCTAGGATCTCTTCGTCGGGAAATGCATCATCAATCTCAAGGTCGGGTTGCGCTATGTGCGCACTCTCAAGTCTAGATAGATGATCAGCTACTTGGTTTTCGCAACCTTTTCTATCCTTTACCTCGAAATCAAATTCTTGAAGCAATACCACCCACCGAATTAACCTTGGCTTAGCATCCTTCTTTGCCATTAAATATCTCAGAGCCGCATGATCTGTATGAACCACTACTTTGGTTCCCAACAAGTAAGCACAAAACTTTTCGAAAGCATAAACAACTGCTAGAAGCTTTTGTTCTGTGACGGTATAGTTCTTCTGGGCTCCATTCAAGGCCTTGCTCGCATAGTATATTGGATGAAATAGCCTTTCTCTTTTCTGACCAAGTACAACACCCAAAGCTACCCCACTTGCATCACACATCACTTCAAACGGTAGAGACCAATCGGGTGCTACGATAATAGGAGCTTCAACTAGCTTCCCTTTGAGGCATTCAAATGCCTTCAAGCAATCTTCACCGAAGTCGAACTTTGCATCCTTCTCCAAGAGTTTGCATAATGGACTAGCAATCTTGGAGAAGTCTTTGATAAACCTTCGATAAAAACCTGCATGACCAAGGAAACTACGCACTCCCTTTACAGAAATTAGAGGTGGTAGTTTCTCGATAACTTCAATTTTGGCTCGATCAACCTCAATTCCTCTTTCAGAGACTTTGTGCCCAAGAACAATGCCTTCCTTAACCATAAAATGGCACTTCTCCTAGTTTAGCACCAAGTTGAACTCAACACATCTCTGTAACGCCATACTCAGATTCGCCAATCACGATTCAAATGATTCACCCACAACTGAAAAATCGTCCATGAACACCTCCAAGGTGTCTTCAACCATATTCGAAAAAATGGACATCATACAACGCTGAAAAGTGGCAGGTGCGTTACATAACCCAAATGACATACATTTGAAGGCAAACGTACCATATGGGCATGTAAAAGTGGTCTTCTCTTGATCCTCAGGAGCAATGCAAATCTGATTATAACCGGAATAACCATCTAAGAAACAAAACCATCCCTTCCCTGCCAATCGATCAAGCATTTGGTCTATGAATGGCATTGGGAAGTGATCTTTAAGCGTTGACGAATTCAGCTTCCGGTAGTCCATACACACTCTCCACCCTGTGACAAGTCTGAGTGGAATCAGCTCATTCTTTTCATTCGCAACTACCGTCATGCCCCCTTTCTTGGGCACACACTGTACCGGACTTACCCACTTACTGTCGGAGATTGGATACACTACCCCAACATCTAACCACTTAATAATTTCTTTCTTCACCACCTCCTGCATGGGTGGATTCAAACGTCGTTGATGCTCAATGGTAGGCACACAATTTTCCTCAAGCTGAATCTTGTGCATACATATCCCAGGAGGGATACCAATAATATCAGTAATAGTCCACCCGATGGCTCTCTTGTATCTCCTCAAAACAGAAATAAGAGCCGCAACCTGTTGCTCACCTAAATCAGCCGCAACAATAACCGGAAGTGTATCACCACTTCCCAAAAATGCATATTTCAGGTGACTGGGAAGCTCCTTCAATTCTAGCACTGGTGGTTCTTCAATGGATGGCTTTGCTGGTGGTAAAGGGCGATTTTTAAGATCCAGATCCAGCTTTTTAGGAGCATGAGAATATGAGCCAATTCCTGTTAGAGCACAAATAGTTTCTTCATACTCTTCAACATCCTCACGCTCAAAATTCATAAGCACAGCAGCCAATGGATCAATAATAAGCTGCTTCTCTACAGATAATTCTTTCTCATCATCATAATAAACATCAGCTACAGAGAACACATTCATATTTTTGGGTTGCTTCATTGATTTGCATACATCAAAATGGACCACTTCGTCATTCATTCGAAATAAAAGCTCATTAGCTCTTAGATCAATAAGCACACTTCCTGTTGCAAGGAAAGGACACCCCAAGATTATGGGAACTTCAGAATCCACCTCGCAATCCAAAATAACAAAGTTTGCTTGAAAGATAAAGGTGGAAACCTTCACCAATACATCATATAAGATACCAACAGGTCGTTTTACCGACCTATCTGCCATCACGAGCCGCATATTGGTTGGTGTAGGATCACCCAACCCCAACTTTCTGTAAATAGATAGTGGCATCAAATTAATGCTAGCTCCCAAATCGCACAATGCCTTAGCAAAATCCAAAGATCCAACCGTGCAAGGAATAGTGAAAGCACCAGGATCTGCCTTCTTCTGAACTAGCGATCTTGTAGCGATTGCACTGCAATGATGACCATTATCTGCCAGCTCATAGCTTGCTGCCCACTTCTTTGTCAAAATTTCCTTCATGAATTTAGCGTATCCGGGCATCTGCTCTAGCGCCTCCACCAAAGGAACATTAATAGTCAGCTGCTTCAATATAGTCATGAATTTACTGAACCTGGTGTCATCGGCTTTCTTCTTCAGTCTCTGAGGAAAAGGTGGTGGTGGAAGGGGAATAGTTTTCTCTGCCACTTCTTTTTTATCTTGCTTCCGATTGTCGATATTTTCAGGTTGCAGACGTCTAGGGGTAACGTCAGGAACACTATCTTCAGCTTCTACGGCATTTTCATATTCTGCATCAATAACATTATCTGCTATATCATCAACCACCTGCTTGACTTTGGATGGATTTTCCAATGCTTTACCACTCCTGGTAGTAATAGCCATGCATGATCCATCATTCTTTGGGTTTTGCACAGTGTCTCTAGGTAAGGTGCCAGCCTTTCTTTGATTGAATGCCGCAGATAGTTGACTCAATTATTGCTCCAGCTGTTTTATCGCGGTAGAATGCGAATCAACCAATTGATTTATTGATGACAAATCATTCTTTACCTCAGTAATGCCTATATTGGTTGCCTCCACCCCTTTCAACAGCTTAGCTATCATATCATCCATGGACATCTTTCCAGAGCCAGACGCCACAGCCTCACGGTTTCCAGGAGGAACATACAAACCACTCCTGTCAGTCTTATTCTTCCAACCACCTTGATTGCGGTCCTTGTATCCAGATTTATCATAATAGTTCCGATCTTGGTTTCCTTGGGCATTGCCTCGAAAATCCCCCTGATTATTCAAGTAGTTCGCTTCTTCCTCAGAGTCGGATTCATCTCTTCCCTGTGATACAACGGCCTTAACCTTTTCGGTTTTCCCTGATAATAAGTGTTTGGTAAGAAGATCCAGCTGCATTTTCATGTGAGCCATATCTTGGTCACGTTCCTCTTGTCTACGCCTCTGCTCTACAGTCAAGCCAATAGATACGGTAGAGCTTGCTACCTCAGAATCCCTGGTATGCCAAGCTCTACTCTGCTTTGTCATACGATCTAGCATATCACTTGCCTCAAGAAAAGTAAGGTCCATGAATGACCCACCTGCAGCATTATCAACCACTGGTTTTATCACCGAGTTCAAAGCCCTATATAATATTTCCATCAAGTGGATATTCGTCATCTGATGGTTTGGGCACCGCATAAGCTTCTTCTTGAACCTCTCCCATATTTCGTGGAGAGCTTCAGTTGGAAGCTGTCGAAAATTGCTGATTTCATCCCGTAGTTGGGCTCTCTTGGATGGCGGAAAGAATCTTTCTAGGAAAGCGTCTTTCAGTTGCCTCCAATTAGTAATAGAATCAGGAGTTAGCCCGTTCAGCCATAGAGTTGCCTCCCCAGACAGAGACAATGGAAATAAGCGCAGCCGAATTGCATTCTGCCCAACTCCTGGATTGTCAAATGACTTACATGTTGAAATAAAATTGACCAGATGCATATTCGGATCATCTCCTGCAAGTCCACCAAATAACCCCTTGAGCTGCAATAACTGAATCATGGTGCTAGTGATATTGAACTTAGCTCCGGGTGCCAAGAGTGGAGGAATAATAGCCCCTGTGGCACCAGCTCCATCTAGATCGTCATCATCATCATCAAAAGGAGCCTGCACAGCTCGACGGTTAGGTCTCATTCTAGCTTGACGTTCCCTCCTATGCATAGGTGCCGCCACTTCATCAGTACGCCTGGGATTCAGTAACTCATCATCACCCAGGTCCTCATCATCAGGATTTGTTGCTCGCCCTGGGTTATCAATATTCTGTTGATGTACTTGAGCATCTTCCAGTTCAGCTAGTCTAGCCTGCTCCTGTTGAGCCGCCCTTCTGTCAATGTCACGCTGTGCATCCATTCTGCCAATAAGTTGAGGTTTAGGATTTATGGGTAATAATGGCTGACCAGAACTATGAGTATTTGGCATGCACTCAGCAGAACCTGAATAAAACAAAAACAACAACTAAAAGTAAAATTCGAGAATCTTTGACCAAAGGGTCTAGTAACTATCACAAACTTAGTTGACAACCGTATTCCCCGGCAGCGGCGCCAAAATTTGATAACGCCCAAACTACAGCTCTCGTAAGAGTGTAAGCGGTCGCTGTCAAATATAGAACCCAACTGGGTTGGGTGTCGAATTCCACAGGGAATACTTGGTCACTAAGTGTTGCAATTATTAATAGACTGTTGATCGAAAATTCCACGGAAAAGGGGGGATTGGGTTTGGCGTGAATTAATACTATGGAAGTGACAACAGAATGCTTGATTTAGTAAGATTTAATCACAGAGAAAAATAAGTTAGGGTTATGTCCACCTTATGAATTCTACGTATCTATTAACTATGAGTAATGCAGGATTCAGACATGCATGCACTTATAGAGATTCGTATTCTACTGGTAAATCCTAGTGTCTCTCGACCATCAATGATTATCTCACTTTAACTCTCTCGAGCTTAAAGCATATAACTAATGGTACGAACTCTCCAAGAGTTAATCCAATTACGGCACTAACGTGTAAATAGGGGTTGGTAGCCCTATTTCCTTGTCACACTCTCTTTTCCAAACATGTAACTTTTCTCTCGAACAAGTTAATGCTATAATGGTGTATTCTATATGTTTGCAACCACAAGAATGTAATTAAGATGAAGAGAGTAATGATATAAGTAGCATAAGTATCAAGAATTCACAAACTCACAGTAATAGATAGTATATCATAAGGCTTACATAACCCTAACAGAGAAGTTTAGCTACTCATGATTACAACGGAGATCACAATAAACATCATCATCGTACCAAAGCTCAAAGAATCTCCCGTTGAAGATGGGTGTGGCGTCAAACTAGGTTGACATTTTTGCCCTCTAGACGTTTCCCCCAAGTTAGCGGTTTTTTCTCTGTTAAAACTTATAGAATCTGTAAACTGAATAATACTAGAAAGTCAAATGAATAATGAAAGTATCTATCAATTCGTGAATAATGAAAAGCATGAATGCTGAAAAATTCAGCAAAATAGGGTTTTTATAACATCCTTGTCCTATTTCTATTAAGTTACTGTTGATCCCCAAGTCTTTAGAAATACTATTTTTGCCCGGGACAAGTTCTCCATGCATCACTTTCAGTCCATAAGCTTCCAAAAGTTGCCTTCCTTCTTATGTGAAGTTTCCCTTGCTACCAAAAGGTCCACAAAGTGCTGAAATCTTCATCATTAATACCTGAAAACATGTTAATCACGTTGGTTAACTCACTTACAGGAAAATGGACTAAAAATGCAGGAATTATATATTTTGTCCTTAAAACTTAGCTAAAATATGAGTAAATTATGGTGCTTTAGGCGTGTAAATACGCCTATCATCAACTCACTCCTTATTTTCTTGACTTGCACACCATTTTCTGTCTTCATAGGGATAGTAGGACCTTCATTAATCCTATCCCATAATTCATAGTCTTCTCCTTGAATAAACATCTCCATCCTGGCTTTCTACCAGATGAAATGAGTACTATCAAAGAGTGGGGGTCTAGTAGTGGATTGACCTTCACTGTGACTAGTAGGAGGTGCGGAATTCATCATAATGATCTGATCTTAGGTTCCAACCTTATTTAAGATAACCCTCTATGATACCACTTGTTAGAGTATGATCCCTACTGATTGCCTATCTGTGGAACAAGTAAGTATACGTGGTTCACAGAAGTAAAAATTGAACACAGTAATTTTTACGTGAAAAACACCCGACTCAAAAAGGTGTAAAAAACCACGACCTGTACCTCTACAGGATTTAACCCCAATCTTCACTATAACTTTTAGCCTCAACAATCAACACAATTACAAGACTTCTTGTAAACAAGGAATTAAAACTTCTAACTCCTATTACTACAAAAACACAAATCTTCCTAAGATAAGTGTTCCCAAGTCTTTGAGTTCTCTAACTTGAAGACGTGATTCCTAACTCAGTTTATAGAATACTGAGACTAGAACAATTTACTCATTACAACTCAAGAACCTTTCGATTACAAGCAGTCTAAAACATACTAAGTAAGAACTAGGTTCTTCTTTAAGTTGGTGAACGATTTTGCTGATTGTTGATTTTCTTATCTGTGCATGAGCGAGTTATTTGAATGCAGCTTGTCGTCTATATATATGCTCCCTCAGATGCAATCCTTTTTCTTTTTTACTTATATCTTCTGTAGGACTCTTTCAAGCAACTCACTCCTTGTTGTAACTATCTCACCTTCTTCTAAATTGAGTAGGACTCTTTTTCTTTATCCTTCTGCCTTGTAGACTTCTTGATCTACTCAAACTCTAACTTCTCTAATTATCTTCATATAGCCGTGTGAACATCCTTTGCTTATCCATGTGTTGACAGCTTTATGTAATAATATGCACTCCATATGTCCGAAGCAGTTTCACTTGTATGGACCAGCTTTGCACAACATGTTTCATTCATCTGTCTATCATCAAAACTTCTCTTTCCTTAACACGAGTGTATACTAAATTTCACTGAAGTGCTAATTTCTTGGTTGTGCTATAATACTTTTGTTTAGTTTCCTTTATTTTAAGCTATGAAAGGTAGTGGTCGTTTTACTTAAGTAATATGTGTAAAGTAGAATTTCATGAAACTTTCTAGAGTAAAGCTAGCTCTTTCTATCGTAACATTCGGTACTGAGGTTGCTTTTACTCCAGTTGTACGACCAACAACTGCTAAATTTTATTTTTATTTGGTCATCTTTTTTTAGATAGTGGTAAGGTTTGGGTACTCTTTATTCTCCCCAAGTCTTACCTGTGGAATTCTACTTGATATGTTGTTGTATCTTCACACTGATTTCTAAACTTACTGCTGTTAAATTATACATTTTGGCACATCTGTTTCTTCTATTAACTGCTTTTGTACATGCATGTGAGGATTCGTGATCGTAGGTATTAACTTTAAGTCATCTAATTCCTACACATTTTTAAGGTTTCATGGATATACATATTTATCTTCATTTTTCTGTTTTTCTCTGTATTTTATGAATTAATAATAGTTTGATAAAATGCAGACAATGAGACAATCTTTTCCTCACATATCAATTATATCATAATTGTGTATGGGATCTTTTGAGTCTATCAGCTCCAACAAGGACTTCAGAACCAGTGTTGGCTTCAAGAAGAAAAAGAGATGTTGAAACTCTTCTCGGGACATATCTTTGTATCTAATATATCTGTGAATGTGTCATGTAGCATCTTTAGCAAGTATGTTAGTTCTGAACATTTCCTTACTTGGTCTATGTTGGCATATTAACTTTAATTTGACAATGTTAGCCCAAGATACATTTGTAAGCAAGATATACCCAATGCAATACTTATGTTATTCTATACAATTTATTATTCCATCTTTTTTCATGTAGTACTTTTCTGTTTTTTTTGTTCTTTACTACTATCCTTCTTGACCAAATACATCCAAACACTGATTATCGCTAGAAATACAAATGTTGGGCCCGTGCTCAAGCATGGGCCATGCCCACCTAGTATATATATATTTTCTAATATATAAAGAGTGAAGGAAAGCAGGAGGCGATCGTCATGCCTGCTTCCTCTGTGATTTTACTAGATCACCCTTAATTAATTATTATATGTCATTTACATATTAAGAAATTAATAATATTTAATAAAAATATAAAACAGACATTTATGACATGTTTGCTTCAGCTGCTTCAACCGTAATTTTAATATTTCATTCCTAATTAATTATTATAGGCTATTTAAGTATTAAAAAAATTAATAATATTAAATAAAAAGATAAAATAAATAAAAAATGTTAAACTAACTATTGATGTTTTAAATTATCTTGACATCTTTTATGAGGTCCGTCTAAATTGTTTTCACAACTATTTTTTATATTAATTTTGTTACATCACTTCTAATAAATTATTTCCTAATTAATTATTATATGTCATTTACGTATTAAGAAATTAATAATATTTAATAATCATTTATGATATGTCTGTTTCAATCGTAATTGTACTGTTTCATCTCTAATTAATTATGATGAGTCATCTAAGTATTAAAAAATAATATTTAATAAAAAGAATGAAATAAATAAAAAAATAAATAAATTTACTATTGATGTTTTAAATTAACTTGCCATCTTATATATGAGGTCCGCTTATATTTTTTTCACAACTATTTTTTGCAGTAATTTTGTTGTATCACTTCTAATAAGTTATTATGAGTCATTTAAGACATGTTTATTTCACGGCTTCAACCGTGATATTTGATTGACTTTCGAAAAAGTACTATAAAAATCACAATAATTAGAAACTTAAATTATTTTTAAAATATAATTGACTATCAACACTACAAAAGTCTGGACAAGGAGAGTATTATAAATTATACATGGCTAAAAGCTTAAAATAGTAAATTACAATATCAAACAATTATTATAAATTATAATAACTATCAACTTAAAATATCTAAAAAAATATTAATTATTAAAGTTTTATTTCTGTCACATAAATTGAGACTAAAAAATAACATATATTGGGCCCGTGTTAACACGGGCCTTTGATATCTAGTATTTGTAGCACCGGCCTTTAATATCACGGGCCTTTAATATCTAGTATTTGTAGCACGAACCTTTAATATCTAGTATATATATATATATATAGTTCATGTTGATTAACAAAAACTAAAATCTGTCTTTAATACGTACACTTTGTTAGAAGGAGTCGATAAGAATTTTGGTCAACATAAAATTAGTGGAACACATAGCATATATAGTATATATACTAAGTGCGCGGGTTGAAATTATAACAGTAAGCTATTAAAGAATTCCGACCAAAGGGACACATGTTTATAAATAGCAAGTAAACGTGTGCTTGAAAGATCATAATAGGCATGCAAGGAACTTTAAAATGTGGCATAATTGACCACTGATCAAAATTCCTCTCCGCGCCCGACTGTGAGGGGTAGTAGCCAAAGGGAAATTCGGAACATGCGGAAAAAAGAAAAACTGAAGGACCCCAATCAATTTGACATCAGCTCACTAAACAATAACATACTCCTTCCGTCTCAAAGAGAATAACCTATATTTTTATTATTATTATTATATTTTTAAAAAGAATGATCTTTTCTTTATTTTTATTTTTTTTAATTTTAATTTTTCACATGACATATTTAAAATTACAAGATTAAAAAATATTTTGATATATTTGACATATATTTAATTTAAAATTATAAAATTTAAAAATATTTTTTATTTACTTAAATTTCATATCATGTTAAAAGTCAATCATTCTTTTTGAAATGAGGAAGCATATGTATACTACACCATTTCAATTTAATTATTTGACTTAACGTAAAGTGTAAATAATAAAAAATATAATTAAACATGTGTTATTTAATTCAAAATATATAGAAAGTATCAAATGTCTCGTAATCACTTTAATATGTCAGAAAGTTAAAATTAACAAAACAGAAGCACTTTTAAAATTGTCTAATTAAAAAATAAATTGAAGCGGAGGAAATACTTGTTTGAGTCAATTCATATATTATATTTAAATAGGTTGATTGTATATAAAATTTTAAAACACATATATTTTTTAAAATTTGTGATTTGTTTCATGCGATACTCCCTCTGATCTTCATTGCGCATTTTTTAGGGTGCCAGAGTGAACCACCAGATAAAAAGTTAGTTATTTTTTTTTTTTGATTTAATTTATGTGACATATATTATATTTTTTATATTTAAATTATATAGATTTTGATTAATAATATAAAATATATTTTTCAGTGATATTTATATGAGAAAAATTATAATTAAATAATGTTTCATATAATTTTCAAATATTTAAATTTAATTTTAAAATATTAATTAATCTATATAATTTAAATTTAAAATAAAATTTAGTTAAATTAATTATCCAAAAATGAAAAGTGCCATCAATTGAGATAGAGGGAGTAGATTAAGTAGTTTGACTACATCACCCTTTACATCACCCTTTATTTTTGTCTTGAAAAATTACTCCTTTAGTATATCTTCCTACACTCCTCGAAAATGAAAATAAATAAATGAAAAAACTTTTACAAAATTGTTTGTATAATCTATCGTAGCAAGAGTTATTTTGAAAGAAAAAAGAAATAAAACTCATTTTTTTTAATTTTGAGAATGACACCTATTTTGGACTATGTAGTATAATTTATTGTAGCAAGAGTAATTTTGGGAAAAGAAGAAATGAACTCCTTCCTTAATTTTAAAAATAACACCTATTTTGGACTATATTTAAATGGTCTGAAAATGACTTATAAAGGACAGGAGGACATAATGTCTAAATAGCTAACGAATTTTGAAAGATCTAAGAGATACATATAACAATTATGTGGATATAAAAGTTTGTCGGTGAAGATAAATAAAAGGTTTAAATTATGCATTTCTAACTATGAAAAGCTATAATTATTTTCACATATTTTCTCTATCCATTTTTGCTCATCTAGTATTGGCTTAACACATTTCTTTAAGTAGCAATAAATAATATAACAATTTTATTATATCGCTTTTTGAATATGATAAATTTAATAATTTGAGAAATAATTATAATTAACAACAAGGATAAATTAGGAATTAAGGGGTCATTTAGTGGGAACAAGTTATTCTCGGATTAGTTATCCTAACATGTATATGAATAACTTATTCCATCACTATGATATAAATAGCGGGATAAATAATTCTGAGATTAATTAATACCTTCAATCAAACGTATGATAAAATAATCTTATATTTTATTCCAAAACTATTATATTTTATACCCAATACCAAATGACGTCCTAAAAAGGAAGCGGCTAAAGCACCACTTTAAGTCCTAAATATTAAAAGGCCCACAAATTTTTATCATCCTTGTTTGACTTTTATATTCCACTTCAAAATAAATTTGAAAATTATTTCATATGAATGAAACTATTTTGGTATATCGTCCATAAATATGCTATTTTATTTCAAATAACTATTTGCTTATCAAAATTAATTCTTTTTTCAAATCAACTTGATGAATAGAATTAAGAGTTTAAGGAAAAAACAGGTTTGAAAAATATTTTTCAAATTCTCTATTTCAAGCTACCATCCATAAATTTTTATTTTGTCACTTGAATTCATGTTCAAATATAACTTTAACTTTCAAGTAGCTTTTTCAAACTTCGACTTCAAATATTCTTTTCTAGAACTTTAATCTAATCATGACTTCATGGTTACTTAGAGGCAAAAAATTAAGAAGATTAGACAAATAAAATTTCAAAATAACCTTGAATATTTCATAAAACATATTAAATTTGGATGAGCAGATATGTGAATACCTCCATTTGTGGAAGCTTAGGTGGATAATGATGGTCATCAATGAGATACAAGATGTTTTAAATGTCTATGTTAACAAAAAAAATTGTTAAATAGATTTTAGACTTCTTTTTAATATTTGACTTTAGGCCACATAATTAGTAGGGCCGCCCTTACGTCCTAAGTGATGAATTATTTTTTATATTTTAAACTGAATAAGTAAAAATGAAAAATCATTTATAATATAGTAAACAAATTAAAATGAACCAAAAACTACAAATTCATCACTCATCTCGTGAGAAAAGTCCATGTAAGTTATTTCTATCTAGATTCTTAATTTATGGTATGGTCTTAATTGTTTGTTTGGAAAATCACAAAACAATATTCTCTTTATTGGAATAAAATGACAACAACATATCCCATAATGGCTCGTGTGGATGGACAGCTTAACAACTGACTGGCCGGTCACGACTCACAAACCCAAGTCCAGACTGGTCAACTCACAACATATAGACTTATATTATAATCACATACATGCATGCATATACATACGTACAGCTGATCCCAGTACGGATTGTATATGAGAAAGCTCATACTTGCTAGTTTCAAAATTGTCATCATTATACGAATATTCACATGAATGGGGAACGAGTTTTGGGTCAAGCTTAGAATGCTTGGTTCCTTTTTGTTGGTCAAATTAGAATGTTTAATTTGTTTGATAACAAGAAAACAAATTGAACAACTTTACTTTCAAACAAATGCTTCTCACTAAAACGTTAATGGTTTAATTTTCCGTCCTTCTACAGAAAATTGAAGGAAAGGTGTCATTTAAATCTTGAATAAAGGATTGGTGATATTGACCAACTTAAAGGGTCAAATCTTCACTATATAATTGTTCTAATTTTCTGTTAACTATTTCTATCTTATTTATTGAAAATATAGTTATTTCTGTTTTATTTATCGAAAATACGACTAGTTCTATTGTATCTTCAGTATTTTTTATATTTTCTAACTTTTGTGTAATTTTTTCACTTCCTTTTATCCAATCAGTTTTCTTTCTTATTTTATTATTAACTCGTTTTGCTCTTACTTTCTGTTTACATGGTGTTGTAATTTTAACATAATAAGGATTTATAAGAGTAGCTAGGTAGACATGGTATATAATTTACTCTATTCATGTAATATTTTTCAAATGTTTTTTCTAATATAATTTTTCTTATATCTGCAACATCTATATTTCTAAGTGCATACAAAATAAGTATCTTAAATTTATCTACCATCACATCAGATAAATAATTATTCATTTTCATAAAATTGCTTTTTTCAAAATATTTCCTTCAACCATGTTCATAACAAAATATGGTCCGACTTAAGTCATTAAAGCGAATGTGCTAGAATAACGGGACTCGAGGGGTGCCTTATACCTTCCCCTCGGTCAACAGAATTCCTTACCCGGTCTTTTATTTTCACAGACCTACAAAGAGTCATTTCCTTTTGACTGGGGATTCAATAAGGTAAATTGGAACTCCATAACTCAATTCCAAGTGCCGACTCTGTAAATTAAATAATTTCTATTCAAACCCGTCACTTTAACTGGAAAAACCCTTCGAGCCTCATGTGAAAAATGGGTATGACATGTATATAGTTAGATATTGTACACAATGTGTATGCATTAATTAATCTAGGCTCCATTCTATCATGTGTTACTTTATTTATTGATGGAAAATTCAAAAGAATACCGAAATCACCAGTTAAGCTATTTAAAGTTTCTACACCGACTGGTGAGCCTATTATAGTTAGAAAAGTCTATCATAATTGCATTGTAACTGTTTGTGATACATTGGTTGATCTTGTTGAGTTAGAAATGATTGATTTTGATGTTGATTAAAGCCCAAACTACACTTCAAATAGAAGATAAAATATTCGCTATCAAGTAAAGTAACCCAACTCAGGTTGGGATCGAACCCAAGGAAATACGTAGAATTACATCTCTCATTTGTTGGAGCTAACAGACAGTGTAGAAAGTAAATATGGGGTTTGTAGTAGTAATCTTGAACAAGTAACAAAACTTAATTTTGGTTGTAATCGGTCGGATATGAACACTAGGACTGTATTCCCCCCGTCTTCTCAACTCAGTAGGTTAATTGTTCTTTGTGAACAACCCCAATATCTTGCATGTAGAATTTGATAAGTTGTGTACCATAAACTATCTTTTGGACTCACTGAGAGATTTCACCCTTTACCTTTTGAGTCTCAGGATATTTCATTACTAACCCTTACCCTATGTCCCAGTTAACCATTCCCTTTTGATTCTCAAGTTTTTAGATGATAGATAATTGTCCTACATAGATGGTACTGATTATCCTAGATCAACCATTAATCTTCAAATTACTATTGTGATTATCTTTTACTAATCCCTACTCCTCTTGTGAAGTAAGTAGTGATATACTAGGAAGGATCTTAAAGTTTGCAACCACTAAGAAATCTTTTAAACAGAAGGTAACCACAATAGATGCAAGAATATCGGTTCATAACAACTTAGCATTTCCCCTACTTTGTCAATCTTCCAGGGTTCCCACAATCCTAGCTAAGGTCTTTAGTTTATCATTGTTGCGAAACGAACAAAGGAATTCATAATTGAAGTCATTTAAAAAATATCACAATAATAACTAAATAAAACCCAAAATCTACGCTTTTGCATTTAAATTTCTATAATCAATAACCATTCTACTTTTTCCTCTTTTTTGTTCACTATGTTTATTTACTATAAATGCTGGGCTATTATGTTTACTATTACTTTTTTGTATATATTGTTTTTCTAATAATTCATCTATATGCATTTTAAATTCTTTTAAATCATCAAAATTATATGTTAATGGTTTCTGGGTTATTATGCTATTTTTATCTATTAATTCAATTTTTATAATTGTTTTATGTCTTTCCCATCCTTTTAATGGATCTTCACTATATAATTGTTCTAATTTTCTCTTAATTATTTCTATCTTATTTATTGAAAATATAGTTATTTCTGTTTTATTTATCAAAAATACGACTAGTTCTATTGTATCTTCAGTATTTTTTTGGAGGGGGGTGTGGATTAGGTGCGTAGATTCAACTAGATAATAAATACGTAGGTATTTATTTTTATAATGAATATTATTGATTGGAATAATTTTCATTTTTATCTTCTTGACTTAAGATGTTTTATTAATTCATATTCTAAATTAGATATTATGGTGATTAAATTATCTAGTGTTTTAGGATCCTCGTTAGTAATATGTAATCTTTTGTATTCTAGGTATAAACTATATAGTTGAGTTTCTATTTCTTTTAATGATTTATTCTTTTCGTGAGATGTATTCATTAATTTGTGTATTTTATTATTTTATCCTATTGAAATTTCATGTACAATACCATGTATACTACAAATTTATCCTGTAGTAACTGCAGAGTTACAAATTTCTGTATAATAATTTATCCTATCTGTACTGTAGTATATATCTAATTCTAGATTTTCTATGTCATTTATTATCTTGTGTTGTTCTTCTCGTAGTGAGTTTTTTAAATTATGTAAACTATCACATGTACTTTTTTCTAATTTTTCTAAGGTTTTTTCTATCCATATTAACTTTTCTTTTAGATCTTCCATTATTTTTTTAATTCTGTTTCTGTAATTAATTTCATTATTTAGATTATCTTGGTTTTCCCTAGTTTTTCTAATATATTCTAACATCCACAGTCTTGATCTGAATAATATCCTTCTGGGTAAATGTCTTCGTATATTTGTTCTAACGCATTTATTATTTCAATTTCGTAGTTTATTACTTCTTCTAATATTATTTTCTTAATATCTATAATTTATATATCTTTAAGTATATATAAGATTAAAACTTTAAGGTAGTCTAAACGATCTATTTTCTAAAATTGATATTTTATAATTGTTTGTTTTAGCCTTAGTAGTTCTCGCATATTTTTATTAAGAGATTTTATATATATATATTTTTTTATTTTCCATGTATTTGTCTATATTTATTTTCATCTGTTTTTCTAGTAACTGTATGTTTCTCATATCTTTTTCTAAAAATTCTATGTAATTTATCATGCTAAGTATTTGTAAGAGTAGTTTGGTAGATATGGTAAATAATTTACTCTAGTCATGTAATATTTACCAAATGCTTTTTCTAATATGATTTTTCTTATATCTGCAACATCTATATTTCTAAGTGCATACAAAATAAGTATCTTAAATTTATCTACCATCACATCAGATAAATAATTATTCATTTTCATAAAATTGCTTTTTTCAAAATATTCCCTTCAACCATGTTCATAACAAAATATGGTCATCTTAGATTACTATATACTAGATTATTCTTAAATAACATGTTCTTCGGTCACTATTAGCATGGTAATCTGGATATTTTCCCTTAAACATCGCCTCTACTCTGGTTACTCCCCACCACGGCTTCTTGCCTTATTGGTTTCACCTTTAGGATGACATAGTTCTTAGGGATTTTTCTCCGTTTCCACTTTGCTAATAAACTTCTTAACATATTATTCTTCGAATAATTCTACTATAAAGTAACTAACATGAATTTATTTTATCATACCATGATTGTTGGGAATTATGAATTTAGCTATTCATAATCATAAATAGATATACCTGTTCGGGTAGGTTTGATATTTCTGAGCTTTGTTCCTCCATAGATTTTTCCATTGAAATAAATCTGTTTTTTAATTAACTGAGCAAAATATTTATTGTGGACTTGAGAAAGTATTTGCTTCAACACCTGAAGGCTTGCTTTGCAATGCCTTCTGCCTTCTTTATTTATAGAATGAAAGAAAGAACTTTACATTTGTTTACACGTTTTTTAAATGTCTACTAAATGCTTAAAAAAGAACTAAAAAGGTCAAAAAGCCTATAAGGCTAAAAAGCTAACTAGGGCCTAAAAAGTCTACAAAGTCCAAACTACATTTAATGCTTTACAATAATTTTAAAGACTTTTACGCACCTAATCCGCACCCCCCTCCAAATGGTATCAGAGCCCAGTTATTTAAAAAATACAAATGTAGTATACATGTTTAAATTTACGTGTTTATGAATCTAGATTGGATTTACTTGACAATAATTAATCAATATTAATTATGAGAAGACCATTTAAAAACAGAGAAGCTTTTAGAAAAATAAAAGAATCTTTAATTAGTAATTATTCAGAATATATAAGTCTAAATAAAATAACAAACTACAGAAGAAATACGAAAAATAGAAGAATCTAAAAATAGTAGGATTGCTGAATTAGAAAAAGAATTACAAATGTTAAAAGATATGTATGAAAAAAGACAGAAAGAAAAAGAAGAAAAAGATAAAGAACAAAAATTATTAAACGAGATAAATCAATTTAAAGAAAAACTAGAAATAGACAATAAAGAAATAAAAAACAAGGAATTAGAAATAAATAATATAGATGTTGAAGAAATAGATAATTATGATTCAGAAGATAGTGAACCATATACAGAAATATTAACAAATACAAAAAATTTAGAAATCAATGAAAAACAAGAAGTAATTAATGAAGAAAACTTAGAAAATATCAACACAGAAATAAATACTCTTGATAAAAAAGAAGATGAAAACATAATACCTAGAACATCAGAAATAAGGAAACCTACATATTATAAGAATAAGTTTAAAAGATATAATATAAAGAATGAATATGACAAATGGACACCAAAACAAATAGTTAATAAAAATTATAACTTTTTAGACTTAGATTGTGTAATAAATACAGAAAAAATGATACAATTATGGATATGATATATGAAAAAACAATTATTAGATAATAATATAAGTGTAATAGATGCACCAGAATATATAGAAAGAACACTAATAAGAACAGTGAAATTATGGTTTTTAAATCTAACTGAAAACAGTAAAAGAATATTAAGAACTGACAAACCTACAGAAGGAACAATATTAACAAAATTAACACCTATAGAATAATTAAAAAAATATGAAACAGCTATAAAAGACGAATTTAGTAGCATGACAACAACAGAAGAAGAACAAAATGAAGAGAAAGATATGAATAGGAATTTAATGTTAAAATTAGCAATATGTAATATGTGCTACATAGATGAATATACTTGCGCATTTAAAGAATATTATTATAAAGGAGCATATAATATAGAAGAAAGTAAAGAAATAAGAAAATTATATTTTAATAAATTACCTGAACCATTTAGTTCAAAAATAATAAAAAGTTGGGATGAAACAAAAATAGTAGATACTCTAGGAGCAAGAATAATTTTTTTACAACAATGGTATAGAAACCTATGTGAAAAATACAGAGAAGAAAATAGAAATGAAAAAAACATTAATAAGAAATTTAGCATGTTGCAAAGACAAGATAGCACCTCAATTTGGATGCGAAGAAAGATATTATAAGAAAAGAAAAAGACATAAGAAATATAAGAAATACAAAAAATCAAAATATAAGTATAAGAAACCAAGAAAAAGATATTATGTAAAAAACTATAAACATAAAAGACCATATAGGAAAAAGAAATCTATAAAGGAATGTACTTGTTATAATTGCGGAAAAATAGGACATTTAGCTAGAGATTGTAAATTACCTAAAAACCCAAAAAAATAAACAAATATCAGAAATAAAAATAGAAAAAACAGAATATATGCAGATAGATTACATAAATTACGAATTAGAAAGTGAAGACAGTATATATGAAATTTCAGAGAATGAAACAGATAACGAAATAGATAGTGAATTAGACGAATTAAATGACTGAAGAAGATATAAAAATATTAACAAAAGAAGAATATTTAAATGACGAAGGAACAGATCAAAAAATAATATTTGATAACAATGTATTTGATGAAATAAAAGGAAAAGAGTTAGACTTAAGTGTAGAAAAAATATTTAAAATACCAACAATAAAAAATATATTTACTAGAAAAAAGGAAGAATATTATGTAGTAAGTCAAAAAGAACATGTAATAGACTGTAGATATGCAAAAGGTAAAGCTAGTATACCACTAGTAACAAAAAGAATAATTAATAAAGAGATAAACGATATAAAAAGTAGAGACCCAATAAAATATGTACACCTTGGAGGTACATAAATATTAATAAAAGCATGTTTTAGAGAAGGAATAGATACACCAATAGAATTATATTTAGCAGATGATAGAATTATAAAACCTATAGAAAAAAGTATAATAACTGCCATAAAAGGAAATTTAATATACCAAAAATTTAAATTTATAATAAGTGCGAACGATTCAATAGCAGTAACGGATAGAAATATAGATAAATCACTAGTATTATATTGGAAGATATCAGGAATAGAATTAACCCCAGGAAGTAAAATATTTACAGCAAGATGCAAAAATTTATATGTATTAACAACAAAACATAAAATAACAGGAAAAAATAAGATTAACAAGATACAAATAGATAGCCCATTCGAACAATTTGTAAAAACAATAGATTATAATGATTATAGCTATAGAGACATAGATGTAGAAGAAAATCTAGAAATAATAAATGACAGAATAAGTACAACAAAAAGAACAGCTTATGATAAACCGGAATCATCAAGCTCATAAAAAAGAATAAGTTATGAAACAAGTTCAATGGATAATTCAAACCAATATTACATAACAGGAAAGGTAAATGAAAAAGAATATTTAATACTCTTAAATACAGGACAAGAAGAAAATTATATAGCAAAATATCTAGTAAAAAATGAGGAAATAAAAATCGACAATAATATATGCCCAGATCTACCAAGAAGTTTAATAAATACTAAAAATATAGCAGAAAAAGAAATAATAATAGGAATAAGAAAAATAAAAATAGAATTTGAAGTAAAAGAAGAAATGCAAAAAATAGACATAATATTAGGAATAAAATGGCTAGAACAAGTAAAACCATATAATATAGAACATACACAATTAACTATAACATATAACAGAGAGAAATTATTCTTAAAAAGAGCTTTAACATAAAATGAAAATATATGTATTAATGAAGATAGTAGTAGAAGGATATTACAGTAGATATTATACGCCTATGATAGATACATGAGCAAAAGCTAATTTATGTAGATATAATTGCTTACCAGAAAATAAAATGAGATAAATTAAAAACACCAATAATAGTTAAAGGATTTAATAACGAAGGAAGCTTAATTACTTATAAAGCTAAGAATGTAAAAACACAAGTATGGGATAAAATATTAACAATAGAAGAAATTTATAATTATGAACTAACATCAAAAGATATACTTTTAGGAATGCCGTTTTTAGATAAATTATACCCACATATAATAACTAGAACAGATTGGTGGTTTACAACACCATGTAAACAGAAAGTAAGAGCAAAAAGAGTTAATAATAAAATAAGAAAGAAAACTGATTGGATAAAAGGAAGTGAAAAAATTACACAAAAGTTAGAAAATATAAAAAATACTGAAGATACAATAGAACTAGTCGTATTTTCGATAAATAAAACAGAAATAACTATATTTTCAATAAATAAGATAGAAATAGTTAACAGAAAATTAGAACAATTATATAGTGAAGATCCATTAAAAGGATGGGAAAAACATAAAACCATTATAAAAATTGAATTAATAGATAAAAATAGCATAATAACCCAGAAACCATTAACATATAATTTTGATGATTTAAAAGAATTTAAAATGCATATAGAAGAATTATTAGAAAAACAATATATACAAAAAAGTAATAGTAAACATAATAGCCCAGCATTTATAGTAAATAAACATAGTGAACAAAAAAGAGGAAAAAGTAGAATGGTTATTGATTATAGAAATTTAAATGCAAAAACAATGACTTATAATTACCCAATACCAAATTAAATATTAAAAATAAGACAAATACAAGGATATAATTATTTTAGTAAATTTGATTGTAAATCAAGATTTTACCATCTAAAGTTAGAAGAAGAATCTAAGGAATTAACCGCATTTACGGTACCACAAGGATTTTATGAATGAAATGTATTACCATTTGGATATAAAAATGCACCAGGTAGATATCAACATTTTATGGATAGTTATTTTAAACAACTACCTAATTGTATAGTATATATAGACGATATACTATTATATACAAAGACCAAAGAAGAACATTTAAAATTAATGGAACAATTTACGGATATAATAGAAAAATCGGAAATAAGTTTAAGTAAAAAGAAAGATGAAATTATGAAAAATCAGATAGAATTTTTAGGAATACAAATAGATAAAAGTGGAGTAAAAATGCAACAACATATAGTACAAAAAATAATAAATTCGAAAGAAGAATTAGATACGAAAAAGAAATTACAATCATTTTTAGGATTAGTAAACCAAGTAAGAGAATATATTCCAAAATTAGCAGAAAACTTAAAACCACTACAGAAAAAATTAAAAAAGGATGTAGAATATAATTATAACGAAGAAGATAAAAAACAAGTTCAAAAAATAAAATTACTTTGTAAAGAATTACCAAAATTACAATTTCCAGATGAAAATAGAAAATTCATAGATATAGTAGAAGCAGATGCTAGTGAATATAGTTACGGAGGAGTACTTAAATATAGATATGAAACAGAAAAAATAGAACACCATTGTAGATACTACTCAGGTACGTTCAACGAGACAGAAATAAAATGGGAAATAAATAGGAAAGAATTATGTTCATTATATAAATGTTTGTTAGCGTTTGAGCCATATATTGTATATAACAAATTTATTGTGCGAACAGATGATACACAAGTACGCTGGTGGCTAACAAAGAAAATACAAAATTCAGTTACAACGAAAGAGATACGGAGACTAGTTTTAAATATATTAAATTTCACATTTATAATAGAAGTGATCAGTACTAACAAAAATGTTATTGCAGATTACATATCAAGACAAAGCTACACAGACTGATATAATAGAAGAAGATACTCTAGAAAAAATACTCAACACCCTAACTACGCTTTCAATGAAAGTGGACAGTATGGGTAATGAGATAGAAAAGCTAAAGACTAATGAAGATAAACTGAAGTCTATAGCTACAAATCAACTAACTCAGCAGTGTGCAGAGCTATGTCGATCGGAAGACATTAAAATTCCAGAGCTAGAAGGAGACGTTGGGATACTCCATAAAATCCATAATATTTATCAATCTACTTCTGCAGGTACAAGCAAAGGAGTTAGGAGAAATACTACAAATATGAACCTAAACAAGCTATTTGATAAACCATTTATTCCAAATACACCAAAAGATCCTATGTTTATACCCCCACAAATTACCACATACCGAGAAAGTCTAAACCAAGACAAAAAGACCTACAACTATACAGCCCAAACATACATAGAAAATATTTACAAAATACAAACCCTCTTAAATACCAACCCCAGAGCTATAAAAGTCCAAAAACCACATACAAATTACATAACCCAAAAGCTAACCGGATACAATAAGCTAATTGCTTTGCCCAAAACCAAACCTGGTCTAGTTAAAACATGTTACGAATATGGACTACTTAGCACTGTATATACCCAATACGGATATGAAATATCCACTATACCAGAAATATATGATTCATTTAACATTTTTAAAAGAATAACCAAAGGTAACCTATTTTTTATAAAATTTTATACGGCACCAGCAGAGATATTGTATGATGAAGTTAAATCACGTATACAAGTTGTAAAGATAGGAATGACCCGAGATATGATTATACCAGAAGATATTACTCGACAACCAGAAATACCTAGAATTGAGATACCAAATTTTTATGCAAATAAAAGAATTATTGGACTATCTACGATTCTTCAAGAATTAGCAAACAATTATCGCAACAGAAATCCCATATGGAGCTATTATTCAAGAGGTAATGTAATAATATACTCGAATTCAAAGGAGCTACGAGAAGCAAATATGGAAGACGTAAGGCAATGGATTTTGACCTTGCTCAATCCAGAGAAAAAACCTATCGCCAGAGCCATTAAAGAAAAAATTATTTAGGAAGAACTATTAACCAGATATTGCAAGTTAATTGGACATAAATATCCAGACCATCAATGTTCAAAATGTAATGGAGAAGATAATATTGTACCGGAAGTTCAACTTGAATAGAAGGACATAAAAGCGACAGCTGGAAGATAAGATCAGAAGCAATAATGGAGATATAGCAGATACGACAAAATCAACGGAGACAAGATATCTATTGTATAGATTTTATTTACGTAGAAGTCTTTAAAATTATTGTAAAGCATTAAATGTAGTTTGTTGTTTTATTTTTTCTATTTCTTTTTTTCTATCTATTTCTTCGTTTTCTCTTTCTATTCTTACCATAGCTGTCAATTTATCTTCTAATTTTAATTCTTCTTTTTCTAACATTAAATATAAATGTTCGCCTATTTTCTTATATCTTCTTCCTAGATTAGAAAATACTATTCTTATTTTTAATCCTTCGTGATTTTCATATATTTTTTCGTCTATTATAAATTCTTCTTTGTTCATTTTATTGTAAATAGTTCATGTTGATATATATATTCTAAACTATCTATTTGTGATTCTAAATTTGATATTTCATCTTTTTGTGCATTTATTGAGTTTTTACTAACTCCGGCAAATATATTATAATTTAATCTTTCTATTCTTATTCTTAATTCTTTACGTTTTTCAGAAATAGTTTGTTTTAGTTCTTTGTATTTTTGTATTTTATTCATTTTAACCGTATTTATAGTATTTTGGCGGATATCTAAATCTAATTTTATCATAATTAGGTGGTATATGTCTCATTCTTCTAGATTTTAAATGGATTATTAACTTTTCAACAATACAAATCAACCCACATGCCCTTTTCTCTCCAAATCAACCGTCTCTCCTCTCTCTCTCGATCGACAGTTTTTTCCAACCAACAGTTATGCAAATTTCTCCTTTCAATCTCCGGTGACTTCAACCTCTGGCAACAAATAGTTAGGCTTCGAGTTTCTTTTTGGCTTTCAACCGTCAATCGATGTGATAGCCTTACTCTCCGGCCACAACAACTTCAAATTCTTCATCGTCCCTTTTCTTATTTCACAGTTAAAAAATTAAGGCCTTTTTTAGTTTTGAAGAAAATGAGAAACTTGAGCCAACTTCGCTTCTAGTATTGGTTAACAATTTCAATATTTGTTGCTTTAATTTGAAATTCGATCTAAATAAAACCCAAATTTTTGGTATTTCTTCTCTTCTTTTTTTGGAGTGAATTATGATTTTATGTTGTATTTTTTTTTAAATTTGATTTTTGTTATTTGTGTTTATACAAACAAAACAACGATGTTGATATTTTTCGTGTTGCACCCATTGCTGGGTTGATTTGTTCTTGTTCTTGGTAAAAATGGTGATATTGTTGTTGTTCTATTGAACGAAATCATGCTACTATAACCATCTGATGCAACAGATTTAACATATGATGCAACAGATTAACCATATAATGTAACAGAGGAACCATCTGATGCAACAGATTAACCATATGATGCAACAAATTAATCATCTGATGCAACAAATTAACCATCTGATGCAATAGAGAACCTATCAGATTAAAATCTGATGCAACAAATTAACCATATGATGCAACAAATTAACCATATGATACAATAGATTAACCATATGTTGCAACAGATTAACCATTTGATACAACAAATTTACCATCGGATGCAACAAAGGAATCATTGAATTAAAAATCTGATGCAATAGATTAACCATCTGATGCAACGAAGGAACCATCAGATTAAATATCTGATACAATAGATTAATCATCTGATGCAATAGATAACCTTCTGTTGGATAAAATCTTATCAGCTATTCTAACATGACATGTCTAAGACTTGATTTTTCCAACTGATCATTTATTTGACACGATAGACGACCCTTCTGTTGGAAGAAATCTAAATAATATTGACTGTTAATAACTGTTCCAATAGATCACTTATATATTGCAACAGATGTGTGATCTATTGCATAGACCATTTATTTGTCTCAATAGATATGTGATATGTTTTATACTGTTGCAACAAATTACTTATCCGTTGCAACCGTTAGTTAACTATTCCAATAGATCACTCATATGTTGTAATAGATGTGTGATCTGTTGCACATATCATTCATTTTTCTTAACAAATGAGTGATATATTTTGTATTATTGCAACAAATTACTCATCCGTTGCAACAGGTATGTTAACTATTCCAACAGATCACTTATATGTTGCAACAAATGTGTGATCTGTTGAAACTATTATTTTACTATTTTGCATGTTAGATTTACTGTTATCCCTTTTTAACGATACATTAATCAACTAAAATCTATTTTATGTTCCTGTTAATTTTAGATAATATGACTCTCAAAAGAACAGAAATCAAATCAAGTCCAAGTAAAGAAACAAGTGAAGCAACTAGGCTGCATTCACCACCCTATGAGCTTGCTTTACAAGCGTTATCTCAATCACGAGCGGAATATGATGAACACGGAGAGGAGGAATATTTCAAAAAAGATGATCCAAATACTAATAGCTCTTCCACCGAAGAGTTGGTCAAAACCTTCAGCATTGATCGTTATCCTATGAGAATACAGTGCGATGGTGCCACAGATTTAATGGGTGGTTTCATGGTTAAGTCAGCCATGGAAAATCTTTCGACGCCTTCAGAAAAATACTTCGAGAACAAAAATTAGATGTTTATTTTAGGGACAGTTGCTTTGGATAGTATCTTGATTTGCCAGAGGACAACAGTGCTTGTATCCAAATAAAAATAGTATATGATCTTCTCAAGCGTAGGTTTATGTATGAAAATAAAGATAAAATGGATGAGGTGTAGATAAATTACTATGTCATGCCTGTTTGTTTTGGTTGGAAGGAGTTTTCCATAGTTACTGGACTAAAATGTTATCCTCTTTCTCCTTCTCAAGTCATACCTATTCTAACCCCAAAAAGCAACCCGAACATCCAAAAAAGGCAAAGACAAGTCGAGTGATCATGATGACCTGGTGTCCATTGTTGGTCCAAGCTTCAAAAATAAAAATTTGATAGAAGCATTGAAAGATAAAAGAATTTCAAAGAAGCACAAGCAATCATTGTTCTTGGTTTGGTTTGCACATAATATTTTTTGGGCGAGAGAAGTTAACAAAAACATAAGTGTTGGTTTAATAAAGCTCTTCGAGGATCTTGAGGCATTTAACAGCTATCCTTGGGGTTATGAAAGCTTCAAAATGACTGTCAAATATTTGTTGACTCCGTTAACGCCAAAGACAGTTAATTTATATAGCTTTCCATGGGCTTTCATGGTAAATATTTTTTTTATTATGATATGATTCATTTTTTTATTCAATAATGGTTTTTATTTATTGGCGTTATTTTATAGGCTTGGGCGTTTGAAGCCATTCCTTATTTGAGACAACAAGTGAACTACCAGGAAGAAGTTTTTTGTCCAAGAATCTTGAGATGGTTGTCGGCCAAAACTGATAAAAATGCAAAATTTTTTGATCTCTTTAACCCCTCGAATGATGCAATATATAATTAAGTTTTTGTCTTAATTAATAATTTTTCTGAATGATCTAATCATCATTCTAATAAATGTAATGATTTATGTTAGATTCTGTATCTATCGCTTGTTCCGACCAATCGAGAGTTGAAAATGTCATTTTTTCTTACTTTACGGTCTGTGTAAACTTTATCAGAACCTAAAGTCATTGTCAGAATAAAAATGGAATAGTTTGAAGCAACAACCATCACCAGAAAAATAATTTTAGAGGGTGGGCTTGTCGTTGTTGATGGTCTTAGTGATGATGAAACTGTTTGTGGTAGTAGTGGTGCTGCTGTAGGTGCTAATGATGCTTCTCTTACAATTTTTAAAACAAACCATTATCAGTATGATAATACTGGTTATACAGATTTTGCCTCTCTTAGCGAATGTTCTGCATGCAAATGTCAAAACTACAAGGAGAAACATGATGTAGCGATTAACGCTATTAGTGCATCAACTGCTTCTGTGAAGGAATTGACATCTAAGAGGGTGTCATTCCATCAAAGAGGATTTTATATCCATCCACTCCATTAGAGATTAAGGCCAAAAGGAGAAGGAGAGTAATTTTTAAGGCATTATCAAGCATTTAAAAAAGTGAAATTGCAACTCCTATGTCCATGTGTTGCACTATTGAGCAATATACATTGGCCACAGGAAATAAGCCCGAGATGAAGAAGGTGAATATATATCATCTGTTCCAACTAAAAAACAGACACATATCTATTTCAACAGATGACACATCTACTGAAAATTATCAAACAAATATATACATCTCTTGTAACAGTTGACTAACCTGTTGCATCAGATACAGTATCTGTTGCAACATATGTATCATCTATTTTAGAAAATCAAACAACTCTATGTACCGCTTTTATTTGTACCAAAAGATTACCTATCTGCTGTAATAGATGGGTCATCTATTGGGACAAATTAAATCAAGACTTCCTATCATTTCAGTTTTTCCAAATAGATGAGTCATATGTTGCAACTGACGGTTCATCCATTGGAAATTATCATAAAGGTCTTCCTCATGTTATAATTTGTCCCAACATTTGATCCATCTGTTGCAACAGAAATATAATCTATTTAGGATAATTTAAAATAGGAGAAAAACCTGTTTGATTTACCAAAACAGATAAGTTATCCTTTTCTTTTTTTTGTATCTCTATGATTAGCATTGACTAATTCTGGCTTTCCAGGTGGATGTCACTGTATTGCATTGACAATATGCTACTTTTTTATGGAAATATGAAGAACAGAATGCGCAAAAATTGTACACAAGTGATATTAAAGATCCATGATGACCAAAGCCAAATTTCATACCACCGGATGAAGAACAACTTGTCCATATTAAGTAGATCTTTATATCATGAGTCTGCCAAAGTAATAAACTCACCCCTCCTTAGGAATTCTTGGCATCAAAACTTAGAATGTTGATGTATTTGTTTAGATCTGTACCCATAATAATTTTTTACATTTCATTAATTTGTTGATTTATTTCATGTAATTTTTGAAGGCTTCGATTTATTTTATTTTGTCTATGAATTTTATTTTATCCTTAGATTTGAACTTATTAATTGAAATAGAATACTAGATTTATATATTGCAACAAATAAGATATCTATTGCAACATACGACATATCTGTTGAAAAATATCAAACAAATTTAGGCATATGCTGCAACAGGTACGTAATCTATTAGAAATTATCAAATCGGTCTTTCTACTGTTGCAACAGATAGACTTAGATAGAAATATCGATATAATGCAATAGATGAACAACCTATTACAACAAATAAACTATCTGTCAGAACAGTTAGAATATCTGTTATAATAGATGGACAATCTGTTGCATTATAAAAATTCAACTTTTATTTAGACATAAAAAATTGCCACTACATGTAAAGTGAAGTGACTTGAAATAAAAAAGACGGAACCCATTGACAGTGTTCATTTTAAACACCTAAAATAAAGTAGGTATCATGTAAACAGGGTTCATTTTAAACACCTAAAATAAAATAGGCATCAAATGTGTCAGTTTGACACTTTTTGCCCTGTTGGCAGCTTGCGTGTAATTCACGCAGCCAAGGCTTGTTGAACCCCCATTTTTGCTGACTTGGCATCTGATTTAGCCCCCAACAGTTATTTTTCTCCCATTGTCTTATATATTCATCTTCTTCCTACAATTTTACCCTAAATTCCCAAATCTTCTTCTTCATCATTTTTTTTCTCTATCTAAATTCTTCAAATTATTTGTATTTGGTTTTTCAGCATATTTTTTTTTCATATTTTCCAACCGAGCTTAATAATGTCGAGCACGTCTTCCACTATTTTTTGTGATAAATTTTTTTGATATTGTAAGTGTGGTCATAAAGCTCTATTGAAGACTTCTTGGACTCAACAAAATTCAGGTCGTAGGTTTTTAACTTGTAAGATTTCAAAGATAATATTTTTTTTATTTAATTAGTTGATTAATTATTGTCTTGTAATTGTTTTGTAATTGTGATCTTATTTTTATAGAAGTTGGGTGGATGTGATTACTTTGATTGGTATGAAGAACGACACCCTTCACAAGCAAATCATGTAATCTGGGGTTTGTTGAAGAAAGTCAAGGCTTTTGAAGAGAAACAAAATCGAGCAAGAAGACACTACATTATTTTCGTTATTGCTACTGGTTTGGTGTTGTTGGGCACATGAATATTCAAGCCTAATTGCTGAAATTTTTATGGTGGTGTATTTGTATTTGCTACTGGGTTGGTGTTGTTGAGCACATGGATATTCAAGCATAATTGTTGGAAAATATCAATCAGATTTAGACATTTATTGCAACATGTAGGTCATTTGTTGGAAATTATCAAATAGGTCTTCCCACTATTGCAACAGATAAGACTTAAATAGAAACATCGGCATAATGCAACAGATGACCAACCTATTGCAACAAATAAATTATCTGTCAGAAAAATAGAATATATTTTATAACAGATGGACAATCTGTTGCATTGTAAAAAAATTAACTTTCATCAGATAAAAAAAATTGCCACTACATGTATGTAAAGTATGTAAAGTGAAGTGACTTGAAATAAAAAAATTGTCATTTCACAAACTCTTCTTTATACACAGGCTCCAAGCATCCAGTTAGTACCCCATAAGCCCAGACCTCTTGTATGTTTACCACAACGTTGTCGCATAGAAAGGTTGTTGGCTCGACCATTTCTATGCTGGTCAACAAATATTCGATGTGTACAAGAGCGTGCAACCTGCACGCGACAACAATTTTATTTTTTGGGAAGTCCATGTCCTTATTTTGACCTTCCAAATCCCATGGTTGCTTCATCAACACTTTCGTTGTCAAACGATCCATTAGTTTAGTCTGCCTCAACAAGATGGGGGAAACCTTCAATAGTGGTTGCTTGTGGGTAAACAATCAGCCTCACCCAAGGTAGGTAAGTTGTAGTCATAAACCTTGATATTTCCCTCCTTGAGTAGTATCTCAATAGCCCGATAATATATATCGTTCACGTTTATGACTCCAAGAATCCTCTTTGCCTCAGTCCAACTCTTTCCATGTGGATTTGATCTCTCTCCTCTAATATATTTTATCATTTTTCATCCCATTGAAACCCAGAAAGTAGCGAATCAAATCCCACACACCGGGAGTTGATGCTAGCTCGCTGAGATCATCATACCTATCCTTGAGATTCTTGTAGAAGTCGAGGTCCATTATCCTATCGGCAATATCATAAGCTTTTGGGTACACTAATTGCCTGCCCCTCATGAGGTAGAGAATTTCTTCAACATAATGTTGATATAAGAAGTCAATTTTTAAATAAGTTAGTAATTGTAAAGAAGTAAAACATAGTGGAAAGATGCAAAGAATGGTCCATCTGTTGTAGAGGGTTCTCTGAATCTGTTCACAGATTACCCATCTAACGTAACTTATGCAAGATATGGTTAATATGTTACAACAGAACCACCCCAAGTTTCACCAGAATACATATATGTTGTAATATATGACATATCTGTTGCGTAGCTTCTTCTTCATAGAGTAGATTAGAAGGTTAGGTTAGGAAAAGTAAACTTACCCTGTCCACGTAATGCGTACACAAATTTGTCATAATTTTGAAGTCTTGGGCGGAAAAGGTATGGATGAGGTAATCTTGTGCGCCTTACTTGGAATTCTTGGCCCGTTGTACACCCCTCTTCTCTTTGGCGCCAAGTTTCGCTTATATGTCCACCTTCTTGAATAGCCCTGAACTTCAACAACTTTTGGAGAGGAAGGAGTTTTAATTTTTTTGGATTTTCGATTGGAAAGTACTTGACTAATTACTCTTTTCTTTCTCCCAACCGCCACTGTAGGAGTGTATGAGTCCCTCACCTTCTTGGATAGTATGATACCTCTCTTGGATTTTAATTCCTCAACATATTTAGCGATAGCCTCTAAATTTTTAAAATGTTTATCTTGGCTATCCTTGCACTCTTCACATTTGCAACAAGAACTTGAGGGTGAAGAGATGTGAGAGGGACCGGTGTAAGGGTGAGAAGGACCTGTGTAATTGTGAGAGGGACCTGTGAAAGGGGTATTTTCAAACATATTTATTTTTTCTTGAGCATCAATATGCTCAACTTCATGACTGGTAGCAGCATCAACATACCTGCCACTAATATCAATAACTCCACCAGCAACACCCCCCGAAGAAACACCCGGATCTGTTATAGTAGGTTAGTTATGAAGAGCTTCAACATTAGTCTGACCTTGCCTAACTGCTCTTCTTATGGCTATTTCTCCAGCCAATTCCTTCTTTATTAACTCCACTGTTGGGTTTGCTATTATATCAACAAGATCTAGAGTAATAAAAGAAGTCATCCCCAACTTCTGCTCAGTAGGCACGATCCATGGATGTACAACCTATAAAAAAAGATAGATACATTTAAATTATATAATAATTTACAGTCAGTTGTGTTACATATTAACACAGACAACTTATGCAACAAATGATCTTTTTGTCGTAATAGCTGATCTGTATGTTGCAATAGATTAACAACATATTGTATCACATTACCCATCTGTTGCATAATTTGTAGTAGATGGGTAATCTGTTGAGTCGGGTTCAGAGAACCAGAACAATAGATGGTTAATCTATTGCAAAATATGGATCATCTGTCATAACAGGTTACCTATCTGTTACACCAGTTGCAGTAGATGGGTAATGTATTGCAATAGATGATCCATTTGTTGCAAAAGATGGCACATCTATTTCAATATCTTTCTTTGAGTCAAATTATTTTACTTGAAAGAAAATGTACTGCATCATCCAGAGGGTTAAAGATATCAACCTCCTTAATTCTTATATTGCTCTTTACAGCCAACCACCTAAGGATCCTTGAACGAGAAACCTCATCTGGGTAATCCTTGACCTGCTTTTGGAGGTGAGGAATGGATTCAAATGCCCAAGCCTAAAAAATGTAAACAGGAGTTAAGGAAAAAAAGTTATAATAATTATTCAATGTAAATTAATGGATGAGTAAACAAATAGTGATTAAATTTACCATGAAAGCCCAAGGAAAGCCGTATAATGTGATCGTCTTTGGGGATAGCTTTGTCAGTAAATATTTGACATTCAAGTAGTAGCTGTCATATCCCCAGGGATAATTGTTGAATTTCTCAAAATCCTCAGCAAGCTTCAACAAATCTTCTATGAATTTGTTGACGTCTCTTGCCAATATAACTGAATAGGCAAACCAAAATAATCACAACTGCTCCTTGTACTACTTTGGTATGATTTTATCCTTGAGATGTTATCAACTTATTGGCTTTTCACCCACTTCTAGCAATGTCCAACAACCCATCTATTTTTTTCTTGCGTTTGTTAGTTTTGGTGGGTGGTCATTGGGACAATACCTTACCACTATTTAATGGTGGTGGTTTGGCTGTCCTGCTTACCTTGGACCTTTTGCGTGGTCTTTCTTTAGTGAGAGGTTCTTCTGGACGATCACATCTCAAGCCTGTCACTATGGCAAACTCTTTCAAGCTAAAATAAACCGGCATGCCACAATAGTTAATTCAGATTTCATCTATCTTTTCCCTCTTCCTTCAAATATTTATCACCCCCACGTACTTGATCTTGCACTTGAGAAGACCATATACCATGATCCTTTGGAAATGGGTAGTGTGGTCCTCAGATAGCTCAAGAAAGTATCCAAAGCAACTCTTCTTAAAAAGTCCGTCTATGTTTTCATTCTTCATAATGTTCCTAAATTCGTTAAAAGGTTTCCCTAACTGACATTTAAGTACAAGATCACCAGTTAGATTTGTAGGGTCATCTATCGACATTGCAACTTGAAACCCATCAATACTAATAGTTTTGACAGCCTCATACGGAGATTTCGATATTAATTCACGCCCCATTGGTGATGCATTATCATCTTCTTTCTCACTTTCTTCTCCCTCATCTTCTTGTTTATGTTCTTCTTTCTCTTGCTTACTTTCATTTTGCTCATCACCATCTACAAATCCTTGTCCACATCCCTCAACATGGTTTTTTTTAACTTTTCTAAGCTTCAATTTTTCCTGACTGAGATTGTTCAGGAAGCTCCTCTGAATCCCTTTGTACTGTAGCCTTTTTTATTTGGTGGTCAGAAGTTGATCCACTTTCACTTTCTTTTCTTTTAGGAGACATATTTTACCTAAAAATAACAAAAAAAGAAAAATTACATTACAATTGATGTATGCATAAATTTTAAAAAATACATTACAAATACCACCAATACCGACACCACCAACAACCACCACAAATACCACCAACCAATGCCACCACCACCACCACCAACAATAACAACTACAAACACCACCAGTACCACCATGACAACCACCACCACCACCACCATGACCACTAACATCACCACCACACCATCAATACCACAAACATCATCCAAAAATACCACAATAGTTAGCGGAACACTGCAATAAAAAATAGGGTTTTCTCGGGTTCTTCCTATGATTTTACTATGAAAACTCAAAATTGTAAATCCATTTTCAAAGATAATACAACTAAAAGTCATCTTTTTCATCATTAACTTAAAAACCCTAATTTTTAGAAAAAATAACAAATATAGAACTCTTCTCAAACTCTGTTACCAAAGAAGACAGAGAAAACAATGGATACAAGCAAGAATAAAGTCAAAAATAACACATATGAGGTCGAAAATAGAAAGAAAATCAATCTGTTTTGAAGGGATGAGCAATTTATTGAGTAGTTGTTGTCTGTATTGTTGAGAGAGAGAAAAAAGTGAGAACTCGAGATTTGAAATGATGAAATATTTTTCCCGCAAATAGATGATTTGTATGGGTTGATTTATATTTTGAAAAAGAATGACAAGTTTTAAAAATATTGATTTGGTCCGAATTGATCTTAATTATTTTTTAAAATTTTAAAAGATATGCATAATTTTTAACCATCTCATCATAATAAAGTGTATTAAGTTCAACTGGAACACTGATGAAAGTTAGGTATTAGCTTGACAATGAGATAATAAGAATCGTTTCATCCTGGAGTGATCGATCCACGACTCAGGTAGGGAGGAATGCAATACTAATATCATGCAATTGCCAAAAGTTCAATTGAAGTTGTAGTTGAACCTATGAACTCACCCCTAGCTCTATATACATCAATTTAGGTATTAGCTTGAAAATGAGGTAATAAGAATCGTTTCAACTCAGAGTGATCGATCGTCGACTCAAGTCGGGAGGAATGCAATACCAAAATCATGCAATTGCCAAAGACTCAATTGAAGTTGTAGATGACTCTATGAAATCGCCCCTGGTTATAGCTTAATCAATTTACGTATTAGCTTGGCAATGAGATAATAAGAATTGTTTCAACTCAGAGTGATCGATCGATGACTCAGGTTGGGAGGAACGCAATACTAATACCATGCAATTGCCAAAAACTCAATTGAAGTTGTAGTTGACCCTATGAACTCACCCCTAGTTCTAGGTAAATCAATTTAGGTATTAGCTTTATAATAAGGCAATAATAATCATTTCAACTCAGAGTGATCGATCGATGACTCAGGTTGGGAGAAACACAATACCAACATCATGCAATTGTTAAAGACTTAATTGAAGTTGTAGTTGACCCTATGAACTCACACTTAGTTCTTGATAAATCAATTTAGGTATTATATTGACAATGAGGTAATAAGAATCGTTTCAACTCAGATTGATCGAAGGATGATTCAGGTCGGGAGTAACGCAATACCAACATCATGAAATTGCCAAAGACTCAATTAAAGTTGTAGTTGACCCTATGAAATCACCCCTAGTTCTAACTTTATCAATTTAGATATTATCTTGACAATGAGGTAATAAGAATCATTTTAACTCAGAGTGATCGTTCGATGACCCAAGTCGGGAGGAACGCAATACCAACATCATGTAATTATCATATACTCAATTGAAGTTGTAGTTGACCCTATGAACTCACCCCTAGTTATAGATTAATAAATTTAGGTATTAGTTTGACAATGAAGCAATAAGAGTCGTTTCAACTTAGAGTGATCGATCGACGACACAGGTCGGGAGAAACATAATACCAACATCATGCAATTGCCAAAGACTTAATTAAAGTTTTAGTTGACCATATGAACTCACCCCTAGTTCTAGATTAATAAATTTAGATATTATCTTGACAATAAGTTAATAAGAATCATTTCAACTCAGAGTAATCGATCGCCGACTTAGGTCGGGAGAAACGCAATACCAATATCATGCAATTGCCAAAGACTCACTTGAAGTTGTAGTTGACCCTATGAACTTACCCCTATTTCAAGCTAAATAAATTAGGTATTATCTTGGAAATGAGGTAATAAAAACCGTTTCAACTTAGACTGATCGATCAACGACTTAGGTCAGGAGGAATGCAATACCAATATCATGTAATTGCCAAAGACTCAATCTAAGTTGTAGTTGACCCTATGAACTCACCCCTAGTTCAAGATAAATCAATTTAGTATTATCTTGATGATGAGATAATAAGAATCATTTCAACTTAGAGTGATCAATCGATGACTCGGGTTGGGAGGAATGCAACACCAATATCTATGTAATTTCCAAAGACTCAATTGAATTTATAGTAGACCCTATGAACTCACCCCTAGTTCTAGATTTATAAATTTAGGTATTAGCTTGATAATGAGGTAATACGAATTATTTCAACTTAAAGTGATCGATCGATGACTCAGGTCGGAAGTAACGCAACACCAACATCATGCAATTGCCAAAGACTCAATTAAAGTTGTAGTTGACCCTATGAACTGACCCATAGTTCTAGGTAAATCAATTTAGGTATTATCTTGACAATGAGGTAATAAGAATCTTTTTAAATCAGAGTGATTGATCAATGACTCAGGTTGGGAGGAATGCAATACCAATATCATGCAATTGCCAAAGACTCAATCGAAGTTGTAGTTGACCTTATGAAATCACCCCTAGTTCTAGCTTAATCAATTTTTCTATTATCTTGACAATGAGGTAATAAGAATCATTTTAACTTAGAGTGATCGATTGATGACTCAGGTCGGGAGGAACGCAATACAAATATCATGCAATTACCAAAGACTCAATTGAAGTCGTAGTTGACCCTATGAACTAACCGCGAGTTATAGCTTAATCAATTTAGGTATTAGCTTGAAAATTAGGTAATAAGAATTATTTCAACTCAGAGTGATCGATCGACAACTCAGGTCGGGTGAAACGCAATACCAACATCATGCAATTGCCAAAGACTCAATTTAAGTTGCAGTTGACCCTATGAACTCACACCTAGTTCTAGATTAATTAATTTAGTTATTATCTTGATAATAATGTAATAAGAATCATTTTAACTTAGAGTGATCGATCGATGACTCAAATCGGGAGGACGCAATACCAATATCATGCAATTGCCAAAAACTCAATTGAAGTTTTAGTAGACCTTATGAACTCACCCCTAGTTCTAGCTTAATTAATTTAGGTATTAGCTTGACAATGAGGTAATAATAATTATTTCAATTCAGAGTGATCGATCGACGACTCAGGTCGGCAGGAACGATATACCAACATCATGCAATTGGCAAAGTCTCAATTGAAGTTGTAGTTGATCCTATGAACTCACCCCTAGTTCTAGCTAAATAATTTAGGTATTATCTTAACAATGAGGTAATAAGAATCATTTTAACTCAGAGTAAAAAAACTTAGGTCAGGACGAACACAATACCAATATCATGCAATTGTCAAAGAGTCAATTTAAGTTATAGTTGACCCTATGAACTCCCCCTAGTTCTAGCTTAATTAATTGCAGTTGTAGTTGAACATACGAACTCAATTGAAATTGTATAAATATAAATGTTCAACCTATTGCAACAAATGACTTATCACTAAGAATTTATCAAATAGAGTAAGTCATCTGTCTGTAAGTCATCTGTTGCAACAGATTAACTATCTGTTGTAAATTATCAAATAGACATTGCCATCTATTGCGACAGATGACTGAGCCGTTGGAAATTGTCAAACAAAAATTATCATCTATTGCAAAGTATGACTTATATATTTTAAGATCTTTTTTTATTTTAAAGCAATTTCCTAATTTTCTGTCCGAGATAAAAAAGATAAAATACTAAGGCTATAAAAAATATTACTTGGATAACTCAAAAATCTCCTCATTGAGTAGTCTTATCATGTCGTTTCAATGTAACCGTCTCCTCGTGCCCTCAAAGTTATTATTGAATATTTAAAACCCATATCTAGAATTCTCTCTCATTCAGGGATAAATTAATTCAACCTATCTCTCTTCTTTATTCAGAATTCTCTTTCTCTCATCTTTAGGGTAATCACAATCATATCTTTTTTTCTCTCCTTTTTCGCATGAGGATCCTTTTGGATCTCAATCGATCAATATTTTTTCTCAACTAAAATGGGTATTCTGATCCCTTTTTTTTTGACATTGTAGGTATGGTTCACTATTTCTATTTTCTGCTTATCTTCTTCTTTGTATGTTATTTAAATTAGATATTTACATCTATTGTTATTATTGATTTACCCATTACAAATTTCCTATTTATTGAGAAAATTGAAGGAAAGGTGACTTTTAAGTCTTGAATGAACGAACTGTTGTTTTTATTAAAATAAGTGAAAAAATCATCTATTGGGAGAACTTAAAAAGACTTGTTGTCAGTATCATTTTTTTATGTCTTATGTTTGTTACTTTGGTGGTGCTGTTGTTGGGGGTGTTGGTGTTGTTAGAACATGTGGTGTTTGTGTTGTTGATGGTGTTGGAACATATGGTGTTGTTTCTTTGTTGTTGATACTATTGTTGATATTGTTGGTGACGTTGCAATAGTTTCCTCAACTATTACAACTGATGAATCAGCTGTTAGAATAGGCAGAGCAACTGTTGAAAGAAATCAAACTAGTAGAAAGGCTGGTTTGATTTATTCCAACAAATGACCCATCTATTGCAACATGTCATCCATCTATTGCCATAGATCATTAAATATTGCAATAGATGACTCATCTGTTGAAAAGATGGGTAATCCATTACATTATATGGGTCATCTGTTGATTTTTTCAATTTTGTGTTACCCTTTTGTAATGTTCTTTTTGTTCTTCTCTTGTTTGCCATCAAATGTTTTTCACTTATTTGAAGATAAAAAGAAGTGAAACTGGATCAACTTTTGCACGAATAGCATTAAAGGCTATAGTAAAGATGGGTTCAGAGCAATAAACTGCTTTCAGATAGAACTACTTTATATGTGGGAGGTATGCATAACCGATCAACCTATCGCAAAAACACATATCCAGTTCACTGATTTTGTGAATATTGGTTATTTATCTATTAGGTGTTAATCTTTCAAATAAGATATGACATTTTACAGTTAAGATTCTTAGGTTCGAACTGGTAAGGCTGAGTGTAATACCTCATATTTTCCTAACTCAGTTCCGCTCTTATTATACGAGAGTTTTTTTTAGGACATTCAATGCACTTGGAATTTTCCAGATTTAGACCCACTAAGTGGTAGGAAATTGAATTAGCTTTCCAACGATATAAATTTCACCCAAATCTGATATCTGAGTGAGAAGTTATGACACTTTTAGTGAAGTAGTATGCCAAATTAAGCAACACCGCGTCGCGGTGACCAGCCAAATGACATTTGTCAGTATCCAGTGAACCACCATGATAGTACCTCATCACGGTGAAGTTTCAGTTCCAAATTTTTATTTTTCAGTGTGTCAACACGATAACGACGCGTTGAGCTAATGTTCCATTTCACAATTGCCACTTTCTAGTGAGACTTCGCGATACCTCAGCGTCGCATCAATGTGTGATTTTGCACTAGTCCTTGGACTACACTAGCCGGCAAAAATCTAGTGGCTCACTACGATGTCACCACATTACGGTGATTGCCAAAATTGGGATTTTCAGTGACAAAAATTCTATTCTTTCTCGGGATATTTGGGTCCTTTTCCATGACCCTAATCAACCCCAAACACGATATTTAATCTCTAATAACCTAATTAGTCATTATTTTACTCAAATTCCCTCAAATCAAAAACATTCTCTCTAAATTAGCGAACCCAAGCCTTCAAGAATCAAGGTCAAATCTCAAGAACTTTATCAAGAAACTTCAAGAATTAGTCTTTTCAGGTATGTTAAGTGTTAATTCATGGGTTCCTTTAACCCATGGAGTTCAAGTACCATGTTTTAAAAATCTAAATTATGATCTTTACAAGAAATTATGATTTTTATTGAGATTTTAACCATGAATTCCCATGAATCTTGTCATATACCATGCTTTCATGAAATTAATGTTGATTATCACACTCCACATGTTTAAATATTGTTGTCCATTGATTTAATTCATGATTTTTAATATTGGTTTTGAAATTGCACTTTATCTAAAAGCTTTAAACTATTCTCATGCTTAATGTACACCATGCATACCAAGTATTTGATAAAATGACTAAAAGGAGGAATATTGAACAAATGCTTTTATGTTATGTCCTCAGAGTCTTAGTATTATTTTACTATCATTGTTAATGAGTCCTGGGGGTTATGAATACCCGAAATCATAGCTGCGTACTTAGCCTTAGTATCTTCATAATAGCTTAAGAATATGTTCTGAGCATTATCAGTTCAGTCAGTCATCAGAATTAGTTAAGCTTAGAATAATTCTGTATTCAGAGTCAGTTCAGTTGGAAGTAGGATTTAGCACTGAGCGAGTGTAGGGATAACAGTTTCCCAATCAGATAGGCAGAGTCGTTAGTAGCAGTCCTTGTACTCCAAAACTACATAGCCAACATAGGATATGAGGAGTCACCCGTCAGTTTAGGATTGACTACCTCGCAAGGGTAACCCGTCAGTTTATGCTTGACAACCTTAGTCCTTCGGGAAAGTACCTCAGTATAGTAGATCCACACAGCCAGTGTTGGTACCCGTTGCATGATACTAACATCCTTTCAACTGGGGTCACAGGTTAGACCCCAATTCGCTCAGATTTGGCACATGTTAGTTTGATGATACCTCCCACAGTCTCAGTCCAGTAATCATTCCAGTAATTCAGTTTCAGTTGCTTGACCATAGCATACAGATATCAGTGATTCAGTTATCAGATTTCAACATTTCAGTATTTATGATCATATTCAAAACATGTTATATGCTTGGTCATGAATCCTTTGTACTTACATATTTCATGAATGATCAGTATCCACAGATTTCACGTATCCTCAGTATCTATAGATTTCATATACTCTATTTAGTAATTCATGTTATGTATATATATATATATATTCAGTTAGTTATTATTCATGTTAATGAAACCATGCATATCATCCTACCTCATTTAGCATACCAGTACATTCAAAGTACTAATCATATACTCTTTTCTTGCATTATGTGTGTCATATCATAGGTTCGAATGCCTAGTTTTTGAATCATATATAGATTTTCCAGATTATTAGCCGTCGTAGTGGTGAGTCCTCATACTTTAAGGACAGATTATTTATTTTCATACTTTTAGTTTAGTAGTTAGTTAGAGTTAGCTGGGGCCTGTCCCATCAACTCATATTCAGTCAGTTTAGAGACTTTCAGACACTACAATCAGTTATCCAGTATTCAGATTTTCGTTGACATTGTAAGCTATTTTATTAGTATTATCAGTTTTATTACTTAAAACCTTATGTCTTATCAGTTGCTCTTCTGCATATGTTATTATCCTATTCATTGCTCTCAACAGGTATTAACTCATGGGTTAGCTTATGGTCTCTCAGGACTGTAAGCACCGTGTAACGCCCAGGGTGTACTCTCGGGGTATTACAAACTTAGTATCAGAGCCTAATGTTTTAAAGTGTCCTAGAGAGTCTAAAATTCGCATCAAGTAGAGTCTTGTGCGTGAGAGTATAGCACGCCACACTTATGAATAAAAGGCTATGAGGTGTTTTAAGAAAAGTTTCCCTTCTTTTAGTATTCATGTTGTGCGAGTGAGCATAATGCTCATGTAAAATTCTCTGTTTAATTTTCTCTCTGTTTCGTTTATAGAATATGCCACCCAAAAAGACTAACAGAAGAAGAACGGAAAATCAGCCAGCACCTCAGCCTGTTCAGAAAGATCCCCTGAATGAGCATGTTTCTTATGCAGAGTTCAGAGGTGCATTCATTACTCTAGTCCACTCTATAGCGGCTCAGAATGCTCAGCTGGCCACTGTTCTGGCCAACCCAGTGGCCAATACCTCCGCATCTAGGATTCAGGACTTTACCCAAATGAATCCTCCTTCTTTTTTGGGATCCAAATCTGAAGAGGACCCACAGGAATTCTTAGACATAGTCCAGAAGGTAACAGATATTATGGGGGTGACTTCTAGTGAGGGTGCTGAATTAACTGCTTATCAATTGAATGATATATATCATACATGGTTTAAGTATTAGAAGGTAAATAAAGGCACAGACATAGGGCCTGTTGAGTGGGAAGAGTTTGCTACGACTTTCTTAGATAGGTTCTTTCCATTGGAGTTGAGGGAGGACAAAGTGTTAGAGATTTTCAACTTGAGGTAGGGCAACATGAGTGTGAGGGAGTATTCTCTCAAGTTTACATAGTTAACCAGATATGCTCCTCACGTGGTAGCTGATAGTAGGTATAAGATGAGCAAGTTTGTTTCTAGAGTGCCTGGCAGTGTGGTAAAGGAGTGTAGGACTACAATGTTGATTAAGGAGATGGAATTGTCTAGGCTTATGGTCTATTCTTAATAGATTGAGGAGCAGAAGGCTAAAGATAAGGAGAGGGAGAGCAAGAGGGCTAGAATAGGTAGCTTTAATTTCAATCAGCCAGGGTCAGAAGGAGGTAATCATCCTCAGTTGTGTCAAAAATCTTCAGCCCCTATACCTAAATTCAAAAATGATTATAGGGATAGAGTGCTAGGTTCTAAGTCGCAGGAGAGTGTGAACAGTGCTCGCACAAATCTTCTTTGCTAAATATATGGTAGGAACCATCAGAGTGAGTGTAGAGCGGGCAGTGATGTATGCTTTGGGTATGGCAAGCCAGGCTATCAAATTCAGGAAAGTCGGGTAGTTGCTAAAAAAGGTAGGGATTTACACCAATAGGGCCAGTACCATCAGTCATCAGCTCGAGCCGCCCAACTCAGCAGGGTGCCGCCTCCAGTGTTACCAGTGGTCAACGTTCAAATAGATTATATGATATTTAGTCCCGACAAGATTAGGAAAATTCTCTGAACGTAGTTACTGGTACGTTGCAGGTCTTTTATTTACATGTATATGCTTTATGAGATCCTAGAGCTTCTCTTTCTTTTGTAACCCTTTATATAGCCGTCAACTTTGGAGTCAGTCCCAAAATCTTAGTAGAGCCTTTTTTAGTGTCCACTATAGAGGGTAAGTCTATCATAGTACAATGGGTATACAGGAACTGCCCGGTTACAGTGTCTTAGAAAGTTACTTCAGTAGACCTTGTAGAGTTAGAGATGATGAATTTTGACATTATTCTCGACATGGATTGGATCTATTCATGCTATACTTCAGTTGATTGCAAAAATAGAGTAGTTTATTTTTGGTTTCCAAATAAGCCAGTCCTTAAATGGAGGCGTAGTTCCACAGCGCCTAGGGTTCAACTTGTTTCATACCTTAGGGAAAGAAAAATAGTATCCAAGGGGTGTATCTATCATATTCTTTGAGTCCAAGACTCTAATTCAGAGACTCTCAGCCTTGAGTCAGTTCCAGTAGTAAGTGAATTCTCAGATGTATCCCTGAAGATCTTCCCGGAGTTCTTCCTGAAAGGGAAATTGACTTTGGAATAGACCTTCTTTCAGATACACAACCTATTTCTATTTTTTCATACAGAATTACTCAAACTGAACTCAAAGAGTTGAAAGAATAGTTTAAAAATCTCCTAGATAAGGGATTCATCAGGCCCAGTATTTTCCTGTGGGGCGCACTAGTTTTATTCATGCGTAAGAAAGATGGTTCTCTTAGAATGTGTATTAACTATCATTAGTTGAACAAAGTTACAATCAAGAATAAATATCCACATCCCAGAATCGATGACTTGTTTGACCAACTCCAGGGTTCCTGTTATTTCTCTAAGATAGACCTCAGATCCAGCTATCATCAGCTCAGAGTTAGAGAATGTGACATAACAAAAATAGCTTTCAGAACTCGATATGGTTACTTTGAATTCCTAGTCATGTCATTTGGTCTTACCAATGCCCCAACAATTTTTATGGACTTGATGAACCGAGTGTTAAACAGTACTTGGACATGTTCGTCATAGTCTTTATTAATGACATTCTTGTCTACTCCCACAATGAAAGTGATCATCCAGACCACCTCAAAATAGTATTGCAGACTCTTAGAGACCTTCAGTTGTTCACAAAATTTAGTAAGTGCAAATTTTGGCTAAGATCATTAGCTTTCCTTGGACATATTATTTCCGATGATGTCATTAAAGTTGATCCTCAAAAGATCAAGGCAGTGAGAAACTAGCCCAGACCCATCTCTCCATCATATATCAGGAGTTCCTTGAGTTTAACTGTCTATTACCAATGGTTTATTGAAGGGTTTTCATCTATTGCATCCCCCATGTCCAGATTGACTCAGAAGAAAGCAAGTTTCAGTGGTCAGATTCCTGTGAGAAGAGTTTTTAGGAGTTGAAGACTCGACTTACCTCAACCCCAATTTTGACTTTGCGAGATGGTTTAAATGGGTTTGTTGTGTATTATGATGCTTCCAGAGTTGGATTGGGTTGTGTTTAAATGTAGAGAGGTAAGGTTTAGCCTGTCTGTAGATAGCTTAAACCTTATGAAAATAATTGCCCCACCAATGATCTTGAGTTAACATATGTTGTTTTTGCCTTGAAAATTTGAAGGCATTATTTGTATGGGTTGCATGTAGATGTGTTCACAGATCACAAAAGCTTGCAGTATGTGTTTTTACAGAAGGATTTGAATCCACGCCAGAAGAGATGGTTAGAATTGTTGAAAGATTATGATATGAGTGTTTCGTATCATTCGAGCATGGCCAATGTAGTGGTAGATACCCAAAGTAGATTATCTATGGGTAGTGTTTCTCATGTCGAGGGCGATAAGAAGAAGTTAGTTCAGGAAGTTTATTAGCTTGCTAGATTAGGTATTCATTTAGTTGATTCAGCTGAGGGTAGTGTTTGGGTTCAGAATAGTTTGGAATCATCTTTGGTTTCTGAGGTGAAAGAAAATCAAGATAGAGATCCCAGTCTAGTCAAGTTAAAAGAGTCAATCAGAGATCAGAAAGTGAAAGTTTTCTCCTAAGAGGGAGATGGTGTATTATGTTGCCAGGGTAGATTGTGTGTTTCGTGTGTTGATAAATTAAGACAACAAATTCTTATAGAAGCGCATGGTGTGTGTTACTCTATTCATCTAGGGGACACTAAGATGTACCGTGACTTATGGGTGATCTATTAGTGGAGAAGGATGAAGAGAGATATTGCAGAGTTTGTAGCTATGTTATCGATATTTCAGCAAGTTAAGATTGAACATCAGAAGCCTAGTGGGTATATGCAGGAGTTCAGCATGCCTACTTGGAAGTGGGAGGAAGTGAACATGGATTTCGTGATAGGTTTTCCTCGTACTCATTGTCAGCATAATTTGATTTGGGTCATTATAGACAGGATGACCCAATCACCCCATTTTTTGCCAGTCCATACTTCTAATTCAGCTGAGGACTATGCCAAGATCTATCTCAGAGAGTTGATTAGATTACACGGTGTCCCATTGTCCATCATTTCAGATAGAAGTACACAATTCACCTTTCACTTTTGGAAATCTTTTCAGAAGGGTCTTGGTACCCAAGTTCACCTCAGTACAACCTTCCACCCTCATACAGATGGTTAATTAGAGAGGACTATTCAGACCCTTGAGGATATGTTGAAAACATATGTAGTTGACTTTAAGGGAAGTTGGGATGACACTTGCCTTTGATTGAGTTTGCATATAATAATAGCTATCATTTTAGTATTCAGATGGATTCGTTTGAGGCTCTATATGGAAGGAGGTATAGATCTCTGATTGGTTGGTTTGAAGTAGGTAAAGTAATGGTAGTAGGTCCTGACTTGGTATTTGATGCTTTAGAGAAACTTCAGTTAATCAGAGAGAGGCTTAAGGCAGCTTAGAGTCGATAGAAATCTTATGCGAATGTGACAAGGAAGGATCTCGAGTTTGAGATTGGTGATTTTATGTATCTAAAGATCTCTCTCATAAAAGGAGTGAAGATGTTTGGTAAGAAGGGGAACCTTAGTCCCCGATATGTCCATCCTTACAGAATTATCAGTCGTTTTGAAAAAGTAGCTTACGAGCTTATGTTGCCTGCAGACTTAGCTTCAGTACACCTAGTGTTTCACATCTCCTTGCTTAAGAAATTCATAGATGATCCAGCAGTTGTAGTCCCCTTAGAGGGTATAAATAATCAGAATGATCTTTCTTTCGAATATGTTCCAGTTTAAATCCTCAATCATCAGATTCGCAGACTTAGGAATAAAGAAATTCCCTTGGTCAAAGTTCTTTCGTGGAATCAATCAGTTGAGGGAGATACTTGGGAAGCAGAACAAGATATACAGACCAAGTATCCTCATCTCTTATCTGCAAACCATATTCATCCTAAGGTAACAACTTTCCTTGATCTACTCTATCTCATATTCAGTCCAATTACATATTATCTTCTTGACAGTCATGCATTCATGAATCAGTTCAGTCAGGTAATCATGCTTTAGTTATGCATGTTCAGTGTGTAAACTCAGTTTCTCAGTATTTCCAACTTTAATTACTCCTATTCGAGGATGAATTTCCCCAAGAAGGAGATAATATAATACCCTATATTTTCCTAACTCAGTTCCGCTCTTAGTGTTTTAGAGTTTTTATGTAGGACTTTCAATTCACTTGGAATTTTCCAGATTTAGACCCATCAGGTGGTAGGAAATTGAATTAACTTTCCAACGATATAAATTTTACCCAAATCTGATATCTGGGTGAGAAGTTATGACACTTTTAGTGAAGCAGTATGCCAAATTGAGAAACACTGCGTCGCGGTGACAGGCTAAATGACACTTGTTAGTTTTCAGTGAATCACCACGAAAGTACCATGTCGCAGTGAAGTTCTAGTTCCCAATTGGTAATTTTCAGTGTGTCAACGCGATAATGGCACGTCACGCCAGTGTTTCATTTCACAATTGTTACTTTCCAGTGAGACTCCACGATACCTCCGCGTCACATCAATGTGCAATTTTTCACTCGTCCTTGGACTACGCTAGCCGATAAAAATCCAATGGCTCACCGCGATGTCACAACATCGGTGATAAAAATTTAATTCTTTTCAGGGTCATTTGAGTCTTTTTCCAAGACCCTAATCAGCCCCAAACACGAGATTTAATCCCTAATAACCTAATTAGTCATTAGTTTACACAAATTCCCTCAAATCAAAAATATTCTCTCTAAATTAGCGAACCTAGCCTTCAAGAACAAGGTCAAATCTCAAGAACTCTATCAAGAAACTTTAAGAATTAAGCTTTTCATGTATGTTAAGTTTTTATTCATGGGTTCCTTTCACCCATGGAGTCTAAGTACCATATTTTAAAATTCATAATTATGATCTTTAAAAGAAATTATTATTTTTATTGAGATTTCAACCATGAATTCCCATGAATCTTGTCCTATACCATATTTTCATGTAATTTATGTTGATTATTGCACTCCACATGTTTAAATGTTGTTGTCCACTGATTTAATTCATGATTTGTGATATTGGTGTTAAAATTATGCTTTTACTAACTATTATCATGCTTAATGTACACCATGCATACCAAGTATTTGATAAAATGCCTACAAAGAGGAATATTTAACAAAAGCTTTTATTTTATGTCCTCGGAGTCTTAGTATTATTTTACTATCATTGTTAATGAGTCCTGGGGGTTATTAATACCTGAAATCATAGATGTGTACGTAGACTCAATATCTTCAGAATAGCTTAAGAATTTGTTCTGAGCATTATCAATTCAGTTAGTCATCATAATCAGTTAAAATTAGAACAATTCAGTATTCCGAGTCAGTTTAATTGGGAGTAGGATTTAGCTCCAAGTGAGTATAGGGATAACAAATTCCCCATCAGATAGGCAGAGTCATTAGTAGTAGTCCCTGTACTCCAGAACTATGTAGCCAGCGTAGGATATGAGGAGTCACCCATCAGTTTAGGCTTGACTACCTCACAGGGGTCATCCGTCAGTTTAGGCTTGACACCTTTAGTCCTTCGGGAAAGTACATCAGTATAGTGGATCCATACAACTACTGTTGATACCCGTGGCATGGTACTAACTCCCTTTCAAATGGAGTCATAGGTTGGACCCCGATAACTTAGATTTGGGGCATGTCAGTTAGATGATACCTCCTACAATCTCAGTCCAGTAATTCAGTTTTAGTTGCTTGACCATAGCATACAAATATCAGTGATTCAGTTATTAGATTTCAATATTTCAGTATTTAGAAATTATATCCAGAACATGTTATATGATTGGTCATGCATCCTCAGTACTTATAGATTTCATGAATCATAAGTATCTACAGATTTCACGTATCCTCAGTATCTACAGATTTCACGCACTCTATTCAGTAATTTATGTTATGTATATATATATATATGTATATATATATATTCAAATCATTATTATTCATGTTCATGAAACCATGCATATCAGCCTACCTCATTTAGCATACTAGTACATTCAAAGTACTGGTCGCATACTCTTTTCATGCGTTATGATGTATCATATCATAGGTTCGGATGCCCAGTTCCCGGATTGCACATAGATTTTCCATACCATCAGTTGTCGCAGTGGTGAGTCCTCATAGTTCAAGGATAGATTATTTATTTTCATGCTTTTAGTTCAGTAGTTAGTTGGGGCCTATCCCTCAACTCATATTCAGTCAGTTTAGAGGATTTTGGACACTACAGTCAGTTATCCAGTATTTAGACTTCCATTGACATTGTCAGCTATTTTATCAGTATTATCAGTTTTATTACTTAAAACCTTATGGCTTATCAGTTGCTTTTCCATATATGTTATTATCCTATTCATTGCTCTCAGCAGATACCAGCTCTTGGGTTAGCTTATGGTTCCTCAGGACTGTAAGCACCGTGTGACGCCCAGGGTGTACATTCGGGATGTTACAAACTTGGTATCAGAGCCTAATGTTTTTAGCTGTCCTAGGGAGTCTAAAAGCTGCATCAAGTAGAGTCTTGTACATGGGTGTGTAGCGCACCACACTTATGAACAAAAGACGATGAGGCATTTTAAGAAAAGTTTCCCTTCTTTCAGTATTCATGTCGTGCGAGTAAGCATAATGCTCATGTTATGTTCTCTATTTAATCTGCTCTCTATTCGGTTTACAGAACATGCCTCCCAAAAAGACTAATAGAAGAAAATCGAGAAATCAACCAACACCTTAGTCTATTAAAAAAGATCCACTGAATGAGCATGCTTCTCATGCAGAGTTCAAAGATGCATTCACTACTCTAGCCCACTCTGTAGTGGCTCAGAATGCTCAGCCAACCACTGTTCCAGCCAACCCAATGGCCAATACCGCCGCAACTAGGATTTAGGTTTTTACCCGAATTAATTCTCTTTCTTTTTCGAGATCCAAATCTGAAGAAGACCCACAGGAATTCTTAGACATGGTCCAAAAGATAACAAATATTATGGGGGTGACTTCTAGTGAGGGTGATAAATTAGCTGCTTATCAATTGCAAGATGTAGCTCATACATGGTTTAAGTAGTAGAAGGCAGATAGAGGCACAGACACAGGGCCAATTGAATGGGAAGAGTTTGCTACGTCTTTCTTAGATAGGTTATTTCCGTTGGAGTTGAGGGAGGTCAAATTTTTAGAGTATTTTAACTTGAGGCAGGGCAACATGAGTGTGAGGGAGTATTCCCTCAAGTTTACATAGTTAGCCAGATATGCTCCTCATATGGTAGCTGATAGCAGGTCTAAGATGAGCAAGTTTGTGTCTGGAGTATCTGACAGTATGGTAAAAGAGTGTAGGACTTCAATATTGATTAAGGAGATGGACTTGTGTAGGCTTATAGTCCATGCTCAACAGATTAAGGAGAAGAAGACTAAAGAGAAGGAGATGGAGAGCAAGAGGCCCAGAACAGGTAGCTTTAATTTCAATCTGCCAAGGTTAGAAGGAGGTAATCATCCTTAATTTTGTCAGAAACCTTCAGCCCCATCTCCATCTTCAGCTAGGCTCTAGTGCCCAAATTCAGAAATAATAATAGGAATAGAGCACCAGGCTCTAAGTCGCAGGAGGTGTGAACAATGCTTGCACAAATCCTCTTTGCTAGAAATATGGTAGGAACCATCGGGGTGAGTGTAGTGTGGGAAGTGATGTATGATTTAGGTGTGGCAAGCTAGGTTACCGAATTTGGAAGTGTCGGGTAGTAGCTAAAAAAGGTAGGGATTTGCACTAATAGGGATAGTCCCATCATTCATCAGCTTCAGCCGGCCGCCCAACTCAGCAGGGTGCCGCCTCCAGTGCTACCAGTGGTCAGCATCCAAACAGATTATATGATCTTTAGTTCTGACAAGATCAGGAAAATTCTCCTGACGTAGTTACTGGTACGTTACAGGTCTTTCATTTACATGTATATGCTTTATTAGATCTTGGAGCTCCTCTTTATTTTATAACCCCTTATATAGTCATCAACTTCAGAGTCAGTCCCAAAATCTTAGTAGATCCTTTCTCAGTGTCTACTCTAGTGGGTAAGTCTATCATAGTAGGGCGGGTATACAGGAACTGCCCGATTACAGTGTCTTAGAATGTTATTTCAGTAGACCTTGTAAAGTTAGAGATGGCAAATTTTGAAATCATTCTCGACATGGATTGGCTCTATTCATGCTATGCTTTAGTTGATTGTAGAAATAGAGTAGTTCATTTTTGGTTTCCAAATGATCTAGTCCTTGAATAGAGGGGTAGTTCCACAATGCCTAGGGGTCAACTTATTTCCTACCTTAGGGAAAGAAAAATAATATCCAAGGGGTGTATCTATCATCTTCTTTGAGTCCAAGAATCTAGTTCAGAGACTCTCAACCTTGAGTCAGTTCAAATAGTAAATGAATTCTCAGATGTATTCCCTGAAGATCTTCCCAGAGTTCTTCCCGAAAGGGAAATTGACTTTGAAATAGACTTTCTTCAAGTTACACAGCTTATTTCTATTTTTCCAAACAGAATGTCTCCATTTGAACTCAAAGAGTTGAAAGAATAGTTTAATGATCTCCTAGAGAAGGGATTCATCAGGCCTAGTATTTCCCCGTAGCGCGTACTAGTTCTATTCGTGCGTAAAAAAGACGGTTCTCTTAGAATGTGTATTGACTATCGTCAGTAGAACAAAGTCACAATCAAGAATAAATATCCACTTTCCAGAATCAATGACTTGTTAGACCAACTTCAGGGTGCTAGTTATTTCTCTAAGATAGACCTTAGATTCGGCTATCGTCAGCTCAGAGTTAGAGAATGTGACATTCCAAAAATAGCTTTCGGAACTCGGTATGGTCACTTCGAACTCCTAGTCATTTCATTTGGTCTTATCAATTCCCCAACAACTTTTATGGACTTGATAAACCGAGTGTTAAATAGTACTTGGACATGTTCATCATAGTCTTTATTGATGACATTCTTGTCTACTCCTACAACAAAAGTGATCATCCAGACCAGCTCAAAATAGTATTGCAGACTCTTAGAGCCCTTTAGTTGTTCGTCAAATTTAGTAAATGCAAATTTTGGTTAAGATTATTAGCTTTCCTTGGCCATATTATTTCCGGTGATGGCATTAGAGTTGATTCTTAAAAGATCAAGGCAGTGAGAAACTGGGCCAGACCCATCTTTCTGTTAAATATCATGAGTTTCTTGGGTTTGGCTGGCTATTACCGATGGTTTGTTGAAGGGTTTTCGTCTATTGCATCCCCCATATCCAGATTGACTCAGAAGAAACTCAAGTTTCAGTGGTCAGATTCCTGTGAGAAGAGTTTTCAGGAGTTGAAGACTCGACTCACCTCAGCCCCAGTTTTGACTTTGCCAGATGGTTTAAATGGGTTTGTTGTGTATTATGATACTTCCATAGTTGGGTTGGGTTGTGTTTTGATGTAGAGAGGTAAGGTCATAGCCTATGTCTGTAGACATCTTAAACCTTATGAAAAGAATTACCCCACCCATGATCTTGAGTTAACAACTGTTGTTTTTGCCTAGAAAATTTAGAGGCATTATTTGTATGGGTTGCATGTAGATGTGTTAACAAATCACAAAAGCTTGCAGTATGTGTTTTTGTAGAAGTATTTGAATCCACGCCAGAGGAGATGTTTAAAATTATTGAAAGATTATGATATAAGTATTTTATATCATCTGGGCAAGGCCAATGTAGTAGTAGATACCCTAGGTAGATTTTTTATGGGCAATGTTGCTCATATTGAGGGTGATAAGTAGAAGTTAGTTTAGGAAGTTCATCAGTTTTCAAGATTAGGTGTTCGTTTATTTGATTCAGCTGAGGGTAGTGTTTGGGTTCAGAATAGTTCGGAATCATCTTTGGTTTCTGAGGTGAAAGAAAATCTAGACAGAGATCCCAGTCTAGTCAAGTTAAAAGAGTTAGTCAGATATCAGAAAATAGAGGTTTTCTCTCAAGAGGGAGATGGTGTATTGCGTTGTGATGGTAGATTGTGTGTTCCGTGTGTTGACAAGTTAAGACAGTGAATTCTTGTAGAAGCAAATGGTGAGTGTTACTCTATTCATCTAGGGGCCACTAAGATATACCGAAACTTGCGGGAGATCTATTGATGGAGAAGGATGAAGAGAGACATTGAAGAGTTTGTATCTATTTGATCGACGTGTCAGTAGGTTAAGATTGAACATCAGAATCCATGTGGGTTTATGCCGGAGTTCAGTATTCCCACTTAGAAGGGGGAGAAAGTGAACATGGATTTTGTGACAGGTTTCCCTCGTATTTATCGTCAGCATGATTCGATTTAGGTCATTATAGATAGAATGACCTAATCATCCTATTTCTTGCCAGTCCATACTTCTTATTCTGCCAAGGACTATACCAAGCTCTATCTCAGAGAGTTTATTGGATTGCACGGTGTCCCATTGTCCATCATTTCAGATAGAGGTACACAATTTACCTCTCACTTTTGAAAAGCTTTTCAGAAGGGTCTTGGTACCCAAGTTCACCTCAGTACAACCTTTCACCCTCAGACAGATGGTCAAGTAGAGAGGACCATTCAGACTCTTGAGGATATGTTGAGAGCGTGTGTAGCTGACTTTAAGGGCAGTTGGGATGACCACTTGCCTTTGATTAAGATCATATATAATAACAGCTATCATTCTAGTATTCAGATGGCTTTGTTTTAAGCTCTATATGGAAGGAGATATAGATCTACGACTGGTTGGTTCGAAGTAGGTGACGCCGCGGTAGTAGGGCCTGACTTGGTATTTGATGCGTTAGAGAAAGTTTAGTTGATCAGAGAGAGGTTTGAGGCATCTCAGAGTTGGCAGAAATTATATGCGAAAGTGAAATAGAAGGATCTCGAGTTTGAGAATAGTGATTTTGTGTATCTAAAGATTTCTCCCATGAAGAGAGTGAAGAGGTTTGGTAAGAAGGGGAACCTTAGTCCCTGATATATTGTTCCTTACAGAATTCTCAACCATTTTGAAAAAGTAGCTTACGAACTTAAGTTGCCTGCAGACTTAGCTTCAGTACACCTAGTGTATCACGTCTCCTTGATAAAGAAATTCATAGGTGACCCGATAGTTTTAGTCCTATTAGAGGCATAAATATTCAGAATGATCTTTCTTACGAAGAGGTCCCAGTCTAAATCCTCGATCGCCAGATTCGCAGCCTAAGGAACAAAAATTTCCCTTGGTCAAAGTTCTTTGGTGGAATCAATCCATTGAGGGATCTACTTGGGAAGCATAAAAAGATATGCAGACCAAGTATCCTCACCTTTTCTTCGCAAACCAGACTCAGCCTAAGGTAACAACTTTCCTTGATCTATTCTATCTCATATTCAGTCCCAGTTACATATTATCTTCTTGACAGTCATGCATTAATGAATTAGTTAAGTACGGTAATCATGCTTCAGTTGTGCATATTCAGTGTGTAAACTCAGTTCCTCAGTATTCCCAACTTAAATTACACCCATTGAAATATCCCGTATTTTCCTAACTCAGTTCCGCTCTAAGTGTATGAGAGTTTTTATGTAGGACTTTCAATGCACTTGGAATTTTCCAGATTTAGACCCACCAGGTGGTAGGAAATTCAATTAGCTTTCCAATGATATAAATTTTACCTAAATCCGATATCTGGGTGAGAAGTTATGACACTTTTAGTGAAGAAGTATGCCAAATTGAGCAACACCACATCACGGTGACAGGCCAAATGGCATTTTTAAGTTTCCAGTGAATCACCGCGATAGAACCACATTTTCGTGAAGTTCCAGTTCCTAATTGAAATTTTCCACTGTGTCATTGCGATAATGGAACGTCTTGCCAGTTGTTACTTTCTAGTGAGACTCCGCGATACCTCCGTGATTCTGCAAATTTGTCGGAAGAGATCTACTAGTTATCTGGACCCCTAGACTGTGCCTCTGAACCTGGGAGGGAAGGGGGTCAATACAAAAGTATTGGTATGCAGAGATATCAAAACAAAATACAATATTTTTACAATATATAAGTGAGAGCCATTATAAAGCAGTTTCGTATCAAATCATTTGAAAACACATGGGCATAATGCAATAGTTTTTCAACAATAATGCTATGCAGCTGATCTAGGTGGAATACCCTACATATCACATTTACACCAACTGTCAAACCTCGATTGCCGCCGATATTAGAGTATAAGTGAGGGGAAGACATACAGGATCACACAGCAGGGTGTCTCGACCCAATGGTAGTGCACAAGATCACAAAGCAGGGCTCCTAATCATAGTCCCAACTTGGGAATGACATAAATTCAGGTACGCAAGATCACAATGCACGGTACCAAATTCCCATGTCGGCAAACACGGTTTCCAGTGATGAGCCCTTACACTCAAACGCCTTCTTCGGGCATCCACCTATCTCATGTAAAATCAATGCATTCAACTTCATTTAATGCAACCACATATCATATTCTGTAGGGTATCGTCATATCACATCATTCTTCTCATTTAACCATTGTATTCAACATGTTTCAACACAAATAGCCCTCTTGTTTTCAAGTCAAAATCATATCAATTCTCAAAATATTTCATGTCATGCTTTACAAGATGTTTTCAAATAATTTACATCATATGAACATTTAAAACAAATTCACATCAAGAGAGGGATTCCATATAATTCATGCTCTCAAATTAACACCTTTTCGAAACACATGCATATACATATATAATATGTCAAATCAATTCGGAAATAGGCCTAAAGACCAAATCAATATTATAGAAATGTTCAAAACATGATTATATTCGTAGTTTCAAAACCCCCATTGTAAAACATGAATTAAAAGGCCCATGAGATTTTAGGATAACCCCAAGTACCTTTATATGCGAAAATAATAGGTGTTTCTTGAAGCCTACGTTCTGGTGATTCCAAATATGCAATTAGTTTCAAAAACCCACGGTTGAATCTTGAGTTGCTTGGGTTTTTATTTTGAAACCCTAAGGAGTGTTCTTGAGCAATTTTGATGAATGAAGGTGTATTTTGGGGTATTTGGGGGACTGAATTTAGTGTTTATGGCTAAATAAGGGTGGGAAAAGGACCATTTTGTCCCAAAAACGGAGTGTTTAAGTCACTTGAGTAGTAATGTATGCGGCGTACACCTTATTGCATAATATAGGTTGTGCGGCGCACTCTTTATCGAACACATTAGGTTGTGCGTCGCACACCTTATGGCATAAGTTAGGGTGTGCGTCGCACACCTTATGCTGCACGACACACTCCACTTTGCAAAGTAATAACTTCTTCCTCGGGTGTCGGATTTTTGCGAAATTAGTTTCGTTGGAAAGATAATTCGAAGACCTTTCATTTGATATATTGTAGGCACTATAATTCAATATATAAAAATAGTAATGGTCGATTGAAGTTGACCTAAGTTTCAACGCTCACTAAAATTCAAACGATAGGCAAACTTTCAACTTGTCCTTGAGCTTGGGGATCTATATGATCTCAATTGATGCTCAAATAGGTTTACACACTACTTAATTTATTAATAAACTAAACTTGCATTGGATTTATGGCTTTTGGAACCTTTATGTGAAGGAAATGACGAGTTTTGTTCTCGTTCGAAAAGCGGGGTGTTACATTATCTCACCCTTGGGATCATTCGTCCCCGAATGATGGGTAGGAACTTGTTGAAGCCTTAAAGGTATGGAATAATGCAGACACGACATGTCCTATAATAAAGAATACACTGATCTGAAACATGACCATATAGCTAGAACTACTGATATTCTGAATTCTTATATCGGACATGCATATCTGATGCATGGAATACACGACTGAAGCTACTCATAAACTTAGTTCTCATAATGAACATGCATACCTTATGCATGGATTTGTTGCTGAGTTGTTCTCATGAACGCAGAACTGAATACATTGATAAGCTGAACTTTTTCTATTGGACATGCATTTCTAATGCATGCATATCTGACTGAACTGATGTATGAATGTATGACTGAATACACAATGATAACTAGTGCGGTGCTTGTAATAAGAATCTATGCATGCAATTGAATGGGGTATCTCCCCCTTGGGACCCTATGTCCCTCTATGAATGCTCAATTCACTAAGATGCTCAGAAAACTGAGGCGATGCACTAGGTACCTACAAATTTAATCATAACTGAACATCTGGAATCTGAATCTAGTACATGATGCATAAATTGAGCTATACTCGCAAATACTTGTATACTCTATCTTGGAATAGTAACATATCTGAGATTTTTGGGTAGCATGATTAAATAAAGAGACGAGAAAACAAGTCATGCGAATCTGAATGCTAAACTAATTTGCTGGCTACATAGACTGAACTATACTGGAAACTTATACTCAATCTGGAGTATCTCTTCAATACTCTCTCTAAAGAAGTTCTAGCAGTAATAGGGAGCCACGAATCTTGGGTATGGATTACACGAGACATCCAACTGAGGAAATCACAACATTGACACTACTCTGCAGTCTAGAATATAGACATATAACTCATAAATTAAGATGGAAGGACTTTGGAAACACCACTTCTTACTTTCAAGCTTAGCACACTTATCGAATATCCTTAACTATACTATTCTCATTAAATACCATACTCATTGATTCAAGTTATAATCCTTATAAATCTTTTTACTAGTGTCTAAAGTAGCTTAAATCCTTTCACGGTGATCAAGCCTAATTTTAAATCACAAAATACAACATGCCACACCACGATACTAGTCTAAACCATATGATTCAGTCTTTGGTATCCTCTTTAGATATCACACCCTAAGCATAACGTGCCTTACCACTTCATCGACCAGCTCTGAACTCTTACTATGGATTTACTAGAGCATATTTTGTCCCTCCACTTAAATCCCAACATGCCATTCAAGCCTATCTTTATAACCACATATGACCTCCAAGGCAAACATCCATAAGGACATACTTCACATATTCTCTAAACCACTATCAATATAACTCCCACGCGCTACCCCAAGAACATACACATAAAAATTCTCACTAACCATCACATATATCAAAGATTTGGCCCCAAACTTACTTAACACTTAAGGCATTATCTAAAACAAGCATACTATGCTTTTTATCAAAAGGAAAACATTTACTCCTCACAACCATCCTCACATTAGAAGGAGTCACAAAAGGCTAAAACATAAGATTTTGAAGCATAGAAGGGTATTATATGAAACTTAACACTTAGCTGAGGTATGAGGAATAGCAAATCAACATTCGGGATTTATCAAAGCACTCTAAATTTAGGGTATTCATGGCTATAAGCTGAATCTCGCCAATCATTTGGCGTAAAACATGAGTTATGGAGACTGAGCATACTATAGGGCGCAAACATATATTTCATGAGCTGCATGACCTCAATTTGGAGTTTGTAACATATGGAATGTAATTCCAACTATTGAATGAACTGGAATTCTTCATTTTAGAACTGGAAGAGTACATGATTCTCTATCACAAGCATGATCATGAACTACGATTATCGAACTGACATGTAAGGCATGAGTATGTATTGAGATCACTGAAAAATACTGAGATAGGAATGGGTTGAGTCTCACTCTCATTTTCTGACGTTCTTTATCATCATGGCACCACTACTAGAACCTGAGGGCCAGACTTGGTTACTTGTTCTATCATCTCCCCCTTGGCTTTAATCCATCATCTTAAGTTTGGGAGCTCCCTTACTAGAATCTAAACTAAACTACACTCACTACACTCTGGGGTCTGGAATACGAAAATACACATAATTAATAGAACTTAACCCGAATGACTACACCTGGAAGTAGAAAAACCCACTGTTAATACCATCTTATAAGATAGACTCTATCATTCTATAGCCCAATATTCATCACATAATACTGGAACACTTACTTACTTCGGATCTTCCTAAGTGTCCCCATAGTCGGAGTGCACACCTTTTAACGCTTCAACTGTTATTTCTATGAGTTCAACCTTCAAGAAATCAATCTTAGCTTCTAAAACTTAACATGGATATCACCAAGCCTTTGATGAACCATACTACTTCCGTCATAGGCAACCAATATCGCGACTTCAAACTTATATCTCTCTACCATAAGAATCAAGATCATATAAAAAGGCTTAACTCTATCAATCAAAACTCCTTAACTTGGTTATTTAGAATACCACATACCATCTAACTAGTCTTTCTCCACCTAGCAACTCAACGGTACTACTAACCACACACAACATGTAATAGCCTTAGAAAATATCGCAACTCCATATCACCTTGGGCATACTTCTACCTCATACATACAACATCATACTTCATTACGAATCAACTTAAACTTAACCATTTCATACACCGTTCAAGCCTATTAGGCCACTTCCATATAACTAGCATCATTAACCAAGAAATCATCACATCCACCTTCATGGACCTCAACTGTTCAAACTTAATGTCTAGTGCTAAACATGATTTTACTACCCAACCTTATGCATGATTCTCACTTGGAAACCATAAAATAAACATCAAGAAACACTACTACACTAGAAATTCATAACAACAATAATTTATCTTGACCTTACGGTCTTCCTTATCATAACTCATTAGCACATACTATTTCAACACATCAAGCCTACTAAATTCAAAACATACATTATTAATCTCATGCTACTATTTTTACCACTGCATTCTACACTTGAATTCAAGCCTATAGTTTAGCATCAATTTTCTACCACCAATGACAAGTGCAACATAATATACTAATCCATCAAATTGGAACATTCTATCCAAATACCTTAAAATCTGCTACATACCTTCTCATAAGTAATACTAGTTTACAACTACCAACGAAAAAAGGATCAAAGGGTAAAGTCACATAATAGCCATGATCAACCTTAGTCTGATATTATAACCCCATACAATCTTATCTACTTATACGGATTTATCACCTCATACTTACTTACTCAATCATACATTTAGACTACCTTCAATATCCATAACAACCATGAGTCTATAATTATAACTTACTGACTAATATAGCCATTTTCACACTTCAAGCAACCGACAAATCACCCTGACTAACAACTCCTTCTCTACCTTCTACTAATCACACACAAGGACGAATCCCCTCTTTACCAACTCAATCTCATGCAAACAGATTCAGCTATACATATATTAAACCAACACTAGAACAACAAGTTGGACAGCAAGTTGCTAGTGAATCGAAATAGGCCTCACACGGCTTCACTAGACTTTGATTTTTGTATTTTGAACAAGAAAATAAGATGAATGACAAGGCAACTATGCTAGTGAATTGAAAGATCCCCACACGGCTTCACTAGACTTTATTTTTCAACAACACCTTGATGACAATATTACATGAGATAGAAATTTAATACAAAATATTCAATGAACTAAGAATACACATCTTACTCTGTATAAATAAAATCAAAGTCAAACACCTCCTCTAAGGACTACCATACCGTCCATACATTCTACTAGCTACCACATTAGTTTATCACTATAAAGGGGTAAATCATCCCTAAACATCGGTTATTCAACTGAAATATTCATTTACATAAAAATCACCCTCACTCTGACTTCTAATTTTGTGACTTCACATCACTAACTTCTTGGTATAATTTCATTACTGATAGGACATGACAACAACACTTTAACTTATGCTACTATTCGGGTGGAAATACAGTTCCAACATTCTGCTATACATCGTCCACATCTGTATCAATATTTTTGAGAGGGACTAGATGCATTTAATAACTTAACTTGGAAAGCACGATTCCATCAGGATCAATGTTGACATCAGAATCAACACATATTGAAGCACTAACAGACTCCTCTCGAGTCTTTGCACAATTTTTAAAATCTTATATGGCTCAATCAGAAAGGACTATATCATGTAGATTCTAAACTTTTTGTACTTGAATCACCCCAATAATGGGACATATCTGAGAACATCAGAGTAAGGAAAGAATTTAGGATGACTGTTACTTTCGTATGGGCAATGACATAGCACAAATTTGAGTATGAAAGGGGAACATTCTGACTCTATTGTATGAACTAGAACATAAAGAAAGAGAGACATTCCTAAATGCCTAGTAGCCTCCTACTTATAATTATGACACGCTACACACCCATAAACAAGACTCTACCTGACGCAATTTCACAGACACCCTGGGACCATGAACCGTGCTTTGATACCAAGTTTGCCACGACCCAAACCGGAGCACTGGCCGTGACGAGTATCCCAAACCATGAAGGCCTGAAATACCTCTATCTATTTGAAAATCATGCACATAATTCATATGATAAAAGAAATGCGGAAGATACACAATATTAAAAAAACATGGTCATAAATCAAATGAAATCAACAAAGGGGAAATTAATGTCCCACAACATCTAGCGACATCTGAACAACCGTCTGAAAAATCTCTACTACATGACTGAAACAAATTACTGTCTAAAAACTGGGACAAGGCCTCCAGTAGACCCAAAGCTACTAAATGATAAATGAACTGACAGACATCAGGCCTTCCGAAATATAAAAGGCTCACCACTTGATTTTGTAAATTTGTCAAAAGAGATCTACTAGTTATCTGGACCCCTAGACTGTGCCTCCGAACCTGGGGGGAAGGGGGTCAATACAAAAGTACTGGTATGCAGAGATATCAAAATAAAATATAATATTTTTACAAAATATAAGTGAGAGCCATTATAAAGTAGATTCGTATCAAATCATTTGAAAACACAGGCATAATGCAATAGTTTTTCAACAACAATGCTATGCAACTGAGCTAGGTGGAATACCCTACATATCATATTTACACCAACTGTCAAACCTCGGTTGCCACCGATATTAGAGTAAAAGTGAGGGGAAGACACAAAAGATCATACAGCAGGGTGTCTCGACCCAATGGTAGTGCACAAGATCACAAAGCAGGGCTCTTAATCATAGTCCCAACTTGGGATTGACATAAAGTCAGGTACGCAAAATCACAAAGCAGGGTACCAAATTCCCATGTCGGCAAACACAGTTTCCAGTGATGAGCCCTTACACTCAAATTCCTTCATCGAGAATCCACCTATCTCATGTAAAATCAATGCATTCAACTTTATTTAATGCAACCACATATCATATTCTATAGGGTATCGTCATACCCGACTTGCAAGCCATCAATATCACATCATTATTCTCATTCGACCATTGTATTCAGCATGTTTCAACACAAATAGTCCTCTCGTTTTCAAGTCAAAATCATATCAATTCTCAAAACATTTCATGTCATGCTTTTCAAGATGTTTTCAAATAATTTACATCATATGAACATTTAAATAAAATTCACATCAAGAAAGGGATTCCATATAATTCATGCTCTCAAATTAACACTTTTTCAAAACACATGCATATACATATATAATATGTCAAATCACTTCGGAAATAGGCCTAAAAACCAAATCAATATTATAGAAATGTTCAAAACATGATTATATTCGTAGTTTCAAAACCCCCATTGTAAAACATGAATTAAAAGGCCCATGAGATTTTAGGATAACCCCAAGTACCTTTATATGCGAAAATAATAGGTGTTTTTTGAAGCCTACGTTCTGGTGATTCCAAATATGCAATTAGTTTCAAAAACCCACGGTTGAATCTTGAGTTGCTTGGGTTTTTATTTTGAAACCCTAAGGAGTGTTCTTGAGCAATTTTGATGAATGAAGGTGTATTTTGGGGTATTTGGGGACTGAATTTAGTGTTTATGACTAAATAAGGGTGGGAAAAGGACCATTTTGCCCCAAAAACGAAGTGTTTAAGTCACTTGAGTAGTAATGTATGCGGCACACACCTTATCGCATAATATAGGTTGTGCAGAACACTCTTTATCGCACACATTAGGTTGTGCATCGCACACCTTGTGGCATAATTTAGGGTGTGCGTCGTACACCTTATGCTGCACGACACACTCTATTTTGCAAAGCCATAACTTCTTCCTCGGGTGTTGTATTTTTGCAAAATTGGTATTGTTGGAAAGATAATCTGAAGACCTTTCATTTGATATATAGTAGGTACTCTAATTCAATATATACCAATAGTAATGGTCTATTGAAGTTGACCTATGTTTCAACGCTTACTAAAATTCAAACGATAGGAAAACTTTCAACTTGTTCTTGAGCTTGGGGACCTCTATGATCTCAATTCATGCTCAAATAGGTTTACACCCTACTTAATTTATTACTACACTAAACTTGCATTGGATTTATGGCTTTTGGAACCTTTACGTGAAGAAAATGATGATTTTCGTTCTCGTCCGAAAAGCAGGGTGTTACACCAGAGTTGGTTCCCGTGGAACGGTACTAACATCCTTTCAATTGGGGGTTATAGTTTCGACCCTGATTAGCTCAGATTTGGTGCATGCCGGTTAGATGATACCTCCCACAGTCTCAGTCCAGTAATTCAATTTTAGTTGCTTGAGCATAACATACAGATATCAGTGATTTAGTTATTAGATTTTAGCATTTCAGTATTTATAGATTATTTTCAGAATATGTTATATGCTTGGTCATGCATCCTCAGTACTTACAGATTTCATGCATCATCAGTATCCATAAATTTTACGTATCCTCAATATCTACAGATTTCATGCACTCTATTCAGTATTTTATGTTATGTGTGTATATATATATATATTCAGATAGTTATTATTCATGTTCATGAAATCATGCATATCATCCTACCTTATTTAGCATACCAGTATATTCAAAGCATTGATTGCATACTCTTTTCTTGTGCTATGATGTATCATATCATAGGTTTGGATGCCCAATTCTCGAATCGCACATAGATTTTCCAGACCATCATCCATCACAGTGGTAAGTACTCATGCTTCGAGGATAGATTATTAATTATCATGCTTTTAGTTTAGTAGTTAGTTGGAGTTAGTTGGGGCCTGTCCCATCAACTCATATTCAGTCAGTTTGGAGGCTTTCAGACACTATAATCAATTATCCAGTATTCAGACTTCTGTTGACATTGTCAGCTATTTTATCAGTATTATTAATTTTTTTACTTAAAACCTTATGGCTTATTAGTTACTCTTCCGTATATGTTATTATCCTAATCATTGCTCTCAGTAGGTACCAGCTCATGGGCTAGCTTATGGTCCCTCGGGACTGTAAGCACCGTATGACACCCAGGGTGTACTCTTAGAGCTTTACACTGAGGGACCAAGTAGGTGGTGTCGATGCCCTGTTAAGATTTAATGAAGATTTTGCTAATGTTTATGTGTCATATTTGGTGAAGGGTTCAACTTTTTAGTGGCAGTGTAAATATTCAAATAGTGATTGGACTGATTTTAAAGGTTCAATAGACTTTTGAATGGCCTCTGAAGCCTTGTACTACAACAAACAAGAATGTAAAACCAATAGTCCATTGCACTATTAAAATTTGTCCAATCACTATTGGATAATTACACTGCCGCCAAAAACTTGAACCCTTCTCCAAACTTGACACATAAACATGAGCAAAGCCATCAGTAAATTATAACAGGGTATCTACACCATCATCTTGGAACCATTCGGCCTTATAAGTTCGCACCTATCAAACTAAACTGTAAAATGCAGGATCTTGTTTGAAGGATCAAATGTCTAATCGATAAAAAACCGTATTCACAAAATCATTGTACTTTATGTGTCTCTGTCATGATAGCCTGATCAATAATAAATAACTCCTACGTGTGAAAGTGGATCCATTCATCTGCACGCACCTTATTCTTCCTACCCCATCAATGTCAGATAATGTTTATTCTTCACTTCCCATTGTTAAGTAGTGTACAAGACTACGGAGGCTCAAAGGGTAACCATCTTCAATGTCAGATGAGTACTTGCCCGTCAAAAAAACAAGTGCTACAAGTTATGACTTTTCACCTTTTTTATTTTTAAATAATTTTATATAATAAGTCACCAATTTGAATTAATTAAGGTATGTGATGACTATTATAAAAGAGGTGAACATTCGTGACTTTTTGTCTAACATATTCCAAACAGCTGATGAATCAAATTTTCCATCTGTTGCAACTGATGAATCAGCTGTTAGAAGAAATAAAAATATCTTCTCTAACAGATGGTCCATTTGTCGTAATAGATAATACATATGTTGCAACAAATGTCTCATTTGTTGTACATACGGACCATCTGTTGCAATAGATGGTAAATCTATTGTGATAGTGGGTTATATGTTGTGACAAATGGACGATCTGTTGCAACATCTCAATAATAACTGTTGTTATTAAGTCTCAAACCGTTTTCCGAAGGTGAGAAGTTTGAATGTAAAAGAAAAAGTTGTAACTTTTCACAAAAAATCAAAAAGAAAACAGGTTGAATATAATTAATACAATGGAGTTGAACAGTCGTGTGTTTTTTCCTAATACATTCAGATTCAATCATCTATAAATAGGTCCCTTCTTAATATTCATTCTACTCTACTTTTATTTATTTCTTGAATTTTGTCTTTTCATATTACATCTTCAACCACTTCTATTCAAAGAGCATATTCCTTTCTCGTTGAGATAAGCTTTTTTCTGTGTAAATCTACCAGTTGGTAGTAAACATTGCATTACATTCAAACTCTTTTCTTTACTTTTGTGTTTATGTTTTTTGTCAATTCATGCATGTTCTAGATATGGCTGATCCTATTTGGAAAATTTCTATTCTTCACGACATCATGCAGAAACTTCAGAGGCAGGTTAATGACCTACAGAGAGAGTTGGTCACCGTGAGAGCAAGGATGTTCAGAGAGATGCAGAGGCTGATGAGGGCCCTTCTACTGCCGGTTGACGATTAGCCGGCCGACAATAATAATAATGATGATATTGATAATAATAATTAGAAGGTGTTTTTTCTTTGAGTGTATGTATTTTAATTTTTCTATATCGGATCTATACCAAATGTATTTTATTTTTTGTTTAATGAAAATTTTTTTTTGGTTGGCTTTGGCTTTTTAATTCTTATTTAGTTTTCATTCTATCTATTTCTTCTTCTAAATATGTTAACATGTTGACGATTGGAGGTAAGGAGCAATTTTGAATCCATTAGCAGTAACAATTTTTGCTTTTGAGTTCTTTCAGCAGATTGGCCATGTGTTGGAAGAGATTGGTCGTCGGTTGGGTTTATGTCAATAGATTATCCATCTATTGCGATAGATTTTTCATCAGTTGGAGGAAAACATTCCAGTTTGATGAACTGTATTGTGTTCTTCCAGCTAATGTCCATCTGTTGCAACAGATGGATAATCTGTTGAAAATAATTTTGTGGTCTGCAGTATTTAGTTCATGTTTTGCCTCTTTTTATTGATGCACAAGTTATTAGAAAAGATATTTTATATAATAAATGATAACATTTACATTCACAAAAATGTGTTAAATATATAAAAGTCCACAACAAACAACAACACAAGTTTTTACAATTAAAACGATCATGGTAGATTGCGATCTAGGCATGTAGTTCTTTTGTGGCCAACGCTTTTACATATGGAGTACTTGTTTTTTCTTAATGGAAATGATTCTATGAATCCATGCCTTCTCTTATATGTCCTTCTTCCCAGTTTGATATTTCTTGGGTCAATATATGGAGGAGGTATTAATCTCCCCCAAAGCTCTGCAGGAACAACCTAAGATTCTTCGGGAGGCACTGGAGTAATTTTCCCACTATATGTCATTGTATATTTTCCACCAAATAATATAGAGAGGAGTACTAATAAATTTTAGTTCCATATTTTGCACCGTATTTATCTCGAAGTGCTGCCATAGCATGTGGACAGGGTATTTTGTATAAGTCAAAAACTCTGCACGTACAAAATCTTGTTTGAAGATCAACTGTGGCAACATCACTATAATTGTTGATACTGAACTTGTAATCTGCTATTTTATGAGATAATAACCTGTTCATAGACTGATGTTCGTCGATATTATTTTTTCCGCTTCTAGAACAAATGGGGTTCTTGGGTCCTCATACTCCACACGCCTTTTGTGAAAATTTTTTCCATACTTTTTGTTTATTATTTCAAACAGAGCCATGATGAGAAATTCTCTTTCATCACCAAATAATAAATTCACCGATTCAGCTATGTTTGACGTCATAATATTGTACCTATACAAAAGAATCACTTAGTACGACATCATACTAAACTGGTAACTCAAACAAGACATTAAATTTATAAGAATGTACCTATTTGCTAGACAAAATGCCCTGCTCCATCTCTCAAAACCCACACGTACGATATGTTTTGCTACCTTGGGGTGCATATCTGCTATTTGATTGAAATGGTCTAAAATTTCCTCTCTATTATATGCTTTAGCTGCTTTATAAAAAAGGGTCATGACCCTTTCATTGTAAAAGTTGGTCCAAATATTCTCTCCAAGATGCCTGAGGCAATAACCAAAGTGAGCTGATGTGAAGAAAATTGAACCCATCTTTGAAATAATTGGATGCCTATACGAAGCAAAACACAACTCTTCAGTATCTCCAATGCAGCTTCGCAGTTGTTGAAAAAAAAGCCATAAGAGGCATCACATTCCTTGTTCACTACAAAAAAATGACAGGAAAGATGTGATTCTCTGTATCCTGGGCCACCACCGATAGAAGAACTCCATTATACCTTCTCCTCAAGAAGATACCATCGACAACTATGCCTTTTATCAAATGTCTACAACCTTGAATCCAAGCACCATAGGATACGAAAAAGTATTTGAACCTTCCATTTTCATCAATATGCAATGCCGTCTTACTTTCGGGATTTGTGGACTCAACCATGTAACGGTAGGCATCAAAGACTGCATACCCATGATCATGTGTCCCCTTAACCAAGTCCTTGGCAATCCCCATGGCCATATATATCTTCCAATAGCTTACTAGGACACCCAATTCCATAAGGATTTTATTGTCCATAACCCTTTTAGAAGTTCCATTGCCATCAGGGAATCTATTCTTAGATATTCACCAAGGACCTTTACTGTGGCGTAAGGATTTTGGCCCGAAATGTGCTCCAAACCACATGTGTGATAATTTTCATGTTTATGAATAATGAATCTATCAGAACTTAAGTACTTCACTACTCTCAACAATCACTTGTAGTTCGGATTAGCACATTTGTAGCAAAAGACTTTGCTCGAATTAATCACCTTTATTATTCTGAAATATTTTTTCAAGCAAGAAATAAACAAAGTAATAGATAGTTCTTTATTGTCCTTCAATGACATTCCCTTGTAAAAGATAGTCTCATTATCTTAACGATTACCAAACTGTGTCGATCGAGATGAACTGGCCACCGTAATGGTCGCATCAACGGACATAGGTGTTTGATCATCATATGGAATGTTCATGTCTAGATCATCCAACTTATCATCAAAGAAGACTTGTTGTTGCTCTTCATCTATATTCTGGTTCTTATTCTCTCTCGTCTTTCCAACCACGTACACCCTTAACACCGGCCTGGATGAATTACGAAGATAATCATGCAACCAAAACAGATCAGTTATCTTGAAATGTAGTACCCTCTGATTTTCAAAAGAGCCGTGCATGTAGCTGATGACGAGTTATTCCGGTTGACAATTCAATCCACAATAGCTGATGATTAAGTTCACAAAATTATCATACAAAATATCACTTTAGACTATCATAGCTATCGTCTCTAGCATTTCACCCTCTTTCTAATGCCATACATATTGATTTCTCTTCTTGATCCATTGATCATGACAATCCACCCCTATTGTTATTGATCCCTCCATTAGTGTTACCTAAATAAAGTCATTTGTTAAAAAAAGTTAATAGTGATTTCATAATGCGTAACATAAATCCCAAAAGATGTGTATTCTGTTGCAATAAGTAAGTGATCAGTCGCAATAGATTACTTACCTGTTGGGATTCATGTTACGCTCCTGAAGATGATTTCAATAGATGAGTCATATGTTGTAACATGTGAATCATATGTTGAATAAACTATACATCTATTGCAATAGATGACACGTTTGTTGGAATCGAGTTAATGTTTTGTTGCAATAGGTTATTAATCTGTTGCAATAGATATTTACCCTGTTATAACAGACGATACGTCTATTGGAATCGAGTTCAGGTTCTATTGCAACAAGTTACTAATTTGTGGCAACAAATATTTATCCTATTGCAATAGATAACTAGTCTGTTGCAACAGATGACCCATCTGTTTGATTCATATTACGACACTATAAAATCATAAACATGAATCCAACATATGTCTTCCATTGCAATAGATGGTTCACCTGTCGTAATAGATGATTGATTTATTTAAACAGATGTCTCTTATGTTGGATTCATGTTCGTGTGCTATCTATTATTGAAAAAACAACACAATAACAGTTATCCAGATGAAAAATTTAACTAAAAATTATAATTTGACTTACCAAAGTCTCTTGTGAAGTAATATCAAAGTGAAAAGTGATGTATGAAATAAAATTTAACCTAAGAAATTAGTCAAATAGTAGCAGTAGCGGTAACAACAACAACAATGGTCAACAAGAAGAAGATGAAGATGATAATAAAGTAGAAGATGACAATAATGAAGTAGAAGATGATGAATAATGCAGTAGCAACAATGAACAACAAAAATCACTAAGAGAGACAAAACAACAATGGAAGAGAAGAGAAAAAACATGCCTTTTCCTCCCTATTTCTCGTTATATTGGGTAAATATTTGGATCAAAGTATAAATTTAAAACTTGTGGGCTATTCTCAAACTTACCCAACTTTCTTAATCCACAATAAAGTAATTGTCACCTACACTCAATTATTAAGACTTGAGTCACCTACACCTCATTTTTTTAACTCTTTTGTCTCTTTTAGCTCAAAACCCCATCCTTCTACCTATTGCCTTTTAATAGTAGTCTTTTTTTTTTATTGAAAATAGTTTAAATTTTTAATCCTTCTACCTATTGCTCTTTAATATTAGTTTCTTTTTTTTTAGGGGAGGGTTTTTTAAAATATGTCCATTTTCTCATCATTTGGTCTACAATAGCCTTTACTGTTGTTAAAAGTGTATTTTATTTTGATTAAATTATAAGATGACATATATGGGGCTTAAATAAAATAGGTGGTGTTGATTTATTAATTTTTGTAGATATTATATCCAATTCATAAATAATCCAACTCATTTGAATTTATCTATTCGAAATTGTTGTATAGTTGGAGTAGTAAGAATTTATTTTTGTTAAAGGATTAAAAAGTTGAACTAAACCTAGATCTGAAATCGATCGAAGGTTGTTCACATCAGTTTCGCTACAAGAAAATAGAGCTACAACGATATTATATAAATGACATATTAAGGAGTTTAAATGTCATAATTTGTCTACCGACATTTAATTTACATTTGAAACAAACCTCGCAAAAATATTTCCAACATTTAGGTAAATGTCAAAATTTTTTTGTGACATTTAGGTAAATATCAGAATAAATTTACTATATTTATTTGCAACATATCAAAAAATATTGGTAAGAAATTTATGATATTTTATCTTTGACATTTAGATAAAAGTCAGTTTATTTTCGACATTAAGGCAAATGTCGATAACAAATTTACGACATTTATATGAGATGTCACTTAGTTTCTAACATTTAGATTACATGTTGGTAGTTTTTTTCTTTGTGACACTTGTGACCTTTCTAAAATGTTGTATTGAAATTACTGACGTTTTATTTAATGTCAATAAATAAAATATTAATGTTGTAAAGTTTAATGACATTCATTTAAAACATTGCAAAATTGTCATCAATATTAATGCATTTAGATTAACGTCATTATTAATTATTTTAAATATGAATACAAATTCTCTATAATTTTTCTCATGACACAAATATTTATATTTAATTTAATCTGTACATTCATAAATAACAACTTCTTATAATAAACATGAAATATATATAAAGTAAATGTGTTCTAATATTATAACCAAAGAATAAAATAGCAAAACAATAATTATCCTGTAAAAGTTCACTGATATCAAATCAACTGATCTAAGCAAAAATGAAATCTAAATATAATAATTTCAACATGAAATCAACTTTAACGCGTAATTCAAATCAATTTTGTTAAATTCTCAAATAAAATCTGTAATAAAGTTTTATGAAATCATCAATCCACAAGTTGAGCGCATTTTATAGCTAGTAATTGACCTCAATTCCCTAAAAAGTCCTGCATAAGAAATTCACATAAAAAAATTATAACATGAAAAAATTATTTCCTCCAAAACTAGAACAGATTGGGATATAAATGTACATTGAAATTTTTTAAGACAAACATATTAAAAAATTGATGCAAAAGCATCAACTAGAGATGATAATTTTTTCTATTTGAAAGAAAAAGAAAAGAGAAAAGGAATGTGTTGCAATTTTTCTAACTTACCCATATTTATTTATTTGTGTCAACTACACTAGTTCCAGTATTCTTGATCACCTTATCTTGAAAAGATAAGTTGATTACATTAATATGCACAAAATTCAAAACATAACAAATCATAGAATACATAGTATGCCTATTTTTTTCATAAGAAAAATCAAAACAGAATTATAAGTTTGCTTCAACAAATACTTGACCAAGATTGCCAATGAATAGCTCTGATATAGAATAACACTATGAAAAATTCATATATTCAAATATCCAAAAAAATAAAATAACAAATCAGTTAAAATGCAACTTACTTACTCAATTATGATGTTCATCTATAAGTTACAAAACTGCTAAGATTGAACTTCAATATCAACAGTTTACATGGAGTAGTAATTAGCAGTTGGTCGATTAATTCCAAATAGAAATAATAAAAAGGAATCAACTGATCCCGAAATCATATGAATGTTAGGATTCAAGTCAACTAAAATAAAAATCAAAACTTTATTTTCTCTAACTTTTTTTGTGTGAACAAATCAAATGGGTGATAATGGTTGTTGACGATCTTCAATTGAGCTATTAGAAACCTATCACAAAAAAGAAATACTATTTTAATAAAAAACAACTAAGTTATCATCTAACAAAAGTAATTTTGTGAACAACACAATTATTTACATGTCCTGATTTTGTATTTGCATCAATAATAGTACCCAAAGACTCTAGATATGCTTGTATACCTGCTTTTACTTTATCTTCTATTAGTATTTTCATGTCCATTTTTTCTTCCGATAATTTTCTCTCCATTGCTTTCCTATCCTTTTTTGCCTCCTTTTTTGCTTTTGATAATTTTTATTCATCTCTTTCATTTCTTTTTGTGCTTCATACAACTTTTTCACCATCTCACTTTTCATAGCTGAGGTAGCTTTTTGAACGTCCAACTCAACCCGTGTATCAAAATTTTCTTTCTTAGCTTGAGATCATTTATATACTGGGCTATAAAATAAACTTGGAGCTTCTTCCTTTTCTAGAGTTAGAATAATTTCATGAGTGTCTGTTTCCATTAATTATCAGTACACATCATTGTGAGCACTTTCAGGGACATTTAACTCGGGATACACCTCGGCGATATCATCCATTTTTTTTTTAAAACTCAAGTAATGAAAAGTTAAAGAAAATTGTAATAGAATGAAAGTACCAAATTATTTATAAAGAACCAGAATTTATCATAACTTCACCAACAATCTCATTCATTGATTGTTTACTCTCCCCCATGTGAGTTTTTTTGAATACCTCAATACGAGTTGGCTTTACATAATTCTTCTTCTTTGTCTCCTATTTTAATAGTAAGAGAATGCCATAAAATACTCAATACATGTGTCAATTAATAAAAAAATTAAAGAACATAGAGAGTGATTATGTCATACCTCATCTATAATTTGAGAATGAATTTTTCTTTCTAATGTGTGTGGCATATTTAACCTTTTTGACTTTCTTTATTTCTCTTGAGTATATATATATATAATTTGATTAGTAAAATGTTTAGCATAGCCAGAATAGCAAACATAGAGAAATACCAACTGGTACATCACTATAGAAAGGTCATTGAAGTAAGTTTTCTTTTAAGTCATATTATCACGCATTGGTTACAATTCAACCATCCTCAATTGATTTCGGTAAAATTTGGAAGCTCCAACTACCACCAAAATTAAAATATTTTCTATAGCTTATCCTTCGTGATAGATTACATACTGTAAAAGTTTTGCACCTACTACTATCCATCAGCTACCTCTTTCCTTTCTTCCCTAAGGTAAAATTAGCCATTTACAAGGAAGACTAGTTTCTTCTATTTTCTCAACTTAATTCCATCGGATGCCTACTACCTTCAACAACATATGTAGAGTGTAACTTTATCTACCAAGGTTAACAGAAGAAATCAACTATTATTTATGCCTCCCGAAATCTCATTTTTCTCAATCCTCTTCACTAAGTACTAGGCTACATCTGTGGGTGCTCTTCTTTTTCTTTTCTTTTTTTTATCCATAGTGTAATTCAGAAAGAGAGATCTCAAGAAAGGGGAGAATGTTATCATTTACATAAAACTTAACTTATTGGAACTTCGTATTTTCTAGGTATAATCAGAAGTACATAAGTAGTCCATGGAGAAATTTCTACTCTTTAATAACGTGATGAGCTTTGGCCCTCAGACAACTTGATTTGTCTATATAGTTCTGGTGGAAATATTGAATTTAGTTACTTGCTTACTATCTCTAACTATGACTGCCAAATCCTTATATAAAGAATTTTATATTCTTATGAAATACAGATGACTGCCAAATAGTGTCTCTATCATAAACGCTACTGTATGTAGTTATAACTATATTCACATTATGATTAAAGATCAAACACTGTGTGTAGTGGTAGTAGTAGTACAATTCAAAAAAGGGAGGTAATACATGCTGTGATGCAGCAGGAAAGGGTGAGTACTGTGATTTTTAGTCCACAGATTGCTTATGTTGTTAGGAGTTTTGTGTTGTCTAGGTTCTCAGCCTCAAACTTCATAATACTTTGTGCCTTCTACTTAAGTTGTGCCTTCTACCTCTTCCCAGTACTCTACTATAGAAATGCTATTGAAGTAAGTTTACTATTAAGTCATGTTATCTACTGCTTATCCACCAGATACCTCTTTCCTTCTTTCCCTAAGGTCTCATAATTATGGTCATAAGTTGGACTTTCTAGTCTTATTCACTCCATCGCCTCTCATGATAAACAGTCTGCACATTGATTGCATAGCCTCATCTCTCTTGACCCTCATCGATACTTTGAATGTGTGGTATACCAAGTATTCATACCCTTTATTCTATCGGTAATCTGGACACAATGCAACAAGATTATATTTGAGAAAAATCCCTTTTTGATCATCTACAATGTAACTAAGACAATTGCTTTAGAGTATATGATCAACGCTATATAGAAATGTGTAGATACTCAATTTAATTATGCGAGGTTGGGATATGTAATACGTAGTACTAATGGTCAGTGAATTTTAGGTCTTACACTTTTTGCTTTTGATAAGGATATTTCCAAGGTGAATTAATGGCCTTCCTGTAGGGATTAACAATCTCAGTTCATCATAATTTGCAGCCATTGGAGGCTAATATTTATGCACATGAGGTTGTTAAGTTGCTCCAAAATTCTAAAATTCACTCTTTATTACAAAATGATTGCAGATTCCTTCTCCGACGACTAAAATGACAATGGTAATTCATGTCTACAAAGAAAAAAATAGGTTAGTTGATGGTTTAGAGTCAATGTCTAGTACTAATGATGCAAGTACCTCTGTATGTTTTTTTTGGATGCCTCTGCATCTCTATGGGATCTTTTATGCACTAATAGGAATTCAGATATATCCGTTAGAAGGATTAATGTGAAGAATCTGAATCCCATTACTTTGTATAATATTAGTTCTACTACCACTACAATGCCATTTGTAAATATAACTTCTATGGCTCATCCAGTACAACCACAATCATGTTCTCTGTAGCCACTTTTTGTTAACAAAATATCAGTACTCTCCGTTGCTAAAAAATGAGGCTCCAATATAGCTAAATTAGATGCAACACCATATCTTCATGCTAGAAAATCTAAAAAAAACATGTTATATTTTCTCTCCCTAGAGTCCATTTAAGTAAATAATTAGTGACTAATTAGGGGATTGGAACCATGATTACAATGTTTCTCATGTAGTAGGAAAAGAGAATATAGGTTGTATGCAAAATTTTACTTTGACCAAAGGTTATTTCTTCACTTTTAGATTAATAAAAAGCCTATATTCTTTCCAAATTACAAAAAGCTAATGCTACTTGATCTTGAATCTTTTATAAGTCACCAATCTTCAAAATTGTAGAACAAATGCCCTTAAAAAATTATTTATTTTAATCAGTGGCTTAAGGACATTCAGTGGCTGGAGATTCCGTAAGGCAATCAAAATGTAATACCCCATACTTTTCTCAATTTAGTTCACCTCCTAGTGCTTGCATAAGAGGCTAAAAGCCTAAAAATTTAGCTATGTGTTGAGGACTTAGCCATTTTTAAGACCTTCTAACTTCAAAGAGTTTTAAGTTGACCTTCCAGACTCCGAGATGATGGTTTTTGAGTTGATTCATGTTCATGGATACAAGGTGAATGTCTCGGATAAGTTTTGGATTTTTTAGATGAGGATGGTCACATTTGGATTTCAATTCCATCCGTTCAATGTAATTCCACCGCGTCACGCCAAGGATAGCGATGAGACACTCATCACATTGCGGTAAAGGTGTATTTGTCATGTTCTTGATTCATAATTCGAATGCATGTGTAATGATATTTATCCTAGTGTATGAAGTGCTTATTAGGTGAAGAATGTTCATAGAAATCACTTAGAGCCAAGTTGAACTAAGAACCTTAGATTCGTCCAAAGCTTGATGTTCGATTCTACAAGGGTCAACTTTTAAAGTGCATAACTTTTGATCTATGTAGAATTTTTTAGCTCAAGACACACCAAATTGTAGATAATTGAATTACTTTCCAACGATACCAATTTTACCTTAATCCGATACCTGGGTGAAAAGTTATGGAATTTTTCGTGTGAGGTAGTAAGCCATTGCGATTACACCGCATCGCAATGAGCCTTCAAATCGCAATCTGGGTTACGAATTTTTGGTTTAAATGAGGGGCAATTGGGTCTTTTCCCACCTCAAACTACATCGTAAAAACATAATTTTAAGCATCTATTAGGGCGTTATTTTCCCTTATTCTCCTATTTTACTCTCACGAACAAACCCTAATCAATCCCCTTCAAGATCATCCATTCCATCACTTCCTCTTCAAGAAAAATCAAGAATTTAAGGTTTTTAATCGAAGAACTTCAAGAAAAGCCTTCAAGAATATTTCCAAAGGTCCAAAGTCAAGCTTTTACATCAAATCAATCATAATAAGGTATGTGGGGGTATGAACAAGGGCACTTCTTTTATATTTGTGCCCAAAACTAGTTTTCAAAGTTGAATTTACATGAAATTATATGATTTGCAGTCTAGGGTTCATACCCAATTATCATTATTTGAAGATTTTGATGTTACAAGTGATTAAATGTTGAATTGCATTTCTACTTTTGTATGTTTATGCGTGTGACGTGATTTTATCTACAATGAGAGTTGAATTTCACTATCTTGACTAGAATTGTGAAAGAATTTCATGTTTTTGATTATTGAGCATGACTTTGTGATAATTTGACATGAGTTTGAAACATAGGTTATTAATCCCTAGTTTGAATATTAATATTTCAAGAAGATTATGCTTTTAGGCACCCTATGATTAGTTTATATTCAGATTTTGAACAAGATTTGAACTTTTGATCCTCAGCTAAGATATGGAATCCACTTCACAGTTTTGATTACAATTTTGATTATAGTTTAAAGTAAATAGATGCATAACTGGTTTTCATTGTAAACCTTTATACAAGTTTTAAAGTGGATTTCCTACAGAATGAGCATACAGATTAAAGAGAGCAATATTTAGCACCAAATTGGGTATGTGTCCTAGTTCACATGCCCCAAAACAATGAGCCAACGTAGGTACATATTCAGATTATTTCCATTTATATGGATGTAGATACATATTGTGATCACTTAGCTCAGGTTATACTCCTTGGCAAGAGTATGACACCTCTCCCCAACATGAGTTTTTTCCCTTAGAGTAACTAGATGTTGGACTTTATGATAACTTACATGGTTTATGTCGGTTATAAGAACCTTCCTAACAAAAAAGAATAACAAAAAATCTTTTAGAAGAAACTCCCTAAGTCCTAAGACAGAATAACAAAACAGCTTTTAGAAACTAAGTGTAAAGGCTCACAATTTATTTCTGATATTGTTTTACATAATACATGCACTATAAGATTTCAGCTTTCAGTTTACAGATATAAAGGCGAGTCCTTTTTACACCTAGTATGCATGATTTGAAAATAGACTTAACTTCAGTCCTACTTATTCCACTAATAGAAAGAGTAAAAGTACAGTTTTTAGAACTAAGTGTTATGGCTCATAAGATTTATACAGTATGCTTTATTATTCATGATTTATGATTTTCAGCTTTCAGTTATTCAAACCAACGTGAGTCATTTACACTTAGCATGCATCATTTTACAAGTTTATATAAACATCGAGATATTATTTTACTTATGCATTCAACCCTATATGCTTAGTACATTCTAAAAGTACTGATCGACATATACATCTATATGCTACATTTTTTAATAATGTAGGTACAAGTTATAGTGTGCACATCATAATCAGAGAGTTGCATCTTCCAGTCAGCAGGATATGAGCCTGTTTGATTCAAGGGTTTGAGTCAGTCATAGTTCGAGTAGCATTTTGTTTTCTTTATTCAATCGTATTGATTTGGGATAGCTAGGGGTCATGACCCCATTACCTATAGTCAATACTAGTAGAGGCTTCATAGACAGTCAATAGAGTTAATGTATTTGATACTAGTTTTGTTTTGTATAATCAGAGTTGTAATCATTTCAATATAGTTTTGTATTAATCATATTCAGAAAAGATTTATCTTCCACATTATTCTTTCAGAATTATGTATTTATTCCAGTTGGTCATAAGTTATGCTAGTACACGGGTTAGCTTGGGATCACTTATGGTCTTGAGCATCATATAACGTCCATGGGGTAGTCTTAAGGTGTTACAAACTTGGTATCAGAGCCCAGAGTTCAAGTGTCCTATAGTTTCTCTGAAGTTGTGTCTAGTAAAGTCTTACAGAATGGTACAAAGACGTCTGCACTTTTCTTCGAGAGGCTGCATGGCATTTAAGAAATATTTTATTTCTTTCATACCCTAGATCATGCTGTAAATTTCTTCTCTTAGAAACTTCTATCGATTTGTGTGTTACTCCATAATTCTCTATACATGTTATATTCTTGAGATAACATGATTAGAAAGTTCCAATTCCTCCTAAGATGATGCTCTCAGATTTACTATCAGTAACTTCAGAAGTCATACAAAGGGGCTTAAGGGAAGCTCGCTAGTGTGTTACAAGTTCTTTAAGTTGAAAGCTTATGTCCTTATCCATATGAGTTATGCAGTTAAGATAGAATATGTTATGTATTCAGGTTCCTCATTAACCCCTTTTATCCAGATAGTGCTCATGAGAGGAGATAGTATGAACCCAAAGTGTTAAATAAAGTTTGTATTCAAGGGATATTATGACCTTGAGTATTATGATTCATAAGTGGTAGGCCCTTATTATAGTTATAAGTTTGGGTTTAGAAGTGTAGTGACAAGAAAGGTGGTAATAGCGATTGATCGAATGAGTAAAGATGAACTTTTACATACGACCGAGTTAGTAATGAGGTAATATATCCTCATGTGTTAGTTTAGTGGAAGGCAGAGAAAGAGTTATTAGTTAAGGTGAATTGTTGTCTACTTGAAGTAGGAAAAGAGTTATTGATGGTAGTTATTGTGTTAGAAAAGTATAGGTTATTTATGAGAGTATTTGGTAGGTGAGTATTGTGAATTTAAGCTTCTCTTGAGGTTGCAAGGAGTTTAGTTGAAACTTTTAGAGCTATGATAGAAATTTAGATGTATTGATGGGTGAATGGTAGTGATGAGTAGAGAGAGGATGTGCTAATGGATTACAATAAGATAGGCCATAAGATCATATGATCAATTATCATTATTATGAGATTCTAGTGGACTAGTATTTCTTGATGCTTTATTTTATAGCTTCCAAGTGAGAATAGTATGTGAGGTTGGATTGTAAATCATGTCTAGCTGTAACGACTCGGGAGTATACCCTGGACGTCACACGGTGCTTACAGTCCAATAAGACCATAAGCAAACCTATGAGTTGGTACCTGCCATGAGCACTGAATAAAACTGATAAACAACATATGTATAATCTCGACTGAAAATGCCATAAGGATTTAACAATTGAAAACAATGCTAAATAATGGCTTAAAACAATTGAAAAACAAACTGGTAATACTAATAATCGAAATTGAAAACTGACCAACTGTCTGTACTAGTTGAAAGCCTCTAAATTGCCTAGCTGTGAAGTTGATGGAACAAGCCCCCAACTAACTTCGGCTGACTAAATAACAAAGCTACTGACACAACTAAAAAGAAGATAACTCGTCCTCGAAGGAAGAGGACTCACTACGGCTGTTGTTGCTGATGCACTGAAAAGTCTAAGGATAATCGGGAATCCGAGTATCTAAACCTATGATATAAGATATCATAGCACAAGAAAAAGAGTATGTATTAGTACTTATGAATGTACTGGTATACTAAATGAGGTTAGGCTGATATGCATGGGTTCATTTTCATGAGTACTAAATAGTTGAATGTATAGCATGAGGTACAGAGTGTAAATGCATTAGACTGTAAAGAATGAGAATGCATGGCCACACATAAATCAAGTACTGAAGTAGTCTATAAACTGAGTTACTAAAATCTGATAGTTAAATAACTGGTAACTATATGTTATGGTCACGCAAAACTGAACTGAGAACTGAAACTGAAATTGTGGGAGCTTTTTATCTAACCGACATGCCCCAATATAAACTGATTGGGGTCCAACCTGTAACACCAGCTGGAAGGGTGTTAGTACCGTGCCACGGGTTACTAACAATGGCTGGGTCAACCCTAATATGATAGGAAGGCTCATGAGATGTAAATATATATGTCCACCCTAGACTGGCAAGAAGACATATTAACCTACACTGACAACGTAGTTCTGTAACTTAAGGATTACTACAAAGGGTCACACCTTAAGCTGGTAGGAATTACCCCATCCCTGGGTTCGCTTGGTGCTGAATTCTACTCCCAACACAACCGACACTGATCACTAAACTGGGCTTGGCCTGACTGAACTAACACCAACTATGTTAACTAACTAATTAGTACTGCCTATGGTTTGATTGGAACCTTTTTATGACTAATGTAAACTAGGTAAGTAGCTAGATTTTGGGTACCATAACCCCCAAGACTCGATATAATTGACAATAAGATCATTCTATAATCTTAAAAGCATAGAAAACAGTCACAACTTAACTTTCACTCATTTAGTCAATTTATCAAACACTTAGGAGGCATAACATTATATATGGGGGTGATCAACATGCTAACATATCATGACTTCATCATTTAATTCATAATTTAGGGGATTAAACATGATACATACTCCAATCAACATAAGCATTAGTTTATTTTACATGAAATTCATATATTCACAACTTAGCACTCAAATTTCAACACATATATGGGCATAGTGTGATTTAATCAAACAACTCATAACTCAAGATTTGAAAAAGGGGTTTTGAACTCTAAGGGTTGGAAGGAACCCAAAGATGAACACTTAACATACCTTAGTAGTTGAATTAGTGAGGGTGATTGGTGATTGCTTGGAACTTGAACTTTAACTTGAAGAAACTAGGGCTTTGTTCTTGAGAGAATTTGTTAAAAAGATGAGAAAATACGTTATTTGGGGATTTAATCCCGTGTTATGGACCTATTGGGTGAAGGTAAAATGACCATTTGCCCTTAAAAATGCGGAACAAAACTAAAAAAAAAGCACTGACCGGACTGCCACGGGTTCTGGAGCGCCGCTATGGGCAGGGAACCGCAGGCTCTATCGTGGGCTCCCCCAGCACTAGACTGGGTGGGGCGCTGCAGGATAGTCTCCCTAAGTCGCTATTTTGGAAGTCCAAACACGTCCTTACACTTATACAAAAATTTTAAAACTCACCCGAGATATACTATTGACTTTCCCAATCATGAATCAACTTAAAAACTAAATTTTTGATGTCGAAAAGGTCGAGAATAAATTAATTAAAGTTTGAGAGATTTATAAATGACTAAGTCCTAACACTTAGTAAAATATTCTAAGTCTTGGGCCCCTTTTCATGCTAGAGTGAGCGAAAATGAGCTTAGGATCTTACGGGGTCTTATAATATCTCTCCCTTGGGAACATTCATCCTTGAATGCGACTGATTAAGCTGAGAGATACTGAGGTACTAGGATTACTTGTTGAATATGGATGACTGAGATATAACTACATAACTAAGCCTGAAACATGGTGACTGACCAATCTTATTTGTGAATGCATGAATGATATGAGAATGTTATGCAGCTGGAATTGAGTATGAAGTAGGATAAATCTAAGACTGTTACCTTAGGTTGAGTTCGATTATGTAGAGAAGAGATGAGGGTACTTGGTTCGCACGTTTTCTCCTGTTTCCCAAGTGTCTCCCTTAATAGACTGGTCTCGCCAAAGGACTTTGACCAAGGGAACTTCTTTGTTCCTTAGTCTGAGAATCTGACGGTCAAGAACTTCGACTGGAATTTCTTCATAAGAGAGACTGTCCTGGACATCTACACTTTTTAAGGGTACTATAACCGTTGGGTCACAAATATGCTTCTTTAAAAAAGAGACGTCAAATACTGGGTGCACTGATGGTAATAAGTCTATAGGCAACTCAAGTTATAGGCTACCCTTCCAAAATGACTCAGAATTCTATAAAGGACAATATATCAGGGGCTAAGCTTCCCATTCTTACCAAACCTCTTCACCCCTTTCATGGGAGAGATTTTAAAGTAAACCAACTCACCAATATCAAATTCAAGGTCTCTCCTCTTCACGTCAGTATAGGATTTTTGTCGGCTCTAGGTTGTCTTTAGCCTCTCCCTGTTTAATTGGACTTTCTCTAAAGCATCAAACACCAAACCAGACCCTAACAGTGTGGCCTCATTTTCCTCAAACCAACCAATTAGGGACCTACACCTCCTTCTATAAAGGGCCTCAAATAGAGCCATCTGAATACTAAAATGATAGTTATTATTATATGTGAACTCTATCAAAGATAAGTGATCATTCCAGATACCTATAAAATTGATGACACATGCTCTCAACATGTCTTCTAGTGTCTGAATGGTCCTCTCTTCTTGACCATCCGCTTGAGGGTGAAAGGATGAACTGAGGTGAACTTGGGTACCAAGACCCTTCTGAAATGCCTTCCAAAAGTGAGAGGTAAACTGAGTACCTCTATCTGAAATAATGGACAATGGAACACCATGCAACCTAACCAACTCTCTAAGGTAGAGCTTTGTGTAATCCTTAGATGAATAGGAAGTATGAACTAGTAGGAAATGGAATGACTTAGTCATACTGTCCACAATGACCAAAATCAAATCATGCTGACGACGAGTATGAGGCAAACCTATCACAAATTCTATGTTCACCTCCTCCCACTTCTAGGTAGGAATAATAAACTCCTGCATAAAACCACTAGGCTTTTGGTGCTCAATCATAACCTGTTGGCAAGTAGAGCACTTAGCTACAAATTATGCAATATTTCTCTTAATCCCACTCCACCAATAGATTTCCTATAAATTGCAGTATATCATAGTGGCCCCTGGATGAATATAGTAGTGCGCACCATGTGCCTTAGCAAGAATCCATTGTCTCAGGTCATCTACACATGACACATACATTCTACCCTGGAAACGCAACACACCATCTCCCCCTTGGGATAAAACCTCTACTTTCTGATCTCTGACAGACTCTTTCAACCTAACCAAACTAGAATCCATATCCTGCTTTTCTTTCACTTCGGTAACCAAAAAAGATTCCAAACTATTTTGCACCCACACACTACCCTCAGCTGAATCAAACAAACGTATACCTAATCTGGCAAGCTGATAAACTTCTTGAACTAGCTTCTTCTTATCATTTTCAACGTGAGTCACACTACCCATGGATATCCTACTAAGGGCACCTGCCTCTATATTGGCTTTTCTCGGATGATACAAAACACTTATGTCATAGGTTTTCAACAAATTTAACCACCTCCTTTGGCGCAAGTTCAAATATTTCTGCAAGAATACATACTACAAGCTCTTGTGGTTTGTGAATATATCAACATACATCCCATAAAAATAATGCCTCCAAATTTTCAAGGCAAACATAATGGCTGCTAGCTCAAGATCATAGGTAGGGTAATTCTTTTTATAGTGTTTAAGTTTTCTAGAGGCATAGGCTATGACCTTACCTCTCTGCATCAAAACACAACCCTAATCAACTCTGGAAGCATCATAATAAACAACAAACCCATCTGAACCATCTGGCAAGGTCAAAACTGGAGCTGAGGTAAGCCGAGTCTTCAACTTCTAAAAACTCTTCTCACAAGAATCTGACCACTAGAACTTGACCTTTTTTTGAGTCAATCTGGACACAGGGAATGCAATAGACAAGAAACCTTTAACAAACCATCGGTAATAGCCATCCAAAGACAATAAGCTCCTGATATCTGATGGAGAGATGGGTCTAGGCTAGTTTCTTACTACTTCAGTCTTTTGAGGTTCAACTCTAATTCCATCACCGGAAACAATGTGACTAAGAAAATATACTGACCTTAGCCAAAATTCGCACTTACTGAATTTAGCGAACAACTGATTGGCTCTAAGAGTTTATAATACTACTCTAAGATGGCCTGCATGATCGCTCTCGTTACAAAAATTGACCAGAATGTCATCGATGAAGACTATGATGAACATGTCTAAGTACTGCTTAAACACTCGGTTCATCAAGTCCATAAAGGTGGTTGGGTTATTTGTGAGACCAAAGGACATGACTATAAACTTGAAGTGACTATACCGGGTTCGAAAAACTATTTTCAGAATATCATATGCTCTTACTCTGAGCTGATGATGCCAAATCGTAGGTCTATCTTTGAAAAGTAACTGGCACCCTGAAGTTGGTCAAACAAGTCATCTATTCTAGGAAGTGGGTATTTATTCTTAATTGTGACTTTGTTCAACTGACGGTAGTCAATGCATATCCTAAGAGAACCATCTTTCTTACACACGAATAGAACTGTTGTGCCCCACGGGGAAATGTTAGACTTGATAAATCCCTTATCTAGGAGGTCTTTCAACTATTCTTTTAACTCTTTGAGTTTAGTTGGATCCATTCTATATGGTAGAATTGAAATAGGCTGAGTATCTAGAAGAAAGTCTGTTCCGAAGTCGATTCCCCTTTCAGGAGGAACTTCGGGAAGATATTTAGGGAACACGTATGGAAATTACCTTGCTACTAGAACTGACTCAAGATTGGGAGTTTTAGAACTAGAGTTCTTGACTCACACAGGATGATAGACACATCCCTTAGGTATCATTTTTCTCACTCTACGGTACGAAATAAATTGACCACTAGGAACTATAGTACTACCCCTCCACTCAAGGATTGATTCATTCAAAAACTGAAAATGAACAACTTTGTTTCTATAATCAACTAAAGCATAGCATGAATAGGGCCATTCCATACCGAGAATAACATCAAAATCAGTTATCTCTAACTCTACAAGATCAACTGATGTGACTTTTTGGGATATCATGGCCGGACAATTCCTGTATATCTACCTGGCTACAATAGAAACACCTACTGGGGTAGATACTAAGAAAGGCTCTATTAAGGTTTCGGGACTGACTCTGAAGTTGACCGTTATATAAGGGGTTAGAAAGAAAAGTGAAGCTCTAGGGTCAAGAAAAGCATAAACATGTAAATGAAAGACTGGCAATGTACTAGTAACCACATTAGGAGAACTTTCCTGATCCTATCGGGATTGAAGTGCATAGATCCTGTTTGAGCACTGCCCACTGGTGGCACTGGAAGCGACACCCTGCTGAGATGGGTGACCGGACTGAACTGGGGGACGATTGTGCTGACTCTGCAGACCTACCTGCCTGTAGACATTCTTTGATTCTATGATCTGGATTGCTAAACCCAAAACATACATTATTGCTAGCTCTGCAAACACCCTGATGGTTCCTACCATATTTCTGGAAAAGAGGATTTGTTTGAGAACTGTTCACACTACCCTGAGACTTAGAGCCTGGTGCCCTATCTTTGTTGTCATCCCTGAATTCAGGCATTGGTGCACTATCCAAAGACGAAGCTGGGACTGAATATTTTGGGTGGAACTGAGGAAGGTTACCACTCTTTGACTTTGGCTGAGTGAAATTAAAGCTACCTATCCTAGCCCTCTTATTCTCCCTCTCTCTCCTTAACCTTTTCCTCATTTATCTATTGTATAGGGACCATTAACCTTTCTAAGTTCATATCTTTAATCAACACCGCAGTCCTACACTCCTTGACCATACTATCAGATACCTCAGAAATAAACTTGCTCATCTTGGACCTGTTATCAGCTACTACATAAGGAGCATACCTGAATAATTGAGTAAGCTTTAGAGAATACTCATTTACACTCATGCTTCCCTATTTCAAATTAATGAACTGTAACACCTTATCCTCCCTCAATTCCAATAGAAATAATCTATCTAAGAAGGAAGTAGCAAACTCCTCACATTCTATAGGTCCAGCCTTAGTGCCCCTATCCCCTTTCCATTGCTTAAACTATGTATGAGCTACGTCTTACAGTTGGTAAGCAACTAGTTCAGGACTCTCACTAGAAGTCACCCCCATAATTTCTATTACCTTTTGCACTATGTCTAAGAATTTATGTGGATCCTCCTCAGACTTATATCCCAAAAGTAAAGAAGGATTCATTCGGGTGAAGTCTCGAATCCTGGTTGCGGCAGTATTGGTCGCTGGGTTGGCCTGAATAGAAATTGGACGCATATTTTGGGCTGCTAAAGAGGGGGTTAGAGTTGTTAATGTAGCTCTGAACTCTGCATAAGAAACATGCTTATTCAGGGGATCTTCCTAAAAGGGCAGAGGTGCTGGCTGGTTTTTGGTTCATCTTCCGTTAGTCTTTTTGGGTCGCATATTCTGTAAACGGAAGGAAAAGTTGAATTATATAGAGATATTTACTTGAGCTTGTGCTCTTTCACACAATATAAACACTGAAAGAAGGGAAACTTTTCCTAAACATCTTGTATCCTCTTTCCCATAAGTGTGGCGCGCTACACACCCATGTACATGACTCTACTAGACACGACTTTTAGACTCCCTAGGACACTTAAAAACCTTAGGCTCCAATACCAAGTTTGTAACGACCCGGGAGTACACCCTGTATGTCACACAGTGCTTATGGTCCCATGAGACCATAAGCGAACCCATGAGCTGGTACCTGCTGTAAGCACTGAATAAAACTGATAAACAACATATGTGGAATCTCGATTGAAAATGCCATAAGATTTTAACAACTGAAAATAATACTAAATAATGGTTTAACACGTTTGAAAAACAAATTGGCAATACTGATAATCACAACTAAAAACTGACCAACTGTCTGTACTAGTCTGAAAGCCTCTAAACTGTCTGACAGTGGAGTTGATGGGATCAACCCCCAACTAACTCCGACTGAGATACTGACACAACTGAAAAGAAGATAACTTGTCCTCGTAGAAAGAGGACTCACCATGGCTACTGCTGCTGATGCACTGAAAAGTCTAATGACGATCAGGAATTCTAGCATTTGAACCTATGATATAAGACATTATAGCATAAGAAAATAAGTATGCATCAGTACTTATGAATGTACTGGTATACTAAATGAGGTTAGGCTAATATGCATGGGTTCATGTTCATGAGTACTAACTAGCTGAATGTATAACATGAGGTACTAAGTGTAAATTCATAAAACTGTAAAGACAGAGAATGGATGACCACACATAAAGCAAGTACTAAAGTAGTTTGTAAATGGAGTTACTAAAATCTAATGTTTAAATAAATGGTAACTATATATTATGGTCAAGTAAGACTGAACTGAACTCTGAACTGAGTACTAAAACTGAAGCTATGGGAGTTTTCATCTAACCAACATGCTCCAATATAAATTTATTAGAGTCCAACCTGTAAACCTAGTTGGAAGGGTGTTAGTACCATGACACAGGATACAAACAATGGCTGGGTCAACCCTAATCTGGCAGGAAGACTCATGAGATGTAAATAGTATGTCCACCCTAGACTAGCAAGAAGACATATTAACCTACGCTGGCTATGTAGTTCTGTAACTCAGGGATTGCTACTAAAGGTCACACCCTAAGCTAGCAGGAATACCTCCATCCCTGGGTTTGCTTGGTGCTGAATCGTACTACCAACTGAACTGACACTGATCACTAAACTGGGCTAGGCTTGATTGAACTCACACCAACCATGTTAACTAACTTAGTACTACTGCCCATAGTTTGACTGGAACTTTTCTATGAATACTGTAAACTAGGTAAGCAGCTAGATTTTGGGTATCATAACCCCCAAGACTCGATATCATTGACAATAGGAGCATATCACAATCTTAAAAGCATAGAAAATAGTCATAACTCAACTTTCACTCATTTAGTTATTTTATCAAACACTTGGGAGGCATAACATTGTACATGGGGATGATCATCATGCTAACATATCATGACTTCATTATTTAATTCACAAGTTAGGGGATTAAACATGATACATACTCCAATCAACATAAGAATCAGTTTATTTCACATGAAATTCATATATTTACAACTTAACACTCAAATTTTAACACATACATGGGCATAGTGTGATTTAATCAAACAACTCATAACTCAAGCTTTGAAAAAGGGTTCTTGGACTCTAAGGGTTGGAAGGAACCCAAAGATGAACACTTAACATACCTTAGTAGTTGAATTCGTGAGGGTGGTTGGTGATTACTTGGAACTTGAACTTGGACTTGCAGAAACTAGGGCTTTGTTCTTGAGATAATTTGTGAAAAATATGATTAAATATGCTATTTGGGGATTTAATCCCATGTTATAGACCTATTGGGTTGTAATACCCCATATTCTTCCAAGTTTAATTCAGCTCAGAAGGTGTTTATGTGAGGCCTAGGCCCTGAAAATTTAGCAAAGTGTTAATTCTTAGTCTTATTTTCTGCCCTTAAACTTTGGAAATTTTATTTCTGATCCTCTCTCCCTTGAAATGTCAATTTCTATGTTCTTTTAATATCAGGGTAGTCAGTAGTACCTGTCGAGTGAATTTTGGATTTTTTAGATAAGGTTTGGGGTATGTTTGAGCAACAAAAACACAGACCGACGCGATAAGTTCGCGCCACATTGGTAATCTCATTGGGGGTAGCAATGCGACGCCTCAGCTATCGCATTAGGCGAGTGACTTGATGCATCTCCTATCTCATTAGGTGCCTAGTTTATGTCACTAAATGATGGGTCCATGGGGGTAGTTGAGTTATTTACCCTCACCCAAATCCGCCCAAAACACATGATTTCATCCCCAAATAGCATAGATAAACTATTATTCATCAAATTTCTGTCCAAGAAAACCCTAGACTTCAACATCCAACTTCAAGAAACTCTAAAATTCACCATCTTTTTTCCAAGATAACCCAAAAATTCTAGGTTTCCAATTCAAGATCTTCAAGAAACAATCTTCAAGAGCACAACTAGGGATTCAAAGTCAAGTTTCTTCATCTAGTTCATCAATTGAGGTATGTGGGGTTATGAACAAGGATAATCCTTTCATCCTTGTGCCCAAAGCTAGTTTTAATTCTAAATTTATATGAATCTACATGAATTCACATGAATTTTAATTTAGGGTTCATACCCAATTATTATTATTTGAAGATTTTGATATCATAAGTGTTTTAGATGATGAATTGCATGTCTATTTTGCAAATTTATACTTGTGAAGTGGTTTTAGTGACATTGAAGTTTGAATTCCGTTATTTTGACTAGAATTGTGCAAGGACTTCATGATTTTGACTATTGAGCATGAATTGTGATAATTTGAAGCATGGGTTATTATGCCCGAGATTGAATATTTATAATCCAAGAATGTTTATGCTTTTAAGCATCCCATGATTTGTTTACAATCCACTTTTTAATCAAGATTTCATCTTTTGATCCCCAACTAAGATATGGAATACACCTTACAGTATTGATTACAGAATAGTTTGATTACTGTTTAAAACAAATGAATGCATAACTAGTTTTTATTTCAAACCCTTATTCTAGTTTTAAAGTGGATTTCCTACATAATGAGCATACATATTAAAGGGAGTAGTAGTTAGCATCGAGCGGGAAGTGTGGGTTTAGCACATCCAACTTCCCCAGAACTACGATCCAATGTAGGTACAGATTCAGATTTATTCCTATTTATATAGATGATAGGTACAGATGTGATCACTTAGCTCAGGTCATACTTCCTGTCAAGAGTATGACACCTCTCCCCAACATGAGTGTAATACCCCGATCATTCCTTAAGCCTAAATATGTCCTTTTGAATGGATATATATGACTTCTAAAGTGATTTATTATTAAACCATGTTGTATTTCTCTAATTTCCACTTTTTTCATTTAGAGCATTGAATAAGCTTTCCATTGATACCAATTTCATCAAAATCTAACATCGAACGAAGGAGTTATGGCCATTTTACTAGTGTGAGTAATAGACCTCATCCTCCCCCATGTCTGAGGTGCGGTAGAGAATATCTCGATGAGTGCTTATTCGGTCAGAGGGGTTGCTTTGGTTATGGTAGGTTGGGTCACAAATTCAAGGATTGCCCATATGCTAGACAGGGGAGTCACGATGTTCGTCCCTAGAATCAGACTATAGTTCTCCAGCCCCTGTAGTTCATCCTACTCCTCTTTGGGGTTCCTCATCTAGTACTGCAAGTGGTCAGCACCAGAATTACTTTTATGCTATATCACCACGCCAGGAGAAGGAGGATTCACCAGATGTTGTTACTGGTACGCTCCCTGTATTTTATTTTGATGTGTATGTGTTAATGGACCCTGGGTCAACTCTTTCTTATGTGACTCCATTGGTGGATGTGAATTTTGAAATCAGTGCTGAAAAAAATTTCGAGCCTTTTCTAGTCTCTACACCATTGGGTGAATCTGTTGTTGCTAAGCAAATATATAAGAAGTGTCCTATCACTGTTCTTAATAGAGTCATGTTTGCAGATTTGATTGAGCTAGACATGGTTGATTTTGACATTATTTTGGGTATGGATTGGCTACACACTTGTTATGCGTCTATAGACTGTCGTACCCGTGTAGTCAAATTTCAGTTTCCTAATGAGCCATCTTTTGAGTGGTCCAAAAATTCTGTGTCTCCTAAAAGTCATTTCATATCCTATCTTAAAGCTAGGAAGTTGATTTCCAAAGGTTGTATCTATCATTTAGTTTGAGTTAAGGACACTAAGTCTGAGACTTCAACTATTCAGTCTCTTAGTATTGTCAATGAGTTTCCTGATATTTTCCCAGAAGATCTCCCAGGGGTACCTCCTGATAGAGAGATAGAATTCAGAATTGATCTTCTCCCTAATACACAGCCTATTTCTATTCCTCCATATCGTATGGCCCCCGCAGAACTTAGGGAGTTGAAAGATCAACTCAAAGATCTTCTTGATAAGGGTTTTATAAGGCCCAGTGTGTCTCCCTAAGGTGCACCTTTTTTATTCGTGCGAAAGAAAGATGGTTCATTGCGCATGTACATTGACTATCGTCATCTTAACAAGGTCACAGTCAAGAACAAGTACCCTCTTCCTAGAATTGATGACCTATTTGATCAGTTGAAAGGTTCCAGCTACTTCTCGAAAATAGATTTGAGATTCAGTTATCACCAACTTAAAGTCAGAGAGTATGATATTCCAAAGACGGTTTTCCGCACTCGTTATGGTCATTTTGAATTCTTGGTCATGTCCTTTGGGATAACGAATGCCCCGACAGATTTTATGGACCTCATGAATTGAGTGTTCAGACAGTACCTGGATATGTTCATTATTGTGTTCATAGATGATATTCTTGTATATTCCCAAAGTGAAAACGACCAGGCAAATCATCTCCGAGTTGTCTTGCAAACCCTTAGAGACCAGCAGTTGTTTGCCAAATTTAACAAGTGTGAATTTTGGCTTCGTTCAGTTATTTTTATGGGTCATATTATTTCTTCTAAAGGTATTCGAGTTGATCCTCGAAAGGTAGAAGCTGTGAAAAGTTGGCCTAGACCTATTTCCCCATCTGATATTAGGAGTTTCCTGGGTCTAGCTGGCTACTACCGTCATTTTGTCGAAGGTTTCTCTTCCATTGCTGCTCTTTTGACTCGGTTAACCCAAAAGAAGGTTAAATTCCAGTGGTCAGATTCTTGCGAGAAGAGTTTTCAGTAATTAAAGACTCAACTCACTTCAGCCCCTGTGATGACCCTTCCTAATGGTGTAGATGATTTTGTGGTATATTGTGATGCTTCCAGAGTTAGTTTGGGTTGTGTGGTGATGCAGAAGGGTAAGGTTATAGCTTATTCCTCCCGACAATTGAAACCTCATGAAAAGAATTATCTGACCCATGACCTCGAGTTAGCTGCAGTGGTTTTTGCTTTAAAAACTTGGAGACACTACCTATATGGCGTTCATGTTGATGTCTTTACGGATCACAAGAGTTTACAGTATGTGTTCACTCAGAGAGAGTTGAATCTTTGGCAGAGGCGATGGTTAGAATTACCGAAGGACTATGATTTGAGTGTGTTGTATCACCCAGGCAAGGCCAATATAGTGGCGGATGCCCTTAGAAGATCGTCCATGGGTAGTGTAGCACATGTAGAGGAAGATAAGAAGAATTTAGCTCGTGAAGTGCATCATTTGGCTAGGTTGGGTGTTAGATTGCTCGATTCAGTTGAGGGTAATGTTTGGGATCAGAGTAGCTCCGCATCTTTCCTAGTTTTGGAAGTGAAAAAGAAGCAGGATATGGATTATCGTTTGGCCGAATTGAAAGCGTTCATCAAAGACCAAAAGGTGGAGGTTTTCTCCCAAGGGGGAGAGGGTGTATTGAGATTTCAGAATAGGTTATGTGTGCCTGATGTTGATGATCTGAGGCAGAGGATTATGACTGAGGCGCATGGCGCGCGGTATTCTATTTATCCCGGTGCTACTAAGATGTACCGCAATTTGCGGGAGATTTATTGATGGAATGGTATGAAAAAGGATATAGCAAAGTTTGTAGAAAAGTGTGCAACTTGCCAGCAGGTAAAGATAGAGCACTAGAGACCCGGTTGTGTAATACAAGAATTTAACATTCCTACTTGGAAGTGGGAAGTGGTGAACATGGATTTTGTGACCGGTTTACCTCTCTCTCATCATCATCATGATTCTATTTGGGTCGTTGTAGATAGGTTGACTAAGTCAGTACATTTCCTACCAGTACATACATCTTTCAACGCAGAGGACTATGCTAAGCTGTATATTCGAGAGTTAGTCAGGTTACATGGAGTTCCATTGTCTATCATCTCCGATAGAGGTACTCAATTTACTTCTCAGTTTTGGAGAGCCTTCTAGAAGGGTTTTGGCACCCAAGTTCATCTTGGCTCCGCTTTTCATCCGCAGATAGACGGTCAGGCTCAGAGGACTATTCAGACTTTGGAGGACATATTGAGGGCTTGTGTTCTTAATTTCAAGGGAAGTTGGGATGGACATTTTTCATTGATTGAATTTTCTTACAATAATAGTTTTCATTTTAGTATTGGAATGGCTCCATTTGAAGCCTTGTATGAAAGGCAATGTAGATCGCACATAGGTTGGTTCAAAGTGGGTGAAGCTACTGTGATTGGACCTAATGCTGTGTTCGAATCTATGGAGAAAGTTAAGTTGATTTGGGAGAGGTTGAAGACAGCCCAGGGTCGTCAAAAGTCGTATGCAGATGTGAGAAGAAGAGCTCTTGAGTTTGAAGTCGATGATTTGGTGTATTTGAAGATCTCACCCATGAAAGGGGTGAAAAAATTTAGAAAGAAAGAGAAGTTGAGTCCCATATATGTTGGCCCTTATAGAGTTTTGAATCGTGGTGGGAAAGCATCTTATAAGGTTGAGTTGCCTGCAGAATTGTCAGATGTCCATCCTGTGTTTCATGTTTCTATGCTCAAGAAGCACATTAGAGACTCTGTTGTTGTTGATCCGTTGGAAGGTTGTGATGTTCAGGATAGTCTTTCTTATGATGTAATCCCGGTTGAAATCCTAGATTATCAAGTACGTAGACTGAGGAATAAGGAAATTCCCCTGGTTAAAGTTCTATGGAGAAATCAATCAGTAAAAGGTGCTACTTGGGAAGCAGAAGTAGATATGCGAGCCAGATACCCTTATCTTTTCTCCACAAGTTTGAATTAAGCTGAAGGTACTATTCCCTTAATTTAGTTTTCTTTTAATCTAATGTATTCCACTATATGGTTATTCCCTCTACTATTCGTGCGTTTGGTGAAGTACTCAAGAGTATTAGAGTAAAGTGAGCCCTTCTATGTGAGTAGTTCTAGTTGCGCGTCCTCATTTTCTCTTGTTCTTGGCTCATCTAGCAACATTCAAGGATGAATGTTTCCAAGGGGGAGATATTATAATACTTCGATTATTCCTTAAGCCTAAATCTGTCCTTTTGAATGGATATATATGACTTCCAAAGTGATTGATGTTTAAACTATGTTGTCATGTAGAGCATTGAATAAACTTTCCATCGATACCAATTTCATAAAAATCTGACATCGAACGAAGGAGTTATGGCCATTTTACGGAACGGTATCAGAACGCCCAGGTTTGACGGTCGACCTGGTGGACCGTCAAGTGTCCCATCAAGAAAAGGCAGTAGCTCTCTTTTTGGGATGTCGTGTGATGGTAAAAGTGGTGGACCATCACAAAGTTGACGAACCGTCAAGGTGTCCGTCAGACCGAGACAGAATGTCTCATTTCTGGCCCTCAGGTGACGGACGACTTGGTGGACCGTCACTTTTCTGACGGACCATCAGGTCAGCCATCACGCTGAGGCAGAACGTTCCAGTTTTGGTGTTCGAGTGACGGACGACTTGGTGGACCTCTAGTCCCTCTGACGGACCGTCAGGTCGACCGTAACAGGCCCCGATCAGCAATTTTCAACTCTTTTCAAAAGGGTATTTTGGTCATTTCTGCTCCTTTTAAGCCCTATATATATATATATGTATAAAAGAGAAGATTATTTTTCTCTCTTTTCTCTATAATCTTCCAAGAAATATCTAGAAACCTAGGGTTTCTTCCAAGATCCAAATCCAATCTTCTTCCAAATAAATTCAAGAATCCTCCATAGTGATTCAAAGTGATTCAAAAACTGAGTTCCCCAAGTATAAGGCATCAAGGATCTTGGCTCAAAAGTGTTAAGAAGAAGTTCCAAACAAGTTTCTACATCTTCAAAATCAAAATCCAAGGTATGTGGGGTTTGAACAAGAACACTCCTTTCGTTCTTGTGCCCAATGATTTACTTTCTATTATTGATTTACATGATATTGCAAGTGGGTTTACACCCAAATTTCTCTATTAATGATTTATGATATTTGAGTTGAATAAGTTTGATATTTATGATTATTTCACTATCATGTTTCTTAAATTGAGAGTTTATTCCATGAGTCGTATATTATCATTATGTATTGATGATTTCTAAGCAATTTAAGTCAAGTTCCATGAGTTGAATATTTTTATTACGAATTGATGATTTTTGAATGATTTGAGACAAGTGTCATGAGTTATGCCTTTCCATGAGAAATTCGACTATTGAATGTATATTGATATGTGAAATTGAGAGGCAAGAATGAGTCTTATGATGTTTCCATGATGTTTTTGATATTTGAAATGATTTGATAAACAAATGTATTTGAGACCGAGAAAGATTGTGTTGAGTTAAGTTGAGTCGAATTAGGAATCCACAAGATGTTTATGATTTACAAATGAGATATATTTATGTTTTCATCTTTATGATAGAACCATGAGTTGATATTAATTGAGGTAGATTTTCTAACGCGTTCTGAGCTGAGTCTGGGAGGAGTAATTAGCACCGAGCGGGAAATATGGTATTTTCCCGGAACTACGTGCCACCGTAGGATTGATGTTGATGATTGTGGGCCAAAGGCCGAGTATGAGATTGTGATATTGAGATTGAGGTTGTACTCCCTGGCAAGAGTACAACACCCCTGCCAATGTGGGGTTCTCTCCTTAGGAGGGCAAAACGTTGGACTCTATCCAGCTCACATGGAGTAGTTATGTCGGTTATAAGAAACTCCCACGTCCATAATGATTTAAGTCTCTTGAGTTACCGGGTCACTCTAAGTCATGAGTTAAAGAGTTCGAGTTGAGATAAATGATTTACGAGATTTATGAAACATGTATTACTACTGATGATTTATGAGAAAAATGTTTTAGATAATTCAAGCGAAGAGAATTATTATAGTCAGCATGCATGATTTTCTTATACATTTATGATATTATTTAAAATGTTGCATCCACCCCCACATACTCATTACATTCCCAAGTACTGACCCCCATACTCCTTTGTATTCTATATTTCCTCGTGATATAGGTTTAGGTGCTCAGTGTCAGCAGCGACAATGATATTTGAGTACCTTCCTCTACACTTCTACAGTTGGTGAGTCCTCATGGTTCGAGGACCTGTGTTTCCAATTTTGTCTTGTTAATAGATGGTTGTTTACTTTCAGTTCAGTATGATTCAGTTGGGGATCTATCCCAATGGCTCCTCAGTCCTATGTAGTAGAGGCTTTGTCAGACTAGTGTACCAGCGTGTATAGAGATTTCATTATTTTATTTGTATGGGGTAGTATTATTTCATGTTTCAGTATGTTCATGACATGGTTATTCCTCTTTATCTTAGCATGATTTGCGCTATAATGAGTTCTGAAAGTGATGACAAATTTAGAGGGTTAGCTTGAGGCCACGTGTGGCCTTGAGCACCATGTGACGTCTCGGGATAGGTTCTTGGGGCGTTACAATGAGGTTTTCCCCTTAGGGGAACTAGATGTTGGACTCCATGATAGGTCACATGGTTTATGTCGGTTAGAATAACCTCCCTATAGTAAAGTCCCTAACAGAAAAAGAATAATAGAACAACTTTTAGAAACTAAGTGTAGAGACTCACAATCTATTTCAGATATTGTTTTACATAAGACATTAGCTATGAAATTTTAGTTTTTAGTTTACAGATACAAAAATGAGTCCATTCTGCACTTAGACTGCATGATTTAAATATAGAATACAATTACAACTTTTAGAACTAAATGTGATGGCTCATGACATTTATACAATATGCTTTATCATTTATGATTTATGATTTTTAGCTTTTAGTTATTCAAGCCTATGTGAGATTACACTTAGCATGTCTTATTTCATGAATTTCTTTATGAACATTGAGATATTGTTATACTTATGCATTCACTCCCACACGCTCGGTACATTCCAAAAGTACTGATCTACATATACATCTGTGTGCTACATTGTTTAATAATGTAGGTTCAGGTGCTCAGTTTCAGCAGTGCGAGTGATTTCGAGCATTTCTATCTATATCCCGACAGTTGGTGAGTCCTCATAGTTCGGGGACCCAGTTACCCAGTTTTTTCCACATATTAAAGTTGTTTGATTCAATGTTTTCAGTCAGATTGAGTCAGTTGGGGGTCTGTCCCAGCGACTCTCTAGTTGATAGAAGTGGATTCTTGTAAGATTGCTATTTAAAAATTCAAATTTCCAGTTTTGATTGTCCAGACTTTTAAGTCAAGTATTTTCATATATTAGGTTCAGTTAATTTCAGTTTAGATCAGATAGAGTTCAGCATTTCAGCTTTGTTTATATGTTTATATTTCTCTATCATGAGTTACAAATTTAATAGAAAGTTTACAGGGTTAGCTTGAGGCTACTCATAGTCTTGAGCACGTGTGACGTCTCAGGACCCATTTTTTGGGCATCGCATGGGTAAAGGGAAAATGACCCATTTTCCCTTAAAAACACAACACAAAACTGAAGAAAAAGCACAGACCGGACTGGGTAGGGCACCGCAGGCTCTGGAGCATCGCTCTAGGCAGAGCGTTATAAGCTCTATTGTGGGCTCCCCTAGCACCGGACTGGGTGGGGCACCACGGGCTAATCACCCTGAGTTGCTATTTTAGAAGTCCAAACACGTTCTTACGCTTGTCCAAAAATTTTGAAACTCACCTGAGATGTACTATTGACTTCTTCGTTCATTAATCGACTTAAAAACTAACTTTGTGATGTCGAAAAGGTCAAGAATAAATTCATCAAAGTTTGAGGGCTTTAGAAATGACTAAGTCCTAACACTTAGTAAAATATTCCAAGTCTTGGATCCCTTTTACATGCAAGAGTGAGATGAAATGAGCTTAGGATCTTACGGGGTCTTACACTAATACTAGACACTAAGTTTGAACAGTGGTGATCACAAAGGTGGAAATAATGATTGCATGGTTGGATATGCCAGTTACATGGAAGTGATTTAGTAGGCTTGAACAGTGTATGCAAGAGCTTAAGTTCATGTATTCATAATTAAGTATGATGTTGTAAGTATGATATAGAGGTGTGCCCAAGGTGATATGGGGCTACATTATTTTCGAAGTTTATTAAGTATTATGTGTGGTTAATAGCACACTTGAGTGGTTAAGTGGAAAAGATTAGCTATATCATACATTGTGTTCGTAGTAGATAAGTTGAGGAGTTATGGATAGTTGGTGGTGAGTCTTTTAAGTATGATTTTGATTCTTATGGTTTGGGAAAAATATAATTTTGAGATGCGATCTTGGTAGGATATGATAATGTGTTTAGTGAGGCAAGTATGTTTTAATAGAGTGTAAGTCTATGATGATGACTATTGAAGCTAAAGGAAGTTAAGGTTGGTATGTACTAAGAGAGTGTCCAAGAATGAAGTTAGTATGGTTCATTAAAGGTTTGGGGATGTCCATAGTAAGTGTTAGAATCTAAGTTTGAATCTTTGAAGATTGAGCTAATAGAAATAAGAGTTGAAGCTCTAGATGGTGTGAACACAGGGTATGGTGATACTCATGAAGATTCTAAGCTAGTAAGTGTTAAAGTTATTATATGATTACTATTAGGCTATAGAAAGATAGAGTTGTATCTCAGAAGGAAGTATTAGTAGTGGGTTTCATACTTTCAGGTGTAGTCTTTCAGGGTAAGTTTATTAATTATGTGTATTGTTATACCCCAAACTCTAGAGTAAAGTGATTACATTTTAGATTAGAGTTTAACAAAGGGTTCCACAGTCAGAGTGGAAGAGGCTAGGACTGAGTCAGAATCTTTGACGTTGGAGCCTCAATTTGCTGCCCAACACAAGGTAAGATCCATCCCTTTACTTTGCCTTGGTTCCTTCTTTGTTTGGGCTGATTCTGATTAGTATGCGATTTATTTTGATTTCAAGTTTATGTTGGTACCTCTGTTTATTCCCTACAAACTAAGTCTAGAATATGATTTTGGTTTGGTCTTTATTTGTTTAATATGTGGTTGTTGTGAGTACATAAAATGCAAAATTCCATCCCTAGTCTCATTTATTACCAAATATGAGTTAAAGGAGATATGAGAAAGTATGTTGCTCTCAAAATTTACTTTCTAGTAAACATTTTTTCTTTGTGTATTTCTTGTTATTTTTGTGGATTGGGTTCTAGGAGGAGTACGCAAAAAAGGAGTATGCGAATCATTTCGTCTAGATCGGTCATGCTGGAAATAGCGATGGGCATGCCATCGCATTGTGCCAAGCCCACAAACGATATTTCAGTTGCGACTTTAATCTCCAGAGGGGAAATTTAGTCATTTACCCTCACCCCAAGTCGTAAAAATAGAAGATTAGATGTTGGTTAAAGCATTCTACACTCTTTTTTTTTTATCAAATTTCTCTCCAAGAAACCCTAACCTAATTTTAAGAAATCCAAAACTCCATTACATCCTCTTCAAGACAATCAAGAATCTAAGTTTTCGAATCCAAGAACTTCAAGAACAAGCCTTCAAGAACATCTTAAAGAGTTCAAAGTCAAGTTTCTACATCAAATTAAGTTTAATAAGGTATGTGGGGTTATGAAAAAGGGTATCCTTTCACCCTTGTGCCCAAATTACATAATTTTTGAGAATTTATTTACTTGTTTTGAAGTAGGGTTCATATCCAAATTTCTATATTCGTGAAGCATGTGATTATTATGAGATTTAAAGTTCAACTTTATCAAGAAGTGCTTATGTTCATGTTTTATCTTATGAGATTTCTATTATGCATGAGATTGCACTACCTTGACTTGATACTGTTGAAGTACTTTAAGATTCTTATTGAGCATGAAGTTTGTTATGAATTGACTTAAGTTTAAAGCATGGGTTCTTAAGCCCTAAGTTTAAGTATTAAGATTTCAAGAAGATCATGCTCTTAAGTTTTATTTGATAGTTTTATACCAAGATTTAAAGAAAGATGGATCTTTTGATCGTCAGCTAAGAAATGGAATCCACATTTATTTATTTTGATCATAATTTAGAGCAAAGAGATACATAACTGGTTTTCATTATAAACCCTTATGCTATTTTGAGGTGGATTTCCTAAAGAGAGAGCATATAAGTAATATGAGAGTAGTATTTAGCACCGAGTTGGGTATGATTCCAAGGTCTCATGCCCCAGAACTACGAGCCAACATATGTTCAACTTATTCCCAATATGGATAAATTACAGATAGTGATCACTTAGCTCAGGTCCTACTCCATGGCAAGAGTAGGATGACTCTCCCCAACGTGAGCTTTTCCCTAGAGAGAACAGCACATTGGACTCCATGATAGCTCACATGATTTATATCAGTTCGAAGAACCTCCCAATAGAAAAAGTAAAAGTATAATTTTTAGAACTAAGTGTTATGACTCACAAGATTTATACAGTATACTTGATTATTCATGATTGATGATTTTTAGTTTTCAGTTTTATTCAAGCTCAAGGTGAGTCCTTTACGCTTGGTATGCATTATTTGAATGTTTATATGACTATTAAGTACTGTTTTACTTATGCATTCAACCCCACATACTCAGTACATTCCAAAAGTACTGATCCACATATGTGTTTATGTGCTACATTGTCTTATAATGTAGGTCCAGGTGCTCAGCTCCAGCAGTGTGATTGACCGTGAGCATCTTTGCCTACATCCTGATAGTTGGTGAGTCCTCATAGTTCAAGGACCTATATATTCAGATTTTCCAGCTTCATGAAGTATTTTAAATCAGTTGTTTTCAGCTTAGTTCAAGTCAGCTGGGGGTTTGTCCCAGTGACTCTCTAGTTAATAGTAGAGGCTTGTCAGACTGTGTTTATGTTCTAGATTCTGAAACATTATTTCCATGATTAAGATTTTCATTTAAGACAGTAATTCAGTATTTTAAGATTTTGCTTGAGTAGTTCACCTTTATTATAAGTTTCAAAGTTATTAGAAGTCTTAAAGGGTTAGCTTGGGTATACTTGTAGTCTGGAGCACCGTGTGACATTTCGGGTACTTTTTTGGGGCGTTACAACCCTGAAGTTGACCAAGCAAATTATCAATACGAGGAAGAGGATACTTATTTTTAACCGTCACCTTATTTAACTGTCGATAATCAATACACATCCGCATAGACCCATCTTTTTTCTTCACAAACAAGACAGGCGCACCCCAAGGTGAAACACTAGGTTGGATAAATCCCTTATCCAACAACTCCTGCAACTGATCCTTTAGTTCCTTCAATTCTATTGGGGCCATCCTATAAGGAGGAAAATAAATGGGCATGGTGCCCGGATCAACATCAATAGCGAAATCAATATTTCGATTCGGAGGCATACCAAGAAAGTTCGTAGGGAACACATCCATAAATTCACAAACAGAATTCAAGAAAAAATGCAAAACAACACTAGTGTCACGAAGATGATCCAAGTAAGACAAACATCCCCTCTCAACCAACTTATGAACCTGAACATAAGATATAATCCTCTTAGGACCAGAATGAAGTACACCCTTCCAAGCTATCCTTGGCACACCCGGCGAAGCTAAGGTCACAGTCTTATCAAAATAATCAAAGACATCATGATAAGGATCCAACCAATCCATACCTAAAATAACATCAAAATAGACCATGTCTAACACAAGCAAGTCTACCAAAGTCTCACGCCCGGAAAAAGTAACAACATAAGATCGGTGCATCCGATCCACAACTAAAGAATCACCTACTGGATTGATACATGAATAGGTTTGGAAAACAGCTCACTAACAGAATCAAAACCCAAAGAAAAATACGTAGACACATTGGAGAAAGTCAATCTGGGATCAAATAATAAAGATACAAGTCTGAAACAAATGGAGATGATACCTGTAATCACAGCATTAAAAGCCTCTGCCTCAAGTCTGGCTAGTATAGCATAACACTGACCACAACCACCAGCTGCCTGGGTAGCCCTACGACCACCACCATTGGCTCTACTATTTTTACCTCTCGCACCTCTGGTAGAACCCCTACCTCTCACAACTGAAATAGGAGTAGCTCGAATCACCTAACAGGAATAGTCCCTGGCCACATGACCAATCTCATCACACATATAACAACCTCTATGAACAGCCTAAACAGGAGAAGGTAAAACTGGCTCGAATGGCCACCTTAAACTGTTGAACTAGAAGATCCACCACCTAAACTCTGAAAGCTACCACTGGTCTACCATAGTATCCACGAGAACACCTAAAATCTTTGTCTTAAGAGGTCTGACTACTAAACTCACTAAAACATCACGCCTTCTTGGCGCCTCCCTAAGATGAACTAAGAAAACCCTCTCTCATCTTAGCATGATCCACAATACTCTGAAAAGAAGCCCCAAATAAAACCATCTGAGACGAAGCCAACTACAGAGAAACATCCAAACCCTTCATTAACTTCTGAATCTTCTTAGATTTGGTGAAAATGTTATCCTAGTAATATCTAGACAGGGCATAAAAGTGTCTTTTATACTCAACAACTACCATGCAGCCCTGCTCCAAATGATCAAACTCATCCTGCATCCGATCCCTCAAACTATAAGGCATGAATCTCTCTAGAAAGGCATCAACAAACTGATCCCATGACAACTCAGGAGCATCAATAGGACTATAATCGATAAATAATATCCACCAATCTCTCGCAGCATCTCTCAACTGATAGTAGTATAAGCCACATCATCCACACAGAAAGAGTGAAACACAACACAGAACATAAGGTATGAAAGAACTTAGCACGATAAAGAATAAAATAAAGAAAATTTCCTAATGACGTGTAATAGCCTCTCGAAGATATATACGAATGTCTATGTACCGATCCACAAGAATATATTAGACATCCCATTCTTACACCGTTGAGACCAATGAAACCAACATGGCTCTGATACTAATTTGTCACGACCTAAAAATAAGGGTCATGATGGCACTTATCGTGGTGTATCTTAACAAGTAAGCCTATCACCCAAACTGATACAAAAGAGAAAAAGATAGAAACATCCCAAGGTAAGGCTTCTAGAATAAAGCCAAACCATATAAGTAATCATAACAATGCGAAAAAAACTTATCCAAAATATCAATCATTCCTAAAACCAGGTGTCAATAGTGTAAGAACTACTAATACAATCCAAAAGTCAAATACATCAGAAAAATAAACATAAAGGAATTATATATGTCTCCAAAACTAATAAAGAATAACTACTATAAAAAGAAAAAGGTGAACTTCGGACGCATGAATGTCTAACCACTACCTTGAAAGCTCCAACAATCACCCAAGTCAAGCAAGCTAAGTCGCACTTGAGCTAGGACCTCCACCGAAAGGGCGTAGTAGGCATGAGTATGGTCCACTTGTACTCAGTAGGTATCATAGGCCGATCAAGCAAAATAGTAAATAAAGCATACAAAATATACACTAAGAGCACGTCACCTGCAATCAGAAAATGTCTCATAATGGTAGCCTGCACAACTTACACTAACAGTCTAATATATCACATATATTGCAACACTACAACAAGATAGAACATAAGTATGCATTATATCACATAAAAGTAGAACATGAGGGAATATGCATATACAAGATCATCAAATACAAGTAAAAAAAGATAAGATAATTACATAAATGGACTTACAACATAATATAAACACAATAAAGTAAGTGCAATATATATGATGATGGTGATGCACGAGGTCGTTGCACAACCTCTGGGATCGTTGCATAATCCTTGTATACACCAGCGGAGGCAAGCCTCCCAACGCAGGACCCATGGGGTGTTCGTTAACCCGTATACAATCCACATATATCATCTCTTCTTTCTGGAACATCCCACAGAAAGGTGTTATCAAGTGTTGCCAGTGTTTCTTAGATGTTTCCACGGTGGTACGAATATTTCATGAATGAGTATGATATGAAGATGTAATGCTCACAACCAATCACAATGAGTATTTTCACAACCAACTACATAATATATTTCCACAACCAACCATATGATATATTTCCACGACCAACCCCAATGATATATTTTTACAAGCACGTGAGCCAATATTCATCCATTATTTTCATTTCATACATGAATTTCCACATGTCTCATATACCAATAAAGTATGAATATAATCACAATACACCAATGGTACCACATTAAGAATTTTAACAACACAATATAATTAGTCACATGTATTCAAGGCTATTAATGTCACATAGGACCCCACACGGTCAGACATATCACATAGTATCTTAATTTCGATAATTACATCACACATAGGCTCCCACATGGGCACAACACATAGATAGATATTTTTCATGATTAGTTCCCACCCTTAACAGGTATTTTGTACCATCATTTACTATCCAACCCAGTCTGAAAAAGTTAAGGCATAACCTACCTCAAAAGCCGAAATCTGTCCTCTACACTTCAAACCCACGACCTTACTTTTCACGAATAATTCTGAACTCTACTAAAAACATCAAACATGAAATCTACGCATTAAAACAAAACCAACAACACCCATATTGACTATTTTTGCTTCGGGATTAAAACGGACCCCCAAAATGGATTTTCAAAAAGAAGGGCAAATTCAGAACTTTACTTCAAAAGTATTTTCCCCATATTTTTAGGAATCTGTATCTAAAAACCCAAGTCAAATTGAGTCAAAAACGAGGTTCAAATTGATGAAAAATTATTTTAAAGCTTTACCGGGTTAAATCTTTGAAATCCGAATTAAAATCAAGAATTGGAGTTGTTATGAAGGTTAAATTGATGAAAAACTAGTAATTATAAGATAAAAAAAATATTATTCAAGTGAAAAGGAATGAAATTGTAGTTTAAAATCAAGCTCTAAGATTTTTGGTGTTTTGAGAAATTAATCAAGAAATTACTAAAAAAAGAGTGAATTCTTACCTTAAATCCGTAATAAAACCAAAAAATATATGTTAATCTAGTTTTCCAAGCTCCACAAACTTCACTTTTAAGCTCCCGTACTATTTTAGGATTTAAATTTCAAGAGATAAGATGAAAATAAGTAAAATGGGCCCAAAAAATTGCTTAAATAGTGCAGATTTTCTGCACTGTTATAGCAGAAAGAAACTGTTTTTTTTTCTTACTTCCAATCCGAACTTCGATGGGGTGCCCGGAATTCGTTCGAAATCCGATATATGCAAACGAACTATGGAACCATACTAAATTTGACGTTCCGAATGTGATGGAGATATCATATTTTCAAAAAAATATTATTTTCATAAAGTTGACGCCCGAAACCCGAAATTACAATTTTTCAAATCGAGGGTCGAAATGAGATTTAAAAGTCATAAAATCATACCAAACATGCTAACACCATAAAATTGACATTCCAGATATGTTGGCGAAGTCGAATTTTCTATCCAAGGTAGTTTCGATCAAATGTTGGTCCCACACCCATATTTTCAACTTTTCAACTTTCTGATCAATAGGTCGAAATGAGCTCGGGTGCATCGGAACCCAAACCAAAGGTATACCTAGACTAAATTCGATATTCCATAGCTGATGGCGTAGTCCGTTCGATCATCCATTGCACGGATCAAAAAATATCCCCATAAGTATAAAATAAGGCTCTCGAAGCCATCAAAACCACAATATCACATAAATGGTATCAGAATGCATCGAAAATCATGTCAATCACTCCCACACCTTATAAATATCATAATACACTACGGAAAGAGATAAAATAGTCAAATCACATAAAATCACAAATTTTACGTATTTCATCAAATTTTTATTTGGACACTTTTAAAAATATGAAATCTCAAAAATAAATATTAAGTAGAATATAGCAAAACGATAATGGTATATTGAGTTGAGTAGAAAAGTCAGAATTTTGATAATGGTTCATTTTTTAAGGAAACAAATTTGGACTGACAATTAATTCTAGACTTCTATGACCTTTTAAAATGAGAAAGCTCAACTTTCAATTCAAAGTTTTAGAAACTCTGCGAATAACTTGGTGAAAACTTGGATCATTTGAATTAGGGGTGTGCATCAGTTGGTTCGATTTGGTTTTATATATTATTGATTTAATTTATCGAATTTCGGTTCTTAAATATGCTAAACCAATAACCAAACCAATAAGATATTTTTTATTGGTTTTTGATTTATCGGTTTTTAGTCCTTATCAGTTCAGTTTTTGGTTTAACCGATAACAAAATACTCATAAAATAGAAATAGTAGTAACTAACATGAAAAAAAATGAATCTTAGTTGTAATAAAAAATCCTACATGATGTGTTTTAATTTATAAGAATCTTCAAGTTTGAACTAAATGTTGTCAAGAGAATTTAAGAGTTTGTATAATTGAAATAATAGGTTTGTGAATTTATTGAAATTAAAGAGAAATTAATATATATATATATATATATATATATATATATATATATATATATATATATTCTTATTGGGTTATCAGTTTACCTAATAACCCAATACGAAAAAAATTGAACCGAACTAATAACCCAATAATTTTTTGTATAAAACCATTAAAAACCGTTAACCCAGTAACCCAATAACAATAAACCAATAACATTTTTATCAGTTCGATTTATCGGTCGGTTCAGTTTTTGCACACCCCTAATATGAATAAATACCAAAACATTTGACTAGGCTACACAATCCCCTTTATAATTGTTTTTAGGCTTCACTTGACCTTACTGAGTGAACTAAAAAATATAAACAGAAAAAAGATGCCTCTCGTTTCTAAAATGACCAAATAAAACTACATAAAGGACATTGCAAAACACATAGAACCCACAAGCTTAAAGGAAACAGAGTGTTAGTAAATACAAAACAACACAAAGAAATCAAAACATAAAAAGGAAAAGAGATTCCCAATGCGAAACGTAGAACTCGCAGAAATGACTCGATCCATTACGAACAGGAATGGAGTTTAACACAACTGCGTCAAAGAGAAAAAGGAAAAGGATTAGGAACCAATTAAGTGATATTGTAAAACTATTTTTAAAAAATCAAAAAGCACCCACATACCAAACAAGAATGTAAAAGGTTTGGTTAAGATGTTACTCTAAGATATAATGTTCATTTTTTTATTTGTCCAAACAGTAAAGAAACAACCATTGCAAGATCAGAATAAACTTTGCATAATTTATATAGGTCCTTAAATAGTGGTGCAAACATATATTTGTCGTTCAGCCATAAATTCATGTTGTGACATCTTTTTGGATTAAAGACAATGTCGAGGATATAAAGACGACGGCACCGACATTACTCATCTGGTGGGAGAATCATTTAGCCCAAAACTACCAGCTTATATCAACACTTAGACAAGTCAATGCAATAATACGTTAAAAGATGTTCCAATCCAAAAAGAAAAACATAAGTACAAAGTTGCAGAACATTGCATTTAACAAAACCACCCCTAGAATCCAAAAGTCATCCATATCAAAACATCTAAGATTGTTAAGAAAGGGATGCAACCCCATAACTAAGAAAATGTATGAGTCCCAAAACAAAAAACAAAGTCATAAGATGAAGATTCCATGGTAGCCCCAGTATAATGCTTACCCTGAAATCTGAATCACCTATTGTAATCACAAATGAGGTCTCGTAGGAGTCGCTGGAATATGCATTTTACTCAACAAAATAAGAGCAAGTATAGTATCGGCATACAAGAAAATAATAGTGTACTTGTAGGGTTATTTGGCAAATTCAAGCTGAGAATATGAGAGTATAACCAAAACATTAAGTTAATCTATGTTCATTCCAACCTATTCGAGCATAACAAGTATCAATTAGCAGTTTAGGAGTGAAAGCAATAAGCCAAGTCATTTACCACTAAGTCAAATAAGTCAAGCCAAGTCAATACCACCCAATATAAGTTAAGCAATAATTAAATATATAAATGTGTCAGTTCCCTCATGGAATTATCAAACTCACCTGAAACTCTTACATACACTCTATGGGTATCATAACCACCTTTTAGCCATGACATACGGAGGATAAATTTTGTCCATGTACTAAAATCCTAGATACAAGTGTCAGCCGACCTTATTCCACCAATAAGCTTAGAGAACATTTAAAATATCAGAATATTCCTTATTTAATCGTAAGGTTGGTCACAACCATACAACTAGAATAAAATCATTACATTGATCATACCAAACAACATGCATTAATAATTCATATTAAGAAGTAGTTAACATGCACATAGAGTGCAAACAGGATTAACATACAATTATCATCACCTTCCTCAAATCAAGTTTGCACAACTCCACTAAGATGGAGACTTTCCCTTCCCTGCAATTTCCATTTGATCTTGGTATAGAAAATGCATATAAATATGTAATTAACAAAATGACTTACCATGTTAGGAATTATGAATCAAGCCCAACCCTTTAGGCCAAGTTCATGATTATTTTCTCCCTGTTCTAGGGCTTTTCTACTTTAATTCACCTAAAACTACCTATTTCATGGGTGATTTAGTGAATTAATGACATGCAAGGATAAAATAATAATAATAATAATAATTAAGAAAAATTCATTAATTTTATACTCAACCTTTTTCTTCTAGAAAATCAAGAAAAATCAACCCTTAACCCTCTTCGAACTATGTAAACGAGCAATTCTAAGGCTAGATTATTGATTTACTAGTTAACAAGGATGAATTTCTTACCATGACGATAAAACATGAGGAAAAATGGATGGTTTTCTCCATAAATCTCCATTGTTGAAGCCCCAAATATTTCTTACAACAGTAAAACATTTTAGGAGGGGGTTGAAATTAAATATAAATATAGTGGCATATGTCTCTATAGCGGGCCTTTGATTGCGTTAACGATTGCCATAGAAGAATTTTTTTTTGCTTTTGAGCATGTATCTAAAGCAACGTCGATGGTACAAAACGTCTAGTTTCTTCCAAAAATCCCTTTTTTTCACAACACACCATAAATCCAAGACATTCCATACAATATCCTTTACGCTAAGACCAACTTTGGAAGTTCTGCTTACCCAAATTTCATTTGGTAAAATTGTATGGGTTCGTTATCATGTTAACTAAGTAGCAATTAAATCAAACACCACCAAAATTACCCAAATTATTCCTAAATTTCCTTAGACCGTACCTCGCTCCTATTTCATTGAAAATTAGCTAGTTTGAAATTTATAACTTAGCATTTTGAAAGAATTTTAACATGAAATTTTAAATCAAAGTCTTATACATAACGATGGACAAGTCATTATGACAGATATTGGTTTACCTATTGCTTATCCCCAAATGATCAACCAAGAAAATAAGCCAAAACTAGGAGAGAAGAGAAAGTACCTGCATCCTCAAACAAGTGAGGTTACTTATCCCACATGTCCTTCTCACTTTCCCAAGTGGACTCCTTGACCGTACGATGCTTCATTTGGAACATATACAAATGAATTTCCTTTGTCCTTAACTTTTAGACATCCCGATCTAAAATCGCCACTAGTTTTTCTTTATAAGCCAAATCTTTATCTAATAGATTCGAGTCCTATCTAATGATATAATCTCCATCTCTATGATATATTTGGAACATAGAAATATGAAACACTAAAAGAAATCCTGACAACCCTAGCAGTAATGCTAGCCTGTACACGGACCCATACCCTTAATACTCTCAAAGAGACCAATATATCGAGGGTTGAGCTTTCCCCTCTTATAGAACCTCATGACTCACTTAATGGGAGATACCTTAAGCAACAACTATTCACTAATCTTAAAGTCCATGTCCCTTACTTTATGGTACACATACTCCTTCTGCCTACTTTGAGCAGCCAACAACTTGGTTTCAATGTACCTTACATTTTTTAGCCTCCCTTACTAAGTCAGTGCCCAAAGTCTTAACATCGGCAGTCTCAAACCATCCAATTGGTAACCTACACTTTTTTTCATTGAGTGCCTCGATTGGTGCCATGTCGGTGATGGATTAATAGCTATAGTTGTATGAAAATTCACACAATAGAAGAAGCTGGTCCCAATGACCTCCGAAATCAATAACATAGGCTCTCAATATGTCCTCTGGCACATGAATTTTCCTCTCCAACAACCCATCAATTTGAGGATGAAAAGTCATACTAAATGTGAGCTTGGTGCCTAATTCCTCATCCAAACTTTACTTAAGTTTATAAGTATATGTTGTATCTTTATCCAAAATGATGGTAAGGGGTACCTCATGAAGTCCCACAATTTTCTTGACATAAATCTTTACTAACTGTTGGGAGCTGTATTCTACCCAAGCTGATAAGAAGTAAGCTGGTTTTGTCAACTGATCCACTATCACCCAAATAGAGTCATATTTCTGCAAGGTCTTAGGAAGACCCACCATGAAATCTATAGCAATATACTCCCATTTCTACATAGTTGTAAGCATCCTCTTAAGCAATCCCGCAAGTATTTGATGTTCATAATTCACCTGTTGACAATTGTAACTTTTGGACACGTAATTCACTATATCCTTTTTCATCCTGGGCCAGTAATAAAGCTGCCTCAAGTCATGGTACATCTTTGTCGTACCCGAATAAATTGAAGAACATGAACCATGGGCTTTCAAAAGCACATCAAAAATCACATCACTAACCCAAGAAACACTAACCTTTTCTTAAACCACAATATCCCAATCGCATTAAGAGTAGCTTCCACCACCTCCCCACCCACCACTTTATTCCTGAGTGCATTCAATTTCTTGGCCTTAAATTTTTTCGCCTTAATCTTCTCTAAAACTATTAACTTTACCTCAGCATTAGACAATATTCCACCCCTATATGAAATCCCGAATTACATACTCTGAGATTTTAGAGTTTAAAACTCTTTAGCTAAAGGTCACCTAGACACCTTCAAGAATGACAAACTACCTATACTTATAGCTTTTGGCTCAATGCATATGACACCACATTAGCCTTACCTAGATGGTACTAAATAGTCATATTATAATCCTTTAACAACTCTATCCATCTTTGCTACCTTATAAAACCCTTTAAGTAAACACATATTGCAGGCTATGGTGGTCTATGAAGACCTCTCACGTGAAACCATAAAGATAATGTCTCCAATCTTTAATGTGAACACCATTACTACCAACTCTAAGTCATAGGTCGGGTAGTTCTTCGCATGAGGCTTCAACTGCCTCAAATCATAAGCTATGGCATTCCTATCCTGCAACAACATAACACCCAACTCGAAAAGTAAAGCATCACAAAACACTATAAAGTCCTTACCTTCAATCGATAATGAAAGGATAGGCATTGTAGTCAAGAGTGTCTTGAGATTTTTTAAGCTTTCTTCATATTGATCTAACCAAACAAATTGCACTTTCTTTTGAGTAAACCTTATCAAGTGCATTGCAATGGATGCAAATTTCTTGAAAAAACTACGGTAATAACTAGCAAGATCTACAAAGGTCCTTACCTTGATCACTAAATTAGGCCGAATCCAATTCTTAACTACCTCAATCTTCTGAGGGTCCACCATTAACCCCCCACCCTCCTTTTTAAAAACAATGTGCCCCAAAAGGGCAACTAATTACAACTAGAATTTACACTTTGAAAATCTGAAAAATAACTATTTCTCCCTTAGAATCTCCAATACTAAGAGAAGATGACCTTTATGCTCCTCTTTACTCTTGGAGTAGACTAGAATATCATCAATGAACACAATAAAAAGAGAATCCAAGAACGACTTAAAAATACCATTCATCATGCTTATATAGGATACAAGAGCATTAGTTAGCCCGAAAGACATCACTAGAAACTCGTAATGGCCATAACGAGTTCTAAAAGTTGTCTTTGGTATGTCCTCCAGTCTAACTTTCAATTGATGATAATCCAACCGCTAGTCAATCTTAGAAAACACCACTGCACCCTATAACTGGTCAAAAAAATCATGTATGTGTGGTAAGGATATTCATTTCTAATGGTAAACTTATTCAACTGTCTATATTCATTGTGTATACTCATACCGTCATTCTTCTTCTTAACAAATAGGACCAGAGCACCCCAAGGTGAGGAACTTAGAAAAATAAACCCCTTTTCAAGTAGCTCCTGTAATTATATTTTGAGTTCCCTCAACTCTGATAAAGCCATCTGATACAGAGGAATAGATATAGGGCTAGTTCTCAACTCTACATCCATACAAAAATCAATATCTCTATCTAAAGGCGTACCCGATAAGTCTAAAGAAAACATATTCTAAAATTCAGAAACCACCAAAACTGATTTTATAGAAGGGGACTCCATAAGCACATCCCAGAGATGAGCTAAAAATATTGAACACCCTTTTTCCATTAACATTTTAGCCCTGATAAATGATATAATCTTACCGGTTTAGACTTATACACTCCCTTCCACTCTAGTTGATCCATTCCAAGCATAGCTAGAGTTACTGTCTCGGAATTATAATTTAAGACAACATGATATGGACATAACTAGGTCATACCCAAAATTACATCAAAGTCCAAAATATGTAGAATAATTAAATCTGCCCAAGTATGAAAACCTACAAACAACACAGAACAAGAACGATAGACATTGGTTACAAGTACAAACTCACCAATCGAAGTAAACACATTAATAGGACAGTCAAGTACATCACACACCAAATTTAGACCCACCATAAACTGGATAGATACATATTAATAAGTATAACCCGAGTTAAATAAAATAGAAACCATCTGGTCACAAACAAAAATTGTACCTATGAGAGCCACATCAGAATCCTCAACTTCAATTTTTTCCAAAAAGGTATAACAGTAAGTCATATCATCAATCTGAGGTAACTCCTTCCCCAGTTGTGCTCCTCCCCCTATGCCGCTATTTTCTCAACTACCTCAACCTCGTACTTGAGTTCCCCATCTACTCAATGGATGACCTTTTTCCATTCCCCCTCTCTATCCACTGGAACTATAGCTCGAGTTAGTTGTTCCTCCTAGGCATTAGCCTGTCTCAAAGAAAACTCCTTCTTAAAGTGACCCAAAATACCATAATAGTATTATCCCCACTTGAGAGAAGGCTGGCAGGTAGAAGAGTAAGAAGACCCTTGGCTCTTAATAATCTATGATTGAGAAGATTTCTTAGCTGAACCTATAGTAGAATCTGGCAATACTGATTGAATAGGGCAAGATGGAAAGGTCTGCTAACTGTGTCCCTTAGATAACGACCTGCTAAAATTCCCAACATTATGGGATTTCTTAGATAACATCTTAGTCTGACCAGCTTGTATCGCCCCTTCAAACTTCTTCACATAATCTGACACCTCTCATTAAACCCCTTTACCGCAGAAGTCATATATATAGACAAGACCTAAAGATCATAATTCAAACCCTTGACATTGTGTTGAATCCTCTTCATCTCAATAGCCAACAAATAAGTAGAAAAGCAAGACAAAGCATGAAACATAATCTCACAGGCCACAACAGACATGTCACCCTACTCCAATGCCAAAAACTCATCCTTCTTGCAATCACAGAGGGCACGAGGCACATACTTCTCTAAGAACAAAGTATGAAACTATTTCCAAGTCAATAGAGGCAAAATCGGTGATAGACATTCAACATACGCCCTCCACCATTACATAACATCCTTCTCTAATAGAAAAATCACAAATTCAACTCCATGTTTCTACAAAATGCCAATATTTTGCAAACTCTCATAGTAGTCAATACTGAACTCAAAAGCATTTTCTGTCTTAGTACCCTGAATATTGAAGGTTTCATTTTTAAACATTTTATTAACATCTCATATTATGTACCAATCATCATAAACCTAAAACCGGATGAGTAAAATTATCTATCCTTGAAGCCTCATCTATTCTAGGAGTTATAGAAATAGTAAGATGAATATTTGGAGTCTGAATAACTGACACGGTAGTGGTGGATCCAGTGCCCACAAACCCATTTAAAAAATCTAACACCTATTGAACAACCTCAACAGACATAAAAGGTAAAGCTGCAACCCCAGTTAGTGCTACCACTTTGAGCCCCATTACCTACTTCTCTACTACTTCTATCTTTTCTAAATGATCCTAAGATGGGTGAGGCAATACTAAACTTTAAAGGGTCTGGCTAGTCACTACTTAAGCTCCACCCTAATGGGTATAGATCCTTCCATCCTTTCCCTATCTCTCTCTCTCTCTCTCATGTATCCTCTTTTCTTTATGACTAGCTCCACAGCTAGAGCAGGCGGTGCGGGGGCTATTGATCGAGTTCTATTTGACCTAATAGTCATATCTGCAGATAAAAGAGTAAAGAAAATGTAGATACTTATTTAATTGCTAGATACCAATTGAAATCAAGTTATAGCTCGAAAGAGGAAAGAATGACAATTTTCCCAAAGTCCTATAGCCTTCCAAAGAAAATTATAGACGTCTTTGCACTGTTCTGCGAGACTCTACCGGATCTAATTTTGTAAAACGATATCAACAAACCTAGGCTCAGATACTAACTTTGTCATGATCCAAACCTGTCATGATTAGAATCCACACTACTCATTCGATGGGAGAACCATCTACCCAAGAACTACTATCTTATAATCAATACTTAAAAGAGTTATTGAACTAATACATTAAAAATTATTCAAATCCAGAAAGCAATAGATAATTACAACTAGTTTCAGAACAATGCACTTAACAAAACCACCAGTAGAACCAAAAATTCATCCGGACCAAAACATCTAAGAATGTCAAGAAGCGGATGCAACCCCAAAACTAAGAAAAAGCATAATTCCTAAAATAAAGAATAAAGTCATAAGAGAAAGAATTCATGGTAGCCAGAGTATGTTGCTCACCCTGAAATTTGAATCACCCTTTGAAATCACAAATGAGATCTCATAGGAGCCGCTGGAATATACGCTACACTCAACAAAATAAGATCAAGTATAGTATCAACACACAAGAAAATAACAACATACTAGTAGGGTCATTTGTCCAACCCAAGATGAGAATATGAGCATATAAGCCAAACATATCACAATAATTTAATCCATACTCATTCTAACCTACTCTAGCATACCAATTATCGATTAACAATTGAGGAGTACAAGAAACAAGTTAAGTCATTTACCACCAAGTCAAATAAGTTAAACCAAGTAAATACCAACCAATATAATTTAAACAATAATTAAATATATATATATATATATAAATGTATTTCCTGATTCACTCATGAAATCGTCAAACTTACCTGAACCTCGTAAATACATAATATGGGTATCATAACCACCCTCTAGCTATGACTTGCAGGGAACAAATTTCATCCATGTGCTAAAACCCTAAATACAAGTGTTGGCCAACCTTATTCCACCAAAAAGCTGAGAGAACATTTAAAATATCAGAACATTCCTTATTTAACTATAAGGTTGGTCACAATCATACAACAAGAACAAAATAATTACTTGGACTACACCAAACAACATACACTAATAAGCCATACTAAGAAGTAGTTAAAATACAAATATAGTATAAATTGAATTAAACTACAATATCATCACCTACCTCAAACCAAGCTTGCACAACTCCACTATGCTAGAGTCTTTCCCTTTCGTGTAATTTTCACTTTATCTCAATCTAAAAAATGCATATAAATATGTAATTACCAAAATAACCTACCATATTGAGAATTATAAATCACGCCCAACCCTTAAGGCTAAGTTAATGATTATTCCCTCTTTGTTCTTGGGCTTTTCTACTTTAATTCACGTAATTCTATCAATGTCATGGGTGATATAGTGAATTAATGACATGCAAGGATAAAATAACAATAATTAAGCAAAACCCATTAATTTTATACTCAATTTATCTCCTTGAATGAAAAACATGGAATACCAACCCTTAAACCTCCTAAAACTATGCAAACTAGCAATGCTAAGTCTAGATTATTGATTTACTAATTGACGGGGATGAATTTCTTACCTTAACGATGAAATGTGATTAAAAATGGTTGGTTTTCCACACCAAATTGCCACTGCTGAAGCCCCAAATAATTTTTGAAAAAATAAACCATTTTTGAGGGCTTTTGAAATAAAACAATGATTATGTTGCTATTGCAACATCGCTATAGTAGCATCATCACTATAGCGACCCTTTGATCGCGTTGACTGTTCTCATAGTGCAAATTTTTCTAATTTTGAGCATGTTTTTGTAGTGACATGCGCATTTCTATAGAGATGTTGATGGGACGGAATGTCCAATTTCTTCAAAAAAAATTCCTTTTATACAACACACCTTAAATCGAAGACATTACAAATAATACCCTTTATGCTAAGATCAATTTCAAGAGTTCTACTTATCCAAATTTGATTTTATAAAATTCTATGGGTTTTCTATTGCCTTAGATAACTAAGGATCAAATCAAAAACCACTAAACTTATCCAAATTATTTCTGGATTGTCCTAGACCATGCCTTTCTTCGATTTTATTTGAAACTAGCCTAGCCTAAAATTTATAACTTTGAATTCATATGTAATTTTAAATGAAAGTCTTATATGTAATGATGGACAAGTTCATTACATATATACTCCTAAAACTCAATAAAACTCAATAAGTAAAGAATATAACGAAGGTCGACTAAACAAATATATGTGGGAAAGAGGCAACGTACAATCACATGTCTTTGCAAACTCATATTTGGTAAAAACAAAATAAGGGGAGGATGAAATTTCCACTTTTTGCTTATTTAAGACACTAAGAAACCACATATACTGAAATAACCAAAAATTTAAAACAAAACCAATATCTGAACTCGCTTCGAGAAGAATAAGTAACAACACCAACTCAACTCAAAATAATTTGGGCAAAATCCTAAAAATAGTATATTCAACTAAAAAAATAAATAAGACAAATTTCACATACAACACTTGTTTTTTTACAAAACATTCACATATAAAAGTCATACGAAATGAGCCCGATCTAGACGAGATTATTCGCGTACTCCTTTTTTGCTTACTCCTCCTAGAATCCAATCCACAAAAATAACAAGAAATACACAAAGAAAAAGTGTTCACTAGAAAGTAAATTTTGAGAGCAACATACTTTCTCATATCTCCTCAAACTCATATTTGGTAATAAATGAGACTAGGGATGGAATTTCGCATTTTACATACTCACAGCAACCACATATTAAACAAATAAAGATCTAACCAAAAATCATATTCTAGACTTATTTTGTTGGGAACAAACAAAGGTACCAACATAAATTTGAAATCAAAATAAATCACATATTAATCAGAACCAGACCAAACAAAGAAGGAACCAAGGCGAAGTAAAGGGATGGATCTTACCTTGTGTTGGGCAGAAAACTGAGGCTCCAACGTCAAGGATTATGACTCAATCCTAGCCTCTTCCACTCGAACTCAAACTCAAATTTAGATAAAAAAAAAAGGTAGGAGAGAGTAGTGAATAACTCTCTAATATGTGAGTGTTTATGTATAGTATTTTTTGCTACTTTTTTAAAATCCCAACTTCCCTTTGAAGGTGAAAAATGCCCATATTTATAGATGAATTCAGAATTGCAAGTCCGTATTTGAATCAAAGATTTGATGAATTCAATGGATAGGACAAGAAAAAAAATTCAAAATTCAAAATTTGAAAGGGATAATTCTCTTAGCGAATTTGGATGATTTTGGATCCTATATGTGGGTTTGAAACCAATTTTCTGTTATAGAACCATGACTATTCCTCTATCGTAATATCGTAATTGAAATTACAAATAAGAGAATGTAAAAATAGGTGAATCTCACCAAAGGTGGCAAACAACAAGGGCTAGGCATAACACAACTATTTATTTCAATTAAGGTGGAAGAGAGGTGAAGGAGGAAAAAGAAGGCAGGTCGTTGGTTTGTTGTATTGTTTTTGAAAAAGGTGATGGAGACTTATCGATGTTGGGGAAGAGGAGAGAAGAAACAAGTCTGGTTCTGAAAATAGAAAGCACGTGCATGGAATTTGGACGGTTGACTTGATCTAAGCAGTCCAATCATTTCATCGAATGGTTTAGAAAATAAACTTGTTTAAAATTATATATATATATATATACGTATATATATATATATTAAAAGTGTGAAGGGCCTTGAAAATATTGTTTTAACTTTTTGTCCTTCTTTAAAAGTCTTTGCTTTAGACAAAATCATATTTTCACTATTTTTCTTCAATTATTATTTTATTAAATTCAGGACTTCTAAAATTAAAGTAAATATATGAAAAAAAATAAATATATGAGTCCTAAAATATATGGAAAAAAATATTAGAAAAAGGACTCCTAATAAAAAAAGGACTCTTAATAAATACCTTATGACAAATAAATTTAGTGTTGATAGGTTTCTTTCCCTTAATGCATTGATAGGTTTTTCCCCCTCAATGCACCACTTTGAACGTTAATATATATTAAACTATGCACCATGTTTTTAGAATTCTAAATAACTTTTTATCATCGATCAAAAAATTGAGTTTTAAAATTTTTAATATTGTGCTTATTTGTTTATTTTCAGTGAGTTATAATTTATTTGGTTTACTTATGTTTGTATTTTCTAAATATTCACCTCTTTTTAATCCATTTTAAGTTATTTAAGCTCAATATTTTGTAGGACTAATGTTAATGAATGAGGCAAAAGTGTTGTTAGATTATTCTCTAATTCTTACCCCGCTACTGATCAGGTATATGTTTATAATTTGTTATATATATATATAATCCTCCACTAGTTGTATTAATGGATCATCCAATTGGAAATGATAACAAAATGCATAAGTCGTTAGAAGGAGTTCTAAAATACATATACATATAGTATACCACCTAATTACCCGATTTCCTTTATGGGGAAGAAAGAAAATTAAAGAATCCGCAAATATCGGAAAAACAACAATTATTGTTAACCAAGGAAAATAATTCGTAGTAAAGACAAGATACACTTGGACCAAAAAAACCCGTGCTCAAAATATTTTTATTTTCGAGCACAGATTTATCGGTAAAAAAATTAAATGAATTAGAGTAGAGTTTTCTCGAACGTATCAATAAGCTAGACCCATACTGCGAGTTGTTTTATGCCATAAATAAACTCGGACACTCAAGAAATCTGTTGGACAAGTGGATTCACATCTCTTACAACCAACACAGTCCTCTGTTCGTGGAGCAGAAGCAATTTTCTTAGCCTTACAACCGTCCCAAGGTATCATTTATAATACATCGGTGGGGCAGGCTCGAACACATTGAGTACATCTTATACATGTATCCTAAATCATTACTGAATGTGACATTTGGGTCTATACATTTTTAAATGTTATAAATTTTCGATCTAGAAAACTTAGAAACGAATCATATATTTAGATACCAGATGAATCAATAAGTTATCATAATTTTCTAATCAACCCTCTTCGGTATTGGTTTATGAAATATGAGAGAGGCAAAAATACTTTGATTTCTTATGTTTTACAAACAAGATCATACCTTACGTAGCAAACATGCTAATTAAAATCGATTTATCAATATTAGAATCTAGATGATTAATACTAATTATTCAACAAATTTGATTGGTTGATAGATGAAACAATAGCCAGTCCAATGGCTGCTTCAGCAGCTGCAATAGCTATAACAAAAATTGAGAAAATGTCTCTTTTTAATTGAAGATTATCAAAAAAATCAGAAAATGTTACAAAATTTATATTAACCGCATTCAATATAAGTTCAAGACACATAAGGGCTCTAACCATATTTCGACTTGTGATCAATCCATAGATGCCGATAGAAAATAAATAGGCACTCAAAACAAGTACATGCTCGAGAATCATTAAACAACTCCGTATCAATCTCGACTCCTTTCAATATGAACAACAATTCAACCAATTTAATTGACTAGTATATAACAAGTATGGAACAACGAAATATATTGGTACTAGATTGACCTAAAGTCTTTCTATTTATACAGCTGAAATTCAAATAGAATTGAAGGAAAATGAATGTGATATGACAGAACAAAATTTTATTTGAATTCCAAGTTTTAATAGAATTTTTTTATTGCCAAGCTACAACAATTGCACCTATTAAAGCAACTAAAAGGATTATTGAAATAAGTTCAAATGGAAGAAAAAAATCTGTTGATAAATGAATTCCAATTTGTTGACTATTACTAAGAAAATCTTGCTCTATAATCTGGTTTGATCTTGTAGTCCAAATAATACTGTACCATGACATATCTGAAATAGTAGTAATTAGTGAAATAAAAAGACTTATACAAACCATCGAAGTAATTCCATCTCCTACAGTCCAAAGATGAAAATCTTTGTAATATTCTGAACCATTCATGAACATCATAGCAAAAATGATTAAAATATTTATAGCTCTTACGTAAATAAGTAGTTGCATAGAAGCTACAAAATAAGAGTTAGATAGAATATAAAATACCGATGTATAAAAAAGAACCAACCCCAAGGAAAAGGCAGAATAAATTGGATTGGGAAGTAATACCACTCCTAGACCCCCTAATATAAGACCCACTCCTAGAAATACTAAAAGAAAATCATGTATTGGTTCAGATAAATCCATTTTTTATAAAAAATCAAAAACAAAGAATTTCATGACTTTATTGACCTGACCAGGAAAAAAGAAATTTTTCTATTTTTTATGATACTTTTAAATTGTTAATTGAATGAAATTGTAATGGGTATGAATTGACGTAGATGTTTTTATTTTATAGGACCACTATCAATTCTTTATTCGTCGAAAGAGTAGTTTAAACCTATCTATTTTTTATATCATTTATCTACTTTAAAACCATTACTATTATAATATAGAAATCCATTTTGTTTTCAATCTAAATTAAGCTAGGAGTCTCATTAAGCAACCACTAGTTTGAATTGACCAAGCAAAAATCTCATTCTTTTAGATACGAACTAAGCCTTCGTAATTCATAATTTTTTTTGAATCAAATTAGGGATTTATTCACTGTTTAAATGAAGTAAATTCGAAATTGTTTGAATTGTGTAATCATCAATTACTGACATTGGTAAGCGACCCAAAGCGATTTGATTATAATTCAATTCATGACGATCATAAGTAGAAAGTTCATATTCTTAGGTCATTGATAAATAATTTGTTGGGAAATACTCAACACAATTACCACAAAATATACAAATTCCAAAATCAATACTGTAATTAAGCAATCGTTTCTTTCGAATATCAGTTTTCAACTTCCAATCAACAACGGGTAAATCTATAGGACATACACGCACACATACTTCACAAGCAATGCATTTATCAAATTCAAAGTGTATTCGGCCTCGGAAACGTTCTGATGTGATCAATTTTTCGTAGGGGTATTGAATAGTTACAGGTAAATAATTTGTGTGGGACAGGGTAATCATTAAACCTTGGCCGATGTATCTGGTGACTCGTATATATATATATATAAAAAAAAAATTCTATAATCTATAATCTATATCTATAATATATTAAAAATGTGAAGACCCTTAAAAAAGTGATTTGAACTTTTTGTCCTTCATTAAAAGACCTCCCTTTAGACAAAACTGTTTTTTCACTATTTTCTTTAATTTATTATTTAATTATTTTCATTATATTAACTAAACTCCTAAAATATATGGGACTCCTAAAATATATGGAAGGAGAATCAATTAATATTTTTCTTTGTACTAATCAATTAGAAAAATAATCCTAAAATAGGATAGAAAAATACTCCTAAAATAAGACTCTATTAAGGAAATACTTCTATAAGTATTGAGATGCACGTTAAACTAGAGAAGAGACAGGTTTAGTTGTTGAAAAATATGATTGATGCTCATCTAACTTGATTCGGTTGCATGTATAGATTAGTGGATGCTTAATTTTCTAACCCCCAACTTCTTCACCATTTTTGACAATATAATAGAATTCAAAATTTGTATATATATATATATATTCAAGTCATTCTTTAGGGTCAAATTTTTTGCTCAGACAAGAATTATTTTCATCAAAATTAAAGCTTTGTGATCACTATTATATTTTTTATTGTAGTTTACAGGTGTGATCACTATTGTATTATTTTGTTGTAGTTTACAAGTCGTAGATGAATTTACAGGTGGTACATGAATGTCGGTCGGCTTTGAAATTTTTTTAGATAAAGTTTAGGTTTAATTGTATTGTATTTGAATCTCTATTTTAAGATTTTTTTTGTGTAAAAGTTAAATTTAGTTGTATTATTTTGATACCTCTATTATTGTATTATTTTGTTATAGTTTACAAATAGTAAATGAGTGTCATACGATTTTGAGAAAAATTTTGTGTAAATATTAGATTTAATTATATTGTTTTGATGTCCCTATCATCATATTGTTTTATTGCAGTTTACAGGTGGTAGATAAATATCGATCGACTTTGATAATTTTTTTTGGTAAAATTAGGTTTAATTAAATAAATTCTCCAAAAAATATTAAATTTAATTATTGTATTCATCTTTATTATTTAAACAAATATCCTATTTAGTGTAACGTTTAAACTCAATAAAGTGAGGTACACGGGCGAGGTGTGTATACCTAAAATAGTATATGTGTGTGTGTGTGTATATATATATATACCAAAAAAATCCATGTCCATTAGATTAAAATGGGTTTAATAGACAAGAAGAATTTGTGTTTGTTGTGCTTGATGACATGGCATGATTTAATTGGAGGAGAAGGTGTTGTGTGGATATATGACTTGGATAAAGAGGGAGTGAATTAGACTTGGTTTGAGCCAAATTTTAGGCCTCTTTTGTCTGAAATTTGATGAATAAAAGAGAGTTTGAACAAATATAATTGAAGTTTAATTCAACATAGTCCAAACACTTTCTTTTCTGCTAAACTAATTTCTAAATGCATTTTTGGATCCTAATTGATTCTTTTAATATATATGTATTTTAATTATATAAATAATTTAACATACTTATTTAACTTTAATAATTTTATAATATGTATGTATATATATATATATATATATATATATATATATATATATATATATATATATTCTGTAGTATGAAAATCTAGTTGGAAGAAAATGTGAATGGAAATATCAAAATATATTTTGTGATTTTAATATAATAACTAATTATATTTAATTAAAATATTCAAAAAAATCATAGAAAAATAAATTAAAAGAAAAGAAGAGCCAAATTGGACATCAACAGTTGAATTATGATGACACTATTTTCTTTTGTGGCGTGAATTGAGTTAGTGCAGTTGTGCTCAAATCTAGCTACACACATATCCCTAAAAGAAGCGAGAATTGGATCGAGAGTAGTTCTAAAAGAGAGATTGAAAGGAGAAATATTTTTATAGCAATTTCAATTGAAGATTTTTGGGACAAAAATGATCATAGAATTTTTAAAATTACCCCAGTGTCAAGTTATGATGACATTGGGATATAAAGAGTTTGGAGATCCAGAATCAAATTTCAATGTGTGATAATTGGGTCGAGTTTCAACAATGAATCTTTGACTAGATAGTGATGCTTGACATCCACTAGCTTGCCCTAATTTTACTACTTAGAGGATAGATTCACATTGTAATATGTTGTCCTGCAAAATAGATAAAAAAGGTGACAAAGTACCTATTGTGATTTAAAATAATAAATTAAATAGTAATGTGTAGAGTAGTGTGTAGATATTCAAAAAAAAAATTGATGTCTCTGTCACGTAGAGCAAATGTATTATAGGTATTGATTGGTGTCGCGTCTTGTAATGTAGAAATTTTTTATCAGCGGAGCGATTACTAAAAAATAAGGTCTCCTCCACCAGGAGAGGCAGTTTGTTGGAGAAGTCAAAGTTGTGTTGTATGTCCTATTGTTTGAGGCAGACTTTTCTTGTCTTGTTATTTGAGTCAGACTTGCCCTATCTTTTTGTTAGGTCAAACTTCCCTATCCTATTGTTTGGAGCAAACTTCTCTGTCCTGTTGTTCGGGGTGAACTTTCTTAACTTGCTATTTGGGGCAAACTTGCCCTGTCTGTTGTTTAGGGTAGAATTTCTTATGTTTATTATTTTAGAGATTTTTGAAGAACTGATTAGTATTTAACATTCAGTATTGATGGATATATCCCTTTAACATGACTTGCAAATCAAGAAATTTCTTTTAGAGTTAGAGAGTAATAACAAATGAATTAATGTAACTGCCCTCCTGGATTTTGATAACAATATAATGTCGAGTTCTTGATGGAGTGTTGTGTCATGCTATTCCTAATGTTAGATACTTGGTATGTGCCTTTTGAGCATTATCGTGACCTGCAAGATTCAAAAATATTCTTTAGACTCTTGGAATAATTGTGGATAAATTGGTGATACCTAGCTGCTCATCATGTGATAGTGAGGCGGCATTTTGGGCTTACAAGACATTTCAACTTTTGTTGTAGCGGCCTTGATCCTACGCTCAAAAAAAGATTCTTAGTATGAGGATTTGGTCTTGATTTTGTATTGATCGAGAAGTTGGCCTACTAGCTGTTTCATCTTTTAACCTTTGAAAAATTGGCAAATATATTTGTCAATTTGGGTAATGAAGAAGTGACACTTCTTGATTCTAAATAATGTGCTTATACTGATATATTTTTTAGTGGAAACTTTTTCTATATTGATCTTTTTTTCCCATCCTTCTATCAGAGCAACGTGTTTGGTATGGCTTGAGATAATAATGAGATTTTTGAAAAGATAGAAAGAATATATTCTTAATATGACTCAGCTGTTTCAGGATACCTACTTATATGAATAGGAATCATGTCAAAACATAGTTCCATATTATGAGAATCAAGTAAATTTGATTAAAAAGGTAGGTGGGTGGGTGGAGAATGGTAATGTCAATAATAATGATTAGTTAATGTTTCACAGGTGACGTGGATAGTGATCTCCAACAACTTCTACTCCTCTCATTCATTGTAAAAGTTTTATCTAGTCTTATCATTCTTGATTTAACAGTTCCTATACCGGTTTAGACTAGTTTTTAGGGGTAGTTTACATTTCCTCACTTAATAATTGTAATAAAGGTAGGTTATTTATATTTAATAAAGACTTTCGCATGTTATGTTGAACCAGTAGTAAGGGATTCTCTTATCTAGATGTATTGAAGTAGGTGACCTTATTAGAGTAGGTGCCCTCATAATCTGATAGTTTGGGTTGTGATAATTTAGTATTAGAATCAGGTTACCAGTTACCTAGGATAAGAGTAAATGTCGAGTAAAGTCCTATGGATTGATGGGCTGACATCCATATCTAATCTTCGAGAAGCTATGAGTCATTTTTGGAAAATTATTTCACTTCTTTCTTCCCTCTTGTGCAATTGTTCAGTTATTCTATTGGTTGAATCCAACTGGTATCTCTTGATTCCAATTGGTATCTCGACTAGGAAAGTGGATGTCACTTGACTCTGCTTAAAAGGACACAAGCAATGAAAACTGAAATTGAGAAGGTTTTAATTGGTATCTGTCCATAAGGGTTGTGTATAACATGTTAGATAAACAACATAGGGTTATCAAGTGCGCGAGTTGAGGTTATGTTAATGATAAATAAAGAATGGTTTATTGATTTGGGAATTCTTTGAATTCATGTGTTTGTGATTTATAGTTGATTGATTAATATTGAATAGGAGATAGGTGAATGTTGCAAGTTGTCATGTGTTGTATGGTGTGTGAAGGAATTTAACTACGATTGTTGTTTGTCTTGTTAATAGTAATATATAGTTTTAATTTGGTACTTAATGTTAATGGAGCTTGATGCTTATGTAAATCGTAGTTGGTTAAATTATTGTAATTATTGTGTATGTTGTTGTTATTGTATTGTGAATTGTGAAAGGTCATAACTTGCTTATATGTTAATGATTAAAGGAACACTTTTTATATTGTTTAAGTGAAAAATGGTACGCTAAATGTTGGGCATGGTCTTATAATTGACAAAATGATAAGGAAAAAAGGGTATATACTTGTGAAAAGTCTTGATTCAAGTGATTGGTATATGAATAAGTACCATAGAAAAATGGCTACTGTTGCATGATAACGGATTGCAGTAAGAAATTTTAATGGTAATTCATGATTGTGACTTAAGAAAAAAAATTTCCTTTAAATTTTGTGATAACTCAAAGGCTTAATTCATGATTGAATTATTGAATAAGTAAATGAAAGGGTAAATATGGTAGCCCTTTGTATGAAAATTAATCGTTTGATGTGGGTGATATTGCCAGTTGAGGTAACATTCATATTTGAACATCAAACTTTATCTAACTCAGTAATTTTTATTATTGATAGAGTAACTACTTGCATTTTGATGAAATGTCTAGATAAGAAAATTAAGTGATTATAGTGGAACTAAGTTCTTGGGTATTTATCAAATTATGGTTGTCTATTGGTAGAAATGGTCACCCGTGTATTAGTTAATAAAATGACTTATGATTGGTTTTTTATTGTTTGACATTACTCATTCTTATTATATGACAATAATTATCAATTAATAGTATTTCTTGGGAATGATATAATTGAGTTACTAAGGTCCTTGCAAAGAGATAGCTTGATTATGATTAATGATCCTTTGGAATGACGCTCTAGGTCATTTTCTCAATTTCCACACATTATCAGCATTTTGAGCCTTCACATAGTAGCCATAAGTCATTTATGACATGCTTGAACTATCAGTTCAGCTATCGAATAATTCAATTGGGTTTTAGGCTCAATTCCCTATTTTAGAGTTTTTGTTGTTAAGAAATTGGTCTCAGACCAAAATACATAGTAAATAATCTTGGATGAGAATTCTGATAGCTCCATCAGCTCTGAAACATGGATTTTAGTCTTGGGGGATCCTTGGTACAGGTCACAAGGCTTTCAAACTCATTTTGGGCTATTGGATTTTGATGAAAAGTTAAACTATTGGTGTGGGGCCCATATTTGATCAAAGGACCTCAGATAGAAATTCTGATGGTTTCTTTGAGTTAGGAATGTTGAATTTTGTTTGGTAGCATAGTTTGTTTATGTGCACGAGGTCCCAAACAAGTCTCGAGCACTTGATCAGAGTCCATTGGGTCTTGGATTTTTTATGGTACAACAACACCTGGTGCATGCCACCCTTCCCCTTTGCACTTGTGAGGAGTTGATCATATTTATAAAGATTTAAACTTTTACCTTTGGGATCGTGAGCCTCATCTCGTGTTCAGGATGATGGGTCGATAGGACCCACTCCAGTCTCTCCTTCTCATTTGTGAAGGCCTTATCGCATTTGCGTTGGCCTTCGTTCATCACAACTATGGCTAGTTTTTTGTATTAGTGATAAATGATTTCTTAGTCCATCGTAATTATGGTTGAGGGGCCTCGCATTCACGATGAGTAACACATGGCCCTATATATTGTTGTCTTCCCAAAAAATCCATTATTTCCACCCCCTTTCTACTATTATTGAACTTGTAAGCTTAAGAACTTATGGGAAATTATTAATTAGAGATGGAATTGAGTTAGAGACACATTGGTGATCATTTTTCCATTGTTATTTTCATAAATTTTTTCTCTAATTCTCTATTAATTTCTCAATTTCACCCTAGATATTTCTGACCCTCAAACGATCATTTCTAGTGTTGAGGCCATATCTACCTTGTTGGAGCAGATTTGGGGTCGCTAGATTTAGGATAGCATGCTTTATAGAATTTGACAGGTCTTGAGAGGTGAGTTTAGGAAGGCTACCTTAGATTCTGAGGGTGTACTGAGGTTTGATGGCCGTATTTATGTTTTGTGGGTTGGAGATTTGATTCAGTTGATTCTTGGTGAGGCACATAGCTCCAATTACTCTATTAACCCTGGGACAAGTAAGATGCGTAGGGGTTTGATGCAGCATTACTAGTGGAATAGTATGCAGAAAGATATAGAAGGGTTTTTGGCTTGGTGTCTTTGTTTTCAGCAGTTAAAGGCCGAGCATCAGAGACCTGGTGGATTGCTTTAGCAGCTACCCATTCCCAAGTGGAAGTGGGAGTAGGTTACTATGGACTTCGTAAGTAGATTACCTCTCACTTTTTATGGTTTTGATACCATTTTGGTCATAATGGACCAATTAATCAAGTCTGTACATTTTATTCCCATTAGAATTTCCTATAGTATTAAGAGGTTGGCTCGTGTTTACATTCAGAAGGTGGTTTTCTTACATGGGGTACCTATGTCCATTATCTTAGACCGAGGCTCTTAGTTCACTTCTACCTTCTAGAGGACGTTTCAGGAGGAGTTGTCATCCAGGTTTATATTAGCTCCACATTTCACCCAGACTAATGGGAAGTCGGAGCGGACTATCCATGTTTCGGAGAAAACACTCCATGTTTGTATGTTACATTTCGGGGGTCAGTGGGACTAGTTTCTACCTTTGGCAAATTTTACATATAATAGCAGCTTTCCTTTGAGTATTTAGATGGCACCATTTGAGGCATTGTATGGTTGATGATGTCAATCTTCAATTGGTTGGTTTGAGACATCGGAGGCTAGGCCTCATGACACGGATTTGCTTCAGGGGTCATTGGATCGAGTTCGGGTGATTCAGGACAGGCTTCTAGTAGCTCAGAGTAGACAAAGAAGTTATGTTGACTGTAGATGTCATCCATTGAGGTTCAATGTTGGTGATAGGGTCTTTCTATGAGTATCGCCCATATAGGGCGTGATGAGGTTCGGGAGGAGGGGCAAGCTTTGCCCCAGATATATTGGACTCTTTGAGATCCTGCAGAGAGTTAGGGAGGCAGCTTATGTGTTGGAATTTCCTCCTACCTTCTCAACCATTCACCCGGTGTTCCATGTATCTATGTTGCGGGAGTAAATTATAGATGAATTGCACGTGCCTTGGTGGGAATCGATTTAGTTGGACGAGAGGTTGGAATTTGTAGAGGAACCAGTGCCCATTTTGGGTAGAGATGTCAGACGATTGCACTCTAGGGACATTCCAGTAATTAAGATTTAGTGGCATCAACGTCCAGTGGAGAAGGCTACTTGAAAGACCAAGCGTGATATGTGTGCCCAGTATCCCTACTTGTTTGATCCTTCAGGTGTTTCCTTATCCTTTACTTTCGCGGATGAATGTCCTTTTAATAGTGGATATTGTAATGACTCTCATGGTCATTTTCTTATTTTCATATATTTTTGGTGTCTAGAACTTTCTATAACCGCTCCAAATTATTTATGACTTGTTGGTACTGATAGTTTAATTTTCAGGCGGTTCGTTTGAGGATTTTAATAATACCAAATATATTATGAAATATTTAACTAAATTGACATTTGGTAGAAATATAATTTATTACCTTTCCAAAATATTTTTGATATTGATAAAATTCTTTGAGTTACGTTATATTTATATTACTTTATAACAGCTTTTACAGTCTATTAATATTTTAAGCGGAGATAGTAAATCTAGATATGTTAAAATATTATTATTATAAAAGAGAGATTTTATTAGGAATAATTTTCTATTAATTATAATATGTTTAAAATATTATATTTATTTTACCACGAACCTATACAATATTTGAGTGTGAATTTAACGGAGAGCAAAGGGTGGTATTGCCACACCCCCTGCACGTGGAATCTATGCAAAATGACAACAAATTAAGAGGTGTCATCATGTTAACATTATAATTCCAAGTTATTACAAACATTAGTGTTAAGAATAGAAACTTTCCTATATAATTACAATTCCATTAAAACATTTGAGTTTTAAATATTCTGTTCATGTAATGTTGTTTTCTAAAAAAAGTTTGTTATCAATGAATTTTCATTCATGTTTGGTTGCATGACGATGTAAATTTGAAGATAATGCAATATTTAGGCTTCTTGGAGAAGTTTTTGCTTTGGCGTTCAAGTAGATTAGGCTTACCCTATCTTTAGATTGAGCTTATTTATGGCAATTGTGTGTTATTATGATAGTTTTTAAAAAATACTTGTAGTCTGTGTAGCATTTGATATATATATATACACACACCATGCCTTATTTGTCCGTTTTTGACCCTGTTCTAGTAAATTTTGGTATCTGATATTTCAGTATGATATAGCACCTATCACTTTAGAACGTGAAATTAAGTCAAAGAAACCATTGATTTTTCCCTTGTTAATTAAGATATGCGAATGGTTAATTAAATGTATTTTAGTTTTGGTTTAGGTTTAGCACATACTTTGTTTCTATCATTGATTGTGAATTTTGGTACCACTTTGGCATTGGGTATGATATGGTTTGGATTTTAATTTTATAGTTGGGTATGGTTACTATGAGTTCTGGTTCGAGTTTGGCATCTGGATATGATGATTTAGGAGTTTTGGTACTAATTACTATTATTCTGGGAGTTTTGATTCCTCTGAGTTCCAGTTCGATTCTGACATTTGATTATGAGTTTTGTTGTATATCATATATGTGGCCTCTTATTATAACCTACTACTTCCGATTTGAATCCGGCATGTGACATATTGTTATTATCCACTACTATCGGTTCAAGCCCAGCATCTGGCCTCTTGTTACTACCCATTCGTGTCGGTTCAAGTTTGGTGCACATCTGGGTAGCTACTATGATTTTGTGGGATGGGTTCAGTTATGAATTATTTATATTTATTTTCATTAATTATTTCTTGTGTGTCCCACCGATTTATGGGGACACGATTGGATTTATTGTGTTCTTTCATGTGCCTAGCAGGCTTATAGGAGTCCAGTTAGATTGTATTTGATTTTCCTTTATTACTGCATTATCTATTTTATGTATCACTCATGCTTATCCCTTAATCGCTTTTGTTTATCTTAGTAGTTGTTTCACCTTTCGATCCCCGTTTACTGTTGATTAGATTACACCCTAGCATTTTAGTTATACTTTTCCTGTATTGAGTTCAGTCGGTCGAGGATGACTATTGAGTACCCGTTGCTTTGGTACTCATACTACACCGCTGCATTATTTCCCTGGTGCAGATCTGAGTACTAGCAGTCGGCGTTGACGTAGTTCACATCTTTCACATAACACCCTAGATTTTTTGCTCCAAAATTTTTGAGGTTTTGAACTCACTACCCTGACTACGACTTACCCTATGAGTTTTAAGGTCTCCTTACGGATCTTAAGACCTCAATTGTAGACTGACTAGTGTAATAGCCTAAAGTTTTTGTTGTGACTACGACTAGGATGTCACAAGTCGTAAGGAATCTATACGAGTCATATGGTGTCATCTGTAGACAACCCAATGTAGTGCCCATTATTTTTGTCCTGATCACGAGTGGCACCTAATGAGTCGTTATGTCTGAGTACGAGTGTCACGACCTGAGACTATCCCAAGTCGTAACACGGTGCTTAAGGCCACAAGTAACCTCAAGCTAACCCATGATCTGGTATCTACTATGAGCACTGAAAAGATTGTTAAGCTGTAACGCTAAAACAATACCCAACATGTCTGAGCTGCTGATAAAAATTGAAAACAAATCTGACTATCTGAAAGCATCTAAAACATAAGGAGTTGATGGGAGAAACCCAAAAATAACTTCAACTGACTGAAATAAAGGAAGTATTGAAAATAACTGTAAATAACATGTCCTCGATGGATGAGGACTCACCACAACTGTTGTTGAGCCTCACTAAACTTACTAAGGGCGATTAAGGAACTAAGTGTCCGAACCTATGTTATAAGACAACATAGTGCAAAAGAGAGTATGTGGTCAGTACTTTGAATGTACTGGTACGTGAGATAAGGAGTAACTGAAGTACATATAGATACTATACATGAATGCTTGAACATATAAAATGAATGCAAGACCAAGTAAAGCATGTACTGATATAATCTGTAAAACTGACTAGCTGAATAGTTGGTAAACTGAACACTTAGTCATGCAGACCTAAACTGATATAATCTGAATATTGAACTGAAACTAGGGGAGCAATCATGTAACCAACATGCCCTAATCTGAGTTGATCTGGTTCTAACCTGTAACCCCAGTTGGAAGGGTGTTGGTACCTTGCCAGGGGAACCAACACATGCCTGACGATGTGGATCCACAAGGCTGATGTCCCAAAGGATTAGGGTGTTAGTCCTCTATTGGCGGTGACCCTTAAGAGAGTGTCAGTCCTCTACTGGCTGGTGACATCTCATAACCTACGCTGGCTATGTAGTTCTGGAACTTAGAGACTGCTACTAAAGGTCTCATTCCTTTACTGGCGGGTGAGCCTTCATCCCTAGGTTCACTAGATGCTAAATCCTATTCCCAACTAAACTGACACTGGTACTGATTAAATTTAACGGGACTCACAACTGATAATTGCTCAACATGAATATGATAATCTGAATATGGTGGTAAAATCATGATCTAACTGACTTTTTGCTTGAAATCGCAAACATTCATAAATATATAAGTATCTGGTGTTCATAACCCACTAGCACTGAATAATACATTAAATACAATAGTATCATCACAATGTGGTAAGGAAAATTATGATTCATAGACCCAAACATAGTATATTTGACTAAGTTGATGAAATCCATGATTATGAGTATTGAAATATGTTAAACTTATGAGGACAACATGTTCACATGGTCCAATTCATAAATTGGTAAATTATTATGGTGTCAACTGAACATGATATGGGTGATTGGAATTTAAAAGCATATAAGAACATAATTCACATGGGGAAATACATTGGCATAGTTTGTATTCAAACCTATTAAGAGAAAATTGAGTAAATTCATACTTGACATTAAAATTTCATAAAAGGATAAAAAAGGTTTATACTTGAAAAACAAGGGATTCTTAGGACTAAATGGGTGGAAGGAACCCATTGATGAATAGCCACATACCTGAGTTGCTTGAATTTTTGAAGAAAACTTGAAATTGAGACTTTGGAAGGGTGAATCTTGGAAAAAGCTTTTGATTTTTGTATTCTTAAGAATGGGAGAAGATAGAGTATCATTATCTGAATAAAGAATAGGGCAAATAATGCCCCTCTTGGGTTTTAAGTCGTGAATTGAGTGTTCAGGGAGAGGGTAAAAGGACCAAAATTCCCCTTTTTACTTTAAGAAAACTGCCTAAATTTACACAGCCTCTATGGCACACCGGTTATCGCGGAGGCTAACCTCTATTACACACTATATATCGTGGATACTATCTTCTGTGACATGCTAAAATCGTGGAGGCTTACTGCCTCCGTGGTCCAAAACCACTCTGAACCTCCTACAAAAATTCTGAAACTCTCCTAGATGACCTTTTTAACATTCGTAAACATATTTCGACTCATACATTAATGTTTCAAACTAGAGAAGGAAAAAAATAAAATATTTGAAATCTTGGGGAGTTAAAATAGCCATGTCACTTATACTTAGTGTGAAACAATGGCTTTGGAATTTCTAAACATTGATGAATAACTGGAAACTTGTCTAGGATCTTGTAAGGTATTACAATATCCCCTATTGAGATCATTCATACCTGAATGAAACTTTCTGAGTTGAGGTACTAAGAAGATTGAGATCATGAACTTAATATTTATGAGCTGAATCATGATTAAATAATTGAATCTAAAACAAAATTCATGAATGTATGTTATGACATGTGGATGGTTGGATAGCTGAGATATAAAAAAAGTGAATCAATATAAGGGAAACCATTACCTCAAGCTGAATCTGAATTCAAAGAGAAAAGATGGCGATACTTGGCTTGCATATCAGTTTCTGCTTCCCAAGTATCTCCTTCAACTGATTGATTTATCCATAGAACCTTAACCAAGGGGACTTTTTTATTCCCCGACCTACGAATCTGACGGTCAAGGATCTCAACTGGAACTTCTTCGTATGAGAGGTTATCTTTCATATCCATACTCTATAAGGTCAAAATTGAAGCTGGATTGTCGATACATTTATTTTGCAGGGAGACATGAAAAATCATATGCACTGATGTCAATTCTGCAGGCATCTCTAACACATAAGCTACCTTTCTAAAACGTCTCAAAATCCTATATAGGCCAACATAGCATGGAGTGAGCTTTCCTTTCTTACCAAACCTTTTTACCACTTTTATGGGTGAAATTTTTAAATAAACCATGTGTTATATCTTGTTTTGATTATGAGCAACTGACTTCAAGGGACCATATCCCTGGATGCTTAAGAGTACAATACAGTTGGCACGTGTCTGCACAGTTTTGTCCTCTTATGTAACAAACTATGTAGGTGTTTCTTGTACTATTGAGGACACCTGGTCCAATTTCATTTCAACCCTAATCATCACTCAACTATAAAATGAAAAGGATGTTTCTCTATCGAGTCATTTTTTCAAATTTGAAGTGTTGAAGAGAGAAAAAGGCAAACACTTAATTTTCAATATTTCTCAAGTATTACTCATGTTCTTATTTCTTTTGTAAGCTAAAAGAGTGGGTGTTCTTGAGTGAACTTTGATTTGTAACTGAATTACTCAGTCTATAAGAGTAATGTTCTTTTGTTTTCTTTGTTTAGAGAGTGCTTAGGTAAAGTTATCTATGTTTGATACTAATTAGAGTTAATCAGTTTTGAGGAGTCCTGGAAGAGTTGTAAAGGTGAGGTTGTAGTAGAGTTATTACAAGTAGGAGGAGCCTAGAGTTAGGTTCATCGGAGCCTGTAATCAAGAGTTTGATTATAGTGGACTATTTGAGAGCTTATAAGGGCAAGTCATGGTTTTTCCTCCGTTGAGCAAGGGGGTTTCCATGTTAAATCTTATGTATTTTACTCTTCCTACACAGTATCGTGTTCCTGTTTACTTTACTGTGTTTTTTACCTATGATTGACTTTGAGGGACCTGGTCCCTTACAGTGTGGTGCAATTCCTAAGGTTTCAACAATTTGTATCAGAGCCAGAATACTCTAAAAGGTTCACACCTAGAGTGATTTGGCTAGCATGGTTGCTCCACCTAACCTAGAAGAACGACAATCTACCACTAGGTCACCTATCTTTAATGGGCAGTACTGTGGGTGGTGGAAAACCAGGATGTTTGACTTTATTATGGCTTAGGATAGTAAGCTGATGGACATAATTTTTGAAGTTCCTCGTGTTCCTGTTAGAGAAGTCAAATATGGAGAGGTTATAAGAATGGTTGTTAAAAGTAGGAAGGAGTTAAATGATGAAGATAGAAAGAAAATTGAGAAAAAATACAAGGCCAAGAAATTGTTGGTTTGTGGCATAGGACCTGATGAATACAACAGGATTTCTACCCATAAAACTACTAAGGAGATCTTGGATTCCATGAGGACTACTCATGAAGGTAATATTGATGTGAAGGATTCTAAAGTAGACATGCTGACTTTTTAGTATGAAACTTTCACCATGAAAAAAAGAGAAACAATCCAAGAAATGCATACAAGATTCACTTCTATCAAAAATGAACTTCACTACTTGAAAGAAGTGATTTCATTGTACAAATAGATAAGAAAGATTCTTGGTGTTCTTCCTAATTCCTAGGAAATAAAAGTGGATGCTATAACGGAGTCAAGACACATAAAGACCCTTACTATAGATGAACTGATTGGAAATCTAAAAACCCATGAGCTAAAAAAGCAACAAGGGTTGGAGAAGAATAAAGTAAAAAGGGAAAAATCTATGCCACTGAAGGATTCAAAAAATAATTAAGTAGAAGAGGACATGATGTTTCCATTTGGAAAAAAGGATTGTCAAAGCCATGAGGAAGAGTGACCAATTCCAAAGAAGAGAAAGTAGCAGCAAAGGAAGAAGCAATGTTAAAGTGTGTCACAAATATGAAAGTCCTGAGCATTTCATTAAGGACTATCCAATGCAAAAATTGAATTATCAAAAGTATCTCAATACTGGAGGTGACAAGGAAAAGAGCATGGACCTGGTCCCTGAAAAATCAAGAAGGAAGACTATAGTTGAGTATGCAGTAAAGAAAGTTTTGGCAACATAGAGAGATTCTTCCATTGAATCTGATGAAGATGAGAAGTCTGGAGAAATTTCTATGCTAGCAGTGGAAGATAGTCCAGTTATCTATAATTCCTTGTTTGTATTCATGGAAAATACGGAAGATAAATAAGAAAAAGAGGTAACTCTTTCTAACATTTAGGAAAATCTAGATAACTACTCTTTTGGGATGATAAAAAGGCTTGAAAGTGTGCTGATAGACTCTGTGTGAACTAACTGATGAGAAAAATGCTTTAGAGGAGAAAATAGAGAATCAAGAACTTGAATTGATTGCTTTAACTCTCCAAATATCTAAAATTGAAGATATGGTCACTAAATTAAAAGCTAAAAACCTGAGTTGCATGAGTCAGCTAGAGAAGTTAAATGCTTTAGATGGTAAAAGGAAGAAAGAAGCTTCAAGACTTCAGATTGATCTTGAGGAGAAACTGAGGGATTCTCAAAAACACCTTATGTCTACACTTCATAAAAATGAAGAGTTAGAAAGAGACCTGGTCCGTTTGAGAGAAGATCTCAACAAATCTCTTAAATGGACTACTTCTTCACAGATCCTTTCTAATTTGACTAGTCAAGGTGTTATAATGGCAAAGGCCTAGGCTACCATGGAGAATTCCAATCTACTAGGTCTCAAGAAAAGGCTGCTCATAATATTAGAAACAAAGTTCACAAACCTCTATGCAGCCATTGTGGAAGAGATGGGCATATGAAGAAAAATTATCAGAGATGGCTTAGAGTTAAATCAAATGGCTCCAGAGATGTTCAACAAGGGAAATCGTATCGTAAGGGGTTTAAGACTCTGTAAATTATGAAGAGAAATCTACCACTTTCTAAATGGTCCAAGGAGGTTTTGATCACACTATTGTCCTCCTACTAGGAACTCAAACTCAAATGGGTTCCCAAATCCAACATATGATCATGCTACCAGATATGAGACAGGGGATTGCAGTCAGAAATAGCTAATTGATAGGGTATGTTCAAGCCTAATACTAAGAGGTATGATAGAGTTTTCTCTCTCTCTCTCTAAAAATATTTCATGATAGAATAGTTTCATTTTGACATAGATGGTATCAAAGGACCTGGTCCCCAGCAGAATGTAGCTGAAAGTTCCAAAAAGGGAGAAAATTCTATGGATTGAAGAAAGAGAGGTGGTGGTGTTGAAAATTATGGATAAAAATCTGAAAAACGTAGATGAGAATGGTGATGGTTTAAAAATATCAGTCACTGATCCTAGCTCAAGAAGAAGATCATCGAGAAAGGGTCATGCCAAAATTCCTAGGGACCTGGTCCCTAGGAAACTCATCTCAAAAGGAGAAGCTTCAACAAAATGAATAAAGTTAAGTCTAGAACCTAGTCCCCAAACCTGCTTTGAGGAATAGTACTAAAATAAAAAGGGGTGTATAGAGTCTAAAGCATGTATTGATCAAACAGACCTAACCTAACATGTGAATTAGTGTCTCTTCTCAAATATGGTTATGATAAGGAGGCAGGTATCCTTGGTAGAATAGGTGCATGTGAGTATAAATCAGTACTATACCTTTGCAGGTATACACCCATGGGAACAACTTAGGAAATGGAAAAATGTGACAAGCATAAATTAGAAGATTCACTTAAAGGAGAGGGGTCTGGCCCTATCTCAGGTTAGTACCTATACAGGATGCTCTAATATTCATAAAATGTTGTCTAAAAAGGGCCATGTGTCTTTTTTTCTCTGCAAAAGCAGTCAGTTCCTTTAAAAAATTAAAAGTCATTCTTATTAAGTTCGGACATGTCATTTTAAAAGGTACCTCTCTTAAATGGACACTGTCACTTATCTAAACTACTAAATTAGACCTTCTCCTATTCTTCTTCAATAATTTCAACTTATCTTCTTAAATCGACACTCCTTTCTAACCCAAATAAGTTCTTTTTCATCTCTCTTACTCTCAAAATTAAATAATTGATAGTCCTACTTTCTCAAACCCTGCTAACAGTCTTGAAATAGACAAAGCCCTATAAAATCAAGTTGAACATTCCTAATACTCTAATCCTTTAACAACAAAAGCCATAGAAAACATCATTTGAGTCTCTAACAAGAACATGAGCCAACTTTAACCACTGATTCATCTACGAAAAATCCAAAACCCCTAAACGAGTCAGTTCCCATTGAATCTTCCTCAACCCTAGAAATTTATGTTCAACTAATCATGGTAGAGGATCCAAATCAAGGATTTTGTTCACCAATTGAATAGGAAATCTTCAACCCAAAATTCCTCCTTCCTCAAAAAGTTAAAAAGTACCTGAAGATTCTCAGATCCCTGGGTTGTTGGAAGAACTCAAAAAGCCAAAACATCTAAGAACTTGAAAGAACTAGGATCTCCTACTCCCTCAGACTCAAAAACTATTTTTTCTTAGTTATTTGGTGAATAAATACTAGTAAAAATGATTGATATTTCCTGCAATGAGAACTGGGTAGCTGAAAATCTACTTTTACTTACATATGATCTAAGGAAAGCTTAGATAATAAAGAAGAATAGGAAGTGATAAGGATGAAGTAAATGAGGGAAAAGATATGTTGTTTCCTCCAAATAAGAAGAATGAGAAAGAATTTCCTTTGAGATGGTCTGTGAAGAAACTAAGGGGAAATATAGGTAAGAAGAAAGTGGTAGACTCTGAGGTGAAAGTTACTAGATCCTATTATACAAAATGATCTGAAAGGAAAATATCAAAAGATGCCATGAAGGATAACAAAATTTCAACCATGAAAAGAATAAGGAGTAAGAAAATTATTGCAGCAGAGGACAAAGAATATATTGGAGTTGTGGAAGTTGGAGGAGGGGAGAACATGAATTCAGGAGTTGTTACTGCTACCAAGGAAAGAAGAAAGGATGTTTATATTGCTGATAGGACCAGGTCCTATAAGTCAAAGTCTAGTAGCCCTGCTAGAATGAGGCAGAAACACATAGCTGTCAAGAAAATGAAGGAATTTGAGGGATTTGGTCTAAAGAATAGAATAGTTGTGGTTGAAAATTTAGTAGTAGTCCCAAGAAAAGAAGAAAGGAGGAAGAGATGAAGGATGTGGCTAGAGAACAAAGGAATAAAATAATGATGACACAGAAGGTTCTGTCAGAAAGAAATTTTGATCCTAAAATATATGAGAAGCCTGAAATGATAGAGCTGGTTAAGTATGTCAGACACCAAGGTTGGTTGCACTTATTTGAGGAATCAACTCCCATAGTGTTTGAGAATGAGGTCAGAGAATTTTATTACACCATGGATTTCTTGGTAGATAGGCTAAGTTTGAATTCCCAAGTATAAAGAAAGCCTATCTAACTAGATGAAGAGACATTAGGTAGGATCTTGGATGTATTTGTTGTAGGTGTGAGAATTATGGTAAAGAAATGCCCTACAAATGAGCTTATGATTAATGTCTCAAAGGTGGGAGACACCTCAATAGCTGTAATGAAAAATAAGTTTTTAGCTAGTGAGTTTTAGCTGGTATTTGAGTTCACTAACAAGGTTATGTTGCCTAGATCTAAGAAAATAACCATAGCATCAGTTGTTGACCTATTTTTAATTGAATGCTTGAGCAAATTTGAACTATTAAATCTGCTTGCTCTAATGATAGAGCACATGCACAAGGTGGTTCAAGAAAAAAAAATGAAAACATGGGATGCCATATGGTTATTTCTTGAGTAAAGTGTTTGAGCATTTTGGTGTAGTTGGAACTAAGGGAACACTAGGACTAGTCAAGAAAATTTTTATCCCGACAACTATAGTGGAAAATGAATATATTGAAGGCAAGGCAGGAATAATGTCTCAAGTATCTGAGTTGCTAGCTGTTCAAGAAAGGTTGGGCAAGGAAATGGAGGAGTTAAGGATCAAGTTGTCTGCCAAAGATGTTGAGATAGTGCACATAAAGTTAAAGAATTAGAAGTTACCTTCTAAGGAACCTGGTGCCAGTTATGAACTTGCAGTAGAAGATGCAAAACTCTTGAGAAAAGCTATAGAAATGATTGGTGAAGTTCAAGAACTGAATGCTGAAGTAAAGGTTCCTAAAAAATAGTTGTTAGATGCACATGCTGTTGAAAGTGCAAGAATAGAGATGTTGATTAAGTCTTTTCCCCCAAACCTCGCTCTACCTAAGCTATGTTATCCCTGTTCTCTCATCAATCCTATGTCAATCTCGTATTTTGGTTATTATGTTGGCTCTTGAAGACATTTTATTTTATGTGTTATTTTAGCATGATTGTACTAGTACTGACTTTTGTTTTATGAATGAATGAATGTTGGTTTGTGTGTTACATCTGTCCTTTATTTTAAAAGTTGTTCTTCATATTAGTGTTGCCCCAGTGGTCATGAGTTAACTAACCTATGCTTATCTTTACTCTTGGTTTACTATTTTTACTTTTCAATGATATCAAAAGGGGAAATACTGACTTCAAGTGTTAAGTACTAGGTGTGTGTGTTTAAGTTATGTACTGATGATGTTAGGGACCAGGTACCAAGTGCACATATGTGTATATGTATTTGAGGGAAAGATCTAGAGGCATAGTGGTAAGAGGAAATAGTAAAATGCACTAAATGAACAATGGTGCATGATGACGGGTGGAAGTAATTGAAGCTTGATAGCAATTGACAACAAGGGACTAGGTCCCTAAGTAATGAAAGCATGGTTTTGCATGATAGGGTGGACATTCATCTTCAGTATTGGGAATCACACTGATTAAATGTGATGAATGAGCATGAGCATTAATGCTAAAAACTCAGTGGTTGGTTTGTCATCATCAAAAAGTGGGAAATTGTTGTATATTATTTTGATGATGAGCAGTTGACTTCAAGGGACCAGGTCCCTGGATGTTTAAGGCCATAGAACAGCTGGCATGCCTTAGCACAGTTTTTTCCTCTTGTGTAATAAACTACGTAGGTGTTGCTTGTACTATTGAGGACACCTGGTCCAATTGCATTTCAACTCTAATCATCACTTAACTATAAAAGGAAAAGAATGTTTCTCTATTAAGTAGTTTTTACAAATCCAAAAGAGTGTTGAAGAGAGAAAATAGAAAAACTTCAATTTTCAACATTGCTCAAGTATTGCTCATGTTCTTATTTATTTTGTAATCTAAAAGAGTGAGTGTTCTTGAGTAAACCTTGATTTGTAACTAAGTAATTCAGTCTATAAGAGTAATGTCCTTTTGTTTTCTTTGCTTTGAGAGTGCTTAGGTAGAGTTGCCTAAGTTTGATACTGATTAGAGTTGATCAGTTTTTAGGGAGTCTTGGAAGAGTTGTCAAGGTGATCTTGTTGTAGATTTATTACAAGCAGGAAGAGCCTAGAGTTAGTTTAATTGGTGTTTGTAATCAAGATTTTGATTGTAGTGGACTGTTATAGAGCTTATGAATGCAAGCCATGGTTTTTCCTTCCTTGAGCAAGGGGGTTTCCACATTAAATCTTGTGTCTTTTACTCTTTTACACTGTATTGTGTTCCTAGTTGCTTTAGTGTTTTTTTTCCTATGATTTACTTTAAGGGACCTGGACCCTTACAGTGTGGTAAAACCTCCAGGGTTTCAACACCATATCACTAACATCAAACTCAAGATCTCTTCTCCTCACATCAGTATAGGATTTTGGTCGACTCTGGGTTTTCTTCAGCCTTTCTAGAATTAACTAAACTTTATCCATCACCTCATACACTAAATCTATCCCTATCAAAGCAGCCTCACCAACTTCAAATCAACCAATAAGATATCTACACCTTATTTCACACAGAGCCTCAAATGGAGCCATCTGAATACTAGAGTGATAGTTGTTATTGTAGGAAAACTCAATCAAAGGTAAGTGGTCATCCCAACTACCCTTGAAGTCGATAACATAAGAACTCAACATATCCTTTAACGTCTAAATGGTACGATCTACATGAACATCTGTTTGAGGATGAAAAGTTGTACCGAGATAGACTTAGGTACCAAGACCCTTATAAAAAGCGTTTGAAAAGTGAGAGGTAAACTGGGCACCACTATCTAAAATGATGGTCAATGGAACCTCATGCAACTTTACCAACTCCCTAAGATAGGGTGTAGTATAATCTTTGGCGGAATACAAAGTATGAATTGGTAAGAAGTGGTCTGACTTGGTCATCCTATCTATAATAACCCAAATTAAATCATGATAACGATGCATACGACATAAACCTTATCACAAAATCCATGTTCACCTCCTCCTACTTCCAAGTGGGGATGCTAAATTCCCAAAGTGTACCACTAGGCCTTTGGTTCTCAACCTTAACCTACTGAAAATTCGAATACTTAACCATGAATTCCACAATATCTTCCTTCATACCATTCATATAATAGATTTCCTGCAAATCATGATATATCTTAGTGACTCCTGGGTGAATAGAATATCATGCACTATGTGTATTTGCTAATATTAGTTATCTCAAATCATCCACACTCGGAACACATAACCTACCCTGACAATGAAGCACACTATCTCTCTCTTAAGAGGAAACCTCAACCTTCTGATCCTAAACTGCCTCCTTCAATGAGAAGTTGTCCAGTCTGGAATTGGTGAAGGGTCTGGCAAAACTCAAGTTTAAAAAGGACCATATCTGTGATGCCTGCCAATTGGGTAAACAAACTTGGATATCATTCAAATTCAAATACATTGTCTCTACCACCAAATCTCTTTAGACAATCCACATGGATTTATTTGGTTCGACCAAGACCGCAAATATTGGTGGAAAGAGATATGTTTTTGTTACAGTTGATGATTACTCACGTTTTAATTGGGTAATGTTTCTTTCTCACAAACATGAGGCCTTCACAAACTTTGATATTTTTTGTAGAAAGGTACAAAGAGAAGATAGGCACCTCATCACTTATGTTCACAGTGATCACAGGAGAGAATTCAAAAATAAAGCATTGGAGAAGTATTATGCTCAGGATAGATACTCTCAGAACCTCTCTTCACCTCAGTCTCCTCAGCAAAATGGCATAGTGGAGTGAAAGAATCGGTCTCTCTAGGAAACTACCAGGACCGTGTTGTTAAAACATAATCTCCCAGATCACTTTTGGGCAAAAGCAGTGAGCACAGCATGTTACATCATCAATAAATGTCTAATCAGACCCATTCTAAAGAAAATGCCTTATGAATTCTAGAGAGGTGCAACATTATCTATTTCCATCATTTTGTCCGCAAATTCTTATTCATAACAATGGTAAGAATAACCTGAGAAAATTCAATCCATGAAGTGATGAAGGTATTTTCCTTAGATACTCTCCTACTATTTGTACTTACAGGGCCTTAAATAAAAAACCTTTGTGTGTTAAGGAATCTATGCATATTGTATTTGATTAATCTAATTACCCCCCCCCCCAATGAATTTAAGTGTTGATTAAGACTAGGTGAGTAATCTATAATCTGTAGAAAATAATAGTACAGCCTTTGAGTTATCACAAGATAAGTCGACTACACCCCCTCAAGAGTAAACTTCCACAGCAAAAATAGTGAAACCAAGTGTTCTAAGAGAATAGAAACACGATGCTAGCTATCCAAATGAACACATCATTGGAAATCCAGAAGATAAAGTGCAAACAAGAGCATCATTGAGAAGACAATCATTTGTTTCCCTCATGTCTCAAATTGAACCAAAGAAAACCGATGAGTCCCTTAAAGATGAATCATAGGTAATATCTATGAAGGAAGAATTAGACCAGTTTGAATAAAATTAAGTTTGGACCTTGGTTGAAATACCAAGAAACTGCTCGATAATTAGAACTAGATGGGTCTATAAAAACAAATTGAATGAAGAAGGTAAGGTTATCAAAAACAAAGCCAGACTTGTAGCTCAAGGCTATTCCCAACAAGAAGGTATTTATTACAATGAGACCATTTCCCCCGTGGCAAGGTTAGACTCAATTCAAATTTTATTAGCTTTTGTGGCCTTCAAATGTTTTAAGTTATATCAAATGGATATAAGAAATGTCTTCTTAAATGATTTTATTCATGAAGAAGTTTTTGTAAAACAACCCCCAGGGTTTGAAAATCCATCATATCCAAACCATGTTTTCAAATTATCAAAAGAACTCTATGGCCTCAAACAAGCTCCAAAGGTTTGGTATGAGAGATTGAGTACTTTTTTACTAAATAATAATTTTCAAAGGGGTAAAATTGATACAACTATATTCATACAAAAGCTTGATTCAAGTCTTCTTATTATGAAAATTTACGTTGATTATATCAGTTTTGGTAGTTCTATTATCTCTCTGTGTGAGAATTTTGCTAACGTAATGAAAGGAGAATTCAAAATAAGTCTTATGGGTGAGCTAACATTCTTCGTAGGATTACAAATCAAACAGAATCCCAAAGGCACTTTCATTAGTCAAGCTAAGTACATGGAGAAACTTATAAAAAAATTCAATATGGAAAGAGGAAAGGCGTATGAAACTCCAATGAGTCCATCCACAAGCCTTGATTCGGACTCATCTGGAAAGGATGTTGATGAAAAAATGTACAGGGGAATGATAGGATCACTACTCTACCTGAATGCCAGTCGACCAGACATCATGTTCAGCGTATGTAAGTGTGCCAGGTTCCAGTCAACTCCCAAAGAGTCTCGTCTGACTGCCATCAAAAGAATCACCTGATACCATATAGGAACTCAAGACATTGTATTATGGTACCTTTGCTCTTCTTATTTTGACTTTATTGTATATTTAGACGCTAACTTTGCAGGTGATAAAAGTGAGAAAAAGCACCAGTGGAACTTGTCAAATTCTTGGTGATGCCTTAATTTTATGGCATAGCAAGAAGAAAACTTCAATTGCACTTTCAACAACTAAAATCGAGTACATATCTGTCGGAAGTTGTACTCAAATTTTATGGATTATGCATGAACTATTTGATTTTAATTTGTCTTTTGAATCTGTTACCGCTATTTATGATAATACCAGCGTTATTAGTCTATTTAAATATACTGTGCATCATTCTAGGGTGAAACATATTGATATCAAGCATTATTTTATTCATAATCATGTATAAACTTGTGATTTTTCGTTAACATTTGTTGATTCCAAAAATCAACTGGCAGATATTTTTACAAAACCCTTATTAGAAGAAAGATTTTATTACCATAAAAAAAGACTAGGTATTCTTAGTATTAATGAGTTATGAGCTTTATTTTTGGAAAATTATTTTCTACTAGAATTGTATGGTTACTTTTTTAAAAAAAATAATTTTTTTTTGAATCCATAATTACCCTCACCAATTTTCACGCCTCTTTTGCCGCCTCTTCACCTCCCTAACACTCCTTCGACTGCCACCCTTTCACTTTCATCCGTCACCCTTTCCCTTATACCTTTTTAGCTTCCCGTCATCTATCTTTTCCTACAGTCGCATACTTCTCCCCACTCCTCCTTTGGTTCTCCCAACCTTCTTTTTCTCTCTATATATGCCCTCTTTAAACATCACCTTCCTCTTTCTCCCTTGACCAGAACCTGTTCAATGGCGACCATGTCTGAAGTTCTTCCCAAATCCCTCCCTAACAGCCTTATTCTTCTATCTGAGTCATCTGATGATTCCATAATGGACTCTCAGTCAACTCTGATCAAGAGAGGTTGTCCTAATTCAGTCCAGACCCCTCCACCAAGAAACCTCATCCAAGCTCTCTTCTTTTCCTCCCTCCAAAGGACATGCATAAATTTTTGACTTGCTCTCAAAAAGGAAAATTCTTTGTCTTTAAGGGTCGCTCCATTGTACCTGGTCGCATTATCAACCTCTATTAATTAAAAGACTGTTTCTATAATATCAATCACTTTTTTAAGTTTCAAGATTTGTGTCTTGTCTTTCATCTCTATGTACTTTTGGTCTATGAGAATCCAGTTCACATATTTTATGTGAATCTTCGCCTCTCCCCTTATAGTGGTGAACTCAAGTCTCTTATGCTTGGAACGATAACCATTGTGAATGATTTTATGTTTGAGAATGCCTTTGATACTAAGTTCTCTGGTAACATCTATTTTATGAATGGTAATTGGCCCGATGATTTTGTGGCCAGCTTTGAAGAAGCCAAGAAATTTTTGTCAGACACTGACTCTGCTATGACCAGTTTTGCTCCCCTGTCCCTCTGTTTCAAGTTTCGCATTATGGCTCGTATAAGTGCTACTACACCAATTCCCTGGAAAGGATCTCTGAGCAATATCACATATCGATATATTTTTGTACTGTACTGTTTGGTTAAGAAAATCAAAATCAATTTGGCAACATAGATCCATGAGCACTTGCTTTAAAGTGCATCTGATTCTCATACCTCTACTAGTTTACAGTATGGCCTGCTCATTACTCGAATTCTTCAGTATTACTCTATTAATCTATCTACTTACACCCCATTGGAGGTTGTTTCCACTTATGGTTCCAAGAAGCTTCTAAGTATGGGGTATATCCTGGTTGAAGAGAAATAGTGTAAGAAGGATTCTGCTCGGGCAAGGTCAAAACTTCCCAAGGTAAGCAAATTTATTTCTAACCCTATGATGCCTATTTTGAAAGACCTGGAGGAGATTAAGGATCGTTTCAAGGCGATCAAGGATAGTGTTACGCTGGTGAAAGAGTCAACAACTAAACTTTTGGACCTCGGTAAAAGTACCATCACAGACATAGGAGTGGTTAGGCTAGCTCTTGATGAGTTCAAACATAAAGGTATAAAATTGTTCACCCGGACGTTCACCTGAACGGATTCTCTCAAGACCCAAGTCCACTCCTTCCATAATGATCTAGCAACCTCCATCCAGAATTCCTATTCTTCCTTCATCAAAAATGTTGAAAAATCATATGAAACCTTCTGTCATAACATGCATAATACTCTAACCTACTTTCTCAAGAAGTGGTGAACAATGATGACTCTTTTTTTTGCGTTTTATTCAAAAGGGGGTCCTGTCCCTTGAGTTGATGGGTTGTAAGATGATTTGTTACACAATATCTATTCCACTATTTGCTCTGCCTAGTTAATAGATTATATATATCTGTTACTTGTCTACAGTTTTATTTTTTTATCATGCCAAAAGAGGAAGAAAGACAAATACATTAGGAAATTAGAAAATCAGGAAATGCCTACCAGTCAAGAGGAGCGAGTCAACTGAGTATAAACGATAGTCGACCAATAATCAAGATATGTGTAAAAGTCAGGGGGGGCAAGCTGACAAACAGAAAAGTCAACTGATGTTTACACTCATTTGTCATTATCAAAAAGGGGGAGATTGTTAGCCTCCTAAATTTATGTTTCAATAATGACAAACTAATAAGTGGATCTTTGTAGGATTTTGGAGGACTAGTGAATAAAGAAAATAAGAAAGACGGCTCCATGAATATAAGGACATCAAATCAAGATCCGCAGCATCTAAGAGAATTAATTAAAATGAAAACAATCGAAAGAAAAATCTAGGTCCCAAAAATACAGCAAATTAGATTAATCACATCGAAGTAAAAGGAAGAAAAAATCAAAAACAAACTTGGAAGAGCATCAATCACTAAAAGGAATAAAAGGAAGAAAAGATCACGAACATATCTAATATGGACGTGAGTAAAAGCCATATAAGGACATATCTAATATGGACATATTATATGGCTACATTCCTTAATCAAGAAATCAATTCAAATCCTTGATTGAGAAGAAATATCTTGGGTTTCCTTACTAAGAGTAGTATCCGAAGACTATAAACGAAAAAGACTAAAGATGGAAAAGAGTTATGCAACTTCAAGAAGAATATCAAAGTGTCACAATCTTAGTCTCACAAAGCTTTGTAACTTTTAGTTTATAATTGTTGTATTAAGAGTAGGATCGAGTCAACTTTGTAACATAAACTGAAGTTGTGTCACAAGATCTGAAGAACAAAACAAGTCTTCAGAACTTGTTTCCCGTCATTGTACTCGATCCTTACTTTGAACGATCTAAGAAAACATTGAAACCCAAGGGGACTGAAAGTAGGCACCACATTGGTGTTCCAAACCAGAATAAATATTTGTGTCTTTAATTTATGTTTGATTATTTATTTTCTTAATTATTTCAAATATAATCTGTTTTGTAAAGTGTACGGATCTGTAGGTGAGTCGACTGTAAGGATCCTGTAATCGACTCATACAATATTTTCAATTCACCCCCTCCCCTTGAATTTCACCTGTAACCACATCAGAAGAACTCTCCTAATCATGTCGAGTATAGAGAGCATAAAATTAATTCTGACTTTGCCCACTGGTGGCACTGGATATGGTGCCCTACTGAGTCGGGTGACCTGTTAGAGCTGATTAAAAGTTGGACTGAACTTATTGACAAAAATTCTTTCCCTTCTGGGAAACCCCTTGGCAATCCCTGATTCTTTGGCCTGTCTTTCCACATCCAAAATATGCATCACTTCCTATCGTGCACTTTCTTTGATGGTTCTTACCACGTCTTCTGCAAAGCAAATTGGTGTAACCATTATTCATGCTACCCTGGGGCTTAAAGCTTGGCGCTCTATCCTAATTGTTCTTCAAAAACTTAGGCACTGGCTCACTGGCTGAAGATGGGGCTGGAGCTAAGAATTTTTTGAGGAACTGAGAATGATTCTCACCATCAGACCTTTGTTGTGAGAAAGTAGAAGCTACCGGTTCTGGTTCTCTTATTCTCCCTTTCCTTCTCTTTGAGATTCTCCTTCTCAATCTTCTGAGCATGAACCATGAACCTAGAAAGGTTCATCTCCTTAATTAATATAGTTATTCTACACTTCTTGGCTACACCATCTGACACACCAGACATAATTTTTCTTATTCTGGATCTAGAATCAGCCACCAGAGTAGGATCATACCCCACCAACTGGGTAGAATTGAGTGAGTACTCTTTCATACTCATGTTACCCTACTTCAAGTTTATAAACTCCTTCACCTTAGCCTTCCTTAACTTGAGTGCGAAGAGTCTATCTAAGAAGACTATGCAAACTCTTCCCACTCTATAGGTCCTGCCTCAACACCTCTGTCCTCCTTTTACTACTTGAACCAAGTATAAGCCACTCTTTGCAATTGGTAAGTAGCTAAGTTAGCACTCTCGCTAGCAGTAACACCTATGATATCTGTTACTTTCTGCAAACCATCAAGAAACTTTTACAGATCCTCCTCAGACTTGGATCAAAAAATAATGGAGGATTTATACGAGTAAAGTCTCAAATCCTAGATGTTGTCGTGATAACTACTGGATTAGCTGGGGCAACAGCCTACTGGTTATTCTTACCATCTATCTTCTGGGCCAAAATAATGAAAGCAATCCTGAATTCAGCATGGGAAACATGTTTGTTCAGAGGGTCTTCCTGAATAAGTGGTGGTGCAGGTTGATCCCCATTTTTTCTGTTATGTTTTCTGGGAGGCATTTTTTGTAAATAGGTGAAGGAAGAGTTATAAAGGGAATTTAATAGAGCTCACGATCTTTGGCACAACATAAATACTAAAAAAAAAGAAACTTTCCTAAAACGCCTCATATCCTCTTGCCCATAGGTGTGTCGCGCTTCAGACCAATGCACAAGACTCTACTCAATGTAATTTTTAGATGGCATAGGACACATTAAAAAACTTAGGCTCTAATAGTAAGTTTGTCACAACCCAAGACTACCCCCTAGTCGTAACATGGTGCTTAAGGCCACAAGTGGGCCCAAGCTACCCCATGATCTAGTATCTCTTGTGAGCACCGAAAAAATAATAAAATATCTTATGTGGAAGCTAAACTAATAAAAATTCTATTAAGGTGTAATGCTGAAACAATACCAATATATCTGAGCTGCTGATAAAAAATAAAAACAAATTTTACTATCTAAAAGCTCTAAAACATAAGAAGTTAATAGGACAAACCCCCAACTAACTCTGACTAATTGAAATAAAGGAAGTACTAAAAATAAATATAAATAACTTGTCCTTAATGGATGAGGATTGACCACAATTGTAGTTGAGTAGCACTGAACTGACCAAGGGCGATCTGGGAACTAAGCGTCTAAACTTATGTTATAAGACAACATAGCACAAAAGAGAGTATGCAGTCAGTACTTTGAATAAAATGGTGCGTGAGATAAGGACTAACTAAAGTACATATGGATACTCAGCATGAATTCATTAACATGTAAAATAAATACAAGACCAAGTAAAGCATGTAGTGATATAATCTGTAAAATCAACTGACAGAATAGCTGGCAAACTGAACACTTGGTCATGCAAATCTAAACTGATATAATCTGAATATAAAACTGAAACTGTGGTAGATATCATGTAACCAACATGCCCCAATCTGAGCTAATCGGAGCGCAACCGTAACCCCAGTTGGAAGGGTCTTGGTACCTTGCCAGGGGTACCAACACATGACTGAAAATATGGATCCACAAGGTTGATGTACCGAAGTACTAGGTCTTAGTCCTCTACTGGTGGGTGACCCCTAAGAGAGTGGCATTCCTCTACTGGCGGGTGGCATCTCATAACCTACGTTGGCTATGTAGTTCTAGAACTTAGGGGTTGCTACTAAAGGTCTCAATCCTCTACTGGAGAGTGAGCATTTATCCCTAGGTTCTCTCGGTGCTAAATCCTACTCCCAACTAAACTAACACTAGTACTGATTAAAGTTAATAAGACTTACAACTGATAATTGCTCAACATAAATATGATAATCTGAATATGGTGGTAAAATCATGATCTAACTGACTTGTTGCTTGAAATCAAAAACATGCATAAACATATAGGTATTAAGTATTCATAACCCACTAGCATTGAATAATACATTAAATACAATAGTATCATCATAATACAGTAAGTAAATTCATGATTTGTAGGTCCAAACATATTATATTTCATAAAGTTGATAAAATTAATGATTATGAGTATGAGAATATGTTAAACTAATGAGGACAACATGCACACATGGTTCAATTCATAAATTGGTAAATTAACATAGTGTCAACTGAATATGATATGGGTGACTAGAATTTAAAAGCATATAAGAACATAATTCACATGGGGAAATACATTGGCATAGTTTGTATTCAAACCTATTAAGAGAAAATTGAGTAAATTCATACTTGACATTAAAATTTCATAAAAGGATAAAAAAGGTTTATACTTGAAAAACAAGGGATTCTTGGGACTCAATGGGTGGAAGGAACCCATTGATGAATACCCCACATACCTGAGTCGCTTGAAATTTTGAAGAAAACTTGAAATTGAGACCTTAAATGGGTTAATTCTTGGAAGAAACATTTGATTTTTGTGTTTTTGAGAATGGGAGGAGATAGAGTATCATTAACTGAATGAATAATGGGGATAATAATTCCCCTCTTGGGTTTTGAGTCATGAATTAAGTGTTTAGGGAGAGGGGAAAAAGACTAAAATTCCCCTTTTTACTTTAAGAAAATTGCCCAAATTTACACAGCCTCCGTGGCACGCCAGCTATTACTGAGGCCAGCCTCCATGACATGCTGCATATCACGGATGTTAATCTCTGTGACATATTGTGTATTGTGGAGACTATCCTCCATGACACGCTAAAATTGAGAAGGTTTACTACCTTCGGGGTCCAAGACCACTCCAAACCTTCTTTAAAAAATTTGAAACTCTTCCAGATGACCCTTTTAACATTCCTAAACATATTTCAACTCATAAATCAATGTTTCAACTCGGGAAGGCCAAAAATAAAATGTTTGAAATCTTGGGGTGTTAAAATGTCTATGTCACTTGTACTTAGTGTGAAATAATGACTTTTAGACTTCTAAACATGTGATGAATAGCTGAAAACTTATCTAGGATCTTGCGGGTTATTATAATAAGTTATGGGGTACGACATGTAGTCAGACCAGTATGGGTGCTCTTAGATTCTGGTTATGCTATGAGACGTGGTGAGGACTCGTAAGGTGTCATCACGAGTCATGATATGACCTGTGACGACTAGCTATCTTTTTCTACACTGTTAAGTAAGGGCAATCTTGTCATTTTTCTCTTTCTCCACTTAAGACCCACGACCATAAAACACGTAAAGAGGGTTATTTTTATTCTTTATCAAATCAGAAAACACCTAAAGAGGGTTATTTTTATTCTTTATCAAATCATAAACTACTCTCAACCACTCTCAAACTATCCAAGAAAGAACATGTTATGGTTTCTCAAGGTTGAGCCTCTAGGGGTTAATTTAAGGTTTCTTCTCTAAATTCTTGATACTTCCAAGCACGTTAATCTTCCCCAGAGCTTATTTTATTAAAATCTTGTATTTATAATTATTATCCATGTGATTGAATTGTTGAATTTTGAATGTGATTTGAGGGTTTTTGTGCTTTATTGATGAAATTTCTTTTCCTATGGCTTTTGTGAATAATTCACAGTTTGAACTAATAGTTTTGCACTAATTGGGCTGATGATGATGGTTAATTGGAATGGGGACTATGTATTCCCCCAAGATGATGATTTTGATATTAGGATTGCTATAACCTCAACCCAATCTTATGAAATTTACTTTGAACATAAGAATATGCTCATTGAACTATTTTTGGAACCATTGCATGGCATAAGAGGCTAATGAAACATGAATTGATTTTTAAAATTAAACCTTGCGGGTCGTGGATTCCTCCAAGCTAATGAATAATTTAACCTAGGGGTCGTGGATTTCCTTATAAGTATAAATAACTAGAGCTTGTGGGGTCATGCATTCCCTCTAGCGATGATAATTTAATATGGCATAAAGATAATAGCTTGAAAGCATAATTTGTATGATGATACCAATGGTATGTTCCTAAGTGGATGATTATGGTTCAATAAATGGGAATGTGTAAATGTTTTAATAGGAATTAAAGTTGGTTGTGTAGCAGGGCCGTGAAAGTGGAGGTCTCGAGGGACTGATACTAGAAACTCATATTTACCGATGCGAGGATTGGTCTTGATGACCGTGTGCCTGTGTTTATACTTGATATATATTTTTGTAAAGAATAGGAAAAGGGTCATGGATTCCTTGCCCTTCTTTGACTCCTCTGGTTCATATGGCTAACACGCATTGAGGCCCTTTCAGTGGAGGGAGTCGTACCCAAATAGCTCATGGATGTTTTTATAACAGTCAAGCTACACAGTCTAGACTAATGTTTTACTCGCATGATAAGCCTTATTCCCTATCCCAACATGTTATATATATGTATATGATTGTGGGAATTGGATTTGAATGATTTGGAAATATTTTGATCATAGAATTACTTTATCCCCTCCCTAAGTAACATGCTAGCATTTACCCCGCTGATCGTTTTCAGACACTGTATCCCCATGCGATATAGAGAATGGAGACACTTCTGTTTTCCGTGCGTAGTGATAGGTGATTTTAGATTTGTTCATAAGTTAGCTTAAAGTGGTAAGCCTCCTTTGTATGGAAGGTCTGTTGTTTTTGGTTTAGCTTATATCTTAGACTATTTCTCATGGATTCTTTTGGCTATCGTCTGGGGAATATCCCAACTTAAGTTGATATTAGATTTGTTAGAGGTTTTGTGAATTACTATGAATTGGGATGTTGCTGAAGTCTTAGAATCTTGCCATGGTTTCTCTATATTCTTTACACATATTTATATTTGTATTGCTTCTACTGTTATAGTAGGTAATATATTTTGTTTAACTAGGCAAAAGGGGTTGTAATACCCCGCATGTTTCTAAGCTAGGAAGTGAATAAGTATTCCTACATATGAAATCTCCTATCCTGTGATTCATACTTAAGTACATGACTTACAATGAATATCCTAGTGATAGGATAGTTTATGATGCATTAAGCATGTTCATATGAGTTACTTAAGGTAATACAAGCTAAGAGTTTTTGAATCCATCAAGTTTTAGTGTTTGATTATGCAAGGGTCATCTTTGAATGAGTATAACTCAATGTTAAAGTGGTATTTTGGATGATTTAGACCCACCAAATTGTAGAGAATCAAATTAGCTTTCCAACGATACCAATTTTGCCATAATCTAATACCCGAGCGAAAAGTTATGCCCATTTTTGTGAGAGACAGTAAGGATAGGCAATTGGTTAGGCGCCGCCCAACCAAACATAGGCGATTGGTTAGGCGCCGCCCAACCTAGCTTAGGCAATCACTTGGGCGCCACCTAAGTCAGTTCCAGGTGCCAAAAACACTCCGTTTTGAGTTATTTTAAGGGTAATTAAGTATTTTAACACTCCTTACACGTCCCTAAACTTAACCCTACGAAATATATAGTTTTTAAACATATTACAACCCTATTATCATCTCAAAGCTCATCATCCAAGAGCACTAAAAGAGAAAAATAACTAGGGTTGCGTAACTAAGCTTGAAGATCCGATTTCAAGGAAATTCCTCCGTCAATCATCAAGAATCTTCCTTCTAAGGTATGTGTGAGTTGATTCATGGACTCCTTTTGTCCATGAAGCTCAAGAACCATTTTCTAAATTTTGTATCATGATATTTATGTTGGTGGTGGTTGATGTTCATGTGGTTGGAGTTTGATGATGCCTAAGATATGATCTTTGTATGTTTATTGTGAGGATATGGTGGTATTTAATGTATAAATATGTGAAATTGATAGTTGAATAATTGTAATCTTAATGAATCCACCTATGCCTAAGATGTGCATGTAAGGTGTTTGTGAAAATACCTAAGGGAATTGAAATCATGCTTTTATGACATAATAAGTCCTAAATAACTATTCCATGTTCTAAGTTTATGTTCAACGTGATCCCCGTGCTATTGTCTTGAATTGAAGAAGTTGTACGAGATGCTCATGATATTGTTGCGATATGGAATGACCATGTTATTGAAGCCATGCAAGTATATACATGCTGTGTGCATTCCTGATCATGTGATAGTTTGTTGAGAATCATTCTTATTATGAAAGCCTTACTTATGATATTGTGAATTGTGGACTCAAATCTTATGATCAAGTCATGTCATGTGTGTCAGTTTTCTCCTATCTAGTCCTGGGGGTACTTGTACTCGAAAACTATAGTTGTGTGCCTAGAGCCATGTCATGTTTCACGATATCTGAACTCAAGCTATGATTCCATAGACTTCAGTCAGTCATGTGACTCAGGAAAACCTCATGATCTTAGTTAGTTGTCAGATATCAGTAACATTCCGCCAGTCAACGGAATTCAGTAAGATTAAGTCATGCACAGTCAGTTATTCATGTCCAGTCCCTCCAGATGGGAGTAGAGGTTAGCACCGAGTGAACCCAAGGATGGGAACTCACCCGCCAGTTCAGGGTGTGATTCTTAGTAGTAATACTTGTGTTCCAGAACTACGTAGTCAGCGTAGGTTGAGATATCTTAACCCGTCAGATTAGGGTTGATAAGGTGGCTTAACTTGTCAGTTTAGGGTTCCCGCCATTCTCATAAAGTACCCGCCAGATAAGGGTCACTCACAGGCTGTCCTTACCCGTGGCACGGTATTGATACCCCTCCAGTCGGGGCAGAGATTGGACCCCAGCTTAGCCATAACGGTATACATGGGGCATGTCGGTTAAACACTACTTCCCACAGTTTCAGTATCAGTCTCAATAAAAAAACTCAGGGCGTTCTTCAGATTTTAGTATATATAGTACTGTCAGATACAGTCGTCCATGTTATCAGTTTTAGTATCAGTCATGACAGTTATCAGTAAACCATGTATTAGCTTACAGGTCATGCTATAACGTATTCACGGTCCCAGTTTCTATATATGTGTGTTTGCACTCCCACGTTCATATTAGTCAGTCAGTGTTGTTCATACATGAAACCCTTTATGTTCAGCCTACCTTCCTCGTATACTCAGTACTCCAGTTGTACTAATGTATTTGCTCTATGATGCTTTTTTTTCATGTTACACCATAGGTTTTGAGACACGAGCTCCAGCCCAGCAGTAGTGGTAGCATTCCAGTCGCAGAGACACAGTGAGTCCTCATTGATTCGAGGACAATATGAGTTGATACATTTATTTATTTCTTCAGTTCAGTTTTACGGAGTTAGTTGGAGACATGTTCCTTCAACTTCTTATTCAGATAGTTTAGAGGCTTTCAGATTTACGTTCAGATTTACATTCAGACTTAGCTTTCAGATTGAGTTGTTTTGGATATTTTCACCCACATGATTTTATTCAGTTGAACCTTATGTCCTTACAGTTCTATGTATTCCGCATTATTATATCATGATTTGCAGTATATAGTTATAGATATCAGTCATGGGTTAGCTTGTGGTCCCTCGGGGTCATGAGCACCGTGTAGCATTTCGGTTCAGCGAATCGGGATGTGACATACTTGGTATCAGAGCCTAAGGTTCAATAGAGTCCTAGAAAGTCTGAAAGCCACTTCTAGTAGAGTCTTGTACATGGGTGTGTTGCGCGCCACATTTATGTGCAGGAGGCTATAAGATGTTTTAGGAACAGTCCCCTTTCTTCATTATTCATGTTATTCTAGTGAGTAGGGGGAGGGGGAGGGGGAGGGGGAAGAGGAGGGGGAGAAGGAGGAGGAGGAGAAGGAGGAGGCGGAGGGGGGGAGGAGAAGGAGGAGGGGGCGGAGGAGGAGGGAGGAGGAGGAGGAGGCATATGATGTGGAATTAATTTTTTATAGTAAAAAAAAAGAAATATGTCGTGGAAATACACGTGGCAGCGCGTGTAGACCACAAATTAAAATTAAATCTGGATATGAGCTTTTAGACGGGTAGATATTCCACTTTAAAATAGTTTAAGGGGTAATAATTCCATTTTAAAATAGTCCAGGGGGTCAAAGGATCCTTGCAAAGTATAAGTGTGTAGTTGGGATTTGGGGTAAAGATTGGGGGGCTTTTGACTATTTTCTCATTTGATTATGTTTGAAACCAATACATGTTCTTTTATCCAATTTATAAATTAAACATGCCAAAGTATATTTTTTTGATGTAAAGGATATTAAACGGATGTGAACGAAAAATCATAACTTGAATTGTAATTACGTATTATGATTTGTGTCTCGCGGAGGACAAGGGTGCATTAGTTTTGCTTTTCTTTCTTTTGGTTAATTCTCATCCTTATAGCGTACTTGTATGGATACTAATCCTTATCTTTTTATCTCTTATGCATGGGATCCTCCATTGAGTCCCTCGGACTCTCTTCCCTCGCATTTTATTAGGTTAAACGAAACTTGCATTGAGTCAAGACCCACATCAAGACCAAAATGGACAAATGCATGAAGAAATTAGATCAATACAATGTTGGTATACTGCAGATATGCGTAAATATACAGTTGCAGAAAAATGGAAATGGAAAAGGAAGCTGGTTATACAGGGGGAGGACTGAAGTTATGTGTATGTGACTGAAACACGGTTATATACACAAAAAAAGGGTAGGGAATGAAGCTGCAATATACAACTGATATGCATTCAGGAAATGGACCTAAAGTCCAGAAAATTTAAAGCCCAAAGCTGGCCAGCTCACTGATGGGCCAAAAAGGGGGTCCAACTCTAACTTTTAATCTTTTATTCACTTATAATTTACAATTTATGCTTGTTTATTTACTTTAGCACTAATTTTAATTAATTAATCTAGTAATTTTCCACATTGTTGTCATTCTATTTATCACAAATTCCTTGCTTATTTTATAATTTTTCTCACGTAGTCACCCTATCTAAAAAATAGATTAAATTGGCTCTTGTGGCTCTCTTCTTAAACAAGTCTTTAAAAATGAATACTTTAGTCCAAAAATGACATTTGTTTTGATCATATGACTAATAATTCACTTAGACTAAAAAATATTTTTCTTCAAACTCAAGAAGTTAATTTCTTTCTCATAAATTCTAACTTCCCATACTTGATAAAATGTTTTTAACATGATACTTTCTTAAGATTTTTCAAAGGTGTTGTTTATAACAAAATGACCATTTTTATGACAATAATAATAAATAATCATATAATTCTCATTTTTCATAAAAAATCAACTTATTTTCTCTTTAAATTCAAATGTGAAATCTAGTTTAGATAGGTTTTTTTTCTTAATTCAAGTAAATATTTCATAATTTCTCTAGAAATAGTTACGAATTAAGTAGAAATTTATCAATTAACATACTCTTTGACCTTTTTTTCTCAAATTCTAACTTTTCACAATTAATTATGAATTAAGTAAAGTATTTCTCAAGTAAATTTTTTTTAAGGTTTCTCTAGTAATTAATCATAAATTAAGCAAAATATTTCGTAATTCATCTCAAAATTATTATTGAATTAAGTGAAACATGCTATAGTTTTTTTCTAACTCAAAAAGAGTTTTTTTTGTTTGAATAAACAAATGTCAATTTTATATATGTAAATAAATAATTTTATAAAAGCAACTCTTTTGCAAAGTTAGCCACATTTTGTAAGTTGTCACACCCCTTTTTAAAACAAAAAGATTTTTGATTTGTGTCAGGAAATGATTTTATTATTAAGTGACAAAAGAAAATAATTTATTTTGAAAAGAACTTTTAACAATCAAACTCAGAGTCGTCACTTGACATAAATCTGGTGTGCCAAGTCACCTTTAAAATTCTCTTTCAAAATAATTTTGACTCTTAAAAACTAGTTTGCGAAAAGAGATTTCGATTAAGAAATTTTATTGATCGAGGGGAAGGTGTTAGGCATCTCTCGATCCTGTGGTTCGTCCATAGTTGCTTCGTGGAGCGTATCGGCTATTATGACACTATGAAATGTATAAACCAAAAAAAATACACAACACACAAAAGCAAACAATCAAATAGTCAAAACTCCAAAATAGTGTCCAGTCTAATTTATTACAAATCGAAATAAAAATGCTGAAATAAAACCTAAACTATTCTAACTATCCTATACTATGCTTTACCCGATGCCTCGGACCTTGATCACGATTGGTCTTTCAAGTATAAAATATCGTGGGGCATTCCCCGGTAATAAATATAATTTTTTTCGCGGCATTCTCCGTACAAATGAATACAAGGAATTTAGATGCGGTGAAATAAAGGTCATTCAACACATTCAAACGTTCAACAATCACAATCCTTATGTTTTGCCTAGCCGACCTACCGTTTGCCTACTTATTTAAATTTATCATGATTCTAACACATTCAACATCATCAATGAATCAAAATTAATCCAAATTCACTTTATCAAGATTAACCCCTCCCCGAATATCTTTTTTAATACATAAATTTCACATGAAAATAGTTATCCAGCCATATTAACATCAAACGTATACCATGATCAACTATTCAATCACTAAACATTCACAAAAAGCACCCAAACATAATAATCAAACCCATAATCACAACATCAATTCAACAAAATAAGATAAAAATAAAGAGCAAGAGTTAAAAAATTAGACCTTTTGAATATTTTCGAGCAATTTACAAAGAGAATAAAGAGCTATCCCCAAAACCCCAAAGAATACCAAAATCTCGACTCCCAAATCAATTATGAACCAACTCAAACGCGATAAACCCGAAATCCAATTCGAACCAAAATCTACGAAGAACAGATGAGCACCCGAAGCCGAAATTGAAACTCCACAAAAATAACAAAAACTAGTATGAAAATTTCCGGTGATACTTTGCCGAAGTCAGCCTAAAACAATCGATTTAGATGATTTGGTGGTCGGAACTAACGTTTTTCGGCGAGATTCCACCAGAAAAATCAAGAAATGAGAAGAGTTTTTAGGGATTTCAGGACTGGGATAAACTTTAGGCCCGTGATACCTACACCCGACTAGAAATAACCAATTCTAGAAAAGAATTCACCAGAAAAACTTAGCTCCAGCCGGACCCCTATTGATTCTCGTTCACCCTTTTTCGATTCCTCTATGTTTCCTCTCCTCTGTGCTCCCCGATTCTCTAATATCTAATGTATTTCTCCCTCTTCTCTGGTGGTGGTATGTGTGTAGTGTTTATGTGTGCATGTATGGAGTTGTCTGTATATTTTTTATGGTGGGTCTGTGTATGGAGAAAGTTGAGAATGTATTTTTCTAAGGGTGATGTGTATTTTTGTGTTTGCATATGGACCCTCTTCAAATGGTAGAATATATGTGTGTATATAGTGTTGATGTGATGTGTGTTATTCATCCTTTTGTGAGTTTTTTAGGGAAAGAAATTAAATGTGAGTGGGGTTAGGATGGGGTAGGGGTGAGATTGTAAGGTATTCATTTTTTTATTGGATAAAGTAATTAATTTGTTACCAAGTTGTTATTTTTTATTGAAAAATTATTATTTTGATGTTTTAGTGGAGGGATCATCACACGGAGGTGAGGTACATGGTATGGTGAGGGTAAATGTGTAAAAGTTGGCTTTTGGAGGGATAAAATTACGTGTCTACATAAGTTAGTCAAAAATCAATCTTTTGGTGAACCGTTTTAAAACGGACTCTCCTAAGTGCCGTAAAAACCTTCTTAGGGTGTTAATCGAACCCTTACTTAGTTTCTCTAATTTCAAAGATTTATTTCTATTTTTGAATCTTTGAAATTTCTGCAAGTTTTTTCTTGATATTTTTTTCTATAAAAATCAAGTGTCGACTCTGTAAATTTTTTCAAAATTATTTTGAAATTCTCTTGAATCTTTCGAAATAGTTTAAAATTATCAAAACCATTTCTTTAAAATAAAATTTGAAAAGGGATAAAATAAAAATGAAGACTCTGCTGGGGATACCACTAGGTTCTATCCAAATGTGAACTAACTTCTTTGCCTAACTATTCGTGTTGTAATGTTTAAACTATTTGTCTATTTATGTGTTTAAATTTTCAAAAAATTTAAATTGTTGCATTTCATGGCATACTTTCACATTTGAAATATATAAATTTTTTGGGGTTTCGTGGATTTCCCGGCCTCTATTGTTCAGTTTCAAATCAAATAATGGAAATATGACAGTTTATTGGTACATTAGGTGTTCGATGGCTGTTCGTATTTCCAAACCCAAGTCGTCCGCTTAGGAAGATGGTCAAAGCCCACTCTAGACACTTAGGATAGACCGAAACCAAAATCCTCCTTTAGACATGAGCCTAGGACGACCAAGTACCCGATGGGGTATTAGGCCCATTAGAAAACCTTCCTTGCATCTATTGGCCTCGAGCCAATTACAGATGAATCATGTTTATGTGTTGAAAAAAATATATGTTTGTTTAATCCAGTCAATTATCCTTTGGTGTAGGGGGAAGGTTTAACTTTGTTTGCTTTCGTATAGGAATTCGATCAACCATACCCCTACAAGAGATTCAAGATGGTTACCGGACTTGATAACTTCTTAAAGTATGGTGGACTCATATGAATGGAAAAGATAAGGAGATTACTAGTACGCATATCGGGTATCTACCTTCGCTTATAGAGATGGATGCTTGGCCTAAAATGATCCATGTTCTAACAACATCTTAGGATGACGATAACATAGTATTTCGCTTTAGAGAAGTCGAATTGACCCCCACCATTGAAGAAGTGATGAATTGCTATGAGAGCCTTGATATGTGTAGGAAAAGAAGGAGTACACCCGACAAAACCATTCTAGTACCTACTGCATAGAACCCCCAAGAGATCATGGATGCCTTTTCAATCAATGACAATACTTGGTTGGGGGAACACGATGGAAATAACATACCTTTTTGTGAGTTGTATCGCTGGTTTGGAAAGTATAATGCTTTTGAGAAGTTTGGACACAAATTCGAATCAGAGTTAAAATGGAGAGAGGAAAGAGCATTTCCTTTCGCCGTAGGCTTGCTTGGAACTATGATGTTCCCATAAGGAGAAAATGACACTATTTATCCAAGAATTACTATGGTGACGCACACCCTCTTCTACGGAGTGGATACAAAACTACTAAAGTATTCCATACTTTAGCTCCCATGATCGTCGCTGAAATATATAGGGCTTTGGAAAAGTGTCAAGGCAGCATCGTTTCTTTCAGGGATACAACCTAATCTTGCAATGGTGGATGATGAAACATTATTGAAAAATCCCAGAGTAGAGTAGTCGTACCCTCGAACAAGGGTAGATCTTTTATCATCGCATGACATTTGGCTATCCTTGCACAGGTTTAGAAGGATAGAATCTCCGGGATTTTGGTTCAAGGTTTTCGAGGAATTGAGAGAGGATAACGTCCAGTGGTCTATTAGATATCTTCTCCCAGGAAAGTACATCACTCGAGGAAACGAATGGCCTTTTTTGGTGCTTCCTAGTCTCAGGTAACTCACCCTTATAACCCCGATAGGGTTCTTAGGCAGTTTGAAATCAATTAGGAAACACTGCAAATAACGCCTATGGTCTGGTTCATCACCGAGTATGAAGAAGGTGAAACCCCACTCAAAAAAGTACATGGTAGATGGGTAAAGAAGAAGAAAGATGAGGGAAGTATCCTTTTGTATCGGGTATGAACCCGAGGTTAGTGATACCTAAAAAGAGTGGTTGAAGAATATTTTTTTCGGAACATTGGTCCCAGGTCTGAATATACCCACACAAATCATTGATATAGAATCAGAACATCAGATCCAGTTCCATAGGCTTCAGGATATATTTCAAAGAAATGATATTGTACACCAGAAGATGTATATAGAGGATGCCTCAACTATACATCAGTTGAGAGAAGAGTTAGAGCAAGCTAGGCAAGAGGTTGATGATGCAAGACAATGTCTGCTTGATTTGGATGATCACATGGATTCTCAAATTGATAGCACAGGGAAGATGACCTATGAGAATAAAACACATGTGGGAGCCACCTGGTCATCAACATATATCACATATGGAAAGAGGTTGATAAATCTAAGAAGGCGAGGGCCGATAAAGGAGCATCTAGGAGTTAATTTTCTATTCCCTCTGCCGGACTGTGTTTTTTTTCATATCATTTCCCCTTTCACTAAAGATTGTATCCCTTTATGCAGCTTGTGTAAACATTTATGGCTTTCTATATATATATGGAGATTTTAGGGTATAATTTATTGGTTTAAAAGACATATATTTTCTTCAAGTTCGCTAGGCAAACCCTTGGCTCAAAAGGGTCACGCAATTACGACACGTTATTTATTATTCTATTTTTGTGTGATATAACTGTCTTGTGTGATATAACTATTTATGTGCTTATATGCATTGTTAAATAAAAGTTAATTTGATATACTTTTCAACAAAGTCTTAGAAAACCTTTTGGAAAAAGATGCGCTTACTATCCAAAGTCTGCCTAAAACATTCCCGGTCCCCAAGTCTCTCAGAAAGTCCTCAATCATTTTTGTTAACTTTCTTTTTAAACATGTTCCTATTCTTTCTAGAAAATTTGTCATGGATTCAAGGACCACACAATTGAAAAGACAGATAGTGGAGTAAGACCAAGTGGAGGAAATGCAAAAAAAAAAAATCAAGAGACTGGTTAGGAGGGCCAATCAGGCCAATAAGGAAATTGATGAAGTCAAGCAGTTGATCATGCATGAAAAGAAGAAGAAGAAGTTTGAGCAAGCTTCACCTTCAAACTTAAGAGAGGATTGTTGTGCCAAGATTAAAGGGGATATCATATGTACAACTAGGATTAGGTCAGGATGTTAAAACATCATTCTCAGAGCTCGCTTTAGAGGATGCTCTCGGTGCCCCCCAGATGACATGCTCTGTAGTTTATCAAATCCTAAGATATATGGGGGTCCTCTACCCAGGATTTGGTTGTTTTCTCAAGGATGATCCCAAGAGATGTCATTGTTACCTGAATCAATCTAGACATACCACTGACGAGTGTCTTGCTATGAAGGCTAGGATTTGAAATATGATCCGCAACGGCAAAATAAAAGATTTATGGGGACCACAAATCATTCTCTATTATGATCGGGTTGATCCAGGCATTCCCAACACAAATAACGTGCAGATTTACAAATATGAATTCACAAGGTTTGAAGATACCTACCAAGACATCTATTCAAAGCTCATCCATGCTAAGATTCTGGAACCAGTGGAAAGGAAGTCTAACACGATGTCTAAGGCTAAGAAGAAATTCAAAGAGGTCTTTCACTATCATAGAGATATTGGAGGGCACAACTTGGAGACTTACCATGCTTTTAAGATGGATTTGGAGAGCCTAGTGGGTATAGGAAGGGTTGAGCTAGAATTTCTGCCATACCACTCATAGAAGAGATCAAGATATGGAAGAAGCAGAATGAAGTGGGAATGCTTGCATCTATCTAAGACTTAGTCATTTAGTTTCATCTTTTATGTTTTTATTTTCCTTTTTATGTTCTCCTGATGTAGTGAACTCTAATGAGATTTCAATGAAACAAAGTTTTATCTTTACCTATTTGAACAACATATGGCTTGATTTCTCCTTTGTGAGCTATGTAGGTAGACTTTTGGCCCGACCACTATCCTTTAAAATAGTTATGTCTCATTTTGTCAAAGAAAGTCATATGAGTCCAAAATCAGAAGACTTCACAAAAATTCTGTCAAGACCCATTTATCCAAAAATCAACAGACAAACTCCTGCCCGTTAATTCCTTTCGAGTCAATACCCACCCATGGATCAATTTACATAAGATAAAAACAACTTTATATGTTTATATTACGTCGGATATCTTTATTATTTACCACTAACAGAATCTAACATATTTTCCTTTGGAGTTTTTTATCAGGTATCAAGTAAGTAGAAATTGATATGTGTTGACAAAACTAGTTGAACATCAATATTTTACTAGATCTATGGCAAATAAAAATTCCTCCCTTGACCATCGCTTAGCTAAAAAGGAATGAATGACTGGTAGTAGCGATGACAATGCTCTCACCAAAATTACTATTAGAGAGAGTGTGAGAACGGTACAAGGTGAGATGATCACTGAACTAGGAGAATGGAGGAACTTGAAGAAAAAGTACAACGAGCAAATTATATAGCTAATTTGGCTATTGCCACTAATACGCCAGTCTTGGATAACTATACGTTTCCACTCTGATTCCCTCCTCTTAGTTCTCCTAACAATGGAAACCAACCAAATGACATACCCTTCTCTTCTATACCTAGACCTCCCACTAATCCCATCAATCCATCGTGCCAAACCCATACCCTTCCTTCTTATAATACCAATCAAGAAAATAATACAAATGCTTACCACCCTTAAATCTTCATTCCAAATAACCAAAATACCTCCAAAAATGCCTTCACTTTCTAAAATACTCGCCCCACTTTCAGTCCTAATGCCAACGCTCCCCAAAATCCAGTTCCTACATACCAAAACTTTGCTCATGCCACTCAAAATCCTTCGATAATCCAAAATATGTCTCCCGCCACCTTTCATGCTACTGTAATGCCTACCTTTACCTTACATTTCCCCAAAATCCAAAAAATGACTGCTATGAGGAGATGGAGAGGGAGTGTAAGGTGCCTGAAGATAAACATGCTAGGGAGCTACTGCTGATAAAGGAAGAGAGTGCCAGGATAAAGAAAACACCTAGTTTTCCAAATACAATGGGGTTCGATTATGACGACCTTTACATTCACCCTGATTTGAACATGCCCGAAGAATTTAAAGTCCCTAAGTTTGAAACATTCAATGGTACTGGAAACTCTACCGCCCACTTGAGAGGATATTATGACCAAATGGTAGATGCTGGTAGAAATGAGGCATTGTTGATGAGATTCTTCAGTTAAAGCCTGAGTGGGGAAGCGTTAGAATGGTTCGGCTTCATAGGAACTGAAGAAGTGGCCTAAATAGAGCGCTTTATCCAGGGATTTTGTTGATATATTTTCCTACAATATAGAGATAGTTCCTGATCGATATTCTTTGAACCACATCAATCAAAAGTCTAATGAATTCTTTCATGAATATGCCTATCGTTGGCAAAAAGAGGCAGCAAAGGTACGACCTCCTATGACAGAAGAAGAAATAGTCGTTATGTTTACCTAGGCTCAAGAAAGAGAGTTTTATGATAAAATAATATTGGCAGTTCGTGCTACCTTCGTCGACTTGGTTAAGATTAGTGAAACAGTTGAAGAAGGACTCAGGACAGAAAAAATCAATAAGACCTCTGCACAACTTAGATCTTTAGGATTCCCAAAGAAAAAGAGAGAAGATATGTCTTTTATATCCTCTAATCCAAACACAAAGTCAAAGAAATATTTCAAGTCCAATTATGGGAAAATGCCACAACCGTCTATATACCCCTCAGCTCTACAAAATCCTCAACCTGTGTTCTATACCCAACCTAGCCCCTAAGTTCCATAGCCAAATTTCTCTACCAATCAAACTCCATTGCCAAATTATCAGCCCACTTACCAAGCTCCACTCCTGAATTTCCAAGGCTACCAAAAAAACCCCAGTTAACCAAAATTATCATCAAGTCCCTCCCCCTGCTTACCAAAATCTTCCTCGTCCAAATAACAAAAAGAAAGTCACTAGAAGTTTCACTGCTTTGGTTGATACCAGAACTTAGTTGTTTGAAAGGCTACAAAAAGTAGATCTCATCCAACCTATCACACTAAAGCCCGCCAATACCAATTCTCAATTTTTTCCATGCCAATCAACATTGTGTATATCATTCAGGAGGTGTTGGACACACAACTAAGGACTGTATTAATTTAAAGCACAAGATTCAAGATTTAATTGATCAAAAGATGATTTTGCTTCAAACGGTGTCGCCAAATGTTACCACCAACCCATTCCCAAACCATGAAGGGGCAACAATCAGTATGATATAAACTAATGACGAGTGGGTGGTGAGCAAGTCTATAATATAGGCTAGCTCAAAAGAAATGGTTAAGGTGAAAGATATAGAAAAGACAGTGGTTGCCTTAAGTGTTACCAAGAAGCCTAAGTTTGTTGAATTAATCACATCTCATCAAGCTTTTGCCTTATTTCTCGCAAGAGAAGAATTTGTAGTGGAAGCCGTCATCGCACAAGGAAGGACTAGATCAGGGAGATTCTACACTCCAGAGGAGCTTACCAATGATGCATACAAGAAGAGTGATCAATAAAAAGCCAATCACTGAAGGGAAATCCAAAGAATTTTAGAGAAGAATGCAGTCGAAAGAGTACTCTGTTGTAAAACATTTAGAGAAGACCCTTGCTCAAATTTCTATTTGGGCACTACTTATAAGTTCTCAATATCATAGATAAGCTCTGCTGAAAGTACTTGAAGAAGCCTATGTGCCCGAAAGCACCAGTACTAAAAATTTGGTGGCAATGATCAGTAGAATGGTGGGATCCCATCGCATTAGCTTTGGTGGAGATGATTTACCCTTCAAAGGAGTGATACATAACAAGGCATTGTATATCACTATCAAATTCCAAGATAAGATCATAATAGGGTATTAATTGATGATGGATCAGGTCTAAATACCTGTCCATTATCTGTTCTCACTCAATTGAACTATACATAGGGAAAATGCATCAGAAGACGATAAATATAAGATCTTTTGACGGGGATCAGGGAAACACCGTTGGGGAAGTCAAGTTGCATTTTTGAATGGGGTCTACAGAGTTCTTAGTTGAGTTTCAGGTGATGAACATTTCCACAAGTTATAATATTCTCTTAGGAAGGACTTGGATTCATGCAGCGGGGGTCATTTCTTCAACATTACACGAATCGGTGAATTTTATGGGGGAAAATAATGAAGTGGTCATCCATGGTGAAGGAAGCCGTCTGAGTCACCCTAATAGTTGTGTTCCTATGATTGAAGAAGTATTGAAAGGGAGTGACTTTTATACAGTCGAGATCGTGAATGCAGCTGAGAAAGACCTAACTTCTTTAATTTATAAGTTATTGGCCACTGTTATGCTGAGAAGCGGTTTTGAGCCCGGGCACATCTTAGGAAAAAATTTGGATGGGATCATTGATCCTATCGCGATCCCAGAGAATTTGTTCAAATATGGAATAGGCTATGTTCCAAGTAAAGAAGGTGAAATAGAGATGAAGAAAGAAGGTCCTTAATCGACAAAGAGGTTACCTCCACTCTACCAGTCATTCCCTATATCTGTGAAGCCTATAATCAATGGTCTCGAGGATAAAATAAGGAACTTGTTCAAACAGCGTGATGCTATTATGGAGGATTTCTCTGAAAAGACCAAGATCAAGAAAGATGAACCAGGGGAGAAGATATCGAACTGGACTTCCACGCCAATCATGACTCCTCGGTTTATGTGGTAGATTAAAGGATGAAATTTAACTTTTGAAAAATCGATGGTAGTTCGAATGAGGCTTGATACCTACCCTTTAAGTTTTATTTACCTTATTTTCTTTTTTTATGTTTCCTAAAAGGCTCAGACCCATACTAGTGCGGATCATAGCCAGTGTTTGTAATGTTTTAAATTTCAACGATAGCCTATCTTATCGCAAAGATGTTTTTACTTATTTTTACTGTATTATTCGATCGCTATAATCTAACTTATCTTGTTTATAATTTCAGTAATAATAATCTAAAACCTCATGTCATGTCAAGAGCTAAATGAATAAATCAAAGCAAATTATGATGCATGGGAGGAATATAATAAAGAAATGATGGCTCCAGACCGATTAATATAGGAACTAAAAGATTTTGGGGATTGAGAAAAGCCCAACCTAGAGGAGACTGAGGTTATTAATCTAGGTGATGATGGTGAAGTCAAAGAAACCAGAATTAGTGTTCATCTTATAGAAGAACAAAAAAGAAAACTCAACAGGTTGCTTAAAGAATACAATTAATATATTTACTTGGTCTTATGAAGGCATGCCAGGATTGAGTACAAATATTGTATCACACAAGTTGCCAATTGATCCGAGGTTTAATTCTATGAAGAAAAACTCACAGAAATTTAAGCCAGATCTGAGTCTGAAAATCAAGGAATAAGTCACTAATCAGATCTAATCCAACGTAGTTGAGGTCATGAAGTATCCTATATCGCTAGACAATATTGTTTCGGTACCGAAGAAGGATGGAAAGGTCAGGATTTATGTCGATTATAGGGACTTGAATAAAGCCAACCCTAAAGATAACTTTCCACTACCTAACATCCATATTATCATTGACAACTATGTGAGGTATGAAATACAATCATTCATGGATTTCTTTGTCGGGTACCATCAAATACTGATGGACGAAGAAGATGCAGGAAAAATGACCTTCATCACACCCTGGGGTGTTTATCACTATAGGGTGATGCCCTTCGGTCTTAAGAATATTTGTTCTACATATATGATAGCCATGACAACCATATTCTATGATATGATCCATAAGGAGATTGAAGTGTGCGTGGACGATGTGATCATCAAGTCTCGTAAGAGTTTGGACCACTTGGCCCATTTGGGAAAGTTTTTTGATCGATTACAAAAGTACAATTTAAAATTGAATCCTGCCAAGTCCTCTTTTGGGGTACCGGCTGGAAAGTTGTTAGGTTTCATAGTTAGTAGAAGGGGCAGTGAGCTCGACCCCTCAAAAATTAAAGTGATCCAGGAATTGCCTCCTCTGAAGACAAAAAAGCAAGTCATAAGTTTCTTAGGAAGATTAAATTACATCAGCAGGTTCATAGCCCAATCGACCGTTATTTGTGAACCAATCCTCAAGATGTTAAAGAAAGATGCGCCAAATGAATGGATCGGGGAATGCCAGAAATCTTTTGACAAGATCAAGGATTATCTGTCTGGTCCACCAATACTAGTTCCTCCAAGAGAAGGAAAACCTCTATTATTGTATTTATCAGTCTTTGACAATGCAATTGGATGTGTCTTAGGGTAACATGATGAAACTGGAAAGAAGGAAAGAGCAATTTATTACTTGAGTAAGAAGTAAACTCCACATGAGGCTTGTTAAATACTATTGGAAAGGACATGTTGTGCATTGACATGGGTGGCCTAGAAGCTGAGGCATTACCTGACGTCATAGACAATATATCTCATCTCCTGAATGGATCCTCTAAAGTACGAATTCTAAAAGGCCATACCCATAGAGAAATTATCCAAATAGAAAATGTTGTTGAGTGAGTTCGACGTTGTATACATGACATAAAAGGCAATCAAAGGGCAGGACCTAGTGAATCATCTAGCAGAGAATCCAATTGATGAAGAGTATAAGCTACTCCGAACTTATTTCCCAGATAAAGAGCTATTGTTCATCGGGGAAGACATTACCGAAATATACCTGGGCTGGAGATTGTTCTTTGATGGGGCAGTTGATTTCAAGGGCTCAGGAATTGGGGCGGTGTTAATATCAAAAACTGGTCAACATTATCCGATTACAACTAAACTGTACTTTCCTTGCACCAATAATATGGCTAAATATGAGGTTTGTATTCTTGGTCTCAGACTGGCTATTAATATAAATATTCAGGAACTACTGGTCATTGTAGATTCTGATCTATTGGTTCACCAAGTTTAGGGTGAATGGGTTGTAACGAACCCTAAAATCATGCCATACGTGAAATTGGTACAAAAGTTATGCAGAGGATTCAAGGAAGTGGAATTCAAGCATATTTCGAGGACTAGTAGCTTTCGATGATTCAACATCCAAACCAAAGTTACATTAACCTATTGGAAATAAGCTTGAAGGAGCACCCTGCACATTGCGCACAAGTTGAGGTAGAACCAGACGGAAAGCCATGGTACTTCGATATCAAGAGGTATTTAGAAGTTAGGGCATACCCCGAAGATTCAATCATGAATTATAAGAAAATAATTCGTCGGATGGCCAATAATTTCATTTTGAATAGGGTAGTCCTTTACAGGAGGGCCCTCAATTTGGGATTCCTGTGTTGTGTTGATTCTGTTGAAGCTACAAAATTACTCAAAGAAATCCATGTCGGAATATGTGGACCTCACATTTATGGATTCACTCTAGCCAAGAAGATCCTAAGAGCCGATTATTTTTGGATGACCATGGAAAGTTATTGGAGAAAGTTTGTGCTAAAATGTCATAAGAGCCAGATACATGGGGACCTGATCCGGGTGCCCCTACATGAACTCAATGTTATGATCTCACCTTAGCCATTTATAGCATGGGGCATAGATGTCATCTTCCCAATTGAGACACCATCTTTTAATGGACACAGATTCATCTTAGTTGTTATTGATTATTTTACCAAGTGGGTGGAAGTTGTTTCATACAAAGTCATATCCAAGTAGGTAGAAGCAGATTTTGTCGAGAACAACTTGATTTGCCAATTCGAGATACCTGAGTCGATCATCATGGACAATGGAGCAAACTTAAATAGTCATTTGATGAGAGAGATACGTGAACAGCTCAAGATCACTCATCAAAATTCAGCCGCATATCTACCTCAAATGAATGGAGCAGTAAAAGCTACAAACAAGAACATCAAGAGGATCTTAAGGAAGATGGTCGATAGTCACTGATCATGGCACGATATGTTTCTTATGCCTTGTTAGGATATTGCATGACAATCCAAACTTTGACTGTGACAACTCCTTATGTGCTAGTCTATGGGACGAAAGCAGTAATAACTGCTGAGGTCGAGATACCATCTTTAAGAATCATCCAAGAAGTGAGTTTGAGTAATGAAGAATGGGTCCACACCTGTCATGAACAACTTATGATGATTGATGAAAATAGGATGAGTGTTGTATACCATGGCCAATTATATCAACAACGAATGATTCGTGCTTTCAACAAAAGAGTAAGAGCTCGCACGTTTGAAGTTGGATAATTGGTGCTCAAACGTATATTCCCTCACCAAGAGAAGTATAAGGGAAAGTTCGCTCCAAATTGGCAGGGGACGTATGTAGTCTGGAAAGTGCTATCTCGAGGAGCCTTGATTTTGTCTGAAATAGATGGCCAAAGGTGGACTAAGCCAATCAATTCTGATGTAGTAAAGAGATACTATGTCTGATGTGGGGTTTCATTATGCTTATTTCCTTATAATTTATTTTTTGTCTCTAATTGTTTTTATGCTTTGTAGTATCTTTAAAATCCCATTTCCTTTTATGTACGAACTACGTTTGACTTGAATTCCCAAGAAAGGAATACGTAGGCGGCTTATGTCGGCGTCAGCCGACCCCTAGGAAACTTTATTTATATTATCCTGAACTATGTGATGATCTGAATTCCCAAGGATGGGATACGTAGGCGGCCTTTGTCGGCTTTGGTCACACTTTTAACTAAGTTATTTTCTTTTATGTTGGGAACTACATTTGACCTAATTCCTGTCCAATGGGATACGTAGGCGCCACAATGACTCGGTCATATCACCCCAGGAAATGGAAACTGGAGAAAAATTTTTGAGAAGGAATCCCAAAAATTCAAAAGAAGAAGATCGTCCCCTCGCAAACCAAATTAAATTTCAAGAGAAACATCAGTAACTAGGCCAAAAATTTTCAGGAAGACCTTAAAATTTCCACCATATTGTACTAAAAGTTCAAGGACGACAACAAAGATTTCGTCATAGACAGAGCAGAATCAACTCCATTGTAACGCCTCGATTTTCTGAATCGAAACGTTACACGGTGTTCATGACCCCAAAGGACCACAAGCTAACCCATGACTGATATTTGTACCCGTAAACTGCATAATATCTCATAAAATATGTGGAAACATGAACTATAAGGCCATAAGGTTCAATACTGATACATATCTGAAAAATATGGTATAACAATACCAAAAAGAAACATAAATAATGAAATCTGAACATCTAATCTGACATCTAGTCCGAAAGCCTCTAACTAAACTGAATAAGGAGTTGAAGGAACATGTCTCCAACTAACTCCATGAACTAAAAAAAACTAATTTGAAATACTAAAATAAAGTAATAATAATATTGTCCTCGAATGAAGAGGGCACTGACTGCTGAAATTTATAATGCTACTGCTGCTCTGAAACTCGTTCCTCTATACTTATGGTGTCAAATAAAACACCATAGCGCGAATGCATCAGTACCACTGAATGTACTGAGTATACGAGTGAGGTGGGCTAAATGAAAAGGGTTTTATATGCATGAACAATGCTGACTGATATGAACGTGAGAATATATACATACATACATACATACATACATAACTGCAACTAAACTCATGGTGATACTGACTACTGAGTCTGAATACTAACAACATGAGTTTACTGATGACATATCATGAATGATAACTGAATTCTGATAACTGATATATTTAATAACATGAGTTCTGATAATTGATAGCATGAATGATTGTATCTGACAGTCCTAAATCTGATGGAACTAGCTGAGTTATGTACTGTATTTGACAGTCCTGATATCCTGAAGAACTATCTGAGTTCTTTTACTGAGACTGATACTGAAACTGTGAGAAGTAGTTATATAACCGACATGCCCCAAATAAGCTATAATAGATAAGCTGGGGTCTAATCTCTGCCTTGATTGGAAGGGTGTCAATACCGCGCCACTGGTAAGGACAAGCTGTGAGTGACCCTTATCTGGAAGGCACTCAATGAGAATGGTGGGAACCCTAAACTGACTGGTTAAACCACCTCATCAACCCTAATATGACAGGTTAAGATGTCTCAACCTACATTGGCTACGTAGTTCTGGAACACAAAGACTGCTTCTAAGAATCACACCCTGAACTGGCGGGTGAGTTTCCATCCTTGGGTTCGCTCGGTGCTGAATCCTACTCCCAACTGAATGACACTGAACTGATTATACTTAACTAATTTCATAGTTCGTACTAGAATTAACTGAATTGTTACTGATTGTTTTGTTTAACTGAACTGAACATGGACTGAGTTTATTGAATTTCGATGACTAGCGAAACACTACTGAATTATGTTAACTGACTAAATGCTACTGAGTTTTATTAGCTGACTGAGTTTACTGATGTATGAATTGAATACTGAACTAAATTGTACTGATACTGAGATTTACTGAATTCCATAGACTGACGAAATATTACTGAGATTACGTAGATTACTGAGTACTAAGTAAAACTGCACTGATACTGCCTTTACATGAGTTATCCTAAGTCATGAGACTGACTGAAGTCTACTGAACATGGCTTGACTGAGAGTATCATGAAAACATGACATGGCTCTAGGCACACAGCTGTATTTTTTGGGTACAAGTACCCCCAGGACTCGATGGAAGGAAACTGACACACATGACTAACTTGATCATAAGAGTAGAGTCCATAATTTATAATATCATAAGTAAGGATCTCATACTAAGCATGGTTATCAACAATGTATTACATGGAAAGGATTTCATATCACATGGAAGTACTTGCACAATCTTAAAATCATGTTCATTTCATAATCATATTGGCAACACATACCAATAGCATGGAAGTTCATGTGGATTGCATGGTTATCATATATATTGTTCATAAGTAGGATTTGCAAGTAAACATTGCATAATCTCATAAGAATAGTTCATGAGTAATTCCAACAACATTTACAAGGCACATTATCAACATAGAAGTCATTGGAACGTAAGGGCATATCATGAATGCTTCACTTAGTCACAATTTAGCTATATTGCATGATTTTTAGTTTCTTAGGCATTTTATCAAACACCTTACATGCACATCTTAAGCATAGGTGAAATCATCAAATTATACATCATGAACAACTAAATTTATATGTTTCCAACTCATATGACATCATGAATCCATAAATCAGCACAACGCATACCTTAGTTCTTGATTTTTGGAAGATTGACGGAGAGATTCTTGGATTTGAGTCTTGAATTTGGATTCCCTATTGAAACCCTAGCCTTTTTCTTGAGAGGTTTTTGAGAGAGGAGAGTATATTTTGCTGTAATTGAGCAAAAATCCCGTGTTTGTGGTATATATAAGGGTGGAAGATGACCAAAATACCCCTAGGGAAACAAATAAGGTCAAATCTGTCCCTAATTGACTGTCTGATAGGCTGAAGTAAATCGATAATAAATCTTTACTCAAATGTCTAAATTGGATGAAACTAATTGCATTATAAACAAGACTCAAATATCTTTCCAATGATATATATAAGTTCTCCCAGTTCATTATATACAGGAAGTTATGATCATTTGAAGTTGATCCTGGAATACTGAAAAAAAACTGGGTACAAAGGCTATACGAGGGCTCCGCGGCTCAAACGCCTTTAGCTACTGGTTTGGGAAACCAAACATGCCCTTACACTACTATAAAAATTCCGAAACTCGCCCGGGATATACTAAGAGTTTGATCGATCATAACGCAACTTGAAAATCGAAAAACGGAGGTCGAAAAAGTCACCAAATAAATCCCCAAAGTTTGGAAGTATAAAAATGAGACTAAGTCTTGAGAACTTAGCAAAATATTCTAAGTGTTAGAGCTTGTAAAGCTTAATGAGCTGAATTTTAGACTTACGATTTTACGGGGTCTTACAATATCTCCCCCTTAGGAACATTCGTCCTCGAATGGACTGACTGAGAGGGGAAAAGACCAACTGAACATGAATAAATGGAACATTATCTCATGACTGATGTGACTGATGAACTGAATATATCATACTGAACATGCATAGCTGATGCATGTATAACTAATTTATGAATATAGGACTTAGTGTTCTGGTGAGCTGAGTTTCTCAAACAGGAATGCATATTTGATGCTTAACTGATAAGGCAAATCCATGCATATCTGATGCATGATTATATGACTGACATGATACGTGAATGTATGACTGAAAGTACTGATGAGCTGATCACACATATCTGATGCGTGAATTCATGACTAAACTTACTCATGAACATGCAATGGTAAAGGTACCAAGTTTGAACTGAAAACTGAGCATGGAACTGAATACCAAGTTTGGTACTGAAATATGAACATGAAAACGAGTAAGTTTAGGAAAACTGTTACCTTGAACTGAAAATACCGAGAAGTTTGAGATTAATTACTCCATATGCATGATCAGAAACATGAGAACATAACTGAGTCTGGGACGTGGTACATAAACTGAATATCATGATTTAAACTGAATCTTGAAAACATGGCATACGACTGAAGTTGGAGTTTGTGGGTTAACTTATGATTACCCCTTCTCCAAACTGGATTCATCAAAAAAAAAAAGAGCATTATGTTTATGTCATGAAAGTTTGGGGGTATGATGTATCTCCCCCTTGGGACACTATATCCCTTAAAAAATACTAACTTGGATGAGCTACTGAGGGGAATTGAGGTGATGCTCAAGACACCTAGGAACTGAGTCATGACTGAATAGCTAGGATCTGAAACTGAGACATGATACATGAACTGAGCTGAACATGAGTGCATAAATATACTAACTTATCTGATTGACTGAATAACTAATAGTTGAATATTGGATCTGCAAATCTAAATTGTACTTAGTCTGAATAGCTGGGTTGAGATTTTTGAGTTTTATGCATAGGAGATAAGGACTAACTGAGTAGAATAAGGTATCTGAGAATGGATTCATGAAGTCTGTATTATTTGCGACTGCAAGACCAAGCGTACGACATGGCTCTGAGGTATTCTATAAATTGGGGTACTGAAACACTAATAACTGAGTACTAACAACCTGAATGCTATGGTCAAGCATGTCTGGAACTGAACTGAATTTCAAATCTGGTTACTGAACTGAAGATGACATTATAACTAAGCCTATAGCTAGTACAGAAGTACTAAATTCTGAGGTTAAGTAATTGGTAACTGAAGCCATGGTTTTGTAGGACTATCTGAGTCCTTTACTGAATATTGATTTCTGAACTATCATTGTAATTGAGTTTTAGACTGATACTGAAGTACTTAATTTAAGGACTGAACACTGATCACTGAGTGCTGGATACTGAAACTATAATTGAGTTGGCAACTGAGTTTTTGATGGCTATATGCTGGGGACTGACATAAGTCAAGGATCTAAATGTACACTTACACTTCATACTTTCCCAACTTCTAGATACAACCCCTTGCTAGACGTTTACTTGCACATTTATCATGACATTCAAGCCTATCTTCACAACTACACCCTCGTGCAAAGTAAGCATGCAACAATCTTCTCTTATCTAAACAACTGCTCATCACTACACTATTCCATAAGGAGAGCTAACTAGAGAAGTAAATCAGGAGGACCTGAAACATGAATAGATACAAACTAAACTTGACACATGACTGAAACTTGAGGAATAAAATATCAATAGTTTAGATTTACCAATAAGGTCTGAACTGAGGATATACATGACGTAGTCTAAATGTATCTGATTTGTAGGGGCATAGCATGAGTCATGGAAGCTAAGTATACTGGAAAGCATAATATGCGTACATGAGTCATGAGCTGCATGACCTGAGTCTAGAGTTTCTATACTCGTGGGACATGATTCATAATACTGAGGAAGCTGGAACTGAACCCCTTATATTGGGAACTGAAGGTGCATAAAATCCCATGGAAAGTGTGTGAAAGTAGATTGTGCTCATGGAACATGATTCATACTGCGGAGTAAACTGGGACCCCTTATACTAGGAACGAAAATTATACATGATTTATGGGAAAATGAAATGCATGAGTCTGGTTCGTGACCATAGAGTTTACATGCAACTCCTGAGTGGTTTTTTTTTTATAGCTGAGGTGCAAAACTCTGCACTGAGATGAGGATGGGTCAAGAATTATCTTCCCTTACTGCTTTCTATACATACTGGCTCTACTACTGGAGTCTGAGGGACTGACTTGGTCACTTGATCTATTATCACATACCTACATTTTATTCTACACCTGTTTGTCTTACTAAACACATCATCTGATTCTATTTCCTCATATACTGCTAATATCACATTCACACTTTCATGCTTAATTTCAAGTCAATAAACTTAAATTCTTGCTCGCCTGCTAGCACTGTTCAAACCTACTAATTCATGTTGATACAACTATCCCCATGAATACATAATCTAATCATACTAGATAATACTATCCCAACTCATCTACTACTAAACTCTTGGGTCCATGCTTAAAATTCTAGGTGTATACTGTCATAGGATTCTGAGAAGGGATCTAACAGCATATCAAAAATTGGATTTGAGTTTACAAAGAAGTTCTCATGATCATAAATGAAATCTATACAACTTTGGAACATGACTGAACTGAGGGGATATTGTATGAGCATGTGGCAAGTCCCATAACTGTCTCCAGGGACTGCATGAGAAAGCCCTATCTTTAGGACTTGAGTTTCACTGTTTCTGTTACCTTGAAAGTAAGGTAAGGTTGACATGAGGGGAGCCTGATATGAATCTACATGGGTTCCTTAAAGAAACTTGCTATAGCACGATCTTGAGATATGAAAGAAGGGAAACTGTTCCTAAAACATCTCACAGCCTCCTGCGCATAAGTGTGGTGCACAACACACCCATGTACAAGACTCTACTTGATGCAGCTTTCAGACTTCCTAGGACACTGTTGAACCTTAGGCTATGATACCAAGTTTGTAACGCCCCAATTTTCTGAACCGAAATGTTACACGATGCTCATGACCCCGAAGGACCACAAGCTAACTCATGACTGATATTTATACCTGTAAACTACATAATATCTCATAAAATATGCAGAAACATAAACTGTAAGGCCATAAGATTCAATACTGATACATATCTGAAAAATATGGTATAACAATACCAAAAAGGAATATAAATACTGAAGTCTGAATATCTAATCTGACATCTAGTCTAAAAGCCTCTAACTGAATTGAATAAGGAGTTGAAGTAACATGTCTCCAACTAACTCCATGAACTAAAAAAAACTAATCAGAAATACTGAAATAAAGTAATAATAATATTGTCCTCGAATGAAGAGAAGCACTGACTGCTGAAATTAGCAATGCTACTGCTGCTTTGAAACTCGTGCCTCTACACCTATGGCGTCAAATAAAATACCATAGCACGAAGGCATCAATACGACTGAATATACGAGTGAGGTAGGCTAAATTCAAAGGGTTTTATATGCATAAATAATGCTGACTGATATGAACATGAGAATACATACATACATACATACATACATACGTAACTGCAACTAAACTCGTGGTGATATTGACTACTAAGTCTGAATATTGACAACATGAGTTTACTGATGATATATTATGAATGATAACTGAATTCTGATAACTGATATATCTGATAACATGAGTTCTGATAACTGATGGCATGAATGAATGTATCTGACAGTCCTAAATCTGATGGAACTAAATGAGTTTCGTACTGTATTTGACAGTCCTGATATCCTGAAGAACTATCTGAGTTCTTTTACTGAGACTGATACTGAAACTGTGGGAAGTAGTTATCTAACCGACATGCCCCAAATACGCTATAATAGCTAAGCTAGGGTCTAATCTCTGCCCTGATTGGAAGGGTGTCAATACCGCGCCACTGGTAAGGACAAGCTGTGAGTACCCTTATCTGGAAGGCACTCAATGAGAACGGTGGAAACCCTAAACTGACAGGTTAAACCACCTCATCAACCCTAATCTGATAGGTTAAGATGTCTCAATCTACGCTGGCTACGTAGTTCTGGAATACAAGGACTGCTTCTAAGAATCACACCCTGAACTGGCGGGTGAGTTCCCATCCTTGGGTTCGCTCGGTGCTGAATCCTACTCCCAACTGAATGACACTGAACTGATTATACTTAACTGATTTCATAGTTTGTACTAGAATTAACTGAACTGTTACTGATTATTCAGTTTAACTAAACTGAACATGGACTGAGTTTATTGAATTCCGATGACTAGCGGAACACTACTGAATTATGTTAACTGACTAAATACTACTGAGTTCTGTTAGCTGACTGAGTTTACTGATGTATGAACTGAATACTGAACTAAATTGTACTGATACTGAGATTTACTGAATTCCATAAACTGATGGAATATCACTGAGATTTCGTAGATTACTGAGTACTAAGTAAAACTGAACTGATACTGCCTTTACATGAGTTTTCCTGAGTCATGAGACTGACTGAAGTCTACTGAACATATCTTGACTGAGAGTATCGTGAAAACATGACATGGCTCTAGTCACACAGCTATATTTTTTGGGTACAAGTACCCCTAGGACTCGATGGAAGGAAACTGACACACATGACTGACTTGATCATAAGAGTAGAGTCCATAATTTATAATATCATAAGTAGGGATCTCATACTAAGCATGGTTATCAACAATGTATTACATGGAAAGAATTTCATATCACATGGAAGTACTTGCACATTCTTAATATCATGTCCATTGCATAATCATATTGGCAACACATACCAATAGAATAGAAGTTCATGTGGATTGCATGGTTATCATACATCTTGTTCATAAGTAGGATTTGCAAGTAAACATAGCATAATCTCATAAGAATAGTTCATGAGTATTCCAACAATATTTACAAGGCACATTATCAACATAGAAGTCATTGGAACATAAGGGCATATCATGAATCCTTCACTTAGTTACAATTTAGCTATATTGCATGATTTCTAGTTTCTTAGGAATTTTATCAAATACCTTACTTGCACATCTTAAGCATAGGTGAAATCATCAAATTATACATCATGATCAACCAAATTTACATGTTTCCAACTCATATGATATCATGAATTCATAAAAACATATAAAGATTCCATCTTGGGAATCACCCAATATCAACAACATGATCATCAACACCCGACAATATAAAAATCATATTTATAATGAAAAAGAGGGTTTTTGAGCTTTATGGATGAAAGAGATCCATAAATCAACACAACGCATACCTTAGTTCTTGATTTTTGGAAGATTGACGGAGAGATTCTTGGATTTGAGTCTTGAATTTGGATTCCCTATTGAAACCCTAGCCTTGTTCTTGAGAGGCTTTTGAGAGAGGATAGTATATTTTGCTGTAATTGAGCAAAAATGCCGTGTTTGTGGCATATATAGGGGTGTAAGATGACCAAAATACCCCTAGGGAAATAAATAAGGTCAAATATGTCCCTAATTGACTGTCTGATAGGCTGAAGTAAATCGGTAATAACTTTTTACTCAGATGTCTAAATTGGATGAAACTAATTGCATTAGAAAGAAGACTCAAATATCTTTTCATTGATATATAGTAGTTCTCCCAGTTCATTATATACAGGAAGTTATGATTGTTTGAAATTGACCCTGAAATGCTGGAAAAAACTGGGTACAAAGGCTATAAGAGGGCTCCGCGGCTCAAACGCCTTTAGCTACTGGTTCGGGCAACCAAACATACCCTTACATTACTATAAAAATTTTGAAACTCACCCGGGATGTACTAAGAGTTTGACCGATCGTAACGAAACTTGAAAATCGAAAAATGGAGGTCGAAAAGGTTGCCAAATAAATCCCCAAAGTTTGGAAGTATAAAAATGAGACTAAGTCTTGAGAACTTAGCAAAATATTCTAAGTGTTAGAGCTTGTAAAGCTTAATGAGCTGAATTTTAGACTTAGGATTTTATGGGGTCTTACATCCATGGACCTTCATCAACTCCATGGACCTTCATCTACAAAGGCTCAATGCCTCGAGCCAAGAATGTTCATTAAAGTTCGTACAGGACAGGACTTAATTGATAGAGACTCCTCCCAATCTTATAAAAGGATTTTTGAAAATTTATTTATTTGCAAAGTACTTACTTTAAATTAATTTATGCTATGATTTTGCCTTACACCCACCAACTCGGGGAGATGAAGTAGGAGTCAAAATATGACAAACACATGAAGAAGATGAGAACCCGATAATGGCGATGACAAGAGCTGAAGATAGGGGAAGTCAGCACAGATCAGTTTTACCAAAAACTAATAATTTTTCTGTAGATGTAGGTTATCTTAAATCCAACACAAACTAATAAAAACACCGGTTATTCAACATATTTCTTTTGTTTAAAGGAGCACAACAAAGCCAAAATACCTAAAAGCTTATAAGAAAGGGCTAGGATGGTCAAGAAGCTGAAAAAAGTTGAGTTTCCAAAACTAACAAGTTTTCTGTGGTTACAGGTATCATCAGACGTGGAAATGAAAATGATGACTTACTCACGTCCCCAGAAAATCAAAGATGGACGTTTGAAATGGTACATGCAGAAGGTCCAACATGCTAGTGTAACGGTTAAGGTAATGTTTTCTACAATCGTTGTACGGTTATTTGTATTCCTTCTCATCTTCCTACTGCATCATATCATGCCAAAAGGGCCATGCCAAGAGAGTCATGCCGAGAGGGCCATGCAAATAGGGCCATAACGAAAGGGCCATGCAGTAAAGGTCGTGTCCTGAAAACCATATTGCCTTCTCCGACTAGTTTCGAAGAGACAATAATCCAAGGGCGTCTCCATATTATATATAATGCCCATGATTAACTCAAAGTCTTCTATATCTGTTAATCACACAAAGACAAAAGATTTTATTATTGAAGGATATTCTAAAGCATTTCCGTATATATCCGATAATCATGCAAAGATGAAAGAGTCTGGCATTGAAGGATATTCTGAAGCATTTCTATCAAATCAAATTATGTAAACGCAAAGCAGTCTAGCGTTGAGAGATATTCATCAGCTTCAAGTGCATCAATCACCAAAGATTTAATGGCATTCACTATTGGATATCAAGAAATATATGGTCCGAAGAAGTTTTATAAGTCGTTATCCAAAAACGTACGATGTACTAGATTTTTTTAGAATTGACAATCGGGGGATCATCTATAAGTCACATTATTTGAAATGGGATGGTGTGCGATATTATCCATAATTTGATATCCCACGGGTCATTTGTAAACCGCAACAACATCCTAATTGGATAGTGTGTACAAGGTTACCCGAAGATCGACAGTTTGAAGGTTATCCGTAAGACACAACTAAATCTTTATCGAAAAATATGCAAGATTATCAAAATTTATAGGTCCGAGGGTTCTCTATAAGCCACGTCATATCCAAGATCGTTTATGCACATGATTACCCAAAGACCACTAATTTGAGAGATATTTGTAAGCCATATTGTATCCAAGGTCAGATTATGTGCAGGAATACCTGATAGCTAGCGACTGGAGGGATATTTGTAAATTATCTCTTATCCAAGGTCGGATAATGTGCAGGATTACTCAAAAGCTAGCAACTCAAATGATATCTATAAATTGCCTCATATCCAACATTAGATAATACGCAAGATTATCCAAAGATTGATAATTCAAGGAAAATCTACAAGGCATATCGATATGAAAGATGCGCAAGACTCCCTAAGGTCAAATACAAAAAGCATTATAGGTAACCAAAAAGGTTACCACATCAGCAAAAAATTACGAGGTTGCAGGGACCGTTCTACACAAGTGTCGTCAGTACCCAAGAGGGCCACTCCACTTTGAAAAAAATTTCAACTGTCAAAACAACTATGTTATCCAACAACCAAGAAGGTTGTTGTGTCGGTTATTGCGAGAGTTGTCGCCCTCCAAATAGGTACATGAAAGGATGATGTCTTTTTCAGGTAGAACCTCACATAGAGATATGGTAAAAGACTATAAACCCCATAGTGAATTATGTTTATCACTAACAGTTTTGTTTAACATGTCGAGAGAATCTAAGAGGATGAAAATCTCAAACCAAAACCACAGGTGTGGATGACTCCAAAAAAGGGACGCAACACAACGTGGAACTTTTTCTTAGCAGCAAATTGGGACATAGTTCGAAGAGAAATATGAAACTCTTCACATGCGAGCTACAAGATGACTTCCACAACCATCAAACCACATCCCTATCAGAAGGCATGTGGGTGTTTTGGAATTTTGGTTTCTGTCTCACTTTCGAAGTATTTCTAAACTCATGTCGAAAGCAACTTTTCTTTTCCTTCAAATCTGGGTGACATACACCTAGAGCTCTGGGAATTATGTCCATGTAGCTCGTATTTACATGTGGGAAGGACCCACATTTTGTAATTGCGACATTACAAACCTTTAATCCCTAGCTCAATTGTTCGTCGCTCGTCCTGAGCCAAAGGTCGTCTTAGCATAAAAGACTACCTTTTTCACCGTTCGAGTTGAACTACAAGCAGTCTGATTCCCTGAGTCTAAGGGATATGTAGGTTGAGACCTATGTGGAAAACTCGACTACATTCCAACCTCTCCTCAATTCGCTTATTCCCCAGTTTTTCGATTCTACTAAAATTCAAAATCGGGATAGCTCGTGATTCTTTGAAAATCATGCTAAAAAATAAAGTCTTATGAACTACAAGTGACCTGAATTCTCATGTAACCTGAGATATGTAGGAAGCTCGACACCTGGTCCGGCCATAACTCCATGAAACTCGTGCGAAAATCAATCACTTTCAGAAATAAATTTGTGGTCAGACAAAAATTAGGAACATCAAACTCCCTTTGCCTGGGGTTACTTGCATCCACCCTACGCAAAGGGAGGGGGCAGTTGTTCCTAATTTTTGCTCTCCATGACTATGTTTAGCCCTGAGTTTCTTCGCTTTTAAATAAAATTACAACATTTATTTTATCCGGATAAAAATTCTTTCAAGTATTTATCTAGGTAATTTGATCATCTTAAGTAACGATTATATGTTTTTGTATCCATACAAACGTGATTATGTAATTTCATTACTTAAATAATTATTTTACAAAAATTAAATTTAATCAAGGGTTATCTTGAAAATTAATTCAAATGGTTAAAATTTTAATTGAAATATAATTTAGTCTAAAAATAATTTATTTTAAAAAATATTTGATTGATTTTATTAAATAAAGAAACTTGAGATTAAACTAATTGTTAATTTATTTCGAATTTTGATTCGATTTAGTCGATTCATTGGATTTGGCCGTAATTGAAATTAGTTAAACCACAATTGTAATACAATTGATAGATTAGTTTTCAATTTAGCTAGACTTTAAATTAAAATTGACTAAATTAAAAATACCCCAAAACCCCTCCACTCAGCCCTTTTCCCATTTTTTATAGGGCCACTAATCGACCCATTTTAATATTCCACCCCAGGCCAACCTAAATCAACCCACAACCTAGCCCCCACAGCAAGGCCCAATTCAATAACAATTGTACCAGCCCAAAATCGGCAACCCGACCAAGGCCCACCTTTTAACCCCCTTTTCTAATGTACAACAATACACCGACAACCAGAAACAGCATACGACGTTAACAACTTCCAAACAAGAACAACAGCGTAACAACGACCATAACAACCCATTATCACAACAGCACCGAACAACATCCAACACACACAACAGCTGTGGCAACGTTGTGTAACAGCGTAACGACGACCAACAACAGAAAAAACCCCAGACCCCCTATTTATGATTTTTCCCTCTCGTACAGTCGTTCATGGCTAAAATTCAAAGGGCTTTGATCTTTTTCAGCTTGTTGTTCACTATTTTAGGCAAAGAAGTAACCCCAGCGTCTTTTCTTCACCTCTCTTACTGATTCAATTTTAATTCAAGGACAAAAACCATTAATGGTCTTTGTATCACTATGGAATTCAAAAGAACTCTCAAAAATTCAACTCAAATTCACCTTATGAAATCCAAAAACCCTAATCGCCCTCCCCCCCCCCCCCCCAAATTCCCCCCTATAAATAGACAGTGATGGAAGAGGGAGATTTTTGGCGAAAAAGTTGGAGATTCTGGAGGCGCATGCTTCTAATCTCATATAACAGAAAATTCTTGAAGAACACCTAAAAAGGAATCAAAATTTGACGACCTGTTTAAATTCTATTGATCGAAATCAAGTCTAGGTGGTGGAAGTTACACCGTTAAGCCCATTTATCTCCGTTCGCTGCCCGAAAACAGGTGAACATTTCATCTCTGTTGCATTTTTCCTTTTCCCATTTGAATATCATAATCTTTCAATTAGTATGAGAGTGGACTGGTCTGGTTGCATTATTATATGGTAATGATGATAGAATCAGTTGGAATTGAGAGTTTATTCGATTACGTGCGAATTATTAAAAATTTCATTTTTTTTACAATATACTGGTATGTGGATTGTTTTGAAATTTATGAAGTAAGTATCGTTCACCAATACGCCATGCTCGTGGAAAAGCTAAGGATGTCGTTTTCTTTTTTGTGTGTTTTATCTTTTCCGAGCTTGTGTTAAAGGCAGATTCGAATCAAGACAGTGGTTATATGATGTCCTGTTATGTAATCTAATTTGGGGGCAGCCTGTGTAACATTCTTAGCCGTATTTTTCCTCTTATACCAATCAATGTGTTGTTTGTCATTAACTTTGGGGAGGTGAATCTTAATTAAAGGGATTGGGTTTCATATTTATTACTATGTAATTTTGAAGTAGTAGAACCTGATTTTTGGAGCAATCTTTGAATAAGTGAAGAGCTGCTATTTTGCATATTTTCTACAAATGGATTCTTTGATCTTACTTGTGATTTGAATATAATACTGAGGAGTTTGGAAGTGTTTTAATCTTGAAAATAGAGGTTTTCTTTGTGAAATATATGGCCTCTTGTTGAAATTATTATCTGGGAACTACTTTTCTTTTTTCCATACTGTAGTAAAGTTTGGCATCAATTTGACTGTGCTTGAAACCAATACATATTCTTTGAGGTGATGAAGTGCCTATGTTAACTCATTTATAAAAAACTTGTTGGTCCACCAAATTCATATCAACATATATTTTGTTTCTCTTTTATCATCTTTATGATACATTTTATCAAATTTATCAATTAAACATGCCAGAGTATATTTTTGTTTATGTAAAGGATAATAAATGAATGTGAACGGAAAATCATAACTTGAATTGTAATTACGTATTATGATTTGTGTCTCGCGGTGGACAAGGGTGCATTAGTTTTGCTTTTCTTTCTTTCGGTTAATTCTCATCCTTATAGCGTACTTGTAAGGATTATCTCTTATGCATGGACTCCTCCGTTGAGTCCCTCGGAATCTCTTCCCTCGCATTCCGTTAGGTTAAACCCAACTTGCATCGAGTCAAGACTCGCACCAAGTCCAAAATGAACTAATGCATGAAGAAATTAGATCAATACAGTGCTGGTATACAGCAGATATACGTAAATATGCCGTTGCAGGAAAAGGGAAGTGAAAAAGGAAGTTGGTTATACAGGGGGGAGGACTGAAGTTGTGTGTATGTGACTGAAATACGGTCCTATATACACTATATATACACAAAAACGCAGGGAGAAATAGTTACAATATACAGCTAATAGATATGCCGGAAATGGACCTACACTATATATACACAAAAAACGCAGGGAGAAATAGTTACAATATACAGCTAATAGATATGCAGGAAATGGACCTACACTATATATACACAAAAACGCAGGGAAAAAGAGTAACAATATGCAACTGATAGATATGCAGGAAATGGACCTAAAGTCCATAAAATTTGAAGCCCAAAGCTGGGCAGCTGACTGCTGGACCAAAAAAGGGGTCCAACTCTAACTTTTAATCCTTTATTCACTTATAATTTGCAATTTATGCTTGTTTATTTATTTTATCACAAATTTTAATTAATTAATCTAGTGATTTTCCACGTTATTGCGATTCTATTTATCTCGAATTCCTCGCTTATTTTATAATTTTTCTCACGTAATTCACCCTATCTAAAAAATGGATTAAATTGACTCCGTTGGTTTTTTCTTAAACAAGTCTTTGAAAATGAGTACTTTAGTTCAAAAATGACATTTGCTTTGTTCATATGACTAATAATACACTTGGGTTAAAAAATAATTTTATTCAACTCAAGAAGTTTTCTTTCTCGTAAATTCTAACTTTCCATAATTGATAAAATATTTTTAACATGATACTTTCTTAAGTTTTTTCAAAGGTGTTATTTATAACAAAATGACCATTTTTATGACAATAATAATAATAAATAATCATATAATTTTTATTTTTCATAAAAAAACAACTTATTTCCTCTTTAAATCTAATTTAGATAGGTTTCTATTCTTAATTCAAGTAAATATTTCATAATTTCTCTAGAAATAATTACGAATTAAGTAGAAACTTATCAATTAACATACTCTTTGACTTTTTTTCTCAAATTCTAACTTTTCGCGATTAATTATGAATTAAGTAAAGTATTTCTCAAGTAAAATATTTTGTAAGGTTTCTCAAGTAATTAATCATAAATTACGTGAAATATTTTCGTAATTCATCTCAAAATTAATATTGAATTAAGTGAAACATGCTATAATTTTTTTTTTTAACTCAAAAAGTCTTTTTTTTTGTTTGAATAAATAAATGTCAATTTTAAACGTGTAAATAAATGATTTTATAAAAGCAACTCTATTGCAAAGTTAGCCACACTTTTTAAGTTAGTCAAAACAATCTTTTGGTGAACCATTTTAAAACGGATGCTCTTAAGTGCCGTAAAAACTTTCTTAGGGCGTTAATTGAATCCTTACTCGGTTTCTCTAATTTCAAAGATTTATTTTTGTTTTTTATTCTTTAAAATTTCTTTAAGTTTTTTCTTGATATTTTTTTCTTTATAAAAATTAAGTGGCGACTCTGTAAAATTTTTCAAAATTATTTCAAAATTCTCTTGAATCTTTTGAAATAGTTTAAAAGGGTCAATCATTTTCTTTAAAATAAAATTCAAAAAGAGATTAAAAAAAACTCTTTATTTATAGGGAAAAACTAACTTCGTCCTAAAAGTTGGGATTTTAATTTATTTTTTTCACAAATACACATTTACTATCTATGATAATACATTTATAACACTTTCCCTTGAATGTTTAATTGATAGATAATGTGCCTCATTAAAATTTTACTATAAAAAACTCCGTGGGAAAAATCTAGTGAAGGAAAAAAGAGTATACATCTCTAATAATACGCATATAGGCTGTCTCATAAAAAATCTTACAAGAAGAAAACCTAGTGAGACAATCTCGTAAGGAAAAAAAGAGTACAACGTGTATTAACTCCCCCTAATGAGAACATGCTTGAACCTTTGCATCCCGATCTTATGCACTATCTTCTTGAAAGTTGCAATTGAAAAAAAGAGTACAACGCGTATTAACTCCCCCTAATGAGAACATGCTTGAACCTTTGCATACCGATCTTATGCACTATCTTCTTGAAAGTTGCAATTGAAAGAAACTTGGCGAATAAATCGGTCACATTGTCACTTGAACGAATCTATGCACGTTAATATCACCATTCTTTTGGAGCTCATGTGCATAGAATTTTTTTTGGCTAAATGTTCTTTTTTCTATCTCATTTTGTGAATCTTCCCTTAAGTTGTGCTATGTATGCCGCATTATCTTCATATAAAATTATGATTACTTTGTCACATTTTAAATCATATTTTTATCGAATGAGATGTATCATGGACCTCAACCACACACACTCTCGGCTTGCTTCATGAATAGCTATTATCTCAGCATAGTTCGATGAAGTAACTACGATAGACTGTTTTGTAGATCTCCAAGATATGACAGTTCCCTAAACACCTAACCTATTTGAGAACGAGTTTTATGTTGGTCAGATAAGTACTCAACATCAGCATAACCAACAAAATCGGTATTGCAATCTTTAGAATAAAATAAGCTCATATGTTTGATCCCATTCCGATGTCTCCTAGTAGGAGCAGAATTATACCATGCTAACAAATTAATCGAAAGGGTATATCAGGGCTTGTAGTATTTGTAAGATACATCAGTGCACTAATTGCACTAAGATATAGTACTTCACAACCAATTCATTTTGGTATATTTCTCATTTCAGCAAATGATCTAGTGCTTTTGAAAACTCCCCAAGTGTTCCAATAATTTTGAAGTTATAGCTTTGTACAATATAAGGATTATAGATAAGTTTTTCAGAAATTTTTATATGCTTCAAGCATTTTGAATCCTTAAAAAAAATTGATATAAATTTTGTCAAGTGATTAATTCAGCATTTCATGTGTGACATCTTCAAGTGTCTGGACTACACATCAAATAAGTTTTATACTTACCAAGATGCATCCTTTCATGTCACTTGGTAAATATTTTTACGTCAGCATGCTTGAATAAACGTAGAATTCAGATCATCATAATCTTTCACAATATTGTATCACTATTGTACAAAGATATTATTGATGATATATCATTTTGTGTCGATTCACAATGTGACATAATAGTTTGAAATTTCATCACTTTATTATTTTCAGGTATCTGAACCTTTCATAAGATTTTATGAAGTGTTATATCGTAGGCTCTTCAAGATCACATTACCTTATTATTATGATCATTTGCTTTTTTTTTTTCAAGAATTATTGCATTTTTTAACCAACTGATTTATCATGTTTCATATATGTAGTAGACTTTGTCCTTCAGGGACATCCAATTGGAGCATTTATAGCTAAATATAATATCAAGTTTTGGGTAAGCAAATACTCCTAGCATTTGAACCAAAATTATCTTTTGAATGAGGATCATATTGATGATAATCCACAACATATTTCTTAGCTATTTATTATATTCCCCTCATGTTAAAAAATCTAACGCACGCTTCAATTTACTTTAGAGAATCCATATTTGTGCATCATGGTATATCTATTGATCAAATACCACATATCTAAAACGACTAGATGAAATAGTTGATTCCTGACCTTCAACCAATTGAGGGAAAGAAATTAATCATAATTTTTTTATTTAATGCAAACAAGTACTATTGTATGCAATATATCATACTTCAGACCAACACATGAAACTTTGTTCTCATAAGCAGTAGTTCAACTATTTATTGGAGATATTCAATGTCAAACAAATATTATCAAGATGAATTGTCTTGATTACACAATCTAGAAATTATGTTCTTAACTCAATTTTATTGAGCAAACAACTTTATGAATGTCAAACTGCAGGTTAACAATAAATATATATGTGATTATCTTATTGATGCATCTTTTCAACATATCACATAATGGTGAGAGGATCCTTATTCACCTTTAATACTTTTTAGAATTCAGGAAATCCAACTCCAACTTAGTTGGTTCAACCAACTTATCATGAGAACAAACAATATTAAAAGTTGATGAAATTTTTTTCAATTCTTCAATAAATACCTATACTTAATATGCACATCTTTGGGATATCTTAATCATTCATGTCAACTTATGAACTTATTTTACTAGTAAACTCCAAGTTTACCATGACATATACCTTTTATGTTAGTAAACTTTTTATTTACTGTGACATGAATTTTGTATCAATATACAATAATTATGGCATGTGATCTCATCATGCTTGGGTAACTTTTTACATTCATGATTTTTATCATGGTAACTTGGAGATATTCAATCTTCTAATTATTCTACCTCTTATGGGGGTGGATTGTGTTGTCTTCACAATCAAAAACACATTCAAATTTATAAGCTTTACTAATACAGTTATATTGACTCCCAAGGTATGAATCTGTATTTATAATAATCAAAATTCTCATTTCCCGAAAATAAAATATAATCGTGCCTTAAGTGTATCAAATTATAATAGCTTAGCGTCTCTTTCAAGATATTGTTACTTTGTGTGCAAATCGAGGCGTACATATAATGTAGAGAATTTTTTTCTTTTAACATATCTTTTAGAGTATATCATATATTGCTACCGCATTCACTTCAAGAATGGAGCAAATTGTTATCTTTTAGGCTTATCATATATTGCTACCACATTCACTTCATGAAATAGAGCATATTTCGTAGAACAAGTTTAATGATTTTTCATAAAAAAAAAATATTATTTGCTTTAGCCATCATTGTATCATTAATATGGTGCATTGAGATTCAAACTTAATGTTTTATCCATATAAAAGCGTCTTAGGCATAAATCGATGGGAGTTAGACTCAATATCTTATTATCATGGTAATCGAAACTCTAACTCGATGTCTTACCCTTTTAGTGCCATGAGATTTGAATCCACCTTCAAATCATTATAAAACATCACAATTCAGACACACAGCAATAAGGGTTATATATTACAAAACAACATCATTATGAATAATTTTGTACAGTAAGTTTGATAACATAAATTAATCACTCAAAAGAATGACATAAAGGATATTATTTACAATATTTCACAATCTGTAAGTCTTCAAGAGTCACATGTAATTATAATATCTCATATGATCTTCTTAGTTTGTTAATGTGGAAACATAATTTATTTTTTATAGATTTTCTTGTTATCCAATAAGCTAAAATCAAGTCGAGGGATATTAAAAACTCAAAATAGAAAAATAAGGTAAAACTTTACCTTTATTACTTACATTGAGGATTGGATGAATGATTGTTATGTATAACTTATGGGAAAAGATATTAGTTTCACCCTAAACTTATTTCAAAAAGTTGCTTACACATTTAAACTAATCAGAAGATCTATTACACACTTATTCTTATTTTTTGTGGAACTAACACCCCCCTCTTTGTCTGTGGCATGTGCATGCAATTCAAATATTTTTGGGCACGTGTACGGGTACAATGCAGAAAAAAGATAACTAAAAATGTTTAAAATAAATTTAACTATACACATGTCATTTTTCTAGCGATTGTTATGAAGCTAATTACCATTAATTGACTAATCTTTGTGGGCCTATTTTCTTTCACTTTTTGGTAAATAAGTTTTTTTCTTTGTCTTAACTTTTTGTCTTCCTCTTTCACCATTTTCACTGTACTTAGTGCCATTAATGGCCACCAAAATGTCCATCACCACCAACCCCAAAAATGTTCCTCAAGTCCAGGGGTCAGATACTAATAAGATAACTAACTTTTTTGATAATTTGATCGTGCTGATAACGTATTATGAAATATAAAGTATGTACAAAAAGAATGGAAAGAGAAGAAAGAAGACTTCTTTATTTCTACTGAGGAATTCTTTAGGGGTTCTTAACAATGAAGAAAAAATCATTTATTTATAAGTGAAAACTAACTTTATCCTAAAAATTGAGATTTTTAATTTTTTCATATATACACATTCACTATATATTTTAATACATTTATAATAGTCATCATAATAATAAATTAATAAAAAATTATAAGTTAAAAAAGTGATAAAATACTTTTTTTTACAAAAAAAAAATAAGATAGAAAAATATTATTATTTTCTTAAAAATAAAAAATTTAGACCAAATAAATATCAGTTAAATTGATAAATATGAATTATATTTGATTTAATAATTAAAAAACTAATTAACTTAATTTAATTTTAATTTTAATCAGAAAGGGATATAAACCAAACTAACACCCATTAATTTTTTTTTGCAGAAAGTAACATACTTAAGAATATAATTACAATAAATAGTAACACTTCATCAAAATTATAGTTTATAGCAAAAGTAACATTATTTTGGTGGGAGACTACACACACGCTTGTTTCTTGGTAACTTCTCATATCTTCACTCCAACACTTTACCTCTTTCCTATCTTACTTTACCTTTTATTTATTTATTTTTCAAATAGCGCATATTTTGTAGATTTTCATTCCAATTTTTTACTTTTTTCTCATATTTTTCTCACATTATAAATAGAGATTGCGCTCCATAAAATAAGGTTAGTATCAATTTACAGTTATTGCATGTTATCCCTTCCACATATTCTATATATTTTATATTTTTATTTTTTTTGTTCTCCATTGTTCATGTCATTTTTTTTGTTTTTTTTTTTGAATTTTTTTTTGTCTGAGACAGTAGAAATCAAGTATTTTTTTTCAATTTTTTATTATGTAGTTAATCACTGGGCATGAAGTCTTGCCCCGTTTTCTTGTTTGTGTTTTTTTCTTCGTTATTGGTTCAGTTATGGCTTGGGGTATGGCCCAATTTGTGTTTTTTCGGGTGGAGGAAATTTCACAGTTCAAAAATCTTCTGATCATACAAGAAAGAGCAATCCTTTTAAAAATGATATTTCATATGTATCAGAAGAGTTTTGTGGAAATGATTAATGCTTTCATTGGCTTCAAATTCTTGTGTACCTTATTGTTGATTTAGTGTAGGATGTTCTCAAAATTTTCTGCCCTATGAATATTTCTAACTAATTTGTATGTTGATTGATGATTTGATTGTAGTTACAAGTAACAATCTTGAATTACAAAATTTAAAATTATATTTTTTTGGGGGGAGGGGGGAGTTGCGAATTTATTTGTTGAAAGATTGCGGAAACTATGAAGCGGAAAGAATTAATAAAATTTTTATCTTCAAAATTTCAAAAAATGCAAAAAAAGGAATGAGTAAATTTTCTTCTCTAAAATTTCAAAAAATGCAAAAATCTATGAAAAAAAGAAAGTCAGGCGAAATTGAAAAGTCAAGTAAAACATCAAGTCGTTGATCAAAATTTATCTTAATATGAATTCAAAGAAGTAAAAGTGAAAGAGGTATTTTCATTTGTATTTTTATAGATTATGGATCATCTACAAGTATATGTATTTTTTAATATACATATGATTATGCTTATATTTGTTTTTCAATTGATAACATATGTATTTGTAGTATTTTTTAATTATTTAAGATTGTAGTATGTATTTTGTGTTGTTCAGTCATATGTATATGTATAGAGTTGTATTTGTTATTGTTAAGATATGAAATTGTATATGTTACTGTTAATATATGTAATTATTTTTGTTACTGTTAAGATATGTATTTGTTACTGTTAAGACATGAGTTGTATTTGTTAATGTTAAGATATTTATTTGATATGCATGTATATTTGTATGTATTTTGTAAATACATATGAATTTATTTATGTATTCTGAAACAGACATGTATTCTGAAAATACATATGCAATGATATATGTATTTGTTGTAATGTAATATGTATGATGTTATAGAAAATATACGCATAGTATGTATTTTGTATTGTTTTTTTGTGAGAAGAACAAGTAATATAGATTTCAATAATTTTTTGGGCCTGTAGGTGCCACGTGATCAAATATTCATGGCAAGAGTACTTTCAAAGTTTGCACCACATATAGGATGTCACACTGTCAACGTTATTGAAGAGCGATACAACCAAGTGAAAGCTTGTAAGTACTGAATATACATATAACATGTATGTATTCGTATATTCATTTTATAATAGATACTAATTTATTACTAAATGAATTTTGCAGGGATTGTGGATTGTATATGGTGTCATATGCTGAGTGTCTTACTTATGGTGAAGGTGTTCCTTATGTTGACTTCGATCTGGACTTTCTTCGCACAAGATATGCTTCACTTTTGTGGAATTATAATTTGAGAAAAAAATAAGATAAGGCACGAAGTGATGACGAAGCACCAATGAGGCCTGCTAGGAAAATCGAGATAACAGAAGACACTGAAGTGCTACAAGTTTTCTTGAATATTTTGTATTTGATAACAGTTAACTGTAGGTTGACAAAGATGTCGTTGAATAGTTCGTAAGTTTCACACATTAATTTCAGGTAGCATATTGAAAGTGTTTTAAAATTTGCCAGTTATATTTTGATTATTGATGTTGAATCAAATTAATTTGAATGTTTAAATTTTAATTTTATGTTTGATATCCCATTAAAATAGCTAAATTTTAAAAAAAATAATTCAAAAACTCAAATTCAGTTGGACATTACAGGTATGCATATGTACTTTAACTGTATTTTTCAGTTTCTACATATGTATTTTTCTGTTCCACCTATGTTTTTTATATGTCTGCATATGTATTCATAGGTCGTTATGTATTTTTCATATTTTTTAGCTTTGTATATGTATTTTATGTAGATCTATACATATATCTTTCATAACACAGATGAAAATATATTTTTTTATTAAAATCAAATACATATATATTTGCATAATTTTTTTAGCAAGTACATATACGTAAATGCACATGTATTAGTTACTTGTAATGTAATTGTATCTTTTTTTTACTATACATTTATCCAAATATATATTGTTATTTACATACAATACTTAAAAAATGGTCTTATTTTCAGTATTTTTTTCATATTTATACAATACATTTTCAGTATTTTGATTACCTATATGTATATGTATACAGTTGTCATTTTTGTTATAGAGATTTTGTGTCCTATATGTTTATATATATAAATATATACACACACACACACACAAATGAGTAAGATATTGTAAGACCCCGTAAAATTTCTAGTCTAACTCAGTCCTGTATAGCATGAAAAGAGGTCCTAGACTTAGAAAATTTCAGTGAAGTATTGACACTTAAAGCCCATTTGGATAGGCTGAAAAAAGTGGCTAAAAAAATTTTCTTTAAAAGTGCTTTTGAAAGTGCTGAATTTATTTTAAAAATAAGCAGTTAAGTGTTTGGATAAAAGTACTGAAACTGAAAAAAAAGTTATTAATGTGTTTGGTAAATAATGTTTTTAAACACTTTTTTTTTGTCAAAATATCTGAAATACCCTTATAGCTATTAACAATATATAGAGTTGATTATTATTAATTTTTATTGCTAAAATGATTCAAATTAAAATTTATATATATATATATATATATATATAAAATATTTTCATGAATGACTATTAATTTGTGCGCTAAAAACTCATTTTTTTAAGAGTTTAAATGTTGAATGTTTGTGTTTGAAAAAAATAGTTATATATTAAAAGATTATTTGTTTCTTCATGGTTATGTTAATAATATTTATTTTAAATATTATTTTAATTTTATTATATTGCATTGTAGAATTTATCGTGACATAATGGTGAAATATTTTATATTTGACATTATATAATAGTAGTAAAAATGACACTTCTATCCAAACGTTATAAGTATTTGTGTAAATTGGAGTTTGAAATTAGTAAAGATGGGCAAGAAAAATGTGAAGAGAATTTTGACAATTGTGATAATTGGCCAATAGTTAGTATAATTGCTTATGTGAAGAGAAATGTTACATATTTTGTCCTTAGTATAATTTGAGAGAAATGTTACATGTTTTGTCCAATTAATTATCTACTAATTATTCTCTTCATATTAATTGTCCACTAAGGAATAAACCAAATTATACTAACTTGCTTATGTGAAGAGAAATGTTAACTTTTCATTCAGACAGTAAATCTTCTTTCCCGCCAACCGAACACCAATAAGTGAAAATTATAAGGGCAAAAAAGTCATTTAGTTGGTCAATTGTGAATAAATTATAAGCTAGAAAAAAATAAGTAGCAAATACCAACTTCTTAATTTTAGCTTTTTTTAAGCCAAAATTGACTTTTTTAAGAAATTTTTAAAATTGTCAAACACTCCTAAAAGGTCAAAATGCCAAACTTATAATCTCTTACCACCACCCTCTTAGTCTTATTTTTTGCCTCAATAATTCAATGGTTTTATTCTCAGTCCTTACGACCTTAAAATATCGATTCTTAGATTGATTCATGATCATGGATGTCAATAGGTGTTCTCGAACGAGTTTTGAATTTTTCGAATGTCATTTGAGGCACGTTTGGGGAGTCCAAAACAATGGATTGACGCGATCTCAACACGTCACGTCGCCCATCTCGTCGACCAGAATTTTTTCACCAGCCTTTAGGTCAAATTTTAGTGAGCCAACGCAATATCGACGCATTGCGTTGGCTATCGCGCCGACCATCGACGCGGCGCGTCAGTCTACGCGTCACTGGGCACAGTTTCTGCTCTTTTAATTTCACGTCCAGAGGGGTAATTAAGTCTTTTTTCCCTTTTAATCAGCCCCAAAAACATGAGATTAAGTCTTTCTAAAGGCAAATTTCATTCATCATTCACTCATTCTCTCAAAAACACTCAAGAACAAAACCCTAGGGCATCCAATTCCAAGTTCAAGTATCAAGAACACTCCAACGATTTTCAGAGAATTAATAATCCAGGTATGTTAGGTGTTCATCCTTGGGTTTCCTTCCACCCTTGGAGTTCAAGAACCCTTTTCAAAATCTCAAGTTAATAGTTTCATGAATTACATGTATCAATTGGGTTGTTTTCAGGTTTATGTTTATTGTATGGGTTTTCAATTAAAAATTTAAGTGTAGTTTTCATGAGTATAAGATATCATGTATGAAATTGTTGTAATCCCCATGTTACAACCCTTGAATTGCGAATTGATGGTTGTAGTCATGATGCATCAACACGTTATTCATGCCCAAGTACAAGATTATGCCTCCTAGATGTTTGACAAAATGCTTAATTGAGTTAATTGTGCCTTTGTGATTCATTGGTGATCCTAGTGTTGAACTCATACCATTACTACATGTTTAAATTACTATCATGCTAAAACTATGCCGTGCAAGTGTTTGTTGGAATATCTATGTGAATTGAATGGTGTAATTATGACATGTTAGCATGTATTCTTATTCATGTACAAGTTCATGACTTTCAAGTGCTTGATGAAATGTCTCAATGATTGCATTGTGAACAGTTGACTATTGTCATGTTTCAAGTATTGCCATGTTCTATTAGTATAGACGTTATCGAGTCTTGAGGGTATTCAATAACCGATAATCTAGCTATTTACCTAGAATTACAGTAGTTATAGGATAATCTCAGTAACGTCATGAATAGAATTTAGTCAGTTACAGAAATCAGTTATCACGCCCCAAAATCCCATTGGGCCGGACTGGCACCCGAAGCCGAGAAGGCCCGGAGAACCCGTTCAAATACTTGTACTTTCACTTACATGTCACCAAAAATTTAGACAACACTTCGTTGCATATAGAAGGGTCTAATTACCTGTATCAGCACAACATGCACAAATATATATATATGTAATACTTGGTCGTTGGGGCCACCATATATACAACTATAACATCACTATATAAACTTCCATGACTTTACCCTTCCTTATGTCTACAAAGCCTCTAGGATATACATGACATAACTAGGGTCGGGACAAACCTCCCGCCCTATCATGACTCCTGTACAATAACAAAACATAAGGAACCGACTCGGAAAGCTCCGAAGCAAACTGGAGCTCACCAACAATAGTTGTATGACCTGGCTCCTATCTATGTTGTGTATGAGCTGAAGCACCTGTGACTGCAGCATGAAATGCAGGTCCCCCGTGAGGGACGTCAGTACGAAATATGTACTGAGTATGTAAAGCTGTAAATAATCATATGTGATATGGGGGATCAAGAAAATCAGACACAAGTGAATAAATCATAATAGAAGTGAACCACACTTCATAAATACTTTTAGGATCATGTATATTATCATTAATCTGAATTGGGTTCTTGAATTCAAACACATTTGTGGAACGGTATACATTCGTTCATTTCATTCTTTACAATTATCATTCGCCATTACCTCTTCCTCCCGAACCTCCAACCACCTAACAATAATCAATACTGTACCGTACTGTGACCATTAGTCTGCCCCCAGTACATATCAACTGTAATCATATCAAGTATCGGGATCGGCCCATGCTAGGCTTAAGCCCCTGAGCTACCACCCACACGTATATCAAGTAACACACATAAGAGATCTTTCCAATAACTTAGTTCAAAAGCTTTTGAGATTATTACATTAGTGTCCATGCCAATATAGTACCTTTGGAACAATGATACATCAATAGGAACCAAGTAATAGACCTTCTATACAATAACGATGTAATAAAGACTCATTGGTACATCAACAATATGTTTCAGAATCATCAATATCACAACAATGAAATAAGAGCCTTTTGGTATATCAATGAAACATTTTGACACTTTATAGAATGGAAACAACTTCGTTGGTAACGTAGAACAATACATGTTTTTTGGACAACCTCGGAATCTTACTTGATGGAACATTGGTGTTTTCATGCCAAAGAACATCGTTAGAGTATGCTTTACATACCTCGTTGTAGATTCGGATACCAATTCAACACAACTTCCCGCCTTTACAAATCACTTATCTACAATGAAATGTTTGGCATCTAGTATTAGCAATCCAACACCACAATTCTGTACCATAATTCCATACAACCAATATTTGCAAAGCATTCCAAAAACCAACTTGAACAGTAGGTTTATGTGTATATATATATATATATATATATATATAATCATCATTTCAATACCACATCATCACATCAAATCCCTTCACAATTCAACATAATCCAACCATGAACAAGAATAATCCAACATCATTTCCAATCATCTTTCAACAACAATCAAATAACATACTTCTTATGCTCACATGCATATATATACATATCCATATAAATAACACCAACATAATTTACATCCTTACCATAAAATGACCCTTTTGATTTCGAAGTCCTGTTGGCACAAATAAGGGGTGCTTCTCGAAGCCCTCGAGACGGTGAACACAACTACGGAATCAATTTGGATTTTCTACGGTTGAATCACAAGATAATTGGAGTTGAAATTAGGCTAGGGTTTCTTATTCTTCAATAATTTGGATGATAAATGATGGATATGAGGCTAAGTATATGTATATAATGACCAATTTTCGTCCATGAGGTGATGGAAAATGACCATATTGCCCTTAAAATTTAAGTAAATCTGAATCTGTCCATGGTGGACTGTTTTGATAGGCTAAAGTAAATCGACCATAACTCTTTGCTTCGATAATGGATTTGGGTGAAAGCAATTGCATTAGAAAGAAGACTCTCGGGGATTCTCATCGATATATATCAGCTCACACAGTTCATTTTGTACAAGGAGTTATGATCGTTTAAAGTCGACCCAAAATTTCTGTTTGGCTACAGTACTTTTGAACATGCTCGCTTATATTTGATACTCATCTGTTTTCAGAAATCTTTATATCGTTGGAAAGCTAACTCGATAAACTTCGCATAGAAACTTCGACGAGCAAATTCCGGTATAAATAAAGTCGATTCCTATACACATATAATCAAACTATACCCTTGAAACCATCTCAAAATAATAAATACTCATACTTAAACTCATATATACCTAACTTATGATCAATACATATACTCCAACACATATAACCATGACTAATGCACGTAATTAAGTACGGGGTGTTACATCCTTCCCCTCTTAAGGACATTCGTCCTCGAATGTGAATGTAGTTATTTAGCCGAAACAAGTTCGAATTCATAATTGATATTCACGTCATCATATAGATATTATGCATATGTAAAAACTTACTTGTTAGTGTCCCAGTGCCACTCCCTGCACTTCTTTTTCACCTTTGAACAAATAAGGGTATTTGGATTTCATTGCTTCCTTCGCTTCCCATGTAATCTCTTCCCTTTGTTGATTTCTCCAAAGTACTTTCACCGATGCTACTTCTTTATTTCTCATCTTCTTAACTTGACGATCTAATATAGCAATAGGCATCTCCTCATAGGTAAGATCTTCTGTTACTTGCACATCTTCAGTAGAAGTAATAAGGGACGAATCTTCGATGCACTTTCAAAGCATCGATACATGAATTACTGGATGCACTGATGAGAGTTCCTGGGGTAGCTATAATTCATAAGCAAATTGCCCACATCTTCGAATAATCTTATACGGGCCTATATATCGTGGACTCAACTTTCCTTTCTTGCCAAATCTCATCACCCCTTTCATTGGCGATACCTTCAAAAATACCCAATCGCCTAACGAAAACTCTAGCCCTCTTCTTCTACTATCCGCATATGACTTGTGTCGACTTTGGGCTGTTTTCAACCGTTGCTGAATCACTTTGACTTTTTCTATGGCTTGATACACAAGATCCGGTCCGAATATAAGAGTTTCACCCGCTTCGAACCATCCTATTGGTGATCTACACTTCCTCTCATATAAAGCTTCATATGGTGCCATTTTGATACTTGAATGATAGCTATTATTGTAGGCAAACTCAACAAGAGGTAAATGATCATCCCAGCTGCCTTTAAAATCTATAACACATGCTCGTAGCATATCTTCAAGTGTTTGAATGGTGCACTCTGCTTGTCCATCCGTGTGAGGTTGAAAAGTTGTACTCAGATTCACTTGTGTTCCCAAACTCCATTGGAAAGACTTCTAAAAGTTTGTGGTAAATTGAGTTCCCCGATCCGATATAATAGAAGTTGGCACTCCATGTAATCGGACTATTTCTTTAACATACAGCTTTGAATATTCTTCAACTGTGTAAGTGGTTTTAACGGGTAAGAAATGTGCGGATTTAGTAAGCCTATCCACAATCACCCATATAGAATCAAATTTCTGAGCTGCACGAGGCAAACCTGTAACAAAATCCATGTTGATCATGTCCCACTTCCAAATTGGAAGATCTATGCATTGCATATAGCCTCTGGGCTTTTGATGTTCCACTTTAACTCGTTGGCAATTTGGACGTTCAGCTATAAATTCTACGATGTTTCTTTTTATGTCATTCCACCAATATAAATCCTTCAAATCTTGATACATTTTGGTTGACCCTGGATGAATAGAATACCTTGAGAAATGTGCCTCAGTCATAATTCTTTTTCTTAGCTCATCAACAATAGGCACACATAGCCGATTTTGGCATAGAAGTACTCCTTCTTGCGAAATCTCAAATACCTTCGTCGCACCATTTTGAACATTCTCCTTGAGTTGCAATAAAATAGGATCTGCATCTTGCTTCTCTTTCACCTCAGCTACTAATGAGGATTCCGCGGCATTTTGCACAATAAGCTCCTCGTCCGGAGTTTCGAGAAGACGAACTCCTAGACTAGCTAATTGATGAAGATCTTTAATCATCCCTTGCCTTTCTACAGGTGCCATCATAGCCTTACGACTCAACGCATCAGCTACTATATTCACTTTCCCTGGGTGATACAAAATATCAACATCATAATCTTTTAATAGTTCCATCCACCTTCGCTGCCTCAGATTTAGATCCTTCCGACTAAAAATATATTGTAAGCTCTTGTGATCAGTATATATATCAACATGAACCCCATATAAATAGTGGCGCCATATTTTTAAAGCAAAGATAACCACTGCCAGCTCAAGATCATGTGTGGGGTAATTTTTCTCATGTGGCCTCAATTGCCTTGAGGCATATGCTATCACCTTAACATGCTGCATTAATACACATCCTAAACCAATTCTCGAAGCATCACAATACACTGTATATCCTTCTGTACCTTCTGGAAGTACCAACACAGGTGTAGAAGTCAACTTATTCTTCAATTCTTGGAAACTCTCCTCACACGCATCATTCCATTGGAACTTGGATGCTTTATGAGTTAGCTTAGTTAAGGGTGCTGAAATAGAAGAAAAACCCTCAACAAACTTTCTATAATAACCAGCCAACCCAAGAAAACTACGAATCTCCGTAGGCGTTGTGGGCCTTGGCCAATTCTTCACAGCTTCTATCTTTTGAGTATCAACCTGTATGCCTTCATTTGATACAATATGGACCAGAAATGCCACTGACTTTAGCCAAAATTCACATTTAGAAAATTTTGCATACAGCTTGCAATCACGTTGCAATCACGAAGAGTTTGCAACGCTTGTCGCAAATTATTAGCATGATCCTCTTCTGATCTAGAATAAACTAGAATATCATCAATGAAAACTATCACAGATTCATCTAGAAATGGCTTAAACACCCTACTCATTAAATCCATGAAAGATGCAGGTGCATTAGTTAGCCCAAATGACATAACTAGAAATTCATAATGACCATACCTTGTTCGGAAAGCTGTCTTGGGTATATCTTTTTCTTTGACTCTCACTTGATGATAACCTGACCTCAAATCAATCTTAGAAAAACATTTGGCACCCTGTAACTGATCAAATAAATCATCAATTCTTGGAAGAGGATATTTATTTTTAAGAGTCACTTTATTCAGCTGCCTATAATCAATACACATTCTCAATGTGCCATCTTTCTTGCGCACAAACAGCACTGGTGCTCCCCAAGGGGAAATACTAGGCCTAATGAACCCCTTTTTCTAGCAAATCTTTCAATTGCCCTTTCAATTCTCGTAATTCTGTTGGGGCCATTCTATACGGAGGAATTGAGATTGGCTTAGTGCCTGGTATCATATCAATACCAAATTCTACTTCTCGTTCAGGAGGTAAACCTGGAAGATCTTCAGGGAATACATCAAGAAATTCACTTACTACTGGTACAGTGTGAAGATCTGGTGATTCCGATTCCGTATCCTTTACTCTAACTAAATGACATATGTAGCCCTTGGAAATCATTTTTCTCGCTTTGAAATAAGAAATAAATCTACCTCTTGGTGCGCCAATCTTACCTTGCCATTCAATAACTGCTTCATTAGGAAAATGTAAATACATCTTTTTCGTACAACAGTCAATTTTGGCATAACAAGACGCCAACCAATCCATACCCATTATAACATCAAAATCTACCATTTCTAGTTCCACAAGATTGGCCATCGTGTCTCGACCACTCACAGTTACTACACAATCTTTATAAACTTTTCTAGCAATAATAGATTCCCCAACCGGGGTAGACACTTCCAACGGCTTATCTAACAATTTGGGGGTTCTTTTGAACTTTCCAGCAACCAAAGGAGTAACATATGATAATGTAGAACCGGGATCAATTAGAGCATATACATTAAATAAAAATATAGACAACGTACCCGTGACCACATCTGGGGAAGCCTCTAGATTCTGTCGATCCGCTAAAGCATAAGTGCGATTCTGAGTCCCGCTGGAACTGGTGACTCTTTTTTCATTTCTAGCGTGACCCGCAGGTTGTGCGCCCCTACCAGAATAAGATACCGGTGACGATGATGCAACAGCTGATCCCGAAGGTCGTGCTACGCCACATGCGCCCTTTCGTGGGCATTCTCTCATCATATGTCCCGTTATACCGCACCAAAAACAAACATTTGTTCCCATTCGACATACGCCCATATGATGCTTTCCGCAACGATTACATAGCTCTCGAGAAGGTCTCGATTGGCTCATGTTCCCTTGCTCGTGATAACCCACTGATCGCGAACTATGACCCTTACTTCTTTGCCCAAATTGACTACCTCTGAACCCCTGATGTTGTGGTGGAGCACTAGCTGCAGAATAAGAAAATAATGGCCTAGGTGGTCTAGCAGAAAATTGAGGTCTAAAACCTCCTTGTGGCGCCATAAACTGCCCTGTAGATCTGGCCCTCTTAGAAGATCCACTTTCAAATTCCTGTGTTCTTTTTCTTTGCCTCTGATCTTCCATTTTCTGTGCAAATGCTTGGATCCTAGCTATATCCATGTCTTTATTCAGTGCAGCAATAGTACAATCCCTAACCAAATACGGATCCAATCCATCCACATACCGAAGAGTCATCCATAGTAGCTATAACATTAGGAGCATATGTGGACAAAGAATTAAATCGAAGACTATACTCCCTCACACTTGTAGTACCCTGTCGAAGATTTAAGAACTGATCTGCACGGGCCTGACGAGTCTCATATGGAAGATAATGATCAATATATGCCTCTTTAAACTCTTTCCAAGTAGCTGGGGGTGAATCAATGCCCCTTGATCGTTTCCAGTTTTCATACCAATATATAGCCTCACCTTTGAATCTATATGCGGCTAACTTCACTGTCTCTCTGCCCGATACATGCATCACCTCTAGGGCTCTTTAGATCTGATCAATAAAGTCCTGTGGATCTTCATTAAGATTGGATCCGGTAAAAGTAGGCGGATCCATCTTAAGAAAATCTTGCGTCCGAAGACTAGCCGCCCTATCAGTACCGCTAGAACCCGCGGCAGGAATAGCTTGCCCTTGGACTTGACCAGCAATAATTCGGGTCAACAGTTGTACTGCATCCCTCATATCCTGATCAGCAGCATTAACAAGTGGTTCTGTGAATGTGGTTCGCCTCCCACTTATTTCATCTGGAGCGGAAGACATTTCAGATACCCTCTCAGCTTGAGCTTCACTTTGATTAACTTGTACAGGTGGTGACTTACTAGTCCCTTCTCCGGCAGCCACATCTACCTGCTCGCCGATATTCTTACTTCCGGTATCCGACATTCTTACTGTAAAAAGAGAAACAAATGGATTCAGTGGTCAACTATGACTTCATTTGCTATATAAGCTCTATCGCACGATCTATGATCTGAAGGAAAGAAACAATTTCCTAAATGTCCATAGCCTCCTGTTTATAGATGTGGTGCACAACACACCGATAAACAAGACTCTATGTAGACACGGTTTTGTAGACTCACTAGGACGAACCTTTCCGATACCACTTTTATCACGCCCCAAAATCCCATCGGGCCGGACTGGCACCCGAAGCCGAGAAGGCCCGGGAGAACCCGTTCAAATACCTGTACTTTCACTTACATGTCACCAAAAATTTGGACAGCACTTCGTTGCATATAGAAGGGTCTAATTACCTGTATCAGCACAACACGCACAAATATATATATATGTAATACTTGGCCGTCGGGGCCACCATATATACAAATATAACATCACTATATAAACTTCCATGACTTTACCCTTCCTTATGTCTACAAAGCCTCTAGGATATACATGACATAACTAGGGTCGGGACAAACCTCCTGCCCTATCATGACTCCTGTACAATAACAAAACATAAGGAACCGACTCGGAAAGCTCCGAAGCAAACTGGAGCTCACCAACAATAGCTGTATGACCTGGCTCCTATCTATGTTGTGTATGAGCTGAAGCACCTGTGACTGCAGCATGAAATGCAGGTCCCCCGTGAGGGACGTCAGTACGAAATATGTACTGAGTATGTAAAGCTGTAAATAATCATATGTGATATGGGGGATCAAGAAAATCAGACACAAGTGAATAAATCATAATAGAAGTGAACCACACTTCATAAACACTTTTAGGATCATGTACATTATCATTAATTTGAATTGGGTTCTTGAATTCAAACACATTTGTGGAACGGTATACATTCGTTCATTTCATTCTTTACAATTATCATTCGCCATTACCTCCTCCTCCCGAACCTCCAACCACCTAACAATAATCAATACTGTACCGTACTGTGACCATTAGTCTGCCCCCAGTACATATCAACTGTAATCATATCAAGTATTGGGATCGGCCCATGCTAGGCTTAAGCCCCTGAGCTACCACCCACACGTATATCAAGTAACACACATAAGAGATCTTTCCAATAACTCAGTTCAAAAGCTTTTGAGATTATTACATTAGTGTTCATGCCAATATAGTACCTTTAGAACAATGATACATCAATAGGAACCAAGTAATAGACCTTCTATACAATAACGATGTAATAAAGACTCATTGGTACATCAACAATGTGTTTCAGAATCATCAATATCACAACAATGAAATAGAAGCCTTTTGGTATATCAATGAAACATTTTGACACTTTATAGAATGGAAACAACTTCGTTGGTAACGTAGAACAATACATGTTTTTTGGACAACCTCGGAATCTTACTTGATGGAACATTGGTGTTTTCATGCCAAAAACATCGTTAGAGTATGCTTTACATACCTCGTTGTAGATTCGGATACCAATTCAACACAACTTCCCGCCTTTACAAATCACTTATCTACAATGAAATGTTTGGCATCTAGTATTAGCAATCCAACACCACAATTCTCTACCATAATTCCATACAACCAATATTTGCAAAGCATTCCAAAAACCAACTTGAACAGTAGGTTTATGTGTGTATATATATATATATATATATATATATATATATAATCATCATTTCAATACCACATCATCACATCAAATCCCTTCACAATTCAACATAATCCAACCATGAACAAGAATAATCCAACATCATTTCCAATCATCTTTCAACAACAATCAAATAACATACTTCTTATGCTCACATGCATATATATACATATCCATATAAATAACACCAACATAATTTACATCCTTACCATAAAATGACCCTTTTGATTTCGAAGTCCTGTTGGCACAAATAAGGGGTGCTTCTCGAAGCCCTCAAGACGGTGAACACAACTACGGAATCAATTTGGATTTTCTACGGTTGAATCACAAGATAATTGGAGTTGAAATTAGGATAGGGTTTTTTATTCTTCAATAATTAGGATGATAAATGATGGATATGAGGCTAAGTATATGTATATAATGACCAATTTTCGTCCATGAGGTGATGGAAAATGACCATATTGCCCTTAAAATTTAAGTAAATCCGAATCTGTCCATGATGGACTGTTTTGGTAGGCTAAAGTAAATCGACCATAACTCTTTGCTCTGATAATGGATTTGGGTGAAAGCAATTGCATTAGAAAGAAGACTCTCGGGGCTTCTCATCGATATATATAAGCTCACACAGTTCATTTTGTACAAGGAGTTATGACCGTTTAAAGTCGACCCAAAAATCTGTTTGGCTGCAGTACTTTTGTGTGCAGAAAATTTCTGCGCATTTACTGTTCATTGCGTCCACCGTTTTCAAATTTCTGCACTTACTGGATGCACTGATGAGAGTTCCTGGGGTAGCTATAATTCATAAGCAAATTGCCCACATCTTCGAATAATCTTATACGGGCCTTTATATCGTGGACTGAACTTTCCTTTCTTGCCAAATCTCATCACCCCTTTCATTGGCGATACCTTCAAAAATACCCAATCGCCTAACGAAAACTCTAGCCCTCTTCTTCTACTTTCCGCATATGACTTGTGTCGACTTTGGGCTGTTTTCAACCGTTGCTGAATCACCTTGACTTTTTCTATGGCTTGATACACAAGATCCGGTCCGAACATAAGAGTTTCACCCGCTTCGAACCATCCTATTGGTAATCTATACTTCCTCCCATATAAAGCTTCATATGGTGCCATTTTGATACTTGAATGATAGTTATTATTGTAGGCAAACTCAATAAGAGGTAAATGATCATCCCAGCTGCCTTTAAAATCTATAACACATGCTCATAGCATATCTTCAAGTGTTTGAATGGTGCGCTCTGCTTGTCCATCCGTCTGAGGGTGAAAAGTTGTACTCAGATTCACTTGTGTTCCCAAACTCCATTGGAAAGACTTCCAAAAGTTTGCGGTAAATTGAGTTCCCCGATCCGATATAATAGAAGTTGGCACTCCATGTAATCAGACTATTTCTTTAACATACAGCTTCGAATATTCTTCAACTGTGTAAGTGGTCTTAACGGGTAAGAAATGTGCGGATTTAGTAAGCCTATCCACAATCACCCATATAGAATCAAATTTCCGAGCTGCACGAGGCAAACCTGTAACAAAATCCATGTTGATCATGTCCCACTTCCAAATTGGAAGATCTATGCATTGCATATAGCCTCCGGGCTTTTGATGTTCCACTTTAACTCGTTGGCAATTTGGATATTCAGCTACAAATTCTGCGATGTTCCTTTTTATGTCATTCCACTAATATATATCCTTCAAATCTTGATACATTTTGGTTGACCCTGGATGAATAGAATACCTTGAGAAATGTGCCTCAGTCATAATTCTTTTTCTTAGCTCATCAACAATAGGCACACATAGCCGATTTTGGCATAGAAGTACTCCTTCTTGCGAAAGCTCAAATACCTTCATCGCACCATTTTGAACATTCTCTTTGAGTTGCAATAAAACAGGATTTGCATCTTGCTTCTCTTTCACCTCAGCTACTAATGAGGATTCTGCGGCATTATGCACAATAAGCTCCTCGTCCAGAGTTTCGAGAAGACGAACTCCTAGACTAGCTAATTGATGAAGATCTTTAATCATCCCTTGCCTTTCTACAGGTGCCATCATAGCCTTACGACTCAATGCATCAGCTACTATATTCGCTTTCCCTGGGTGATACAAAATATCAACATCATAATCTTTTAATAGTTCCATCCACCTTCGCTGCCTCAGATTTAGATCCTTCTGACTAAAAATATATTGTAAGCTCTTGTGATCAGTATATATATCAACATGAACCCCATATAAATAGTGGCGCCATATTTTTAAAGCAAAGATAACCGCTGCCAGCTCAAGATCATGTGTGGGGTAATTTTTCTCATGTGGCCTCAATTGCCTTGAGGCATATGATATCACCTTTCCATGCTGCATTAATACACATCCTAAACCAATTCTCGAAGCATCACAATACACTGTATACCCTTCTGTACCTTCTGGAAGTACCAACACAGGTGTAGAAGTCAACTTATTCTTCAATTCTTGGAAACTCTCCTCACATGCATCATTCTATTGGAACTTGGATGCTTTATGCGTTAGCTTAGTTAAGGGTGCTGAAATAGAAGAAAAACCTTCAACAAACTTTCTATAATAACCAGCCTACCCAAGAAAACTACGAATCTCCGTAGGCGTTGTGGGCCTTGACCAATTCTTCACAGCTTCTATCTTTTGAGTATCAACCTGTATGCCTTCATTTGATACAATATGGACCAGAAATGCCACTGACTTTAGCCAAAATTCACATTTAGAAAATTTTGCATACAGCTTGCAATCACGTTGCAATCACGAAGAGTTTGCAACGCTTGTCACAAATGATTAGCATGATCCTCTTCTGATCTAGAATAAACTAGAATATCATCAATGAAAACTATAACGGATACATCTAGAAATGGCTTAAACACCCTATTCATTAAATCCATGAAAGCTGCAGGTGCATTAGTTAGCCCAAATGACATAACTAGAAATTCATAATGACCATACCTTGTTCGGAAAGCTGTCTTGGGTATATCTTTTTCTTTGACTCTCACTTGATGATAACCTGACCTCAAATCAATCTTAGAAAAACATTTGGCACCCTGTAATTGATCAAATAAATCATCAATTCTTGGAAGAGGATATTTATTTTTAAGAGTCACTTTATTCAGCTGCCTATAATCAATACACATTCTCAATGTGCCATCTTTCTTGCGCACAAACAGCACTGATGCTCCCCAAGGGGAAATACTAGGCCTAATGAACCCCTTTTCTAGCAAATCTTTCAATTGCCCTTTCAATTCTCGTAATTCTGCTGGGGCTATTCTATACGGAGGAATTTAGATTGGCTTAGTGCCTGGTATCACATCAATACCAAATTCTACTTCTCGTTCAGGAGGTAAACCTGGAAGATCTTCAGGGAATACATCAAGAAATTCACTTACTACTGGTACAGTGTGAAGATCTGGTGATTCCGATTCCGTATCCTTTACTCTAACTAAATGACATGTAGCCCTAGGAAATCATTTTTCTCGCTTTGAAATAAGAAATAAATCTACCTCTTGGTGCACCAATCTTACCTTGCCATTCAATAACTGCTTCATTAGGAAAATGTAAATACATCTTTTTCGTACAACAGACAATTTTGGCATAACAAGACGCCAACCAATCCATACCCATTATAACATCAAAATCTACCATTTCTAGTTCCACAAGATTGGCCATCGTGTCTCGACCACACACAGTTACTACACAATCTTTATAAACTCTTCTAGCAATAATAGATTCCCCAACCGGGGTAGACACTTCCAACGGCTTATCTAACAATTCGGGGGTTCTTTTGAACTTTCCAGCAACCAAAGGAGTAACATATGATAATGTAGAACCGGGATCAATTAGAGCATATACATCAAATAAAAATATGGACAACGTACCCGTGACCACATCTGGGAAGCCTCTAGATTCTGTCGATCCGCTAAAGCATAAGTGCAATTCTGAGTCCCGCTGGAACTGGCGACTCTTTTTTCATTTCTAGCGTGACCCGCAAGTTGTGCGCCCCTACCAGAATAAGATACCGGTGACGATGATGCAACAGCTGTTCCCGAAGGTCGTGCTACGCCACCTGCGCCCCTTCGTGGGCATTTTCTCATCATATGTCCCGTCATACCGCACTAAAAACATACATTTGTTCCCATTCGATATACGCCCATATGATGCTTTCCGCATCGATTACATAGCTCTCGAGAAGGTCTCGATTGGCTCATATTCCCTTGCCCATTAAGTACGGGGTGTTACATCAGTGAACTCAGCCTAGTTCAGTAAATCAATACGATCAATAACAGTTCAGTCAAGCCTAGTACAATTTAGTGATCAGTGTAGTGTCCTTTCAGTTAGGAGTAGGATTCAGCACCGAGTGAACCCAGGGATGGGGGCATTCTTGCCAGCATAGGGTTTGACCCTTGGTAGCAGTCCCTGCATTGCAGAAATACGTAGCCAGCGTAGGGTAAGATGTCTTCCTGCCAGACTAGGGTTGACGCAACCATACATATATATTATGGGTCTTCCTGCCAGATTAGGATTTTACCCAGCCCTGTTAGTATCCCTTGGCAAGGTGCTAACACCCTTCCAACTAAGGTTACAGGTTGGACCCCAACTCAGCTTATATCGAGGTATGTCGGTTAGATGAATACACTCATAATTACAATTTTAGTTGCAGACTCAGTATAGAACTCAATTCAGTTCTACAGAATCAAGAGTTATCAGTAATTCAGTTATTAGAAATCTCAAATATCAGTCACTCAGTTATCAGAACTCAGTATTCAGTTTTAATATGATCTCAGATACAATATAAGTGCATAGTATTGTATACTCAATACTTACAGTAGTCTCAATTATCCATGTACTCTCATTCAGCCAGTCATCATCTCATACATATAAACCCATGTATATCAGCCTACCTCACTCAACATACCCGTATATTCAAAGTACTGACGCATATCTTTTCTTTTGCGCTATGATGTTTCATATCATAGGTTCGGACGCACGAGCTCCAGATCGTACCTAGCAGTTCAGATTATTAGCAACGACTACAGTGGTGAGTCCTCATATTTCGAGGACTAAGTTATTCTTTTCAGTAGACTCATTTTATTCAGTTGTTGGAGTTAGTTGAGGACTTGTCCTATCAGCTCCCCATTCAGACAGTTAGAGGCTTTCAGACTAGATTATTTCAAACAGTTGTTTAGTTTTCTTTTTCAGTATTGGTTTTTAATGTTTGTGAACCTTAGGGCATTTCAGTTATACTTTCATATTATTACAATAGTACTATTCAATGCTCACAGCAGATACCAACCATGAGTTAGCTTGTGATCCTTCGGGATCGTAAGCACAGTGTGACGTCTGAGGTACAGACTCGAGGCGTTACAGATATACATTTTTGTAAATATATATATAGGAATATATCTATATTTTATACTGTAAATACATATGCAGATCTGTATGACTATTTATTTTATATATTTTTTTAAATATGCATATGTGATATAAATATTTATTTTTTAAAAATAAAAACTAGAAATAAAAGAGTAAATGACACAAAAATATAGAAAAAACAAAAAATGAAAATAAAAAATCCAAAAAAAAAGTGAGAAGGAAAAAAAAAAGAAATAGAAGCTAAAAATAGAGGATAAATAAAACAAAAAAAAATAAAAAGAAAAAAAGAAAACAAAAATAGAAAAAGAAAAAAATAAGAAAACAAAAAAAATAAAGAAAAAAACATAAAAGGAAAAAAAAAAGAGAAAATAAAATGAAAAAAACCAAAATATAAAAAATAAATAAAAATGAGAAATAAAAGTGCAAAAATAAAAGTAAAAATAAAAATAAAAAAATTAAAATAGATAAAAGAAGAAGAAAACGAAAATAGAAAAAAAATATGAGAAAGGAAAAATAAAAAAAACGAAAAAGAAAAAAAAAAGAAATTTAGAAATAGAAGAAAAAAAATAAATTTAAAAAAAAATAACAAGAAAAAAAGTTAAAGATATAATAGAGTGAAATAAAAGAAAAAAATAATAACAATATTTTATTTTGAATTTTTTTAAAGATAATGAAGATAATAATTTTCAGATTTAAAGTTGATTTGAAAAAGAAATTTACTAATTTAATTAGGTGTAATTTATAAAAAAAAAAATTATTGCTTTAAATAAGAGTCATTTATGAAAAAAAATTACTACTTTAAACACATAAAATAATTATTCTCTATTTAAAAGAAAATGTGGCATGTAAATTTTAATATTAATTAATTTAATAATTGTATAATTGTAATGCATGGCTAAATTTGCAAATTCAATAATTATTGATGAATATTTTATTTGTTTGTTGTAATTTCTTTCCATCTAATAAAGTCATACTTGATAATTATCTTTTAAATATTATTATTTTAAAAGAAAAATTATTTTATTTTATTATATTAATAGCCTAATTGATCAAATTTAATTACCTCTAAAAATTAAGATGTTTGATCAAACTTTTAAAAGAATATTGTAGTATTTTTGAGAATGAAAAAACGGTTCTCATACTCCACTTGGGAGTAATTTTTCATGAAAAACGCTATTAAAAAAATACATTAAACAAAAGTCTCATCAAACACTACTTACGATTAAAATATGGTTTTTAATTTTCAAAAAATATATATTTTTTAAATTTAGTGATCAACCACAAACTGTCTTCACCAAAAATAATTTTTTTAAAAACATTTATCAAAATAAGCTTATTTTAAAATTTAAGCAAACAAGCTATAAATAAATATACTAGATTTTTAACTATAATTGTTATTTCATTTGCGTTGTTGTAATTGTTATTTCAAAGATATCGAGAGAAGGATGGAATGCGGTCAAATTTTTGAATTGGTCACTTATAAAATAGATGATATATTATAATTTCTTAAATCTAAATCAAGATCAAATTGTTTCATACTCAAGGAAAATTTCTGACCTACCTAGCTCAAGTAATCATCACTATATATATTCAATGAACAATTTTCCCCATCAATCCAACATTCTTTTTCATATCAACAATGTTAAGTTGCACAAATATAGGTAGTAATTATTAATACCAAGAACAGATCTTGCAACTGTAGAAGTACATGAAAAGGAGCAAATAATTGGAAGCCATTGGCATGGGTGGAATAGGAAAAATCTCACTCATCTTTTTCCTCTTGGAAGGAAAAAAATAAATATGACAATTTTTCCACCCCACCCAACCCCAAAAGCTCCCCAAATCCCTCCTCCCTTTCCATTTCCTACAATAATAAGTTCTCTCAAGGGAGCCAAGAACTCAAAACCAAATGAAAATAAAAATTATTGAAATAAAAAGTTATATAAAAGGAGCCATCAGAAACCCAAGTTTATCCCCAGAAGCTTTACGCTGTGGTACGGTCCGCATCATGGTTTGATCTTTGTAACAGAAAAATCGCATCACGCGGCTCATCCCTAAAAATTAATTCAGTTTACAAAATAATACTAATAGTAATAATTAGAAAAAAAGTATAAGAGCTCAGACAGAAAATGGGTATAAGAAATTTATCATCACTCAAATTAAAATTAAATTTGTAAGAGTGGTGCATGGCAATCTCTAGATCTCATCATAGCTCCTCAAGAAAATAAATGGAAAAAATTGTTGACAAAACAAAAAATAAAAAAATTCCCCACATGTATATGTAGCAAGGAAGGGTAGGAAAGGGAGAAATAATTGGAAGCCACAGGCATGGGCGGTGTAGGGAAGATTTCATATCATAATTCCATCAAAGTTGCACGGACTCACTGTTTCGGAGAATTATTAACATTATTGAACGGTCCGAGCAGCACAGTGATAAATAGAGTATGATATGATATATCTTACCACACCACTCACGACAAAAGCTTCCAAATAATCCTCGTCTCTTTCCAACTTCCGATAAAAGTATACAGACGAATCGACTCTATGTAAAAAAAATTCTAAGATCTAGTGCCCTTTATATAGAAAATTGAAACTATGGAGAAGATGGGCCGAAATTGAAACTATGGAGTAGATGGGCCGAATTGAAACCCTAACTTCGCGTGTTTTACCATCGTATCCTCCTACATTCACCATAATTACAAAACGAGCAACAAGTGTGTCCTCATATCCTTTATCACATCGTATACTCCCTCCCTCCGGTGGTTTTCAATTGACATGTCACGCCTATTGAGAAAGGGGGGAAAAATAATTAAATATTTCTCTATTTTGGTTAATTAGTTATATTTGTTCATAGTCAAATTTCAGGATCAAATATATTCTACTGTTAATAAAAATTTTAAACATATTCTTCATTTTAAGATTTTTTTCACCTTGGTAAGTTAAGAGTCATGTGGTGTTACATTTTGAATGAGGTGGATATCATGTGGCGTGCCGCCTCAACATCCGATTTTTCTTTCCTTTTTCATTTTAATCTTTTTTTCATCAACTTTTATTAATGTATTTAATTTATTAATTTTTTTAAAAAAATTAAAATATGAAATAAATTATTTTCAAAACTACAACTCTAGAATTATAATCATGAGTTTATGCTTCTACTCCAATTTGAAATCATCCGTTCTCTTCTCTCGGACTCTAATTCCCGATGGATTCAAACCCGTACCGATCTGTTTCCTTAACCCGGTGTTTAAAATGAATAATTTTGACAATTTAAGAGGTTGTATATGTATTTGGATTTGGCCATAAAAAAGAAAAAGTAGAGGTAAAGTTTGAGAGTTTTACTTAACAAATATAACGGAGGAAAAGTTTTTGGGTATCTCTGTACATATGATTAGCAGTGGTTTTAGCCAATGTTAGCAACACAATGAGAATAAAAATTTCAATTATGTGTCACCAAATAATTTGGCGCATAGCCAATAAAATTAGCAATTTTTGTGTCCATTGCTGAAATGTATAAAAAGTTTGGGTATAAGACGTCAAAGGAAGGAGGGAGATCGGCGATATCACAGAGGATTCAGTGATACTCCTAAATTATCGTTGAATCACACCTTAATTAGTTGACCTTTTGGTAACTTTTAGTGATAAGAGGAGCACTTCGGCGGTGTGCCTTCGGCGGTTGTATATGTATTTGAAAATAAGTTTGTTTGGGTTATCCGGGTTAAGGAAACAGGTCGGGTACGGATTTGAATCCATTGGGAATTAGAGTTCGAGAGAAGAGAACGAATGGTTTCAAATTGAACCAGAAGCATAAACTCATGATTATAATTCTAGAGTTGTAGTTTTGAAAATAATTTATTTCATATTTTATTTTTTAAAAAAAAATTAATAAATTAAATATAGTAATAAAAGTTGATGAAAAAAAGGTTAAAATGAAAAAGGAAAGAAAAATCGGATGATGAGGTGGCACGCCACATGACATCCACCTCACCCAAAATGTAACACCACATGACTCCTAACTTACAAAGGTGGAAAAATATTAAAATGAGGGATATGTTTGAAAACTTTATTAACAGTTGGGGTATATTGGACCCTATAGTTTGACTAGGGGTAAATATAATCAATTAATCAAAGTAGAGGGGTATTTTTGACTATTTTCCCTTATTTTATTAGTTGATGTTTAATAATATATATTAAAAATAATTTGGAGAATAAATAAATAATATCAAGGGTAAAACATTGAAATTCTTTCATATTTTCTTGATTTGTCAAAAATAACAAGAAAAAATAAAAATCAAATTAAAGAAAATAGTGATAAGTGAATCTGAACAGAATTTTACTCCCTCCGTCACATTTTACATGATACTGTTATAAATGTATTTACACAGTGAATGCCTATCAAGTTATAGTGAATATCTACCGAGATATATTGAGTATCCATTAAAATTTAGTGAATATTCATCAAGATATGGAATGTTTATCATTTGGAGAGAAATTAGAATTTTTTCCTATAAATAAAGAAATTTTATTCATTGCAAATCATCCCTAAAAACGATCTCTCATCCCTCAAAATAAATAAAAATTACTCTCCCTTTTCTCTTTATTCTTTTTCTCTACTTTATATTTTATAACACGTTATCAATACGAATATTTACTACTCAACAAAGAAATCTAAGAATACGGTTGAGAGATAATATTACTCTCTATTATCGTAGTTTTGTTTGGTGGTTGTTTTTGTTCGGTAAGAATTTAATCTTCCAATATTCTATTTGTATAAATTTTCGATCAACTTGAAAGTGTCAAGACCAAGCCTTCCACCCAGAGTTGGAACAATCTTTTTCAATTAAAAATAAGAAACGTTACTTTCTTTTATCCAGGCAAGTAAGTAATAATTACATAACTTCTAATGATCTTATTATGAATATTTATTTTGATATATAATTGAATGAGATGATTTAAAGCTTTCTGTCGCGTAGCTTCTTTCAAATTCAGGTATTAATCTATATTCAATTTTATAAAAATTTTAGGATTAAATTTATATATGATTGTATTCAACAAAAAATGATAAGACAGTAGATTCAAATCTCATCGCACTAAAAGAATAAAACATCGAGTTAGAGTCTCGGTGCACTATAATGATAAGATGTTGGGTTCAAGTCCCATTGATTTATAATATAAGACACCTTTATACAAATAAGATGCTGATTTTGGATCTCAATGCACCATATTGATGATGTAATGATGGCTAAGACAAAATAATGTGTTTTGGGGAAAGACATGAAATTCATCCCATTGAATATGCTTCATTCCCTGAACTGAATGTGGTAGCAATATATAATATGTCTGAAAGAAGACAAGTGATTGAATGTATGAATATAAGCATGGAGGGACAATATGATAATATTTATCAAAAGTGATAATATCCCACACGCTTATTATGATTATCAGATATGTTAGAGAAAAAGTCTCTACAGTATATGTATGCCTTGATTTGCTCCTGAAGTAGCAATATCTTGAAAGAGGTTATAAGCTATCAAAATTTAATAGGCTTCAGGCACAATTATATTTCATTTAGGGGAATGAGAATTTTGATTATTTTAAGTACATATCCATTTCCTAAGGTGAATGCGATAATATTTAAAGCTTATTAATACAAATATGCACTTGATTGTGGTGGTATCACAACTCACCCCCAAAAGAAGCAGAATAATTGAGAAGAGTAATTTTAAAATCTACTTGTGAAGTAGTAAATCTGAAATTTATTCATGTAATAGTAAATCTGAAATTTACTAAAGTAAAAAACACATGTCATAGTAAACTTGAAGTTTACTAATATAAAAGTTCATAAGTTAAAATGAATGGCTGCGACATCGCAAAGATGTGCATATTGACTATTAAACATATATTGAAGAACTAGAAATTTTTTCACGAACTTTTAATGTTGCTTGTTCCCATATTTTCTTTTGTTAATTCAATTTTTAATTTTCTAAAAAAATTCAAAATTCTTTTGAAAGTTTTAGTCTTTTTCACCCACTCTTGAATTTAGACCACCCCATTCGAGTTCTTCCCGATGAGCATACCTTCACTTTCATTATTTCGTCTTGTGCACACCAAAGATCAGTTGTCCATGGAAGAATTGTTAACGGATCGATGGTGAGGAATGAATTTGAGTCAAATTTATTTATAAGTAATTCGTTGATTAATATGTATGAGGTTTTCAAGATTACGGAGGATGATTACAAAGTTTTTGATAGAATGACTGAAAGAGATGTGTTTTCTTAGATTAGTTTGATTGGTGGGTATGCAAATGACTCGATTAAAAAAGCTCATAAAAAAATGACAAATTCAACCTCCATTAATGGAGGTTAAAGAAGATGGGTTGGTGGGGGAAGACGATTTTGGTGTTTTCTTTAAATAAAAAATAATTAAGGTGTACATAATGATGTGACGATTTAAAATGAGCTGGCATAAATTAATTGGCCATTTAATCCGCGTCAGAGAGAGTGCATTCCACACACCAGATCTGATGCAAAAATGTGCCAAAATGACACAATTTATAATCGGTTTAGGTACACAAAATGAAAACCGTTCACTTAAGGTGTCAAAGCGAAAAATCGTGCCAAGTTGAGGTGCTTGTCGATGTGTTTGGCCATCCCTAAAAAAAGATAGAGGATATATGTTAGGTTTCCTAACACAAGGGAGGAGATAATAAGAAGCTATGAAATATGTTAGGAATTATCATCAGATCCTCATTCAAAAGATAATTCAATTCAAATACCGAAAATATCTGCTGACTAAAATTTAATCTCATATTTAAGCTGCAAGTAGTCCTATTGTATGTCCCTAGACAAAGTCTACACAAACATAAAACGTGGTAGACCAATCGATTTCAAATAAAATAATCCTTGAAAAGAATAAGGAACAAATGCTTATAATAAGAAGGCATTGTGCTCATGAAGAGCCTACAACATAACACTTCATGAAACCTTATAAGAGGTTCAAGTACCTGAAAATAATGAAGTGATGAGATCTAAAAATGTTATATCACATTGTGAACTGATACAAAATGATATATTATCGATAATATATTTGATACAATATTGACGCAATATTATAAAAGATTACGATGATCTGAATTCTACGTGTATTTGAGCATGAAGACGTAGAATTATTTATCAATTGACATAAAAGAATGCATCTTTATAAGCACAAAACTTATTTATTTTGCAGTCCAGACATTATAAGATGTCATATATAAAATGTTGAATATTGTTACTCAACAAAATCGATATGAAAATTTTTGAAGGATTCAAAATGTATAAAGCATGTACAATTTTCTAGAAAACTTTTTAAAAATCCTTATAAGGGATAAATCAATGATTTGACTATTATTGAAACCTTTGGAGAGTTTTCAAAAGCAATAGATTATGTGCTGAAATGAGAAATATATTAAATTAAATTGATCATGAAGTATCATAAATGTAATGACCCTCCAGGTCATTTTTCAAAATTCTGCTTATCTTCGCCGTTAGAGATTTTTCATAGCTGGTCCAAGTCATTTATGACTTGTTGGAGTTGATAGTTTGGTTACCAAGCAATTAGTTTGATTTTTAAAGCTAATTCCCTATTTAGATGTCTTCGTTGATTCCAAATGACCACTGAGAGAAAACTTCAGTAAAACAATCTTGGATGCAAATTTCAACTATTCCAACAAGCTCTGGAATATCAATTTTAGGCTAGGTAGACCTTTGGTTCGGGTCCCAATGCATCCAAGCTCATTATGACCTATTGGTCAGAAAGTGAAAAAATTGAAAGATATGAGTGTGGGGCTCACAATTGATCTAAACGACATTGGATGGAAAATACGACCTCACCAACACATCTGGAACATTGAATTTAGTGGATTTACAGAGTTTATTTGCGAAAATTGAAGTCCAAATGAGTTCCTAGGGTCAAAAATAAGTTTTGACTTTGCTGGTACAGTGCATGGAGATCGCGACCCATTTGATAATGATCGCGGCATGGAAATTGCGGCATGTTTGATGACGATCTAGGTATCTCCATGCCTGAAGGGGCTATAAATAGTCCCCCAAGTTGGGATTTGGCCATTTTCTCTTCATCTTTGAGGCCAGAAGCCCTAGAAGGGTGAGATAACTGTAAATTGAGTCTTGGGTGTGACTTGGAAGCTTGATTAACATATATTTTTGTGATTAACATCGGATTTAAGGTAAGAATCCATCATTTTCAAGCTTGAATTTCTTGATTATTTGACCAAAATCCCAAATCACCCAGGACTTGATTTTAGCCTAAAATAAGCTTGGTTTTCACCTATTTCTTGAGGGTTATGATTCTCTAATGGTGTATGAACATTGGGTTGATCTCGAAAATGTGTTTTTCATACGTGGGACCTACTTAGAGTTTTTTGTATCATTTTTGGATTTGAAGCACAATGGTGCAATATGGGTATCGATGTTCTCGTAATGATGTATATTTTTGATAGCTTTACACCTTGTGATGATAGGCGAATTTACGCACCTATATCAATATATTTTGCCCATATTTTAGCCTAGTTTTGAGAACAAATTATATATTTCATGCACTTTTAGTCCTTTTTCCTGTAAATGAGCTAACGAACATGATTAGTAAAGTTTCAGGTATAAATGATGCATAATTCAGCATTTTATGGCTTACTTGACGCTAAAGAAAGCTCACGAAGGAAGGGAAGGGAGTTTACACGCCTAAGGACCAAAACTGCTGCATGGAAAATCTGTCCCGGGCTAAAACAGCATTTCTGAAGACTTTGGGGGACCAAAACTGCTGCATGGAAAATCTGTCCCGGGCTAAAACAGCAATTCTGAAGACTTTGGAGACTTACAGACACAAAGCTGGATTTTGACAATGATACATTAACCTAGTACAATTAGGTTATGTATTTCATTATTTTATTTGGATTATGATAATGTTACGTTAACCTAGTACAATTGGGTTAAGTATTACATTAGCCTAGTAGGATTTGGTTAGATATTTTATTTATCTAGTAGGAGTAGGATATGGGTATTATAAATACCCTATCATGCTAGAGATTTTGAATAAGGAAGGAGGGAGGAGGGAGAACACAATACTTCCTTCCATCCCTCTCAACATCTCATCTTACAATTCAATTCTATTTTTCTTCTTCTACTCTTCTATTCTTAAATTCCACAACAAGAGAATCGTTACTTTGCCTAGGAATTCACGCCTCACGCCTACCACCTAAGCTACACGAAATTACTCAATCTTGTGGTATAACAACAATGTCAATCGTGATCTCCTTCGCATTCATGGGTAACTAAACTTCTCTGTTGGGGTTATGGAAGCCGAATGAGTTACTATCTATTGCTGTGAGTTTGTGAGTTCGAGGCACGTATATTTCTTATATCATTATTCTCTTCATCTTAATCTACATTCTTTGCGGTTGCAAACGCAAGAATACGCCAGTCTAACAATTAACTTGTTCGAGAGAAAAGTTATTTGTCTGGAAAAGAGATAATGTCAAGGTAGTAGGACACCCTTTTCTATTAAAAAGCTAGTGCCGTAACTGAACTAACCTCTTGGAGAATTCGTACCGTTAGATACGCTTTAAGCTCGAGAGAGTTAAAGTGAAATAGTCCTTGTTTAGGTCGAGAGACGCTTGGATTTACCATCGACTACAATCCTCTATAAGCAATTGCATAACAGAATTCTACACACTCATAGCCAATAGAGACATATACCTCAGAAGGTGGACATAACCCCAACGCTTCAATTCTCATTGTTTACAACCAACGTAACAATCTCTCTCTTTTTACTTTATTATTTTCATCTTTTGTTTACATTACTTGCAAGACAAGAATCCCCCCTTCTTACGAGACTTGCACCAAAAGTTTAGAAATTTTACTTACTTGTTGGCCAAGCTATTCCCTGTGGGATCGACACCCAACCCAGGTTGGGTTCTATATTTGCTAACGACCGCTTTACACTCAAACGAGAGCTGTAGATTGAGCGTTATCAAAAATTGGCGCCGTTGCCGGGGAATACAAGTGTCAATTAAGTTCATAATAATTACTAGACCCTTTGGTCGAAGACTCTCGTACTTTTACTTTTACTTTTAGTTTTTGTTTTTGTTTATTGGAGGTTTTTGTTCAGTGCATCAATGGATGCACAACGTGAGATACCGTTCGATGATGATGATGATGATCTTGATGGAGCCGGAGCCACAGGAGCCATTATTCTTCCACCATTAGCGCCCGGAACCAAGTTCAACATCACAAGCACCATGATGCAGTTATTGCAACTCAAGGGATTATTTGGTGGACTAGCAGGCGATGATCCGAATATGCATCTCATCAACTTTATTTCTACATGCAAGTCTTTTGACAATCCTGGTGTTGGTTAGAATGCAATTCGATTACGTCTATTTCCATTGTCTCTGTCTGGGGAGGCAACACTATGGTTGAATGGGCTGACTCCTGATTCAATTACAAATTGGAGAAAATTGAGAGACGCTTTCCTAGAAAGATTCTTTCCGCCTTCCAAAAGGGCACAATTGAGAGATGAAATCAGCAACTTTCGTCAGCTTCCCACTGAAGCTCTTCATGAAACATGGGAGAGGTTCAAGACAAAGCTAGCGAGATGCCCAAACCATCACATGACTAATGTTCACCTCATGGAGATATTGTATAGAGCCTTGAATTCAATAACTAAGCCAGTGGTGGATAACGCAGCTGGAGGATCTTTTATGGACCTCACCTTTGGTCAAGCAAGCAATATGCTAGATCGCATGACGAAACAAAGTAGAGCTTGGCATACTAGGGATTCCGAGGTAGCAAGCCCCACTTTATCTATAGGCATGACTGCAGACCAAAGAAGAAGACAAGAAGAACGTGATCAAGATTTAGCGCACATGAAAACGCAAGTGGATCTTCTGACAAAGCATTTATTATTAGGGAAGACCGAAAAAGTGAAAGTTGTGGCGCTAAAAGGAAGAGACGAATCTGATTTGGAAGAGGAGGTCAACTACTTGAACAATCAGGGGGGTTTCCGTGGGAATACCCAAGGAAACCAAGGTCGGAACTATTATGATAAATCTGGAAGCAAAGACCAAGGTAGTTGGAATAAAAACAATGAAAAGAGTGGTTTGTACGTTCCCCCTGGTAGACGTGATACCACCACATCTAATTCTGGAAGTATGGAAGACATGATGGCTAAATTATTGAAAGGAGTGGAAGCAACGAGCGCGGGAGTTACTGAGGTAATTAATGATTTGTCCTCCATGAAACAACTAGTTGATTCTCATTCCACTCCAATCAAGAAAATAGAGCGGCAATTGAGCCAACTCTCAGCAGCACTCAATCAAAGAAAGGCTGGCACTTTACCTAGCAACACCGTGCAAAACCCAAGGAATGATGGGTCATGCATGGCTATTACTACCCGAAGTGGTAAGGTGCTGGAAACCTCATCTAAGGGCAAGCAAGTGGTTGATGAAGTAGTGGACATTGATGATACGGCGAAAGGGGAAGATGCCGCAGCAGCTGATCCTGACGTCCATAACGTCACCCCTCATGATTTGCAACCTGAAAAAGCTGAAAAACGGAAGCAAGAGGAGAAGAAAGCCGTGGAAAGAACAATTCCATACCCACCACCACCTTTTCCTCAAAGATTGAAGAAGGTGGCGGATGATACAAAGTTCAGCAAATTCATGACCATGTTGAAGCAGCTGACCATTAATGTTCCGTTGGTAGAGGGGCTAGAAAAAATGCCTGGGTACGCTAAATTCATGAAGGACCTGTTGACAAAGAAGAGGGTAGTAAGCTATGAGCCGGTAGATAATATTCATCATTGCAGTACAATTGCCACAAGGTCCTTAGTACAGAAGAAGGCAGACCCTGGTGCTTTCACTATTCCTTGCACGGTTGGATCTATGAATTTTGCTAAGGCATTGTGCGATCTGGGTGCTAGCATCAATTTGATGCCACTATCCGTCTACAAGAAGTTGGGGCTAGGAGATCCAACACCAACCAATATGAGGCTCGTGATGGCTGATAGGACGGTAAAACGACCTGTGGGTATCTTGAATGATGTGTTGGTGAAGGTATATTCATTTATCTTTCCTGCAGACTTTGTTATTCTGGATTGTGAGGTGGATTCTGACGTTCCCATAATCTTGGGACGCCCCTTCCTCACAACTGGAAGTGTGCTTATTGACATGAAAGATAATGAGCTTTTGTTTCGAATTAATGACGAAGTGGTCCGCTTTGATATATGCAAAGCCATGAAGCAGCCCAGCGATATGAATGAGTTATCTGTAGCTGATGTTCATCATGAGGATATGAAAGCATTATCTATAGAGAAACAGCCTACTGTTGTGCCATTGTCTGCTGCGCCACTGAAAGTTGAGCATGAGGATAATGAAGATTATGAAGAACTTATGGGTGCTCTAACAGAAATAGAGTCTTATACTCCTAAGCAACCGGATTATGATCCCAAGAATCAACCAACAGCGAAGACTCCCATTGACGAGACACCAACACTAGAATCGCAAGAGCTCCCCGATTATCTAAGGTATGTGTTCTTGGAAAGTAGAAATATACTTCCGGAGAGTGCAGATGATTTAAGTGAACAGCACGTAGAAGCTCTCATCTCTGCTCTGAAGAGATACAAGAGAGCTATGGGTTGGACTATTGATGATATAATTGGTGACTCTCCGGGGAAATGTATGAGCCATCTCGAAGAAGATCGCATACCCACAGATAAGCCTCATTGTCGTCTAAATCCTTTTAGAAAACGATCCTCCATTTACCTCGACGAAGTCTGAGTACTCGAGGTAACCATGTTGTGCTACGACAATAAATAAGGCGCTAGATGGGAGGCAACCCATCGTTTATCGTTTTTCATTTATCGTTTATCGTTTTTCATTTTTCATTTCGTTCTAGTATGTGTTTTGCTTTTGATAAATAAAAATCCAAAAATAAGAGTCGTGACACGACCAAAACTAAGGCGCTTGATGGGAGGCAACCCATCGTTCTAATCGTTTTTATTGTTTTTGAGCAAATGTAGGTGCAAGAGGTATTCAACGAGGAGATTGATTTCAATTGACGATTTGGACGCATTGTATGGTAAAGTTGGTAAGTTAGGAATAATGATGCATAAGGCTATGGATTGAGCATTGCTCATGCCAAACTAGGCATCGAGGAAGGCTAGGCCTAGGTAAAACTAGGCCATGAACGATGCACAACCTATCCTATAGCCTAAGGTCTCGGAATCTAGTGTGCTATACACTATGCGCCGCCTATTCCTAGGTATGCTTTTGACTATGCGCCGCCTATGCTATGGCATTTGGTCTCAGTATCTCATATGCCATAGACTATGCGGCGCATATGTCTACAAATGCCATAGACTATGCGGCGCATATGTCCCATTATGCCATAGACAATGCGCCGCATATACCATGACTATGCCAAGCATTATACGCCGCATATGTAGCATTTTTGTCTCCAAAACCGATTGTAAATGGGTCAAAACCCGACCCATTCTCTTCCTATATAAAGGAGACTTAGTCTTGAAACACAAACACATTGAAAACTTGACCTAGGCGCCGCATATACTCTCCAAATCATCTCAAAACTTTTCTTTTTGCTCTCCCACTTCACAAGAACATCTCCAAAGGCTTCAATCACGTAAGTACTCTTTTGTTCTTCATCTATTTTTCGTAAGTGCTACGTTGCTATGTCTATTACGAATTGCTACATCTTCAAGAAATATTGGTGATGTTAATGTGTTTGAATTGTTGATACAAAACCAAGTGAGTGAACATGAACGTTAGGATACTCTTAACTTGTTTCCAACTAGAAATTGATTTTGATTCATTGTTATACTACTTGCGGAATTGCTATAGTTATGAACATTGCATGCTCTTGTCACTTGAATACTTACATGTTGGGATGTCTCGCTCATCGAAATAGGACTTATAGTTGCCTACCGACATAGGAGATTGTGATTATTGATAGAAACTATACCATGATGTAATCCCTATGAAGAAGTCTTGATATACCTAACCTGAAAGTATTGCAAAGATTGCAAGAAGTGTTACATATCTGAATTTCTTGTTGGAATATAGCCCCTAAAACGTATGTCGATGAAGTCTGAGTAATCGACCACTTTCACTTCACTAGTCTGTACCAACAAACTAAGTGTGGGGTGGTGCCACTACTGCTTGTTTATAGATTGTATCCATCGAGATGATGCTAACATGAACATTTTTTTTAAGTCTCAGGTACAATGGCACCCAAAGCAAGACCACATCACAAAAAGGCAAGAAAAGAGGCCGAAAAGAGCAAGGAGAACCCTTCTCGCTGCAAATACCTCGACTCACTCTTGGAATTAAGTGGGATACTTATGAGGAACTTCTGAGAATGACGACTCTGATGATGATTCCGATGCAAAGGGAATGACCCCCGACATTGATGACGAGTCCGACTGACCAGGTTCTTCGTATTTATTCTCCACTGAGGACAGTGTCCCGACTAAGTGTGGGGTGGTGGTATTGCATGCTATACTTCTCTACTCGCATCTATGTTTGTTTGCTTTGTTTTTGTTTCATTTTTTTAGTAGTAAATTTTTTCTAGCTTCGCATGAAATTATTTTGATAGGCAGCATGAGATTATAACAAGAGTATGTGCTACAATTGTGACTATTGAGACGTTTAGGCTCTAGTTGTGACTCATTATGTGATATTGTGTGGTTCAATTCCTTCACTTGTTGGGTCGAGAGTCTATATTACTTCCAAGCAAGTCGACCATGTGCCTTGTGTGTGTGAGATAATCGTATATTCTATGTGTGTGGCTGATGCTAGAACTTGCCTGGTATGTATGCAAAGCGAAAATAAGGAGTGTAAGTTTAGGATATGATTTAGGCATTTCTTTGGCAACCTATATTTGTTTACCTTCAGTTTTACCTACCCATGGACATCATCCTAATTAAACCCTTTTGAGCCTTTAGCCTATTTTCTTTGACAACCTTGTATGTAAGCCTAATCCATTTTTTTCAAGACCGTAATTTGATCCAAACTCCTAAGTGCTTTAAAGTGAAAAAGTCATGTGACAACATAAGAGGAAATTGGGTGAGTATGATGCTATAAATTGTAATGGTGCTTGAATGTGTTATGAAAAAGAAAGTGCTATCATAAGAGGTATGTTGTGAAAAGAAAAAGGAAAAGAAAGCTGAAAAGCGAGTTGTCCTTAAAATTGAAAAACAAAAGAGGAGAACAAGGGTGGTAGAATAAAAGAAAGAAAGGTTGAAAGAAAAAAAAAACAAAAAAAAAACAAAGTGTCAATGATACAAAGTGATGTATTAAAGCGCTTAGGAACTTAGTCACTATTCCTGGCCAAAATAGTCCTACCCGTCCCTTAGCCTACATTACAACCATCAAAAGACCTACTTGATCCTAAGCTTAGCATTCTAAAATTTAGTAGAGTATTACATTAAGGGCAAGCATATGGTCATCAGTTGCTTCATATGAATTCTTTGTGAGAGCGAGAGCAAGGATATTTTGATACCCATGTTTGAAAAATATGCTATACTTGTGAATGATTATGGGTACTATAGTGTGAGACACACATGGTTGATGAGTTTTGGGTAGTCATATATGATTCCTTGTACCTTAACGTTTGCATGCGAGTTGATCACCATCCCGAGTCTATGCTAGAGGTTAAACTGTTTCTACTTATAATCGAAAAGATACTCTTTGTTGATAATTGTTGTGCTTGTCTTGATGAATATTTTGTGTTGTTGCTGTAAAACCCTAAGTTGACGTTTAGAAGGACATGATAGTTTGTTCGAGGACGAACAAAGCTCTAAGTGTGGGGTGTTGATGATAGGCGAATTTACGCACCTATATCAATATATTTTGCCCATATTTTAGCCTAGTTTTGAGAACAAATTATATATTTCATGCACTTTTAGTCCTTTTTCCTGTAAATGAGCTAACGAACATGATTAGTAAAGTTTCAGGTATAAATGATGCATAATTCAGCATTTTATGGCTTACTTGACGCTAAAGAAAGCTCACGAAGGAAGGGAAGGGAGTTTACACGCCTAAGGACCAAAACTGCTGCATGGAAAATCTGTCCCGGGCTAAAACAGCATTTCTGAAGACTTTGGGGGACCAAAACTGCTGCATGGAAAATCTGTCCCGGGCTAAAACAGCAATTCTGAAGACTTTGGGGACTTACAGACACAAAGCTGGATTTTGACAATGATACATTAACCTAGTACAATTAGGTTATGTATTTCATTATTTTATTTGGATTATGATAATGTTACGTTAACCTAGTACAATTGGGTTAAGTATTACATTAGCCTAGTAGGATTTGGTTAGATATTTTATTTATCTAGTAGGAGTAGGATATGAGTATTATAAATACCCTATCATGCTAGAGATTTTGAATAAGGAAGGAGGGAGGAGGGAGAACACAATACTTCCTTCCATCCCTCTCAACATCTCATCTTACAATTCAATTCTATTTTTCTTCTTCTACTCTTCTATTCTTAAATTCCACAACAAGAGAATCGTTACTTTGCCTAGGAATTCACGCCTCACGCCTACCACCTAAGCTACACGAAATTACTCAATCTTGTGGTATAACAACAATGTCAATCGTGATCTCCTTCGCATTCATGGGTAACTAAACTTCTCTGTTGGGGTTATGGAAGCCGAATGAGTTACTATCTATTGCTGTGAGTTTGTGAGTTCGAGGCACGTATATTGCTTATATCATTATTCTCTTCATCTTAATCTACATTCTTTGCGGTTGCAAACGCAAGAATACGCCAGTCTAACATTTAACTTGTTCGAGAGAAAAGTTATTTGTCTGGAAAAGAGATAATGTCAAGGTAGTAGGACACCCTTTCCTATTAAAAAGCTAGTGCCGTAACTGGACTAACCTCTTGGAGAATTCGTACCGTTAGATACGCTTTAAGCTCGAGAGAGTTAAAGTGAAATAGTCCTTGTTTAGGTCGAGAGACGCTTGGATTTACCATCGACTACAATCCTCTATAAGCAATTGCATGACAGAATTCTACACACTCATAGCCAATAGAGACATATACCTCAGAAGGTGGACATAACCCCAACGCTTCAATTCTCATTGTTTACAACCAACGTAACAATCTCTCTCTTTTTACTTTATTATTTTCAGCTTTTGTTTACATTACTTGCAAGACAAGACTCTCCCCTTCTTACGAGACTTGCACCAAAAGTTTAGAATTTTTACTTACTTGTTGGCCAAGCTATTCCCTGTGGGATCGACACCCAACCCAGGTTGGGTTCTATATTTGCTAACGACCGCTTTACACTCAAACGAGAGCTGTAGATTGAGCGTTATCACCTTGAAGAGGCTTCTCGGAAGAAAAAAGTGAAGGTTTAGCGGATTGTTGAGCATTCTTTGGATTTGAAGTAGGCTAGGTTTACTCCTTGTTAGATTGAGCTATGTTATAGTATAATTGTCATATCTTATTAGATTGGGATGGGGTTTAAGTGTAGAATTGATAAGATACAAGACTTGGGTTAGTTGGACCATTTTAGGCTATATGAATCTTAGAGTTGAAAAGCTTGACTTGTTTCCCATCATTTTAGGTAGAATAGACTTCATTACTCATGTTTAACATGAGAATGCCTTAGAAAACTCAACCTTAGGTGAAATACTCTAGTTGCTCATACTTAGAGTAAGTTGGTCTTAGTTTCTAATACTTGAGGAGGTTGCCTTAGTTCTGTTGGATTTGGTAAAAGTGCTTGAGTGAGAATCTCTGCCTTAGGGCTTATAGTGGTTTGTTATACATCTAAGAGTTGGTTTAGATACCTTAGCCTAGTCTCGGGTAGAAATTGACTTAGAGTACATTTCAGGGATTTAAAAGTGGGTTTATTGACACACCTTAAGACAAGACTTATGATTTGTTCTCTTGAACCTTTACGCTTAGTAATTAACTAGAGAGTGCCTCTTTGAGGAAATATTGATGATTTTTGGTACTTGTTGGTTATGCGGAATGGTATTGAGAATAATGCCCAAGGGATTATTCCTTGTATGCCTTATTGGCTAAAGTTTATGTCAAGCTATAAATTATGTTATTGTGATTAACTATTATTTGAGCTAACAAACGTGCTATTAAATAAGCCCTTTACTATAATATGGCCTAAACCATAAATGATGTTATTGACCAGGCTATGAATAAGCTATAGATTATGTCATGCTTTATCCATTATTCATACTAATGATACATTATCTTTAGGCCAATGAATACGCTACTAGTGGGCCATTGTTCATGATATCTCTTATGGTTATGCCCATGGTCTAAATGAATAGATTATGAATTATGTAATGATGAGTCCTTGATTATACTCTTGATTAAGTCATGTCTACATCATTGATTAAGCCATTATTTAGGCTAGTGTTCGGGCAGTTAACTATACTATTTCCCAAGTTATGATCATGCTTAATAATTATACTAATAAATCATATTAGAAGTCTTCCTTAATGTTGATATTGGAAATGATGATGTTAATAATGCTAGAAGGCACATTTGTTGACTATATGTAAAGATATTCTATCGATTATGTTTGTACTCATGATACTTCCTTTTGTGATACTTATGTTTATGATGATACCCGATAAGGCCGAAGGATATTATGATGATATGATGATGCACGACAAGGCTAGATAATATTATGATGATACCCGACAAGGGAATATTATGATAATACGATGATACCCGATAAGGTAGGAGGATATGATGATACCCGGTGTGGCCGGATGATATTGTGATAATATGATAATATCTGGTGCGTCCGGAGGATATTGTGATGTTATATTGATATCCGATAAGGTCGGAGGATACTATAATGATATGACGATGACCGGTAAGGCCGGATGATCATTATTGTTGTGCCTATGTGTAAAATCTACCAGTTCGAATCTGGCTAGCTCTATGTATGGCAATTATACGTTCATCTACGCTTTTGTGTAGTTGGGTATAATATTGATATTAGAGATATCGGTTATAGTTTTCTAATGATTTAAGGTGTAAAGTGGTATAGTTGTTGATTTAAGGCTGAAAGATGCTTAGTGGTGGATATTACTTAAGTGGCTAATAATGACTAGTGGATTTGTGAACCTTAGTGATAAAGAGGACTAATGGCATTGATGACTATTAATAGTGACAATTAACTTATTAAAGAGGTTAGTGATAATGGGTTTAGCAATAGTGGTGATTAATTGTTATTGATAACTAAGTCTATGATGTTAATTAGTTGTTAAACAAGGATTTGTGGATTAATGATACTAATTCATAAAATATATTAGTTGATAGAGGAATAGTGAATAAGTGGTGATTAGTGGTCATATGATGAATGGTGTTAGTGGGATGGTAATGGCTAGAAATAAGTATTGATTAATTATCGAATGTGGTCTAGTGGTGAATCTTGGCTAGATGCTAGATATTGGCTAGTTAGTTAATAATGGTTAGTTGTTGAACCATGGATAGTGATTATGTTATAAATAGTTGATAGATAATAACTAGAGGTTGTATTATGGATAGTGAGTAATTGGTTTAGTAATAAGTGTTGGCTACCTAATAATGAGTAAATAGGGTGTATTGATGCTATAGATACCGATAGATTTGTATGGTTACAATTATGAGTATATTAGTATATTTTATTCAGTTACGAACATTAATGATCATTATGAATGTTGGCAAATAATCGTTTGATAAAAATTAAAGAAAACTATAGATAATGAGAAAGTTTGGATATATTGTTGATTTGACTCCCTTATGTTTCTCTTGGGTGTACTCTCTGGTGGTATGGAATGTCGTGATGAGTTCTTTACTTTATGCACTAGTTGGTGTATGGGCGTTAACTTTGTACTTGTGTTTGCTTGTTATTGTACTTGTGCTGCTTTATGATCCTGAATCGTTTACTTTTTATGCACAACGGTATTGGCATGCGTTGATGCCTTATGTTATATTATTTTTCCAATATTCAATGCTTGTAATGCACAATGATATTGACATGTGTTGATGCCTATGTCACACTATTATTCCAATTTACGTACTTATTATATACAGTGATGATGAAGATGATTCAGGTTTGATTCTGTACCTTGACTTAGTTATGATTATCTTGCATTTTATCATTCTTACATCATGATTTAGCTCAGTCGACCGATGATGCCTACTGAGTACCCGTTGTTTTGGTACTCATACTACACTTCTGTATATTTTTTGTGCAGATTCGAGTATTAGCTGTCGTCGTTGATCGTGGTTCGTGCGATGATTGATTCCCAGAGATAGGGTGAGTTTTTTGGAGTTTGAGTCACTCAATTTCCTTTCATATCTTGTATTTAGTTTTTAGTATCTGTGATAGATGTATTGACTAATCTAGACTTAGAGTTGTATTGATACTATTAGATGCTCTTGTACTAATTTTATCAAGTTTTGGGATTGGTATCTTGTATGACTGTTTATTCTATCTAGAACTCTTGTGTTTATAATTGATGTTCTTGAATTTTGCCTATGTTGGGCCTTTCTTACCAGATTAACCCATTATGTTAGCTCTAGGCTATGGTATTGGCTTACCTATAGGTGGAAATTGGTAGGTGCCATCATGACTCGTAAATCGGGTCATGACAATATCTTAGTAAAATTGGTGAACCAATGTATCTTGCAAATACTACAAGGCCTGATATAGCTTTTTCGATTAATTTGTTAGCAAGGTATAATTCTGCTATTACTAGGAGACATCGAAATGGGAATAATTTCATATTGCGGTACCTAAAAGGGACTATCGTTATGAGCTTATTTTATTCTTAAGATTGAAGTTCCGATCTTGTTAGTTATGCTGATACAGGGTATTTATCTAATTTGTATAAAGTTCGATCTCAAACAGGATATGTGTTCATATATGGGGAACTGCCATATCTTAGAGATCTACAAAGTAGTCTATCATAGCCACCTCATCGAACCATGCTGAGATAATAGCTATTGATGAAGTAACCCGACAGTTTGTGTGATTGAGGTCCATGATACATCTCATTCAATAAAAATATAGGTTGAAATGTGACAAAGTACCCACAATTTTATATGAAGATAATGCAGCATGAATAACACAACTTAAAGGAGGGTTCATAAAAGGAGATAGAACGAAGTACATTTCGCCAAAGTTTTTCTATACAATGAACTATAAAATAATGGTGATGTTAATGTGCAACAGATTTATTCAAGTGACAATGTGGCGGATTGATTCACCAAGTCTCTTCCAACTGCAACTTTCAAGAAGACGGTGCGCAATATCGGGTTGCAAAGGTTCAAGGATGTTCTCACTAGGCTGAGTTAATACACGTTGTACTCTTTTTTCCTTAGACGTGTTGTCCCACTGAGTTTTTCTTGTAAGGTTTTTAATGAGGTAGCCTATATGCGTATTATTAGAGACATGTACTATTTTTTCTTCACTAGATTTTTTTTAACTGAGTTGTTTTCTAGTAAGGTTTTAACGAGGCACATTATTATCAATTAAACATTCGGCTGTGTGTGTGTGTGTGTGTGTGTGTGTTATAAATGTATTTATATTGTAATGAATGTCTATCAAGCTATAGTGAATATCTATCAAGATATATTGAGTATCCATCAGGATTTAGTGGATATTCACAAGATATGGAATGCGTAACTTTTGAAAATAAATTAGTAGAAATTTTTTCTATAAATAGAGGAGTTTTATTCATTGTAAATCATCCCTAAAGATGATCCCTCAACCCTCAAGATAAATAAGAATTACTCTCTCTTCTCTCTCTGTTCTTTTTCTCTACTTTATATTTTACAACAGAGACACTTTAGTTTGGTTTGATATTTAAGAAGAAAAGAAATATTTTTGAACCTTATGGTGTACAACAATTCTTAAGTACTTGTGTGACTATAAATCATTTCATTAAAGATAAAAATAAGAATTTTAAAGTCAAATTACTTTCTATTATAGTAAAGTGACATTAATAAATAATAAGATGATATTTTTTCTGGAAGAAATTAAAAAAGAAAGGGTATCACATAAATGGAACCAATGAAGTAATAAAAAACTTAGGGTCATTTAGGTTGCAAATAAATTTTACTTGAATTATAATATAAAGACTCATTTATTTATACTTAATGAAAATTTTAATCTTAAATGTCAAATATTATCAATTTATATTTTAAGTTTAGATTTTAATCATTTAAATCTTAATCATTAAAAGTATAATGATTTCTACAAAATAGCACATAGTTCATGATACTCTTTCTATTTTCACCAAAAATTATCATTGTCGCCTACCATTATATATCAACAATCATCATCTACTACCTACAATTGTCATCATTAGTCACAATCATTGTTATCGTTAATTATGTAAGTTAACTATTACTAAACTATTAGTCACCATGTACAATCATCGCCATCAACTATAATTATAATCACCAATCATTAACGACAATCATTACTATATATTATCAATCATCATCATCATTCGTCACCACTATTAAATATTACCACTGTCCACCATAATTATTAGTCGTTACCATGAACTACCACAGTTAACAACCATTGTAAATCACTAATATCAGGAACTATCACCTCACACAATTTTCAATCGACACCACAATCACTACAACTAGTCATCATCACTTCTAATTATCATTTAAACTTTTAAAATGATTTATTAATATAGTACTAGATTAATTTAATATTTGATTAAAATTTATTTATTTATTTCAAATAAAGGCAAGTTTTATATAATCATATGCTGAAAAATAAATAGTTTTAGTTATTTACTATTCAAATTTTAATTTAATATTTTAATATTAAGATAATTATTCAAATTCAGATATTTAAATTTTGATGCCCATCTTAATATTCATATGCACATTCAAATTCAAATATATATATATAGAAAATTAAATAATACTGGGATTTGTTAGCTGCTATACTTCTTCTTTTCTATTTTGTAAATTTTGAAAATAAATATAAAATAAGATATAAAATAAAATATGTGTGTAATTCTACGACAACTACGTTTAAATAATTTATTATTATTATCTCACATTTGATATGGTATAAAATAATGTTGAAGTTGCAGTATAATTATTTTCGAATTACTTATAGATAGTCAAAATAAATGCAACTAAACACAAGAATAAATAATTCAATATTCTATGTCAAGACTATATTCTTGAAAAATACTTAGATGGTCCTTCAAACATCTACAGTATGCTATGATTGAAAATGACACAACACTCCTAATAAAGATGACGATTTCTTTAAAAAAAAAACTCATGCAATTTTTTTTTCCAAAGAAGTCTTGCTCTGACCTCCTGACAATATATCTACTTAAAAGGATCCTCTACATGGTCCGTCCTTCCTTGAATTATTCAATCATGCAATACTTATTTAATACAAATAAGAAAAAATTATTTTGATTTCGTCATAATTCTCAATCATTCCATTGCATTGGATGTAACTGAATCATATACAACGGAAGGAGCTAATGTGCAGAAAAAAATGCTTAGATAAAAAAATATATTTCTACATCATTTTTTGATAGATATTTTGACCAACAGAAAAATTATTTAGTCGAAGTCAAAAAGAACGTGACCTACTTTATTTGCCAAATGAATGATTTTCTCTTCGCAAAACAACAAGCAGGCTTTCTGCAATTGTTATCGAAGTGGACAACTACAAAATAAAATTCAATAATACATTAGAGTGGAAAACTTTCTTTTGAGAAGTGTCAAAATAATAAATCATGCAAGAAAAAAAGTGTGCATTGACACTACAAGAGAAGACATAGAAGTTTTAGAGAAGTGACAACTAACATTGTCGGAATAGTAAAAACTGTTCCTTATTCATGATACACTTGATCACAAAGAAGAACTTTTATCAATGAACATACATATATTTTTACTTGACACAAGTGTGTCTCGTGAACATCTGAATTCAACATATATTACATGCACGATATAATGGTGTATGATTTATCAAATGAAATAATTAGTAAATGAGGCATTTTTTTCAAAAGGGAATAATAATTCATTTTTTTCAAAATGAATTAATAATTCTAAGAAAAATCATTCATTTTTTTTAAGAAAATAAAATATTTTTTAAATTAAAAAACCCTCTCCTCTGTCACCTCTTCTTCCTAATTTCTTGTCACGATCCGAACCAGGGCCTAGCCATGATGGGTATCTTAATTCCTGTTGAGGACCGCAGACCACCCCATTTGCCTAGTATAACAGTACACAACACATCAAGCAGTGGATGAATTTTGAACATATATCAAGATAGAAAAGTATAAGCTCAATAAAATCTGAGAATATCAATAACCAACCCAACCACAGTAATCCACAAAGACTCTAAAACAAAACCAACATCAACCTAAGTCGGGACATGCCTCCGATGATAGCCAAAATGAGTCTCAAAGAAAATAATCTATGACATAAGCTAGACCAAGAAGTAATAGGCTTTCTGGAAGAAGGAGGCTCACCACTTCAAGCTGACTCACGAGCAACTCTGAAATCGTCTATCAGTGCAGGAAAAGTAGAAGTGCCTTCAGACCTTGCATCACATGGGGATATAGCATCCAGAGATGATTAGTGGGGTGAACACTGGCGTGTAACTCAGGGAAGAGATAAAATAATGTTAAGTCAAAACCACAGTAAAATCCACATGCACACAGTATACATATATATATATATATATATATAAAATATGCTGCGATAGGGAACATTATTTAGCATGAAAGTAAAACATTATCCTAGACTATGTAGCTCAACCGTCATAAACAGGAACCCACGGGCTATATGGGTTCAACTGCCCCTACTGGAAGGGATCCAGTCCGTGTTATCCACATGAACCGAAGGTATCAAGGAAGACCAGTGAATGCCCTGACCCCATGCCTATCTAGGATACAAATATATCAAAAGTGTGAACCATGCACATGGTCATCAAGACCAACCCTCACGTCGATAAATGTAAGTTAAAAGTATCAGTCCTTCAGAATTCACACCTTCACGGCTTAGATACATAACCCCCATTAAGCCCAATTAAAACAAGTTCCACATAACCTATTCATTGAACCAAGGAATTATACATTAAGGCACAACACAAGTATCATCATACCATTATGCTTGCAAGCTCATAATTATGCCATTATAATTCCATTAACTTGGGAAAATTCCTCGACCCACTTTTTTCATTAAATCGAGTTGGAGGAATGCCTCCACCTCCTTTAATTTATCAAATCAAATTGGGGGAATACCTCAACCCCCTTTCAGTTTATCAAATCATCTTAGGGGAATGTTGTTATATTTAGTTTTGATGATAAGCAGTTAACTTCAAGGGAACAGGTCCCTGGATGTGCATGGTATAGTACAGCTAGCACGCGTGTCTACACAGTTTTGTCCTCTTGTGTAACAAACTTGCAGGTGTTGCTTGTACTGAATAGGACACCTAGTCCAATGAGATTTCAGCCCTAATCATCACCCATCAATAAATAAAAAAAGGCTTCTTCATCAAATAGATTTTGTATAAATCTAAAGAGTGAAAAGAGGCATCAAAAACTCCATTTCAAGATTGCTCAAGCTTTGCTCATGTTCCTATCTTTGTAGTATGCTTAAAAAGTAAGTGAGTATTAATTATAATTAAACTACTCATTCTATAAGAGTAGTGTTTTCTTTCATTGAGAGAAGTGCTTAGGTAGAGTTTGCCTAAGTAAGATACTTCTTAAAGTTAATTAGTGAAAAGGGTCCTTGGCAGAGTTGCCAAGATGAGCTTGTAGTAGAGTTATTACAAGCGAAAGGAACCTAGAGTTAGGTTAGTTGAATGCTGTAATCAAGAGTTTGATTATAGTGGATTTTGAGTTGCTTGTGAGGTGATAACGCTCAACTTACACGTCAATTTAAGTGCAAGACAGCCGTTGTCAATCAATTTACCCAACTTTATTATCGGGGTCGAATCCACGAGGAATAATGTGAGTGGCGATTGAGTAAGTTCAAAATAAAAGTTTTTGCTAAGTTCAAACCTATAGTAAAATATGGTTTGGGGGTTTTCATGTTTGCTAATATGAGAGTAATTCTTGGGCTTCTAAGGGACTAATTCGAGACTAAGAATAATTAGAGTTTAATTAATTAGGAATGGAACTTGGGATTACGCTATCCTAGGGGTAAGTTATGTGTGGGTATGTGATGAATCGGTGCAAATTCTATTCATTGATGATATGGTAGGCTAGGTTTAAAGTCCTTGAGTCTAGTTCTTCAATAAAGCCTCAAAGATGTCACCCATTGACCCTTTCGAGTACCTAACAAGTGCGACAATTAAAATCACCCGAAATCTCAATTGGATATCCCTATTTTTAGGATGATACCCATGGTATAGTCAACCTCATAATTACCCTTATTTTTAAGATAGTGAAAATTAGCAAACGATGCCCATAATTATCTACTATTGCCTTGCTTCGCACATTCCTCTTTCAAGGATGATGTGGGTTTCTAAAGTTCACCCAAACCCCTCTTTCAAGGATGGTTTAGTCTTTCAAGAGCTTGGAATTTTCATCCATCAAACCCATTTGAGTATTTGGGGCTTTCACCCATAAATCCTAACAAATTTAGTTAAGCAATAGAATAACCCATCACCAACAAGCATAAGCACATATAAATCACAACCCATACAATTTACACCTTATTCTAACATAATCCCAAGAGGAAGAACTAGCTACTCATAATGATAATAAACAAGAATAAGCCAAAATCTCTATTAAATTGATTCATCAAAAGTAAGGAGAATGCAAACCACACTTTAAGTTTGAATAAATCCTCAATGGGATTTGCCAATTCTCAACTTGGAGGTCACTCAAATGTCGTCTAAGCTCATAATTAGTATAAATTTAGCTCCAATCTCCAAGAAATTACAAAAACCCTAAACTAAGGATAAGATGTAGGGTTGTGGAATGATGATTGTAATAGAAATTCTTTTTTAGAATGAATGATTTTTGAGACTTAAATGGGATTTAAGGTCGACTGGCCGAAATGACATTTTTGCCCTTAGGCCAATTTTTGCTCTCATGCAATCGCAAAAGATCGATCGTGTTTGCACCTACTGCGATCGCGGTAAGTCTGTCGTAATCGTCGTTGGTTGACTAGATTGACTAGTCATGATTGCGGTAACTAAGGGACAGATCCTATTCCGAATTTATCTTGTCCAGCTCTTGCACTTCAATCCCCTTTTTGATCTTTTTAGCTCAAGTTTGCTTCCTTTCTTCTCAGCCCTAGTATACCTACAAAATATGGGAATTTTTGCATTTAACCACAAATATGGCTCACTTATACATAGGTCCCTTCTTTTTTCTATTCATATGTTCTAAAAGTTACCTCTTCCAATCTTCACCACCCCCAATTTACGCTTTTAGCCTTAATTTGCATTTTAAGTCCAAAGAGGTTAGGGTTCAAAAGAGGGATAAGAATTAAAAGGCTCACGGCTTGCAATGTGTTTGCCAAAGAAAGGTCCAAAGGCTCAAAGTGGGTGACTAGGGATAACATCTATTCAAGGGTAGGCTTTTCAAGCTAAAGTGGACTTCCAATGTTGCAAAGATGGCCTACAATTATCCCCCCAACCAAATACAATTAAAATTAGCTTTGAGAGACTAATGGATCAAGTTCTATATGGTACAAGTATACATGATATTCAAAAAAATAAGCTCACCACACATGGCATAAAAATCCGCCAAGGAGGCTCAATTGCCCCTCCCACTAGACACAAAAATAGAGTATCTCCTAATTTTCACAAGTCAAAAATTTGGAGTCACAAAAAGAGAAAAAGAATTATTACAAGGACACTCACGTCCATGCCCTTGATTTTCAAAATATTTTGGACGGAATGGGGTGTTTGCTTTGAAGTTGCACCATGCACAATTTTCTAACCATGGCAACAACCCAAGTCTCAGTCTTACATTTTGACTTCATAAGGGAAAACCAATGATATGGCTACTCAAACTTAGCCAATATTATGAATGCAATCCCAAATCCACAATGCCACGGGTACTCAGACTTTCCCTACATCTATGGATCAAAACCCATTTGCGATGCTTTTCCTTAAGAATGTCATCAATCAATCCATCACAGAGAAAGGCTCGTCCACCATCATTATTAAAAGTAAAAGAGAACTAAAAATGAAGATAATCAATTCACAAAATTTCCATGCTTCGCGTGAACTAAGTTCAAGTATTGCAAACTAATGAATACATACAAGGGTAGGGCCACACCCCCAACTAAAGGACTTATAAGGACCTCACTTATAACACAAAAGCATAAGGATTGTAACATGACTCCCTGAAACTGCAGTGATAACCAATGTGTAGGCTGGGTGAGCTGTCGCGATCATGTCATAGGTGGCACGATCGTGATCGTGGTACCTGAGGCATTCTGCTCCCCTATTTTTCCCTATTTTTCTGCAGGGCTTTCACACTTCTCAAGCTTGGGTTTTCCCTATTTTTGGCTTCCAACCTGTCCAAAGCACCTACAAAACATCAAAACCATATGACTTATTCCAAAAACATAAAGATGTTAATATAAAAGTGATGGGTTGCCTCCCATCAAGAGGTTGATTTAACATCACGACACGATGCCTCTTTAATCCTTATTTGTGTCTCCACTTAGAGGATTTAAACCTTTTCCCTAACTTTTGATTATTCCTTCCTCGATGCTCTTTGGAAAAAAGTAGGGGCATAACAAGACATGTTCTATCATTCCACTTCAAAGAATTAAACCTTTTGCCCAACTTCATATCAAATTTTTGAGTTGGATCCTTGGGTAAAGGTGAGAACATCGATAGGCCACTAGTTGAACTTCAGAAATTGCGCTCCTTGGCCTTTGAGTATGGGGCTTCCGTGTGGTCTTTTAGGATGTCAAACTCCAAAATGTAGGAATGGAGTTCCTTCTCTCCAAAATCCATCATTTTCTTGGGTGGATGGACTTTCATCGAATCTACAAGGCATAATGTTGAAAAATAGTTTGAATAAGGTCTGTTCCTTAATTCTGGAGTTTCTTTCTTATTGGCATCCTCACCACTAAATGGACTAGAGTTTTCATAAGAAATTTTCTTGGATTCTTCTTTTGACTCTAGAACCATGTCTTTTATTCCGGCATCTTCAACCATATTGTGCTCGGTTAGTTGGGAAATCACCGAGGATACTTCAATGTTAAGCTCCTTTAGAAGCATGGGCATAGTCATAGTCCTTGTGTGATTGATCTCCATTCCCATCTCTTCTATACTCTTTCTTTTCTCATTACATGCCTCCATGGATTGATGAATGACATGTATATTATCCCCTATCGATGTCGCCCGATCCAAGATAAGTTGAAGCATTACTTCAAAACTATTATTTTCGGTGCTTCATTCTTCCTTTTATTGATCATAAGACCTATCAAAATCATATGAAGAACTAGCACTTGGGTTAGCATAAGGGGGTAGGGGCATTTAGGCAATTACTCCAATGTCCATCTCGGCCATCACATAGAGAACAAACATACTCCCTATAAGATCAAAATAGTGCACACATCTCTCTTCGAGGAGCATATCTATAATCTTTCCACAAGTGGGTTCCATTACAATGTGGACATGGATTGTCACGATAGGATCTCCAACCACCGAACTCACGTTCATTCCATGATGCCACAGTGACGAACAAATAAAAATAAAAACCTACCTAAGACAACAAACAAAAGAAAATCACAAACAAATATTTAAAAGTTTGAATCAAAGAAAGTAGGCTAAAATTTCAAAATAACTCAATACGCCAAATTGTTCTCCAATAACGACGCCATTTTTGATAACGCTCAACTTACACGTTAATTTAAGTGCAAGGCGGTCATTGTCAATATATTTATCCAACTTTGGAGTCAGAGTCGAATCCACGAGGAAAAATGTAAGTGGAGATTGAGTAAGTTCGAAATAAAAGTTACTTGATAAGTTCAAACCTATGGTACAAGATGGTTTGGGGTTTTTTAATGTTTGCAAATATGAGAGTAATTCTTCGGTTTCTAAGGGACTAATTCGAGATTAAGAATAATTAGAGTGCAATTAATTAGGCATGGATCTTAGGATTACGCTATCCTAGGGGTAAGTTATGCGTGGTATGTGATGAATCGGTGCAAATTCTATTCATTGATGACATACTAGGCTAGGTTTATAGTCCTTGAGGCTAGTTCTTCAACAAAGCCTCAAAGATGTCACCCTTTTCAAGTACCTAATGAGTGCAACGATTGAAACCACCCAAAACCTCAATTTGGTATCCCTATTTCTAGGATGATACCCATGGTATAGTCAACCTCATAATCATCCATATTTCTAAGATAGTGAAAATTAGCAAACTATGCCCATAATTGTCTACTACTGCCTTGGTTCCCACATCCTTCTTTCAAGGATGATGTGGGTTCTTAAAGTTCACCCAAACCCCTCTTTCAAGGATGCTTTAGGCTTTCAGGAGCTTGGGATTTTCATCCATCAAACCTATTTGGTTATTTGGGGCTTTCACCCATAAATCCCAACAAATTTAGTTAAGTAATAGAAGAACCCATCACCAACAAACAAGAATAAACACATATGAATCACAACCCATACAATTTACACCCTATTCTAACATAATCCCAAAAGGAAGAACTAGCTACTCATGATGATAATAAACCAAAATCTCCATTAAATTCATTCATCAAAAGTAAGGAGAATGCAAACCACACTCTAAGTTTGAATGAATCCTAAATAGGATTTGCCAATTCTCTACTTGGAGGTCGCTCTAATATCTTCTTAGCTCACAATTAGTACAAATTTAGCTCCTAGCTCCAAGAAATTACAAAAACCCTAAACTAAGGATGGGATGTAGGGTTGTGGAATGATGATTGTGTTAGAATTTTTTTTTAGAATGAATGAGTTTTGAGCCTTAAATGGTATTTAAGGTTGGCTGGCTGAAATGGCATTTCTGCCCTTGGGTCATTTTCTGCTCTCACGCGATTGCAAAAGATCGATCGCGTTTGCACCTACTGCGATCTCGGTAAGTCCATCGCAATTGTTGTTGGTTGACTAGCTTGACTAGTTGCAATCGCAGTAAATGAGGGCCAGATCCTGCTCCGGCTTCAGCTCGTCCATCTCTTACACTTAAATCCCTTTTTTGATCCTTTTTAGCACAAGTTTGCTTCCTTTTTTCTCAGCACTTATATACCTGCAAAATTTGGGAATTAGTGCATTTAACCACAAATATGTCTCACTTATACATTCAAATTGTAGTAGTGTGCACGAATATTGAGTGAAAATGAGTGGTAAATTCACCACTCATCATGAGGGCAAGCCGTGGTTTTTCCCTTCCTTGATCAAGGGGGTTTCCACGTTAAAATTTTGTATTTTTACTCTTCCTGCATTGCCTTTTAATTCCTAGTTATTTTTCTGTATTTTACCTGTGTTTGACTTTAAGGTACCTAGTCCCGCACTATGTGGTGTAACCCCTAGGGCTTCAATAATTAGTATCAGAGCTGGTTAACTCTTAAAGGCTCACACCTAGAGTGTTTTGGTTATCATGGATGCTCCACCAAACCTGGAAGAAGGGCAATCTACCACTAAACCATCTATATTTAATGGTCAGTACTATGGGTGGTGAAAAAATAGGATGTTTGACTTCATTATGGCTGAAGATAGTAAACTGATAAATATTATTCTTAATGGTCCTCATGTACCTATAAGAGAAGTTAAAAGAGGAGATGTTACTAAAATGGTTATCAAAATCAGAAGGGAGTTCAATGATGAAGACAGAAAAAGAATTGAGAAAAACTATACAGCCAAGAAATTTCTTGTCTGTGGCATAGGACTAGATGACTACAATAGGATTTGAGCTTGTGAAACAGTTAAGAAAATCTGGGACTGCTTGAAGACAGCTCATGAATGAACAACTGATTTGAAGAATTCGAAAGTTGATTTGCTGACCATTTAGTATGGAACCTTTACAATGAAAGAAGGAGAAATTATTCAAGAGATGCATTCCAGGTTTACTTCTATCACTAATGAGTTTCACTGCTTAGGAAAAGTAATTCATTTATACATACAGGTGAGAAAAATCCTTAGGGTTCTTCCTAAATCCTGGGAAAGCAAAGTGGATGCTACCATTGAGGCTAGGAACTTGAAAACTCTCACTATGGTTGAACTCATTGGGAATCTAAAGACTTATGAACTTAAAAAGCAGCAAGGGCATGAGAAGTTAGAGGTAAAAAAGGAAAAATATCTGGCACTAAAAGCATTTAAATTGGACTCTAATGAAGAAGACAGTGATTTTGCCTATTTGGCAAAAAGAACAGTTAGAGATATGAGACAAAATGGCCAGTTTTAAAGAAGTGGGAGTAGCAGTAAAAAGGGAGGCACTATGGAAGTTTGTCACAGATGTGGAAGTCCTGAACATTTTATTAAGGATTGTCCAATGCACAAAATAGAATATCAAGATTATCACAACACCGGAGCTGATAAAGGAAGAAACAGGGACCACGTTCCTGTAAAATCTAGAAGACAGGTTGCAGCTGATTTTGTAGTTAAATAAGCCTTAGCTAGTTGGGGTGACTCCTCTAGTGAATCTGATAAAGCTGAGAAGTCTGTAGATGTTTCTATGCTTGCAGTGGAGGATGAGAAAGTGACCTTTGATTCCTTGTTTTATTTTATGAAAAACATTGAAGATGAAGAAAAAAATGAGGTAACACTTTCTTACCTAAAAGAAAACTTTGACAACTATTCTACTAGAAAGATAAAAAGGCTTGCAAATGTGCTAATTGACTCTATGTGTGAAATGATTGAGAAAAAATTTGCTCTAGAAGAAAAATGGAAAGTTAAGAGGTTGAGTTAATTGCTCTAACTCTCCAAATATCTAAAATTGAAGAGCAGGTTACCAAGTTAAAATCAGAAAAATTAAGCCTAGTAAATCCACTAGAGAAAGCTAATAGTACCTATGATAAAGAGAATAATAATGCTCTAGAAGAAAAGATAGAAGATCAGGAGATGGAATTGATAGCCTAGACTCTCCAGATATATGATACTGAGCAACAAGTTGCTAAGATCAAATTTGAAAATCTGAGCTAGGTGAGTCAACTGGAGAAAGTAGATGCTTCTGAGAGTAAAGAGAAGAAAGGAAAATCAAAGGTTTAGGTAGATCTTGAAGAAAAATTGGAGGATTCCCAAAAGCATCGTATGTCTACACTCCAGAAGAATGAGGAGTTGGAGAGGAACCTGGTCCGTCTGAGGGAATATGAGATGACCTAAACCATGGCTTTGTCGTAATGGGCATCTTAAGTCCAACCAGAATCAGAGACCACCCCCGATACCCAACCTAACCAACTAATATATACCCTGAGTTGGCTTAATTTCAAATGTATAACCAGATGCGTTTTTGTCTAATTCTAGACTTTGGCATAGGTCCAAAACCGTGACCAACCCAAGCAAGTCCGACAATCCAATACCAACCAATCACCATAACCAAAACCAAAACAATAACCAAGTTCATGTCCATAACATAACATAATAGGATGGAACAATTATAAATGCAGTCAAATGATATCAACCCCAATGTCAATGCCAATACTAAGGCTGACACCACTACCGACACCGCCCATACCAACCCATAGTAGTTCCATAAAGCCTCTAACCAAAAGAAAAAGAATATCCGATTGGGACATGCTCCCAACCATAGCCAAAACCATAGTCTATAAAATAACCAAAGTATGTAATGACATCCATGATATGGAATGGAGCCTTTCGGAGTATGAAAGCTCACCAATTCAATCCAATAGCTGATCTCGAATCCGATCACTAAGAAGAAGGAGTAAAATAGCTGGTTCCTGCATCACGTAGGGATACAACCTCTCGAAGATGGGTTAGAGAGTGATCGCTAGCAAGTACTCAGGATATGGATAAAATAATGCCAACTATTAAAACCATGGAAACAGCCATATGCATCCACAATGATACAAATATATATATATATATATATATATAAATTCATGCCAAAAAAGAGAACTAGGTTTAGCATGCCTTTAAAACCATTAACCTGGGTATATGTAGCTTAACCATCCTAGAATAACTCATGGGCTTTATGGGTTCAGTGTAACCCCCTGAACGGGCCCCGATGTATGTAGCCGCATGAATCGGAGATACCTAGGAGTAAGGGATTCCCAAGTACCCTTTGCTCTCCATGATGTATACGTACATGTGTACTTAGGGGATCCTGTATACTCCGTAAGTATCATATATAGTCATCATGACCAATCCTGATGTCGACAAACATGAGTTTCCAGCATCCGTCCATTGGACTCACACCTTCACTATTAGCATCACACCGTGCCATTTTTACCAAATTACAACCATTACCACATAACCAAACCACCATTCCATTTATTATTAACCAAGGCTATAAGTAGTAGTATCATCATACCGACTATAGCCTACAAGCAATTTACTTAGCCAACCTTTTACAGAAGAGAGGGATTCCCATATACCCATAGATACCAAGCCCCAATCATACCCAAGCATACGATCAAGGATACGACTACCAAGCCCCAATCATACCCAAAATATAACACTTTCCAACATACGACTACCAAGCCCCAATCATACCCAAGCATACGACAAGTACCCACCCAAACCGTATCCTAGGGAGAATATGATCAAGGATACTCTGGTTTACTTATGAGTTAGCACCATATGACTCGTACCCTAACATACGACCTGTATGTTATCCACTCGTACCTTGGACAATAGCCAACCTAACCCATACTATTTAAGATATGAGTGATAACCCCAAACCCGTACCCCTACATACGACTAGTACCCTTAGTCATATGATGTCCAGAGAGTTCAAAACTTAGGAAATATCTAAGGATCAAAACCCAGGGTGTTTCAGAAGAACTTAAAAAATCCTTACAATGGACTATTTCCTCTCAGATCCTTTTTAACTAAACTAGTCAAGGTGTTAATAATGGGAAGAGTCTTGGTTATCAAGAAGGAACCCAACTTTGTGGGTATCAAGGGAAGGTTGCTTATGATGCTAAGAATAAGGTCCACAAGACTCTATGTACTCATTGTGGAAGAGATGGGCACACAAAGAAAAATTATCAGAGCTGGATTAGAGCTAGAACTAATGGTTCTATATTTATTCAGAAAATGAATGAACATTCTATGGGTCTCAATCCTCAGAGAATTATGAATAGAAAATCTCTACCTAGATGGGCCAAAAGGGATTTGATCACACGATTGTCCTCCTAATGAGAACTCAAACTCAAGTGGGTTCCCAAATTTAACTTATGATCATGGTTCTAGGTATGAGAAAGGGGATTGCAGTTAGAAATATTTTAGTGATAAGTGCTAAAAGTTTAACTCTAGAAGGTCGGACTATTCTCTCTCTCTCTTAGGACACTTCAAGTGTAAGTATCATATTTTGAAACTATTGATTTCAAAGGACCTGGTCCCTGACAAAACAGAGACAAAATTCCCAAGGTAAGAAGTGCATGGAGATCCTGATTAGTCAAAAAACTATTGGTCCCTAGTGGTAGTAAAGTCTCAGAAGTGAAAAAATTTATTCATGATAATGATGATGAAAAATTGAAAGGTGAAGATGAGAATGATGTTAATTCAGAATGCCAGTCACTGATCTCAGCTCAAGAAGAGAATCAACAAGAAATGGTCATGTCATAATTCTCAAGGACCTAGTCCCAAAGGAATTCATCTCAAGGAGCTTGAGGCAGTGTGAATGAAGCAAATACTTGCATCTAGTTCTTAGAACTAATGGTTGATCTCTTAATAGTCCAAAAAGGGGGAGTATGCTGAGGATAAAAAGTTGAAGCAAACAGTGATTTAATTGACTTGACCTAACATACGAATCAATGTATCTCTTAAAAAATTAGCTATGTTCAGGAGGCAGGTATCCTTAGTAGAATAGGTACGTATTGGTGTAACGCAGTACCATACCTTTGTAGGTATACACCCATGGGAACAACTTTAGAGGTGGACAGATGTGACAAGCACAAAGTTAAAGATTCACTCAAACTAGAGAGGGACCTGGTCAAATCTCTTAGGTTAGTATCTTGTATGTTTTGTTAAGAAAAAGTTGTGTCCTCTCTATCCTTGTGTTATAGAAAATTATCCTATTCAAAAAGGAAAGGTAAGCCACCTAAAATATGAAATTGATCATATATTTTTACCCCAAAATACCCTTTCTTGTGCTTATTGTTCCCTTAAATTCAGCTGCACCCACTCGTTCTCTTATCAAAAGGGAAATTCCAAATCCCAAATAGCCCTTATAGGTAAAAGACCTTCCTGATGGTCGCAGCTCTCCTATTTTTATGTTTCTCAAAAGATTCTAAGCTTAGCATAGTTAAAAATCCCTTCCCAAACCTTCCTGAATAACGTCCTTCTTCTCTTGCTCTTCCAAAGCTTAACTCCTTCATCACTCAACTTGTTAATGAAGAATTATCCCCGAATCTTCAAAATTATTCTGATAGAATTGTAGTGGATGAAACCTTGGTTGCTGAAAACCTCATTTTATTGTCAAAAATCCTAGGAAAGAGCATAGTTGATCATAATAAAAATAATGTCGGTAAAAAACCAATAATTTTTAGAAAATGGTCTAGAACTTTTACTGAGAAGCAACTGACTCTTGAGGGACCTGGTCCCAAAAAGAGAAAAGTGGCTGACAGAGAATTTGTGATCACTTATACTTGAAGAAAGAATGGGGAGAAAAGTAAGATTGTACCTAAGGAAGTTAGAAGCAAGTTATTGAAGAATAAAAAGGTGGTAACTGGAAGGATTTTTTATTCAAATGTGTTAAATGAACCTGGTATGGTGAAATTAGTTGAGCTGGTAAAACATCAAGTCTGGATGCATCTCGTGGCAGGACCTATTCCCACTATTTTTTATGACATAGTTAGGAAATTCTATTTCACTTTGGAATTCTCAGAAGATGGGATGAATCTTATTGCACAGGTCCAAGGGAAGAAAATAAAGCTGAATAAAGAAACACTGGGAAGAATTTTTGAAGTTCCTATATATGGGGTGAGAATTATCTCCAAGCAGCTGCCTTTAATAGAATTCTTAGCTAATGCATCCAAGGTCAAAGGGAAATCTATGGCTGCAGTGAATAGGAACTCATTTAAGAGTGAGTTTTAATTATTTTTGACTTTGTCAACAAGGGAATTCTGCCTAGGTCGCAAAAGAGAAACATTACCTCAGTCATTGACTTATATGTGATGGAATGCCTTAGTTGCTTTGAGTTTATTAATCTACCTTAATTGATGATAGAACACATACACAAAGTGGTTCTTAGGAAAAGTGGAAAGCATGACATGCCTTATGGATACTGGATAAACAAAATACTTGATCATTATGGCATTGTTTGTTATTCTGGACCCCAAAGATCTATGGTTCAAATGTTTGGCATGAAAACATTAGTCAAAACAGAGTGCCTCAAATTAGGTAGCATTTATCAAAGGGAGCATAGCAAGGAAATAGAGGAACTGACGTCAATTCAGCTGCCAAGGATGAAAAAATTAGCAAGATTCAGGAAATAATTTAGTATCTCTCCAAAGGAAGGCTATGTGATATTAAAATGCTAAGAACTCAAAATTCTGAACTGAGGAATAATGTATCAATCTTAACTGATGAGGTCCTTTGGTCAAATGCAGTGATAAGGCATCTCAACAACAACTTGACACTACTCCTTCAAACTCTTATTCCCAGTCCTTCACTTGTTAATCCTTCCTAATTCCAGTGGTTTTTTCCCTAAGAACATTTAATTTATGCACTTCAATGATACTTATCCTCTACTTATGAATGAATCTTTGCTTTATGTGTTATATTTTTTACCTTTAACTTGCATAACTGTTCTTCATGTTAGTGTTTCCCCAGTGGCCATGAGCTATCTAATTTGTGCTTAATTTACTCTTGGTTTACTGTTCTCACTTTTTAATAATGCCAAAAGAGGGAATACTGAGTACATTTAGTAGGGGACCAGGTAGGTGAATGTGAATGACATGCTGATAGGAGGAAATATATGATGTGCTGAATGTTGATAAAAGAGGAAAAACATTTTGGTAGGGGGAAGGAAGTGATATGGTAAGTGAATGATAAGTCACAGTGACAGAGGGACACAACAAACATGTGCTCAGAAGGTTTTGCTGCAAATGACAACTTGTTGCATAATGGAGGAAGCATGATGATAGGGGGAACACTCATCTTCAGAATAGTAATCATACTGATTAAATGTGATGGATTTGTATTGATGCTCAAAGCTATATGGTTGGTTTGTCATCATCAAAAGGAAGAAAATTTCTATACGTAGTTTTGATGATGAGCAGCTAACTTCAAGAGACCAGGTTCCTAGATGTGCATGGTACAGTACAGCTGGCACGCATTTCTGCATAATTTTGTCCTCTTGTGTAACAAACTTGTAGGTATGGCTTGTACTGAATAGGACACCTGGTCCAATGAGATTTTAGCCTTAATCATCATCCAACTATAAAAGAAAAAAATAGCTTCTTCACCAAATAGTTTTTGCACAAATCTAAAGAGTGAAGAGAGGCAGCCAAAACTCTATTTCAAAATTGGTCAAGCTTTGCTCATGTTCCTATCTTTGTAGTATGCTTAAAGAGTGAGTGAGTGTTCTTGAGTGCTGAATTGTAATTGAACTACTCATGATATAAGAGTAGTGTTTTCTTTCGTTAGAGAAGTGCTTAGGTAGAGTTGCCTAAGCAAGATACTGATTAGAGTAAATCAGTGAAGAAGGTCCTTGGCAGAGTTACCAAGATGAGCTTGTATTAGAGTTATTACATGCAAAAGGAACCTAGAGTTAGGTTTGTTGAAGGTTGTAATCAAAAGTTTGATTATAGTAGATTTTAAGGTGCTTGTGAGGGAAAGCCGTGGTTTTTCCCATCCTTAAGCAAGGAGGTTTCCACATTAAAATCTTGTGTTTTTACTCTTCTTGCACTACTTTTTGATACCTAGTTATTTTTTTCTGTATTTTGACTGTGATTGACTTTGAGAGACCTGGTCCCTCATTGTATGGTACAACCCCTAGGGTTTCAACAAATGCCTCGACCCCCTTGTGTTCATTAAATCAGAACATGGACAATAAGTCATTTAATATCCATGTTCATTGTTTAACTATTTTTGCAATGCAATAGTACAAGTAAGTAAGTCAACCCATGCGACAAATTCATAATTCAAAGTCAATTACACAGGTGGGTTGAGGGAACACAATTATCCAAAACTAATTCTAAGTCTAGAAACATCAAGTTGGGAGAATGCCTCAACTCCCATCCCGATTCCCACAACTATGAACCCCATCAGTTCAAAAACCATTAATAAAGCATGAACATTGCATAAATCATGGGAATTTATCAAGAAACATTCGTTCCAAAACTCTCAACCCATATCAAAACCCACATTAAAATCCACATAAATAACCCATTATAACACACGCTCTTGATAAAATAAGATTTGGGAAAGAGTAACATGCCTTAGACACACAAGAATTTAGAAAAAACTTGAAGCCCGGAGGATGAATGCATAAGGAAACCCTTAAGATTTTCTTGGGTTTGGTATTTGAGAATGAAATAATAGCTTTTGATCCTTGAAAACTGATGGGAATAAGCTCATATAATGTTTAATGGTCGTACATAGGTGAAAAGACCTTATTACCCCTCATCCCAAGGAAATAAAACAAGACAACACGATTTTTACACAGCGACGTAGCACGACCTTGTAGTGGAGGCTAACCTCTATGCCACGTTGCTTAATGCAGAGATTATCCTCTATAACATGATGTTATTGAAGAGGCACCTTTTCTCTATACAAGTTGAAATCGCAGAGACTAACCTCCATGGCACACCAAAAATATGGAGGCTTACTGCCTCAAGATTCCAAAATAACCCCAAACCCTTTTCAAAAATTTCAAAACTCACCCAAATTACCCTTTTAACATATGTAAACACATTTTAAGTCAATAATTGATGTTTCAAACATAAGAAGGTCAAAAATAAATTGACAAACCCCCCTCTTTAGGTTCATTTTTCCCTGAATGATGAGCTAGGACACTTTTAGCATGAGAAATAGCTAGAACACACCAAAATCAAATGACAAACTCGAAAAGTAACAAGAGGAAAATGAACCTCATGCCTTAAGAACTTTCGTCCGTCATGTGGAACAAGAATGGGTACTTAGCCTTCATATCCTCTTCAGCTTCCCAAGTAGCTTTTTCGTACTTTTGGTTTCTCCAAAGGACTATTACTGAAGCTACATCTTTGATCTTTAACCTGTGACATGTCTATCCAAAATCTTAACTGGGATTTCCTCATATGATAAGGAATCCCTCACACCAACACTTCCCAAAGGAAAAATCAAGGAAGGATCACCCACACACTTCTTTAACAACGAAACATGAAACACTGGATGAATGTAACCCAAACTTGAAGGCAATTCCAACTCATAAGACACATTACCCACTCGCCTCAAAATCATATATGGACCAACATAAAGGGGGCTGAGCTTCCCCTTTTTACCAAATCTTATTACTCCCTTCTTGGGAGATACCTTCAAGAACATCCAATTACTTATATCAAAGTCCAACTCTCTTTGCCTCACATCTACATAGGACTTTTGACGAATCTAAGCAGTCTTAACCATATCTTTAATCATCTTTAGCTTCTCCCTGGACTGATGGACCAAGTCAAGGACAAACAATCTAGTCTCCCCAACTTCAAACACCCAATAGAAGAACGACATCTCTTACCATACAAAGCCTCGGATGGATCCATCTGAATAATAGAATGATAGTTGTTATTATAAGTGAAATGAATGAGAGGCTAGTGATCAACCCAACTACCACCAAAGTCGGTCACACAAGCCCTTAACATATCTTTAAAAGTCTGAATAATTCTCTTCTCTTGTTTATCTATTTGAGGGTGGAAGCGGTGTAAAGGTTCACCTTTGACCCCAAACCTCTCTATAACGAGTGCCAAAAGTAAGATGCAAACTCTGTACCTCTATCTAAAATAATAGAAATAGGCGCACCATGCAACTTTAAGATCTCCTGGATGAAAACCTTAGCATAATCCTCTACTGAATAATTAGTCCTTATAGGCAAGAAATGAGAAGACTTAGTCATCCTATCCACGATGACCCAAATCAAATCAAACTAATTACGAGACCAAGGAAGGCATGTAATGAAATCCATATTAATCACCTCCTATTTCCATACAGGAAACTCAATCTCTTGAGATAACCTACTAGGCCTTAATTTCTTTACTTTCACTTACTGACAGACCATGCACTTAACCACAAAGTTGGCCACATCCCTCTCTATGTTGTTCCACCAATAAATCTCCTTCAAGTTATGATACATCTTTATCAATCCCGGATGGATGGCATACCTCGACTCATGAGCCTCAATCAAGATCTTTTCTCACAACCCATCAATATTAGAAACACACAATCTACCTTGGTACCTCGAGATACTATCACCACCAATCTTGTAAGCCATCACTTTTTACTGGACCATATCATCCTTAATATGTATAAAGATGGGGTCCAAAACATGTTTTTCCATCACTTCATCACCAAGAGATGACTTTACTACCTCTTGAACAACCACACCTCTATCCTTAGAGTCCAAAATTCAAACTCTAAGATTAGCCAACCGGTGAATATCTTTCACCAAATCTCGCTTCTTCTCATCCACATGAGATAAGCTTCCCATAGATAACTTGCAAAGAGCATCAACAACCATGTTAGCTTTACCTGGATGATAGTGAAGACTCATATCATAGTCTTTGAGCAACTCAATCTAGCTCCTTTGCCTAAGATTCAACTCCTTCTAGGTGAACACCTACTGTAAGCTTTTATGATTTGAATAAATGTCAACATACACTCTATACAAGTAATGGTGCCAAATCTTTAGAGTAAAAACTACAGCTAACAATTATAAGTCATGCGTTGGATAATTCATCTCATGAATCTTAAGATGCCAAGAAGCATAAGTCACCACCTTACCATGCTACATCATGATACAACCCAGTACCACATAGGATGTATCACAATAAACAACAAAATCATCAGTACCCTCGGGCAGGGTTAAAATCAAAGCCAAAGTTAAATTATCTTTCAACTTCTTGAAACTACCCAAAAAAGCATCAGACCACAAAAAATTAATCTTTTTTGAGTCAACTTAGTCAACGGGGCAACAATAGAAGCGAAGCTCTCCATAAACCTCCTATAATACCCAGCTAAACCTAAAAATCTTTGAATATTGGTTGGAGTCATAGGTCTTGACCACTTCTTAACCACCTCAACTTTTTGTAGATCTACCTTGATCCCTTCACTAGAAACAACATGACCAAGGAAGGTCACTGCATTCAAATAAAATTCGTACTTAGAGAATTTAGCATTCAACCATTGATCCTTAAGAGTTTGCAACACTATAAGGAGGTAATTAGCATGATCCTCCTCAATCTTAGAGTACACCAAAATATCATCAATAAACACAAAGACAAATAAGTCCAGGAACTGTCTGAATACCTGGTTCATAAGATCCATAAATATAGTTGGAGCATTGGTCAACCCAAACAACATAACCAGAAACTCAAAGTGACCGTACCGGGTTTGAAAAATGGCTTTAGGGATATCCACCTCCCTAATCTTCAACTGATGGCACCCCGACCAAAGATAAATCTTAGAAAACCACTTAGAACTCTAAAGCTGATCAAAGAGATCATCTATCTTAGGGAAAGGATATTTATTCTTCACAGTCACCTTATTCAGCTAACGGTAGTCTATGCACATTCGAAAGGAGCCATCCTTCTTATGCACGAAAGTATAAGAGCTCCCATGGGTACAAACTATGTAACGCCTTATGTCTGTACCCTAGACGCCACATGATGCTTACGATCCTAAGAGACCACAAGCTAACCAATGAGCTGGTACTTACTGTGAGCACTAAATAATAATACTGTAAAAATACAGAATATAGGTTGAAATGCCATAAGGTACATAATCTGAGTACTGATAAATAATAATAGCTGATAAAACATCTGAATATGAATTACTGTCTAAACTAGTCTAGTCTAAAAAGCTTTTAACTGAACTGTCTGAATGTGGAGTTGATGGGACAAGCCCCCAACTAACTCCAACTAATACAATACTAAAGCTACTGTAATACTAAAATAAAAGCATATCCTCGATAGATGAGGACTCACTACTAAATCTGATACTGCTGACTGGATTTAGCTAAGCGCGGTCAGGAACCTGAGCATCTGAACCTATGAATGAGACATCATAGTGCAAAGAGAAAGTATGTGTCAGTACGTGGAATGTACTGGTATGCTAGATGAGGTAAGGCTGAATGCAAGGTTTCATATGCATAAACAACAACTGTCTAAATGATATGGAGTAACTAATATGAGAGTACATAGATAACTGAAACTGCTGTAAATATTGAGTATGTGATACTGTGTATATATATACTGTATCTGAGCTTTAACTGAAGCTAAGTACTAATTTTTGATACTGAATAACTAATATCTGAAGTTGCTGATAACTAAAATATTGATACTGAGTGACTGTATCCGATAATCCTAATTCTGTAAAACTGAACTGAGTTCTATACTAAAACTGAAAGTAAAACTATGGGAGGTAATCATCTAATTGATATGACCCAAATTTGAGTTGATAGGGGTCCAACCTGTGACCCCAGTTGGAAAGGTGCTAGTACCGTACAACGGGTACTAACAATGGATGTGGAGCCAGATCTAATCTAGCGGGTGACCCCTGAGATCAGTCCTAAACTAGTGGGTGATCCCTGAGAATGTCAGTCCTATCTAACGAGTGACATATCATAACCTACGCTGGCTACGTAGTTCTGGAACTTAGAGATTGCTTCTAGGGACCTAGTCCTAACTAACGGGTGAGCCCCCATCCCTAGGCTCGCTCGGTGCCAAATCCTACTCCCAACTAAAATACATTGATTATTGAACTGAACTGAGAGGGATTGGGTTTCACTGAGTTCTGTAACTGACTATGTACTACCGTTTATGACATGACTGAGACTATTCTGTAACTACTGTATCTCTAGGTAAATTGCTAGATTTTTTGGAATTAGATACCCCAGGACTCGATAGCATGAAAAGTAAAGCATAGCATGATCTTGAAAAGCATAACAACATTCACTTGTTCATAATTCATCCATAGAGATATTTTATCAAACACTTGTAGGGCATAAGCTTGTACATGTACTAGCAAGTCATGATTTCACCACTTAATTCACATTGACATTCTATCAAACACTTGGGGAGCACAACTTAATGCATATAATCATGGACAACATATAACATTGTAATTACAACACCCAAACTTTCGAATTCAAGAGTCATAACATGGGATTTACATAATTTAATATACATGTTATTTTAATTTCATGGAACTTATAATTTATCATGGATTGAAACTAAAATAATGTCATGAACATGAATACAATCCAATTTAAGCATGTAAATCATAAATCTGATATCTTGTATGTTTAAAAAGGGTTCTTGGGCTTCATGGGTGAAAGGAACCAATGAATGAACACCTAACATACCTGAGAAGAAGAGTTCTTGAAGGTTCTTGGAGGAATTCTTGAGCTTTGTTCTTGTTTCTTAAACACCAGGGTTTGCTAATTGCGAGAGAATGTTTTTAATCTTAAGAGAAGTGAGTAAATAATGATATAGTAGGTTATTTAAGGGCTTAATTTCATGTTTAGGCTGATTGAGAGTTTTGGTAATTGACTGAACAACCCCTGAAATAAAATCACGAAAACTAAAAATCCCGATTGTACATGCTGGTACGACACGGTGAAATCGCGCCAGCTCACTGGAAATTGGACAACTGGGAACTGAAATCTTGGTGCGATGCGGTACCCCACTGTATGCAAATTTAACCCTTGGCGCGACGCGCCATGATCGTGGAGTCACACTGGAAAGTGATGATTGGGAAATTGGAAATTGGTGCAACGCGGTAGAATCGCGATGGCTCACTGGATTTTGACAAATTCCATTTGCATCACCTCCGCGATGCGGTGAAGTACCAAGTGGTACACTGTTTTACAAAAATAGCTCTAACTCTTTGCTTAGGTATCATATTTGGGCGTGTTTTATATCATTGGAAAGCTGACTGAATTTTCTATGCCATGGCAGATCTTAAGGTAAAAAATTTCAAGTGTTTTGAAAAAATTATATATGAATACTCATGTACTGAGAGTTAAATTGAGCTAGGGAAATACAGGGTATTACAATATCTCCCCCTTGGAAATTTCGTCCTCAAATGAGACAGATTAAGCTGAGGACTACTGATAGACTGAGTTTATACATTAAACATGCATATCTGATGCATGAGGGAATGATTGAAACTACTGATAAGCTGTATTTCCATACTGAATATGCATATATGATACAAGAGTACATGGCTTAACTGATTCATGAATACATGACTGTCATGAAGATGAGTTGTACTGATAACTAAAGTTTGTACTGTAACTAAACATGGAATTGAGTAAATCTAAGGAAGGCTATTACCTCAAGCTGAGAATACTGATAATCCTGAGATCATTTACTGAACATACAAGAACGGAAATATGAGAACATATCTGAGTCTAAAATGTGATACATGAAAATAAATATAATGAACTGAACTGATTCCTTGAATGCATGCCATGACATAAGAATGGTCATACAGCTGAGATCGGAATGAGAGAGTGAACTTATGAGTACCCATTACTTTAAATTGGATCTTGTTATGTGAAGAAAAAATGGAAGGTTTAGGACATAAAATCTCGGGGGAGGGGGTTATAGTGCATCTCTCCTTTGGGACATTATGTCCCCCGAAGAATGCCGACTTGGCTGAGATACTGAGGAAAAACTGAGATGATTCATGGGGCATCTACGAACTGAACTGAATTGTGACTGAATATCTGGGATCTAAAATTGAGGCATGATACATAAACTGAGTTGAACTTTCAACTACCAGGATTCTCCATCTTGGAATGTTCATAGTCGTGAGACTTTGAATAGTATGACTAGATGAAAAGATGAGAAACCATACGAACTTATCCACTTGACTGCTAAATTGAATTTTTGGCTTTACGGACTAACTCATGCTGAAAACTTATACTCGACTGGAGAATTTCTTTGACACTCCTTCTATAAGGTTCTAATAACTTTAGGGAGCAAGGGATCTTGCCATGGTTTGAATAAGACATCTGAATAAGAAATCACAATACGGAAAAAATTCTGTAATATAGAGCAAGGCCTATGAAACATCATCTTAGATAGAGTTACTAAGCCTTATGCACTGCAACTACTAACTTGCAATCTTAGCCACTTTTTTAAACTATTCGCTCAACTATAATTTCTACCTCGACCCCGTATTTCACTTGAGGCTACTGAAAATATTCATATGGGCACTGATATCTCTACCTACTGAGGTCTGAGCTGTACTGAATTCTCCCACTATGTTCAAGCCTACTCAAATCTACGAAATGCATTTAGCCACTTACACACCAACATAACATTCAAGCCTATCTTCGTAACTACAACCTCGTGTAAAATAAGAATGCAATAATCTTTCCTTAACATGAAATATTTACTCTCTCCCATCTAAGAAATTGCTCATCACTACATTATTTCATAAGGAGAGTTCACTGAAAGGTCAAAATATAAGGACCTGAAGCATGAATGAACACTATACAAAACTTGGAACTTAACTGAGGCCTGAGGATTAGAATATCAACATCATGGATTTATCAAGAGATCTAAACTGAGGGTATACATGACATAATCTGAATTTAGCTGATCATTAGGAGTGTAGCATGATTCATGGGAACTGAGGATACTGTAAAGCATGAGTACATGATTCATGAGAAGCATGACTTGAGTTTGGAGTTTCTGTATTCATGGAACATGATTTGTAACACTGAGTAAACTGGAACTCCTTATACTAAGAACAGTAAGCGTACATGAGTTTTTTGATAACGTGCACGAATATGAGTTATGATCATAGAGCTAACATATAGGGCATGATTAGATATCGTGATGGCTGAAGTACAAAACTTTGCACCGAGATAAATATATGTTGGGCATCATTCTCTCCCACTGCTTTTCTAAACATGTTGATATTACTACTAAAATCTGAAAGCCTGACTTGGTTACTTGTTCTACCATCTCCCCCTTAGCTTAACGCCATTATTCTAAGTCTGTGAACCACTTAATCAACAACTCTAAACTGAACAGCCACCACTTTACCCTAGAGTTTGGGATAGACACTGAGGAGGGCTCTGCTAATATTTTGGGTCTGACACCGAAGTTGATGGCAATATAGGGGTTTCATAGGAAGTGAAGCCTCGAGATCTACAAAGCATAAACATAAAGATGAAATACTCGTAACATACCCATAACTATATTAGGAGAACTTCCCTGATCTTGTCTGGAATGAAGTGCATAAAGTCTGTTCTAGCATTGACCACTAGTGGTACTGAAAGTGGCGCCTTGCTGAGTCGGGCGATCGGATGGTACTGAAGGATGGTTGAACTAACCCTATTAATGCGAATCTTTTCTCCTTTGATCCATCACTCTACACTACCTCATCCTGTGGCTTGGATTGCTGTATCCAAAACATACATCGCTGCCAGCTATATACATACCTAGGTGATTGCTACCACATTCTTCGCAAAGTGGATGGGTACGACCACTGCTCACACTACCCTGGATTTTGGAGCCTGGCGTCCCATCATGACCGTTATTCCTGAACCTTGGTACTGACATACTAGCTGAAGAAGTAGCTGGGGCTGAAAACTTCTGACAAAACTGAGAACGGTTACTACCCTATAACCTTGGCTGAGCTAAACTAAAGCAACCCATTCCAGATCTTTTATTCTTTCTCTCTTTCTCCTTAGCCTTCTACTTTTTGATCTGCTGAGCATGGACCATAAGCCTAGACAAATCCATCTCTTTAATCAATATTGCAGTTCTACATTCTTTGACCACACTCTCTAACACCCCTGACACGAACTTGCTTATTCTGGACCTTTTGTTTGCTACTACATGAGGAGCATACCTAGCTAACTGAGTAAACTTGAGGGAATACTCTTTCACTCTTATTGTACCTTACCTGAGATTGATGAGCTTTAACACCTTGGCTTCTCTCAGCTCTAAGAGAAAGAATCTATCTAGAAAAGCAGTAGCAAACTTTTCCCACTCTATGAGCTCTACATCTGTGCCCATTTCTACCTTCCACTGCTTAAACCATGTATGAGCTACATCTTGTAGATAATAGGCAACTAACTCAGCACTCTCTCTGAAAGTCACTACCATGATATCTGTGACTTTCTGAACCTAATCGAGAAACTCCTATGGATTCTCTTCTGACTTAGATCCTTATAATTGGGAAGGATTAATTTGAGTGAAGTCCTAAATCCTGGATGCAAGAGTATTGTCCACTGGGTTGGCCTGAACAACAGTTGGCTATTCATTCTGAGCTTCTACAGAATGGGCTAGAGTAGTGAATACAACTCTGAATTCTGCATGAGAGACATACTCATCTCGGGGATCTGCCTGAACGGGCCGGGGTGCTGACTGGTTTCCTATTCTTCTTCGGTTGGTCTTTTTAGGAGGCATGTTATGTAAATAGAAGGAAGACAAGAATTAGATTGAGATTTTAACTTGAGCTCATGCTCACTCGTATGACATGGATACTAAAAGAAGGGAAACTTTCCTAAAATGCCTCATAGCATCTTGTCCATAAGTGTGGTGCGCTACACATACATACATAAGACTTTACTAGATGTGACTTTTAGACTTCCTAGGACTCTGTTGAACCTTAGGATCTGATACCAAGTTTGTAATGCTCCAAGTCTGTACCCTGGATGCCACACGGTGCTTATGATCTTGAGGGACCCTAAGCTAACCCATGAGCTGGTACCTGCTGTAAGCACTGAATAATAATACTATAAGAATATGGAATAAAGGATGAAATTCCATAAGGTTCACAATCTGAGTACTGATAAATAATAATATCTGATAAAATATCTGAATCTAAAATACTGTCTGAACTAGTCTAGTCTGAAAAACCTCTAACTGAATTATCTGAATGTGGAGTTGATGGGACAAGCCCCCAACTAACTCCAACTAATACAATAATAAAACTACTGCAATACTAAAATATAAGCATATCCTTGATAGATGAGGAATCACTATTAAATCTGATACTGCTGACTAAATATGGCTAAGCATAGTTAGGAACCTGAGCGTCCGAACCTATGATATAAGACATCATAGCGCAAAGAGAAAGTATGCGTCAGTACATGGAATGTAATGGTATGCTAGATGAGGTAAGTCTGAATGCAAGAGTTTATATGCATGAATAATAACTAACTGAATGATATGGAGTAACTGAGTATGAGAGTACATCGATAACTAAAACTGCTGTAAATACTAAGTATGCGATACTGTGAATATATATATATATATATATATATATATATATATACTGTATCTGAGCTTTTACTAAAGCTAAGTACTAATTTCTGAAACTGAATAACTGATATCTGAAGTTGCTGATAACTGAATTACTGATACTGAGTGACTATATCTGATAGTCCTGATTCTGTAGACATGAACTGAGTTCTGTACTGAAACTGAAACTAAAACTGTGGGAGGTAATCATCTAACTGACATGCCCCGAATTTGAGCTGATAGGGGTCCAACGTGTGACCCCAATTGGAAGGGTGCTAGTACTATGCCACGGGTACTAACAATGTCTATGGAGTCAATCCTAATCTAGTGGGTGATCCCTGAGAATGTCAGTCCTATCTAACGGGTGACATCTCATAACCTACGCTGGCTACGTAGTTTTGGAACTTAGGGATTGCTTCTAGTGACCCAATCCTAACTTACGGACGAGCCCCCATCCCTAGGATCACTCGATACTGAATCTTACTCCTAACTGAAAGACACTGATTATGAAACTAAACTGAGCGGGATTGAGTTTCACTGAATTCTGTAACTGACTGTGTACTACTGTTCGTGACATGACTGAGACTATTCTGTAACTACTGTTGCTGTAGGTAAACAGCTAGATTTTCGGGAATTAGATACCCCAAGGACTCGATAGCATGAAAAGTAAAGAATAGCATGATCTTGAAAAGCATAAGAACGTTCACTTGTTCATAATTCATCCGTAGAGATATTTTATCAAACACTTGTAGGGCATAAGCTTGTACATGTACTAGCAAGTCATGATTTCACCACTTAATTCACATGGACATTCTATCAAACACTTGAGGAGCACAACTTAATGCATATAATCATGGACAACATATAACATTGTAATTACAACACCCAAACTTGCAAATTCAAGGGTCATAACATAGGAATTACCCAATTTAATATGCATGCTATTTCAATTTCATGGAACTTACAATTTATCATGGATAGAAACTCAAATAATGTCATGAACATGAATACAATCCAATTTAAGCACGTAAATCATAAATCTGAGATCTTGTATGTTTAAAAAGGGTTTGTGGGCTTCATGGGTGAAAGGAACCCATGAATAAACACCTAACATACCTGAGAAGAAGAGTTCTTGAAGGTTCTTGGAGGAATTCTTGAGCTTTGTTCTTGTTTCTTGAAAACTAGGGTTTGCTAATTGAGAGAGAATGTTTTTAATCTTGAGAGAAGTGAGTAAATAATGATATAGTAGGTTATTTAGGGGCTTTATTTCATGTTTAGGCTGATTAAGGGTTTTGGTAATTGACCAAACAGCCCCTGAAATAAAATCACGGAAACTAAATATCCCGATTTTGCATGCTGGCGCGATGCAGTGAAATCGCGCTAGCTCATTGGAAACTGGACAACTGGGAACTGGAAGCTTGGTACGCCGCGGTACCCCAATGTATGTGAATTTAACCCTTGGCGCGACGCGCCATGATCGTGGAGTCACACTGGAAAGTGACGATTGGGTAACTAGAAACTGGCACAATGCGGTGGGATCGCGATGGCTCACTGGATTTTAACAATTGCCATTTGCACCACCTCCGCGACGCGGTGAAGTACCAGGTGGTACACTATTTTACAAAAACAGCTCTAACTTTTTGCCCGGGTATCGGATTTGGGCGAGTTTTATATCGTTGGAAAGATGACTGAATTTCCTACGCCAAGGCAGGTCTTAAACTGAAAAATTCCAAGTATTTTGAAGAATTTATATAGGAATACTCACTCATGTACTGAGAGTTGAATTGAGCTAGGAAAATACGGGGTATTACACACTAGGACAGCTAAAACCCTTATCAAGAAGATCTTTCAACTACTCCTTGGGTTCTTTTAATTCAGCCAGTGCTATTCTATAGAGGGGAATAGAGATAGGGCGGGTTATCGATAAAATATCAATCCCAAAGTCTGTCTCCCTATTGGGAGGAATACTAGTATGATCTTCAGGAAAGACTTTGAGAAAATCACAAACTACAGGGACAGATTGCAAAGAGGGACCCTCAGAATTAGAATCCTTCACATGCACCAGATGATATAGACACCCCTTGAAAATTAATTTTTGGGCACTAAGATAAGAAATAAACCTTTCCTTAGGTACCAAAGAACTTCCTTCCCACTCTATAACCGACTCATTAGGAAATTGGATAATGACCTTGTGGGTCCGACAATATAAAGAGACATAGAATGAATGAAGCCAATCCATCCCCAAGACTTCTTCATGTCCACTATCTACCATCTTTACCACTATTCTGCTGACCTTTACCCTGGTCCAAATATCAGAACTTCTTATTTTTCCTCTCCCCAATGTCTGTCTGCTTCTTCTTTTCCTTCCTAATATGTTGCATGTACACACAATTCTAGAATTATCCATGTCCTTGTTCAACAAGGCAGTCTTTCACTACAACACCAAGTCCCAAGATAATCTTGAAGCAAACTTCCTCATCTTAGACCTTACGGAAGATACCAACTTCGGAGAATAGATGGAACTTCAAGGCATACTCTTTCACAGTTATTCTGCCGTGCTTTAAATTCACAAACTCCTTGTCTTTCACATCCCTCAACTCCTTAGGAAAGAAGCAATTAAGAAAAGCATCAAAAAACTAATCCCATTATGCCAGCTCGATATCATCACGCATTAATTGCTCCTATTACTCGTACCACTGATACGCCATATCCTTTAACTGATATGTAGCGAAATCCACACCCTTAGAATAAAAAACATAAAACACTAAAAAAGTCTTCTACATCTCATTAATGAATCCTTGAAGGTCCTCCTCAACCTTCGTGCTAGTGAAAGTCGGAGGACTCGACCTTATAAACTGGCCAACTCTAGTGACCTCAGAAGATGGAGCAACAAAATAAACACAATCAGGATGGTATGACTGAGATGTCACCAGCTTTGTCAACAGATGAATGGATCGATGAAACTCAACACTAGAAATGTCTCCTTGGGGCGGTGGCCCATAAATATCATTAACCCAATGAGCTCGAGGGGGATTATTAGAGCAATCAGGAGCAGGGACCCTACACTGGGTATAAACTCCATAAGTAGAATGAGTCCTATCCAAATTATCCTCAAGTGGTACAGAGGAGTTTCCACGAGCATTAGATCTTCGGGGGAGGCATTATCTGAAATGCAAAAACATGAAGATTAGAGGAATTTTCAAAACCTTAGACTCTATAGCCTAAAAATAGATCACAAGAAAGGAAAACATTCCAAAATGCCTCAAGCCTCTCTCTTATAAGTGTGGCTCGATACACACCCATAAAAGAGACTCTACTTGACATGGCTTTGTGGAAACCTGTAACACCGCGAAATTGAGTCCCGAGACGTCATACGGTGCTTAGGGTCATAAGTGACCCCAAGCTAACCTTTCTACTGGCATAACTCATAAGCAACTGAATAAAAATACAAATCCATACAAATCAGCAGAAATTAACTCCTTTCTAAATTTGATCGATACAAAAATAGAATTTTACAGGATTACAATTCTGCCTTTACAACCAAAATTGAAACAAAATACATCAAATTCTACTGGCTGTCTATGAAGCCTCTACTAGTACTGACTGTAGGTAACTGGGTCATGACTCCCGACTACCCCAACTCAATACGACTGAATAAAGAAAATACAACACTATAACTCTGCATAACTAACCCAAGCCCTTGAATCAAAAGGACTCATCACTTACTAACTGGATACCACGAACTGACTAGATCCGAAGGTGCAACTATCCCTTGTACCTGCATTCCAAGAAAATATAGCCCACATACGAATATATGGGTCATTACCATGGAAAGATACCGAGCATATGGGGGTACAATGCATATATAAAATAATATCTTAATATCATCACAGTTTATAAAATTATGCATGCTGATATAGATGACTCACTTAGCTTGAATTAAATCATCAAAATCATGGATGAATAATACATGTAAAGTAAAACAAGTGAGTCATTACAATACGTTCTCAATTCACTTTCATCTCAATTTCAAATTATCAAAACAATCAAATCTCATGTCAATTCTCATTAGAATATATTCCTTAAATCTTTTAAGAATAATGACTTTCTCAAACTCAACCTTTTAAGCAAATATATTTTCATCTCAGATAGAAGAGTACACACACACATTGGGAGATCCTATAACCGACATACACCATGTGAGCTACATGGAGTCCAACGTACAACCCACGTTGAGGAGAGCCGTCCTATCCTTGCCATCAGAGTAGGACTTCCAGTATCAATTCAAAAACACTAGTGATCACTATATAAATCAGCCTTAGGGTCACATCCTACGGGAGCACGTAGTTCTAGGGAAGTAAGATCACTTTATACCTCCCACTCGGTGCTAAAGATTACTCCCAGACTTAGCTCAGAAATCTAAATCAGCCTCAGGCTCACATTAAAGAAATCCACAATAAATACTTCAACAATTTTCATCGGGAGCCAATTTGCTACCCCTTTATCATAATCAATAATAACGTGGATTTCTTTCACAATCGAGTTCAAAATAACTCATTCACGACCAAAAGGTTAAATCATTCAAAACATCTTAAATATTCAACATCAACGTTCTTATAACACACATTTTCTCAAAAACATAATTTCAAATAGGGTTCGCGACCTAAATATCAAAATCATGATAAATATCGTTCAAGATTCATGCTTTATATCACCACGCATATAAATTCATCTTTCAAAATCATAAACATCAAGATTTCATAATAATAATCATAAGATCCCAATGGGTTCATGCTTCAAATTCATAAAAAAAATTAAATAAAAATCATGCCTTTGTAAGGAAAATTACTTTTGGGCACAAGAATGAAAGAGAGTTCTTGTTGAAAACCCCCACATACCTTGAATGATGAACTTTAGATCGATACTCATTTTTGAGATGTTAATCGTGTCTTTGAATGATGTTTCTTGGAGTTCTTGAACTATGAACTTGGAATCTTGAATAAATTTGCAAAATTAATGGTGAACTTTGGAGGTTCTTGAAGTTGGATGTAGGAGCTTAGGGTTTTCTTTTTGAGGGAATTTGATGAAATATAATATATAATGCTTCTAATAGGCTTTAATATAGGGTTTGGACGGATTTGGGTGAGTGGTATTGACCAAAACGCCCCTAAAAATCAAATAATTCTCGAATCTGTCCTTTGGTGGACTGTTTTGATAGTCTGAAGTAGATCAACTATAACATTTTACTCCGATGTCGAAATTGGATGAAACCAATTACATTAGAAAGAGCACTCACATATCTTTTCGTTGATATATAGTATATCACCCAGATCATTGTGTATGAGGAGTTATGATCATTTGAAGTTGACCCAAAAATTCATTTTTTATAGGCTGAAGTAGATCGACCATAACTTTTTGCTCCGATAGACAAATTGGATGAAATCAATTTCATCAGAAAGAGGACTCGTAGAGCTTTCCGTTGATATATAGTATATCACCCAAATAATTATGTACAAGGATTTATGATCATATAAAATTGGAGCAAAAATACGCCAGGCCTCAGTACTTTTTTTTCGTGCACGTTTTAGTGTTCACTACTATTCACGGTTCGATCGGAATGTTCATAACTCGTCGCTCGAGTGTCCGTTTTGGATGATCCACATATCATTGGAAAGATTATTCAATACTATACACAATGGTGGGTCATAATCTAAGACATTCCGCACGGAAAATTTATGATTCATTCTAGAAGATAGAACCCAATACGTTTATGCACAAAATTTCAACAAAAAATTTCCCGGGGTATTACAAAACCCAATTGACCATGAACTTAGGCTCTAATACTAAATTTTTCATGGCCCAACCCAGGGCGTGGCCATGACGAGTATCTCAATTCCTGCTGAGGACCGAAGACCACCCCCTTTACCTAGTGTAACATTACACAACACATCAAGCAGCAGATGAATTTCGAGCATATATCAAGATAGAAAAGTATAGCTTAATAGAAACTGAGAATATCAATAACCAACCCAACCACAATAATCCACAAAGCCTTTAAAACAAAACCAGCGTCAACCTAAGCCGGTACATGCCCCCAATGATAGCCAAAATGAGTCCCAAGGGAAATAATCTATGATATAAGCTAGACCAAGAAGTAATAGGCCTTCTGAAAGGAGGCTCACCACTTCAAGATGACTCATGAGAAACTTTGAAATCATCTATCACTGCCCAAAAAAGTAAAAGTGCCTTCAGACCCTGCATCGCGTGGGGATATAAAGTCCAAAGACGATTAGTGGGGTAAAAACGAGCATGTAATTCAGGAAAGGGATTAAATAATGCCAAGTCAAAGCCATAGTAAAATCCACATGGACACAGTGTACATACATATATATATATATATAACATGTTGGGATAGGGAATAAGGTTTAACATGAAAGTAAAATATTAGCCTAGACTATGTAGCTCAACCGTCATAAATAGGCACCCACGGGCTATATGGGTTCAGCTCCCTCATCTAAAAGGACCCAGTGCGTATTAGCCGCATGAACCAGAGGTATTAAGGAAGATCGGAGAATGCCTCGACCTCATGCCTATCCAGGATACAAATATATCAATAGTGTGAACTATGCACACGGTCATTAAGACCAACCCTTGCGTCGATAAACGTGAGTTTCTAGTATCATTCCTTTAGAACTCACACCTTCACAGATTAGTTATATAACCCCCATTAAGCCCAATTCAAACAAGTATCACATAACCCATTCATTGAACCAAGGAATTATACATAAAGGTATACTACAGGTATTATCATACCATTATGTTTATAAGATCATAATTACGCCTTTATAATTTCATTATCTTGGGGGAATGCCTCGACCCTCTTTGTTCATTAAATCAAGTTGGAGAAATGCATCGAACCCCTTTTAGTTTATCAAATCATCCCTGGGGAATGGCTCGACCCCCTTGTGTTCATTAAATCAAAACATGGCTAACAAGGACTTCTAAATCCATGTTCATTGTTTAACCATTTATGCAATGTAATAGTATAAGTGAGTAAGTCAAACTGGGTTGAGGGAACACAATTACCCAAAACTAATTTCAAGTCTAAAAACATCAATTTGGGGTAATTCCTCGACCCCCATCTCAATTCCCACACCCATACACCCCATCAGTTCAAAAACCATTAATAAAGCATGAACATTGCATATAAAATCATGAGATTCCAATTCAAGAAATATTTATTCCAAAACCATCAACCTATGTCAAAAACCACATAACTAACCAATTAAAACAAATGATTTTTATAATATAAGATTTGGGAAAGAGTAACATGCCTTAGACACACAAGAATTTGGAAACAACTCGGAGCTTAGAACTCGAAAGATGAATGCACAAGGAAACCCTTACGATTTTCTTGGGTTTTATGTTTGAGAGTGAAATAATAGTTTTTGATCTTTGAAAACTCATGAAAATAGGCTCATATAATGTTTAAAGGTTGTAATAGGTGAAAAGACCTTATAACCCTTATCCAAAGGAAATAAAATAAGACAACATAATTTTTACACAGCGGCATGGCACGGCCTTATCGTGGAGGCTAACCTCCATGCCACACTACTAATCACAGATATTATCCTCCATGTACAATTCGGCGCATCCCCAATCTGTTTTATGATGGACTCTCTTTCAGCTAAGTTGTCAATCGGTGGCATTTCTATAATTATGTGTCCTATTTTCTCGAAGCTATTTAAGCCTTTTTGGTTATTGAAGCCCTATATTTGGTCAATTTTGCTTATGCTTAAGGTTGTAATCAAACCTAATCATTGGATTTACTACTTTTGGATTGGAACTTAGAGTTTTCTTATGAAATATTTGGACTCTTTGGTGAATATAGCTGAATAATTTGATATAATTTCTTCTTCTTTTATTATGATTAGCTAGTTCCCATACTTGGGGTTATGCATTATTTATTATTGGTTGCATGGGGGTAGTTATTATTTACCTTCGTACTAGATTGTGTGTTATAATTTTAGCTAAATATCTATGTCTTAATTTAAAGATTGAGGTTGCAAACTTAGTCTATGCTTGAATCTTTTGTATGGACAGTGATGAGATTTAGCTAACAAAACTTGAGGTGCACTAATTTAAGTGATAATGCTAGTGATAGATTAACTATCTCGAGGCTAATAGTTATTTGGTAGTGTAGACATGTGGGCGTTTGAGAGAAACCCATACAAAATTTGGTTATGGATTGAAAGATCACATCCAATATCTAAAATCATGTCTAATCATGACTAGCAATTGAATCTTAGGTGTATTTTTATTTACCTATGCATGCAATTGTAACGCCCCAAAATCGGGTCCCGAGACGTCACACGGTGCTTAGGGTCATAAGTGACCCCAAGCTAAACCTTCTACTGGCATAACTCATAAGCAACTGAATAAAAATACAAATTCATACAAATCAGCAGAAATTAACTCTTTTCTGAATCTGATTGATACAAAAATAGAATTTTACAAGATTATAATTCTGCCTTTACAACCAAAATTGAAACAAAATACATCAACTTCTACTGACTGTCTATGAAACCTCTACTAGTACTGGCTGTAGGTAGACGGGTCATGACTCCCGACTACCCCAACTAAATACGACTGAATAACGAAAATACAACACTATAAACACTGCATAACTAACCCAAGCCCTTGAATCAAAAGGACTCATCACCTGCTGACTGGATCCGAAGGTGCAACTATACCTTGTACCTACATTCCGAGAAAATGTAGCCCACATACGAATATGTGGGTCAGTACCATGGAAAGATACCGAGCATATGAGGGTGCAATGCATATATGAAATAATATCTTAATATCATCACAGTTTATAAAATTATGCATGCTGATATAGATAACTCACTTAGCTCGAATTAAATCATCAAAATCATGGATGAATAATACATGTAAAGTAAAACAAGTGAGTCATTACAATACATTCTCAATTCACTTTCATCTCAATTTTAAATCATCAAAACAATCAAATCTCATGTACATTCTTATTAGAATATATTCCTTAAATCTTTTAAGAATAATGACTTTCTCAAACTCAGCCTTTTAAGCAAATATGTTTTCATCTCAGATAGAAGAGTACACACACACACATTGGGAGATCCTATAATCGACATAAACCATGTGAGCTACATGGAGTTCAACGTACAACCCACGTTAGGGAGAGTCGTCCTATCCTTGCCATCGGAGTAGGACTTCCAGTATCAATTCAAAAACACTAGTGATCACAATATAAATAAGCCTCAGGCTCACATCCTATGGGGGCACGTAGTTCTAGGGAAGTAAGGTCACTTTATACCTCCCACTCGGTGCTAAAGATTACTCCCGGACTTAGCTCAGAAATTTAAATCAGCCTCAGGCTCACATTAAAGAAAATCAACAATAAACACTTCAATAATATTCATCGGGAGCCAATTTGCTACCCCTTTATCATAATCAATAAAAATGTTGATTTCTTTCACAGTCGAGTTCAAAATGACTCATTCACGACCAAAAGGTCAAATCATTCAAAATATATCAAATATTCAACATCAGCGTGAATATAGCACACATTTTCTCAAAAAAAAAAACACAATTTCCAATGGGGATTCCCGACCCAAATATCAAAATCATGATAAATAGCGTTCAAGATTCATGCTTTAAATCACCATACCTGTAAATTCATCTTTCAAAATCATAAACATCAAGATTTCATAATAATCATCATAAGATATGGGTTCATGCTTCAAATTCATAAAAATCAAATAAAAATAATGCCTTTGTAAAGTAAATTACTTTTGGGCACAAGAACGAAAGAGAGTTCTTATTGAAAAACCCCACATACCTTGAATGATGAACTTTAGATCGATACTCATTTTTGAGATGTTAATTGTGCCTTTGAATGATGGTTCTTGGAGTTCTTAAAGTAGGAACTTGGAATCTTGAATAAATTTACAGAATTAATGGTGAACTTTGGAGGTTCTTGAAGTTGGATGTAGGAGCTTAAGATTTTCTTTTTGAGGGAATTTGATGAAATATAATATATAATGCTTCTAATGGGCTTTAATATAGGGTTTGGACGGATTTTGGGTGAGGGAGATTGACCAAAACGCCCCTAAAAATCAAATAATTCTCGAATCTATCCTTTGGTGGACTGTTTTGATAGTCTAAAGTAGATCAACAATAACATTTTACTCCAATATCCAAATTGGATGAAACCAATTTCATTAGAAAGAGGACTCTCATATATTTCCGTTGATATATAGTATCCCACCCAGATCATTGTGTACGAGGAGTTATGATCGTTTGAAGTTAACCCAAAAATTCACTTTTGATAGGCTGAAGTAGATTGACCATAACTTTTTGCTCTGATAGACAAATTAGATAAAACCAATTTCATCAGAAAGAGGACTCGTAGAGATTACCATTGATATATAGTATATCACCCATATCATTATGTACAAGGAGTTATGATCATTTAAATTTGGAGCAAAAATACGCCAGGCCTCAGTATTTTTTTTCCTGCACGTTTTACTGTTCACTAATATTCACGGTTCGATCGGAATGTTCATAACTCGTCGCTAGGGTGTACGTTTTGGATGATCTACATATCTTTGGAAAGCTTATTCGATACTCTACGCAATGGTGGGTTATAATCTAAGACATTACATATGGAAAATTTATGATTCATTCTAAAAGATAGAACCTAACACGTTTACGCACAAAATTTCAACGAAAAATTTCCTGGGGTATTACATCATCTCCCCCTTGGAAACATTCGTCCTCGAATGTCGATGAATAAGTACAGAATACCATGGAAATGAGGACAAAAGGCTAGGATAACGAAATCAATCCACTTACTTCACTCCAAACTTTCGAATATTTCATAGAACATGCGATTCATAATGAGAATGGTCACATAGTTGGATCTTAAACAAAGGAGACTGATTTTAAGGAATCGATATCTTTGGTTTATTCAGAGACTGAGAATCAAAGGTCTCGAAGGGGATCTCATCAAAAGAAGGACCACTTGCGCCCAAATGAAACGTCCCTCAACACTCCCTCCAAAAGATTCAAATGACTTTGTTCGGGGAGAAAATGATCCATAATTTGATACAATCCTATCATATGGGAACAAGGACCCATTTGACATAAATTAAGATAGGAATTTCTAGGTCTTGGGAAACATAACTCCTTGCTTCCAAACTTAGCAACACTTCCCAACTACTCCCTCGACTATGTTCAAGCCTAACTCCAAGTACTCATGAGATACGCCACATAACACTAAAATACTAATCTATATCATGAACCTCAATACACACTGAGCCTCACAACTCCTCACAACAAACATAACTCTTATTGCTACTCCAACAACCACATACAATCTTATACTAGGGATCCGCTAACTTGCGGTGCATTCTTTTAGATATACAACCATAACATTCAAGCCTATACTCATAACCACATACGCACTTCGCACATGCACCTCTAAACGAACACTCATAAAACATCTTCCTCGCTTTCTCTAAGATTCCATCAACTACATCATTCACACATACTGGTCAATTCTTTAAACGGCACACATAACATTTTCTCAACCAATTGAACTATACACAAAAACTTTGTATTACTATTCCTACAACCTCATAGAAGTGCATAAAGCCAACGCACAACAATCTTTCCAAATAAACATTTAAAACTTCAACTAACCACGGCATGTATCAAGGACTTAGCCTCAATCTAACTTCACTTCACTGCCGTGAGCACACCACCTTCTATCATAGATAAGGAAGTATCTTCTCTCCCTTCTAGATAACTACTCAACACCATTAGCTTGACTTAATGAAAAGGTCAAAAATTTTTAAAATATGAAGACCTGAAACATGAAGGGATAATGTAAATAACTTGACTCTCTCTATTGAGGCCTTAGGAATAAAATATCAAATACAATGGGTTCATTAAGGTATCAAAACTGTAGACACCCATAACGGAAACTGAATCTCACTGATCAATAAGAGTATTGCCTGAGTATTGGAACTGAAAATACTGTAAAACTTGAGTATATGAGTCATGGGCGGCATGCCCTGAATTTAGAGCTCATAACTTATGGAATGTGATTCCAACTGCTAGAAGAACTGGAATTTCTCATTTTTGGAAACTAGAAGAATATGTAATTCTCCATCACGTGTATGAACATGAATTAAGATCATGGAACTGAAATGTAAAGCATGAGTAGGTTTTGGGACAGCTGAAAATACTGAAATAACATTGGGTCAAGCACCGATCTTTCTCACAACAAATTTACAACTTACTGGTACTTCTACTAAAATGTAAAAGCTTGACATGACTACTTGTTCTATCATCTCCCCCTTAGCTTTAAGCCACCACTCAAATTCTCAAATGCTTACTAATTTCGAATCTCCACGAACATCTCTATCGCCGGAATGTACACCATCTAGTGCTTCAACTCTTATTTTTATTAGCTCAACTTGAATACTTTCTAACCTTTTGATAGACAATGCTACTTCTGTCTTCTCCCTCTAATACCATGCCTATGAACTTATGTTTCTAACCCATAAGAATCAAAATTACACTTAAGAGGCTCAACATTTCCAATCATACGCCTCGCCTTAACTTAGCCATCAAAACATCATCCATCATCTAACTAGTATTTATCCATCTAACAATCCCATGGCACGACACACTACACCACTTACACTAATCCTCGAAATTAAAGCAGTCCCATAATATCTTGGGTGAACTTTCTCATCATAATATAATATTAAACTTAATTACAAGTCAACTACACTTAAACTCTTGTGTACACTATTCAAGCCTATTAGGTTACTTCCGGCAACTAATACCATTAATCCGAAAACCGTCACATTCTGCTTCATGATCACCAATCGTCCAAACTTAAGGTCTCACACTTCACATAATTTATATCTCCATCTCACGCATAACTCCCACGTGAAGATTATAAAACAACACATCCATGAACACTAGCCCACTTAAACTTCATAACAATAATAATTGGTCCTAATCATATAGCCTATCTTATTCATAATCCGTTAACATGTCCTTCTTTCTCCCGTCACTACTATTTATCCTTCATACACAACTTAACATAGTTCATAGCTCTCTACGTCTTAACTTAACTTCCTCTTGCAATCTGGAGAGCGCCTAGATTAACAACACTTACCCACCGAGTACTTCCATCTCTAACCTATACTCTCTGTCATACAAATACCGTCAACACTTATTTCATACCTCGAACAAACTATATCACTTCCTATTAACCCAATGGCATGCAAAAAGGGATTTCGCTATACTTATGCTCAACAAATCACACTTACCATCCTTCTTACTACTACACCTCCACATCCCACATTTTCAGCCAGCAAAAGGAACAAGATGAACTACAAGTTGCTAGTGGATCGAAATAGGCCTCACACGGCTTCACTAGACTTTGGTTTTTTGTTTTGATCAAGAAAGTTATATGAATAACAAAGTAACTATGCTAGTGAATCGAAATAGGCCCCACACGGCTTCACTAGACTTTGGTTTGTATTTTGAACAAGAAAATGAGATGAATAACAAAGAAGCTATGCAAGTGAATCGAAAGAGCCCCACACGGATTCACTAGACTGTGATTTTTCACAAACATAATGATGATAAGATTACATAATACGAGAGATAGAAACTTGACACACAACATTCAACGATCTAAGAATACACCTTACACCGTCTTAATTAAATAACTCATAAGAATGAGGGCATAACTTTCAACTTAAGGAACTTAACACACTAGAGAGATCCTCTCAAGCCCTTTGTGTAACTTTTAAAATTTATTCTAGAAAATATAGAAGCATTACCTGGGGAAGAACTGGAGCTTGCGAATCATGTTATCTCAAAAATAATACATAGAGGGAGAAGTATAGATTAACATTGTAGATTCTGAGGAGGAATCTGAAAGCACATCTAACCTAGGCTTAGTTCACAACTTTTATGAACATGAATAAAGTACTTCAATCTTTGGAACTCAAAAGCACTGACAGGATACTTTCTAGATCTCTTACAATCCCATAACTATCTACGGAGAATTAAGCTTAACTATTTCTAATACCTTGAAAATGAGGCACAGTTAGCCAGAATAGAGTAAGATGAGAATCTATATAAGCTTCTTGGAGAACCTTTTTATAGCACGATCTTAGACTTGAAAGAAGGGAAACATTTCCTAAATACCCTGTAGCCTCTTAAAGAAAAGTACAGACTTCTCTGTACCGTTACGCAAGAATCTACTACACACGACTTCATAGACACCCTAGGACACTTGAACTCTGTGCTCTGATACCAAGTTTGTAAAGCCCCAAAATCGGGTCTCGAGATGTCACACGGTGCTTAGGGTCACAAGTGACCCCAAGCTAACCCTTCTACTGGCATAACTCAGAAGCAACTGAATAAAAATACAAATCCATACAAATCAGTAGAAATTAACTCTTTTCTGAATCTGATCGATACAAAAATGGAATTTTACAAGATTACAATTCTGCCTTTACAACCAAAATTGAAACAAAATACATCAACTTCTACTGACTGTCTATAAAGCCTCTACTAGTACTGACTATAGGTAGCCGGGTCATGACTTCCGACTACCCCAACTAAATACGACTGAATAAAGAAAATACAACACTATAAACTCTGCATAACTAACCCAATCCCTTGAATCAAAAGGACTCATCACCTGCTGACTGGATACCAAGAACTGACTAGATCCGAAGGTGCAACTATACCTTGTATCTACATTCTGAGAAAATGTAGCCCACATACAAATATATGGGTCAGTACCATGGAAAGATACCGAGCATATAGGGGTGCAATGCATATATGAAATAATATCTTAATATCATCACAATTTATAAAATTATGCATGCTGATATAGATGACTCACTTAGCTCGAATTAAATCATCAAAATCATGGATGAATAATACATGTAAAGTAAAACAAGTGAGTCATTACAATACGTTCTCAATTCACTTTCATCTCTATTTCAAATCATCAAAACAATCAAATCTCATGTCAATTCTCATTAGAATATATTCCTAAAATCTTTTAAGAATAATGACTTTCTCAAACTCAGCCTTTTAAGCAAATATGTTTTCATCTCAGATAGAAGAGTACACACACACATTGGGAGATCCTATAACCGACATAAACCATGTGAGCCACATGGAGTCCAACGTACAACCCACGTTGGGGAGAGCCATTCTATCCTTTCCATCGGAGTAGGACTTCCAGTATCAATTCAAAAACACTAGTGATCACTATATAAATCAGCCTCAGGCTCATATCCTACGGGAGAACGTAGTTTTAGGGAAGTAAGGTCACTTTATACCTCCCACTCGGTGCTAAAGATTACTCCCGGACTTAGCTCAGAAATTTAAATCAGCCTCAGGCTCACATTAAAGAAAATCAACAATAAACACTTCAACAATTTTCATCGGGAGCCAATTTGCTACCCCTTTATCATAATCAATAAAAATGTGGATTTCTTTCATAGTCGAGTTCAAAATGACTCATTCACGACCAAAAGGTCAAATCATTCAAAACATCTCAAATATTCAACATCAACGTGCATATAGCACACATTTTCTAAAATAAAAATACAATTTCCAATGGGGATTCACGACCCAAATATCAAAATCATGATAAATATCATTCAAGATTCATGCTTTATATCACCACACATGTAAATTCATCTTTCAAAATCATAAACATCAAGATTTCATAATAATCATCATAATTTATGGGTTCATGCTTCAAATTCATAAAAATTAAATAAAAATAATGCCTTTGTAAAGAAAATTACTTTTGGGCACAAGAACGAAAGAGAGTTCTTGTTGAAAACCCCCACATACCTTGAATGATGAACTTTAGATCGATACTCGTTTTTGAGATGTTAATCGTGCCTTTGAATGATGGTTCTTGGAGTTCTTGAACTAGGAACTTGGAAGCTTGAATAAATTTGCAGAATTAATGGTGAACTTTGGAGGTTCTTGAAGTTGGATGTAGGAGCTCAGGGTTTTCTTTTTGAGGGAATTTGATGAAACATAATATATAATTCTTCTAATAGGCTTTAATATAGGGTTTGGACGGATTTGGGTGAGGGGTATTGACCAAAACGCCCCTAAAAATCAAATAATTCTCGAATCTGTCCTTTGGTGGACTGTTTTGATAATCTGAAGTAGATCAACTATAACATTTTACTCCGATGTTGAAATTGGATGAAACCAATTACATTAGAAAGAGCACTCACATATATTTCCGTTGATATATAGTATATCACCCAGATCATTGTGTATGAGGAGTTATGATCATTTGAAGTTGACCCAAAAATTCATTTTTTATAGGCTGAAGTAGATCGACCATAACTTTTTGCTCCGATAGACAAATTGGATGAAATCAATTTCATCAGAAAGAGGACTCGCAGAGCTTTCCGTTGATATATAGTATATCACCCAAATAATTATGTACAAGGATTTATGATCATATAAAATTGGAGCAAAAATACGCCAGGCCTCAGTACTTTTTTTTTGTGCACGTTTTAGTGTTCACTACTATTCACGGTTCGATCGGAATGTTCATAACTTGTCGCTCGGGTGTACATTTTGGATGATCCACATATCGTTGGAAATCTTATTTGATACTCTACGCAATGGTGGGTCATAACCTAAGACATTCTGCACGAAAAATTTATAATTCATTCTAGAAGATAGAACCCAACACGTTTATGCACAAAATTTCAACGAAAAATTTCCCGGGGTATTACAACAATCATTCTCAAGAAGGTGTAAACCCACATGTTTTAACTTATTTGATTACAACCTTGTTGTCATGTTGACAAACCAATCATTGATACTATTAACTCGACTCTAAAAATTGTTAACCCCCCTCCCAAATTTACTTTCATGTTTAATTTTAACATTTTGTGCAAATCGAGGGTTGCTTGTGACACTTGAGGATGAAGTTATCACTATCATTTCTTGTGGATACGACCCCAACTCTTGTTGGGTAGAAAAGTATATTGACAATGATCTCTATACTTCAATAGTATAATTTGTGTGTTATAAAAAATGGCATCGTTGTCGAGGAGCGAAATGTAACATTCATTCTTTTTAGTGTTATAAGTCACTTTGAGTTAGCCGTAGTGTTTACTTTACATTGTTTTTCATTTTTGTTTCATACAGCCGAAAGCATGAGTTAAAATGGTAGTAAGTCAACTACTTTTGATGGGCATCTCGAGGATGTGGATCACCTCAAATATTACAGGTGAGTTAGTGCCATTTGAATATCGCCTGCAAAGAAAAATAACGTGTTTCACATTACTAGCATGATGCTTCATTTACCTCAGAAGAAGGGATTATTTGGGGGTCAAGCCCATGAAAACGACAACCTTTATTTGAAGAATTTCATTGATGTATGTCTTTCATTCGATATCACCTACATATCTTAAGAGTCGATCCGATTGAGACTTTTCCAATTTTTATTGATGGAAGAAGCAGAATTATGGTTGCGAGAGTTGCCCATAGGTTCTATCACTTTATGGGTCGAATAGATAGAAGCATTCTTGGATTAATTATTTCAACCATCATAGATGTTATAATTAAGAGATGAAATCATTAACTTTTTCCATTAAGCAGCGAGCCATTACATGAGGCTTGGAAAAGATTTACCAATAAGTTGTTGCAATGCCTAAATAATTAGGTCCCGACAAAATAATCTTTTAAATTTTTTATCTTGAATTATATAAATTGAACAAAATGGTGGTGGAGAATGCGGCCGGTGGATCTATAGTGAAACACACTTATGGTGTTGCAGTAGTGTTATTAGATTAAGTAACTAAGAAAAGTCTAGGTTGGAATATAAGAGATACCGAGATGGCCGTCGAGGCTTCCTCTGTATCTCTTATGAGCCAAGAACAAAGGAAGAAAAAGGTGAGATATGAGAATATGGCCAAGGTTATTGGATCTTCGTACCAAGCATGTGATAGGCTCAACTCTAAAATTGTTCTATGCATTGATTCTAAGGGCACTAAAGCATATAATGATGATGAAACAGAGTCTCTTGATAAAGAAATTAGGTTTATGTCAAATTAGATGGGGTGTTCTAAACCTACCTATCAAATGCAAGGCAGAAATCAAGGTTAGAAGGAAAGAGATCATGATTGGAAAGACCGTGATTGGAAGGATTGTGATTAAGATAGAGATTAGATGAATAAAGAAATAGATTGATACCATGATTGGAGAGATAGAGATCCTGAACATGATAGGTATCTTCCTATACTAACCGGGTGAAACGTAAAGACTCAACCTCCATCGATCTAGGAAAGTACAAAAGTAAAGATATGCTTGCGCACATCCTTATGGGGGTTGAAGGAAGTGATAAGATTTTAAGAGAGATGAAGTGTAACTTTTTTCAACACAATCAAAACATCATTTCACACTCAGCCTTGATAAAAAAAACTTAAGACCCAATTGGGTCAAATTTCTTCCCGTTTGAATGTAAGGAAAAAAAACTTCCTAATGATACGATAGCAAACCCAAGGAATGAGGAGTGTAATTATCACTATGAGTGTAAGGAATCTGGATAATTATATTGTTAATCTTGATAAATACCCTAATAAAAAGGGGGTTGTGAACAAGTGAGCGGGAAGAGAAAGCGGCTTGATACGTTGAATAAAAAGTCATTTTGCCAAAAGAGCCAAGTATTGAGAAACCAAGAAAATTAGAAGAGAAGAGTGAAAATGAAAAAAAACTACAAGTAATTGATGATAATATTCCAAAATCGGATGAAATTCCAGTCACCTCAAAGATGCAAATCAAAATCTCTCCTTTGTTTCCTCAAAGGTTTAAGAAGAAGAAAGATGATTCAAAATTTAAAAAGTTCCTTACCAAAAAAATTCAACCTTTAGGTTAACATACCATTGTTGGAAGCCTTGGAAAAGATTCTCGGGTACTCTAAATTCATGAAAGACTTGGTGATGAAGATGAGTTTCATGGATTTTAAAGCAATTAAGGTGACACATAATTGTAGTGCAATAATAACTAGCACCATAGTTGTGAAGAAAGAGGATCCGGGTGCATTCATCATTCAATGCACCATCGGAGTATACAAATTCTAAAAATCTTTATATGTTCTTAGAGAAAATATTAATTTGATGTCGTTGGACGTGTTTAGAAAGCTAGGCTTGGGTGATCCCAAGCCCACTACTTGAGGGTTCTCATGGCAGACCGTTCTATAAAAAAAACCTTTGGTGTTTTATATGATGTACTTGTAAAGGTCGGTCATTTTATTTTTTCAATTGATTTTGTGATCTTAGATTGTGAAATTGACCATGAGATCTTCAGTAGTCTTAGTAGGCCATTCTTGGCTGTCGATTGGGCAATGGTTGATATTGAGTGTGGAGAAATAAAATTTTTTGTGGATAATGAAAAAGAGTCCTTAAATGTGTGCAAGTCTTTGAAACAACCTATGGATCTACAAGTGGTCTCCGTTATCGACGTGATTAATGATGAAGTAGTTAAGGCTATAAAAATTGATTACGTGAGTGATCTGTTAGTAGGTATTTTATTGAACCTTATAAATAAGAAAGTTGAGGAATATGATGAGGTGTCACGTCATTGATAGGTCTTGAGTCTTATACTAAGAATTTGTGTAAGTTAGACCTTAACTTTAAAAATCAAGAAACTCCACCCGCCAAACCCTCAATTGTCAAACCAAACTCACCTCGAGCTAAAGCTATACCTCCTCATCTTCAGTATATATTTTTGAGTAAAGGTAAAACTTTGCCTGTCATTGTCACGAAAGAACTTTTACCTTGGCAAGTGAAGTCCATTATATCAATTGTAATGAAGTACATTCAATCCATCGGGTGGATCATAGCAGACATTATCAAGATTGCTCTCAGATTTGTACCCACAAAATTAAGTTAGAGGGTGATCATGTACAAAGTGTGGAGCATCAATGAAGGTTAAACACACCAACACAAAAAGTGGTCAAAAAAGATATCATTAAGTGGCTAGATATAGGTGTTGTATTGTAATACACTGTACTTCTGCTTAGCTTAAAATCATCCTAAGTATGGTAGAAAATTACTTTGAAAGATGAATCCACTTTTATACGTGTGGTATTTTTAAGATACGTGTGGAAAATTGAATTAAATTTCCAATGATACCAATTTTATCCAAATCCGGTATCAGGGTAGAAAGTTATGGCCATTTTACAGAAAATAGTCAAAACTGCCCAGGTGCGATGATGAGGGCCGACGGACCGTCGAGCTAGCGACGGACCATCGCCCAAACCATCAGAGTGGAGGTAGTGAGACCACATGCTGCCTAAGGACGACGGCTTAGGCCGACGGAGCAAAGAGCTAGCGATGGACCGTCACCCAAACCGTCGCAGTAGAGTCAGTGAACCCCTATTCTGCCCAAGTGCGATGTACAGGACCGAAGGACCATCGACCCAGCGATAGACTGTCGCACCCACTATCGCATAGTTCGTTCAGTTATTTTAAAGTCATTTTTAAAGGGTAATTGGGTATTTTCCACCCGTTTTAACCCCTAATTATATCAAACCAAGGCTCATAAGTTCTTTATCCATCTACAACATCAAATTAGGGGTTTCTCTCAAAGATAATCCCCAATAACAAGATCCAAATAATTCTTCAAGAAACTAAGAGATTCCAAGTTCTTCAAGTCCAGGAACTTCAAGAAACTCACAACCCAGGTATGTCATGTGTTGATTCATGGGTCCTTTTCACCCATGAAGCGCAAGAATCTCTTTTCAAAATCCAATATTTGTGTATTTATGAATGTTCGTGATTTAAATTGAATTGAAATTCATGTTCATGATGTTGTGGGGTTTTGATTCATGTTTGAAATTACATATTCCAATGATTGACCCTAGGATGTGGTGATTTGCATAATAATCATGATAAACCCTTAAATTTATACGTTGATTGATGTATCCCTGATTATTAGATGTGTTGATTATTGTATAACCAAAGCATGCTCCCCATGTATTTGATTAAATGCCTATGGGAAGGAAAAATTCCATACTAGTATGATAATATGAAATCCCCATTTATGTACAAGTTTATGCATGTCCAATGTTTGATAAAATGTCTTAGTCAATGAGTTATGGATATATGTGTGGCCATTGTGGTGCTTTAGAACTTGTACTTCATGAATTCTCCAACTTATTGTATTATGGATTGTGATGTTGGTCATGTATTCAAGAAAGTCATGCTTTGTCAGTTTCATGCTATCGAGTCCTAGGGTACCTGTACCTGACAATTAGTTGTGTGCTTAGAGCTAGTGTCATATTTTCAAGATACTCTCAATCGATCTATGTTCATAGAAATTCAGTCAGTCACATGACTTAGGAAAACTCAGTAAACTCAGTAATCTCAGAAACCTCAGAAATTCAGTAATCTCAGTAGTATTTCGTCAGTCAAAGGAACTCAGTTAACTTAGTCCAGTCAGTTCAGTTAATCATGTTTAGTGTCTATCCATATGGGAGTAGAAATTAGCATCGATCCAACCCAAGTATGGGAACCCACCTATTATATGAGGGTATGATTCTTAGAAGCAATCCTTGCATCCCAAAACTACGTAGCCAGCGTAGGTTGAGACATCATAGCCTGTTATATGAGGAAAGATGAGGTGGCTTAACCTGTTATATGAGGGTTTCCACTGTTCTCACTAGAGTTACCTGTTATATGAGGGTTACTCACAGATTGTCCTTACCAGTGGCGCGGTATTGACAACCTTCCAATTGAGGTTACAGATTGGACCCCAACTCAACCATAATAGTGTATTAGGGGCATGTCGGTTAGATGACTACTTCCCATAGTTTCAGTTACAGATCAGGACTATCAGATACAGTCATTCAGTCTCAGTAATAGAACTCAGATAGTTCTACAGAATTCAGGACTGTCAGATATAGTCAACTCAGAATAGAACAGAACTCAGCTAGTTTCATCAAAAACTAGACTGTTAGATACAGTTGCTCAGTATTTGTTATTTCAGTTACAGAGATATCAGTATCTCATGTTATCAGTACTCAGACTCAGTAATCATGTTATCACGAACTCAGTTATAGTTATTATGTATTCTCACGCTCATGTTATTCAGTCAATTAGTATAGTTCATGCATGTGAACCCTTTGCATTCAGCCTACCTCACATGCATACCAGTACATTCAATAGTACTAACGCATTTGCGCTATGGTGTTTTATACCATAGGTTCAGAAGCACGAGCTCTAGAGCATCAGTAGTATTCCAGTCTCAACAGTCAGAGTTAGCAGTGAGTCCTCATCTTTCGAGGACATGCCCATTACTTTATTATCTCATTAATTAATTAATTTTAGTAGTTTGAGTTAGTTGGGGACATGTCCCATCAACTCCTTATTCAGACAGCTCAGTCAGTTAGAAGCTTTTCAAACTATCATGTTCAGATAGTTTATTTCTAGTTTTGTTTTGGTATTATGATACCATATCATTCAGAGATTATTTTATCAGTTTTGAACCTTATGTCCTTATAGACTTTATTTTTGAATTTATACAGTATATTATGCAGTGTCCAAGTACAAATATCAGTCATGGGTTAGCTTGTGGTCCTTCGGGGTCACGAGCATTGTGTAGCATTCTGGGTACCAGATTCGGGGTGTTACATGTATACCCTATCTCAAATAGTACATGGGTAAGTTCAGTCTAATGTTTTCCCAAAAAAGGTGGTATTATGGTGGTTCCAAATGAAAACAATAATCTTGTACCCTTCCGTTAGATCATGGGTTGGAAGGTGTGTATGGATTATCAAAAATTAAATTTATGGACTTAAAGAGACCATTTTCCTATACCGTTCATGGACCAAATGCTAGATCAGTTAGCCGGTCGTGGGTGGTAATATTTTCTTGATGGGTATTTTGAATATAATTAAATTTTCATTGCACCCAAATATTAAGAGAAAACTACTTTTACATGCACATACAGGACCTTTACCTTCAAGAACATGCCCTTTGGGCTATGCAACTCCCTTGCCACCTTCCAAAGGATTATGTTGTTTATATTTATGGATATGGTGGAGGAAACTATAGAAGTGTTCATAGATGACATCTCTATTGTTGGTGACTCATTGAATCTTTCCTTGATCACTTGGCTAAAGTCCTTGAGCGTTGCGTAGAAATGAACCTTGTATTGAATTGGGAAAAGTGTCAATTCATGGTCATTGAGGATATCATGCTAGGTCTCAAAATCTTAGGCCAGGGCATTCAAGTCAATCAATCAAAGATTGAGGTCATTATTATGTTACCTTCTCTTATCTCTGTAAAAGGTGTTAGAATCTTTCTTAGGCATGTAGTTTTTATAGATGCTTTATGAAAGATTTCTCAACACGTGCATTCTATATGTAAGCTTCTTGAAAAAAAAGCAAAATTTGAATTTGATGTTGACTAAGAGAATTCAATTGTCTTAAGGAGAAGCTTGTGTTGGCTTCTATTTTCTTGGCTCCCGATTGGCATCACCTTTTGAATTAATATGTGATATAAGTGGGTTGGTATTGGGTGCAGTGATGGGTCAATGAAAAAATAAACTTTTTCACTCAATCTATTATGCTAGAAAGTATTTAAATAATGCCCAATGCAATCGTATGGTAAAGTAGCAAGAGTTGGTTATCTTGGTCTACGCTTTTAAAAAGTTTCATGCTTATATATTAGGTACAAAGGTTGTTTTGCATACGGATCATGCAACTTTTCATTATTTAATGTCCAAGAAGTAAAAGGCCGAGATTGATTAGGTGGATCTTACTCTTACAAGAGTTTGAATTTGAATTTAAATATCGAAACGATATGAAAATCAAGTGGCTAACCACTTGTCTCATCTTAAATCAAATGAAGTGTGGAAGAATAAATTGGAGATCAATAGTATGTTTCCCAATGAACTTGTAATGGATATTTAAGAAAAGGTGGCACCTTGGTTACTAATTTTGCAAACTACATAGTGTGTGGGGAACTCCCCGTTGACCTAAATTTCTATCAAAACAAGAAATTTTTCCATAATGTGAAATGATACTATTGAGATGAATCTTACCTATTTAAAGAGTGTTCGAATGGAGTGATTCAGCATTATGCTATAGAGGGAGAAATGAGATTTATTTTTGATGAATGTTATTCATCACTGGTTGGAATCCATCATAGTGATGTGCGTATAACTACAAAAGTTCTCCAAAGTGGGTTTGATTACCCAATATTATAGCCTGATGCGCATGAGTTAGTGAGGGCATGTGAGCAACAACAAAGGCAATGAGGTATTTCAAGGCAATATGAATTGCCTTTGCAACCAAACATAGATTTTGAATTATTTGATGTATGGGGGTTAGACTTCATGGGAACCTTTGTGAGTTTATATGAAAACCATTACATCTTGATAACAATTGATTATGTTTATATGTGGGTCAAAGTCGTTTCCTTTCCAAATAATGAAGCTAAAAGTGTTACTCTATTCTTGAAGAGGTATGTCTTTGCCCGGTTAGGCACTTCTCATGCTATTATAAGAAATAGGGTTCTCATTTTATGACTAATCATTTCGTTTCTTACTTACTAAATATGGGGTTATGGGTTCAAGCATAAGGTGGCTTTCCCATACCATCCTCAAGCCAACGGGTTAGCAAAAGTGTCTAATCATGAAATAAAGGAGATTTGGCTAAGACCATAAATGCTAGCATAATGGATTTGGCTAAAAATCTTGATGATGCTTTGTGGTCCTATAGAATCACATTTAAGACCCCATTAGCTTGTCCCCTTATCAGTTGGATTTTGGAAAAGCTTGCCACCTTCCCATTGCACTTTAACACAAGGCGTTGTTGGTATTGCAAAGGTTAAATGTTGATTGGAAGGATGCATCCAAGTTGAGGGTGAACCAAATTTATGAGATGTAAGAGTTTCATTTGAGGCCTATGAAAGTTCTACTCACCACAAGGAACGTATAAATAAATGGATTGATGCCAAGATTCTAAAATGATAGTTCAAGGTAGGTGATGATGTCTTGTTGTTCAACTCAAGGTATACATTTTTTTTTAGTAAACTAAAAAAAAGGTTGACGGATCCCATCAAAGTGGTGAAATATTTTCCTAATGAAGCGATTGAGTTGAAAGATGACTCGGGATTCTGATTTACTATAAATAGGTAAAGAGTTAAACATCATCATAAGTTGATCCCAAAGGCAGATTTCTTAGAGGTGATCTACCTCGATTATGATTGATGAATGAAGGACAAATTTATTCCACGATGACTAAGGCACTTCTTGGGAGGCAACCTAATTTTTTTTTTGTTTTAAATAATAATTATTGATGTTTGCAGGTGAATTCTAGGGTTAAAATGTGGATAAGACAACATAACCTATATCAAAGAAGAAAAAGTTGGGAAATCATGTGCCAATCTCTAGTAAGGAGGCCTTGGCGATGCACCAAGAAAATCGGTCACTGAAGTCCCTCATCGAAAAGGTTTCCCAACCTTGAGAAATCTGTTACAATTGGCGATGGTAGTGCAAATCGGTGTATTGCCAACGTGTTTGGTGATATGAAATCATCATCAATTTACTTTTCCAAAAAGTGAACCAAAGGTCCAACACATTATTACATTCAGTGATTGAGCTCCACATCGATGCATAGTCGATGCAATCCTTGAAGGAAAAGTTACACCAAATTTGAGCGGCTTTAAAGTGACGGTTTAAATTGCTTGACTTTTTAAATTCCATAACCCCTTGAGCATTTTTTTTATTTCCCCCATTTTTCTCTTTCTATTCACCCTCTCACTTCAACAACTCTTGCACACATACACTCTTCACTTCTATGAATCACATTTTAATATCACATTTGCACCTTAGGTTAAAGTTCTTAAATTCTTCGACAAAATCTTCATAAACTTGAAAAATTAGACTTTATTTTTGCTCTATGAGTTAAATTATCGATGAGTTGATTGTTCATAATATTTTGGTTTTGAATTTACTTGTGTGTAAATAGATTACCTCATTTTGTTCTTGAGAAATTGCATAATAATTAGTTTAGCCTCAATATTACCAGTTAAGTGTTGAAAATGGAATTTTTGAGAATGTGTTTACTTGGTTAGGCCTTGGGATTGAGTAAATAGTAGAAATTATCATAGGTTGGTTTACAAATCAACTAATTTTTCCGATGATAGATTGGAGGACGACGTTCTTAAGGGAAAAATCAGTGTATTGTTATATGCATAATGAAACCTGGGGAAGTCTGAGAACCCATGGTTAAAAATTTAAAGGCCAAAGGTTGCATTTTGAAGCTTGATGAAGATGACATTTCAGCGATGGATTGAGAACCTGAGCGATGCGCCAAACTATATGGCTTATCATTATCAAATGTTATCAAAAGACCGACTAACTAAGGTGCAATTTAGAGATGCTCGGGGAGTATTTTTGAATCCTTCAGTGCATCATTGATTCCTTAGTTTCCTTCATCGACTTGGATCTAAAATTTTTATGAATTTCGATGATTGCCTCCAGTATCGTCGATTTGATTGGCAATGCATCGAATAATTCAGGGATGCATAACTAAAAAAATTTATTTTTCTTGTTTTGATAACATTGGCCAAGCCCATTGCTATTCTTATGTGCAGAGATTCCAAGAATGAAGTGCGTATTGAAGAAACAGTCCAAATCTCCTCATCTCGCCTCAAGTCTTGTAAGGGTTGACAATTCATGAAAGCAAAACTACTGAAAAGGTATAAATGCAAAACAGAGTGGATGAGGGTAAGTCTAAGGCCCTTGTGTCTTCTGAGGAGAGATCCATGAATAGCTCAAATAATGAGAGGTACAACCTTATTTCCTCAAAAGAGGGCAATAGTATGCCCATTTATGAGCCTCTCTACACTACAGAGAATGCTTTGTCAAAGAAGAAAAAGTTGAGCAACCCTCTGCTCCACCCTTTGTACACCCTCAAAGAGGCCAATATATGTTGAAATATCTCAAGGTGCAACATTAATTCACTATTATAGAGGAGCAACTTTTGAGCTTGCATAGTCTAGAGGGAAAGCATTATTCGGTTCTTTCAACACTCTGCTATCATGTCTTTTAGGTAAACCTTACATTAAAACTTAGGTTAGAGAGTTCTATGTTGCATATGGGGAGTTATTTTATGAAAGGAAAAAAGGGGTCCTCAATTGACTAAGGATGTGGTGAGGTTGAGAGAGGTCGATGTGGTTTGTGATATGATTACAATTAATGAAGTGTTGGGTTGTAAGAAGGTGAATGAGCATTATTTTTCAGCTCGGATGAAAGACTCAGTTCAGGATGTGCGGGATTGGTTTGCCCTTTTACTAAGTGATATCACACCCAAGTGGCTTGACTCTACTATTTTAAATTCAAAAGGCAGACATACACTTAGAAGCTCCATATTGGTTGATCTTTATATGTAGAAACATCTAACCCTCCTAAAATTTGTTTATTTTAGTATGTGTCTGAGAGATACACATTGGATCGATTATTGCAAAGAGGGAGTTAAATTTAAGAACATTCGTAGTTGATAACGCTCAATCTACAGCTCTCGTAGGAGTGTAAAGCGGTCGTTAGCAAATATAGAACCCAACAGGGTTGGGTGTCGATCCCACAGGGAATAGCTTGGCCAACAAGTAAGCAAAATTACTAAACTTTTGGTGCAAGTCTCGTACAAAGGGGGGATTTGTAATGTGTCACCAAAATAATTAAATAAAAGCTGAAAATAGCAAAGTAAAAGAGAAAGATTGTTACGTAAGTTGTAAACAATGAGAATTGAGGCGTTGGGGTTATGTCCACCTTCTGAGGTATACGTCTCTATTGGCTATGAGTGTGTAGAATTCTGACATGCAACTGCGTATAGAGAATTGTATTCGATGGTAAATCCAGGCGTCTTTCAACCTATTTGAGGATTATTTCACTTTAACTCTTTCGAGCTTAAAGCGTGTCTAACGGTACGAATTCTCCAAGAGGTTAGTCCAGTTACGGCACTAGCTTTTTAGTAGGGAATTTTAGGGGGTGACCCTACTACCTTGACCTTATCTCTTTTCCAGACAGATAACCTTTCTTTCGAACAAGTTAAATGTTATACTGGCGTATTCTTGCGTTTGCAACCACAAAGAATGTAGACTAAGATGAAGAGAATAATGATATAAGCAGTATACATGTCGCGAACTCACAAACTCACAGCAATAGATAGTATCTCATACGGCTTTCATAACCCCAACAGAGAAGTTTAGTTACCCATGAATGCGAAGGAGATCACGATTGACATTGTTGTTATACCACAAGATTGAGTAATTTCGTGTAGCTTAGGTGGTAGGCGTGAGGCGTGAATTCCTAGGCAAAGTAACGATTCTCTTGTTGTGGAATTTAAGAATAGAAGAGTAGAAGAATAAAAATAGAATTAATGGAAAGATTAGAAGAGTTGTAGAATTGTTTGTAGTGGAAGATGAGAGGGATGGAAGAAAGTATTGTGGTCTCCCCCCCCCAAATTCCTTGCAAATCTCTAGCATGATAGGGTATTTATAATACCCATATCCTAATCCTACTAGATAAATAAAATATCTAACCAAATTCTACTAGGCTAATGTAATACTTAACCCAATTATACTAGGTTAATGTAACATTATCATAATCCAAATAAACTAATGAAATACATAACCCAATTGTACTAGGTTAATGTATCATTGTCCAAATCCAACTAAGTTACTGCAAATCCCCAAAGTCTTCAGAAATGTTGTTTTAGCCCGGGACAGATTTTCCATGCAGCAGTTTTGGTCCTTAGGCGTGTAAACTCCCTTCCCTTCCTTCGTGAGCTTTCTTTTGCGTCAAGTAAGCCATAAAATGCTGAATTCTGCATCATTTATACCTGAAACTTTAATAATCATGTTCGTTAGCTCATTTACAGGAAAAAGGACTAAAAGTGCATGAAATATATACTTTGTTCTCAAAACTAGGCTAAAATATGGGCAAAATATATTGATATAGGCGTGTAAATTCGCCTATCATCAACACCCCACACTTAAAGCTTTGTTCGTCCTCGAACAAAATATCATGTCCCTCTAAACATCAACTTAGGGTTTCACAGCAACAACACAAAATATTCGTCAAGACAAGCACAACAATTATCAACAAAGAGTAGTTTTTCGATCATTAGTAGAAACAGTTTAACTTCTAGCATAGACTCATGATTGTGGTCAACTCATATTCAAAAGTTAAGGCACAAAGAATCATACACAACTACCCAAAACTCATCAACCATGTGTGTCTCACAATATATTACCCATAATCACTCACAAGTATAGCATATTTTTCAAACATGGGTATCAAAATATCCTTGCTCTCACTCTCACAAAGAATTCATATGTAGCAACTGATGACCATAGGCTTGCCCTTAATGTAATACTCTACTAAATGTCAGAATGCTAAGCTTAGGATCAAGTAGGTCTTTTGATGGTTGTAATGTAGGCTAAGGGACGGGTAGGACTATTTTGGCCAGGAATAGTGACTAAGTTCCTAAGCGCTTTAATACATCACTTTGTATCATTAACACTTTTCTTTCTAACAACCTTTCTTTCATTTATTCTACCACCCTTTTTCTCCTCTTTTGTTTTTCGATTTTAAACATGACTAACTTTTCAGTTTTTTCTTCCTTTTTCTTTTCATAACATACCTCTTATGATAGCACTTCTTTTTCATAGCAATTTCAAGCACCAATACATTCTAAAGCATCATACTCACCCAATTTCCTCTTATTTTGTCACATGACTTTACACTTTAAAGCACTTAGGAATTTGGATCAAATTATGGTCTTGAAAAAAAATGGATTAGGCTTACATATGAGGTTGTCAAAGAAAATAGGCTAAAGGCTCAAAAGGGTTAACTAGGATAATGTCCATGGGTAGGTAAAAAGAAGGTAAATAATCATAGGTTGCCAAAGAAATGCCTAAATCATATCCTAAACTTACACTCCTTATTTTCGCTTTGCATACATACCAGGCAAGTTCTAGCATCAGCCACACACATAGAATATACGATTATTTCACACATACAAGGCACATGGTCGACTTTCTTGGAAGTAATATAAACTCTCGACCCAACAAGTGAAGGAATTGAACCACACAATATCACATAATGAGTCACAACTAGAGCCTAAACGTCTCAATATTCACAATTGTAGCACATACTCTTGTTATAATCTCATGCAGCCTATCAAAATAATTTCATGCGAAGCTAGAAAAAACAAAAAAAACAAAAAAAACAAAAAAACTGAAACACGAAAAAAAACATAGATGCGATACAGAAGTATAGCATACAATACCGCCACCCCACACTTAAACGGGACACTGCCCTCAGTGGAAAATAAACACGAGGAACCTGGTTAGTCGGACTCTTCCTCAATGTCGGGGGTCATACCCCCTTCGTCGGAATCATCATAAGAGTCGTCGTCAGAGTTCTCCTCCTCGTCAGAGTCTGGCAAGCGTCGATCGTCATCAGTCGGCACATCATCATCTAGAGGTTCCTCAAAGTATGTACCTACTCCACACATCTCCCGTGCATGAATATTCATTGGATAGTCATGGTCCAGCTGTTGGAGCTCTGCAGTAGTGGGAACACGACCTCCGCTCATCATTGTAAACCTCATCATGCCGTACATATGGCGGGAGAAACTCTCATCCCGAGCATGTCTCTCTGCCGTAGTAAGGTTGATGCCATGTGTTGATTCAACATCTTTGACCTTTGTGAGGTCAACCTTCTTCGGATTGTGTGGGAGTTTATGATCAGCTGGTTCCTCCTCGATATCCTCCTTCCGCAAAATTGCTGTCAACAGATTTCCAAACGTGAAGTGGGACCTTTTGTGGAGTCTGGCCTTCCTCATGGTAGAGCGATTTATTTCCCCAAAGTTGATAGGGACATTCGTCATCAAAGAATAGACCAAACACACTCTATCTCTTAATATCTTGGTGTATTGAGTCCCAGGAATAAGGCATGAGTTGACAATACGCATCCAGATTCTTGCTTCCCTATTCAGTGAAGCATAGGGGAAGGTGTTGTGTCGCCCTGTGTCTTTATGTCTGCCCCACCTTGCCATCAATCTACTTCCACAAAGTGTGTGTCTAATTGCTCTATAAGGAGGCCTGCTGTACAGCTCTTTGAATGGTGATGGGTCGATCGAAGGTAAGCCAAGAAAAGAGTTGATCCAGTACGCGTTGAGCTGTAACACTTGGCCTCGAATTTTGACTTTGTTGCCTGTTGTTTTTGGCAACCAGTTGGCGTAAAACTCTCTTGTCAAATCAAGATTACATTCTCCCATATCGTGGAAGATGAAATCCAGCTTCAATGCCATGATTTTCGCCAACATACGCGGCTCCTTCTTCGCTAAGGTGTCCTTGTTGATCAGGTCGACGTGAACATATCTTCTTTCTTTGTTGTTCCTGTACCATTCTTTGGCTTCCTCCTCAAGAACCCATTTTATTCCAAACATTCTGCGGCGTAGTTGTGTTTAGGATGATTCTCCTTGGTCCTTTCTACCTCTCTTCTTGCCCTTTTGGGAAGTGGTAGCCTTCTCCTTGCCTTGCCTCGCTTTAGGTGCCATTGTACCTGAGACTAGAAATAGTGTTAATGGCAGCACAATCTTAGTTGATACAATCTATAAACAAGCAGTAGGGGTACCACCCCACACTTAGTTTTGTTGACACAAATTAGTGAAGTGAAAGTGGTCGATTACTCAGATTTCGTCGACATACGTTTAAGGATTATATTCCGACAAGAAAATCAGTAATGTATTACTACTTGCAGTCATTGCACTACTTTCATGTTAGATATAACAACACTACTACATAGGGGTTGTAACATGGTATGGATGTTTTCAATAATCGCAACCTCCTAAGTTGGTAGGCAACTATAAGGCTTATCCCGATGAACGGGATAGTCTAGCATGTAAGTATCCAAGTAACAAGATCATAACATGATAGTCAATGTTCATCACCATAGCAATTCCGCAAATCGTATAACAATGCTATTAAAACCAAATTCAAGTCGGAAACAAGTCAAGATTTTCCTACGTATATGTTTACTCACATGATTTTGTATCAATGATCAAAACACATGAACATCACCAATCAATCTTATATGATGTAGCAATTTATAATAGACATAGCAACGTAGTACTTACGAGAAATAAATGAAGAATAAGAGAGTACTTACTTGCTTGAAGCTTTTAGAGATGGTTTTGTGAATTGGAAGAGCAAAAAGAAAAATTTTGGGATGGTTTGGAGAGGGAATGCGGCGCCTTTAGGTTAATTTCTAGTGTGGTTATGTTTCAAGACTAAGTCCCCTTTATATAGGAAGAGAATGGATCGGGTTTTGACCCATTTACAATTGGTTTTGGAGATAAAAATGCTACATATGCGGCGCATAATGCTTGGCATAGTCATGGTATATGCGGCGCATAGTCTATGGCATTTAGGGACATATGCGCTGCATAGTCTATGGCATATGAGATACTGAGACCTAATTCTATAGCATAGGCGGCGCATAGTCAAAAGCACACTTAGGACTGGGCGGCGCATAGTGTATAGCACACTAGATTCTGAGACCTTAGGCTATAGGATAGGTTGTGCATCATTCGTGGCCTAGTTTTACCTAGGCCTAGCCTTCCTCGATGCCTAGTTTGGCATGAGCAATGCTCAATCCATAGCCTTATGCATCACTATTCCTAACTTACCAACTTTACCATACAATGAGTCCAAATCGTCAATTGAAATCAATCTCCTCGTTGAATACCTCTTGCACCTATTTTTGCTTAAAACCAAATGAAAACGATTAGTACGATGGATTGCCTCCCACCAAGCGCCTTATTTTTGGTCATGGCACGACTCTTATTTTTGGATTTTCATTATCAAAAGTAAAACAAGTAAAAAAGAACGATAAAATGATAAAACGATGGGTTGCCTCCCATCTAGCGCTTTTTTTTATTGTCGTGGCTCGACATAGTTACCTCGAGTACTTAGACTTCGTCGAGATAAGTGATGGCCATAGAATTCATCGAGTCAAGAGGACCGATATAAGGCTTAACACGTTGGCCATTCACCTTGAAGACAACACCATTATTGTCTTCCAATTCGACTACTCCAGACGAGTAGACTTGGATAACTTTGTATGGACCAGACCACTTAGACTTTAACTTACCTGGGAAGAGCTTCAATCTGGAGTTGAAGAGAAGTACCATATCACCCCTTTGGAAGTTTCGTCGAACAATCCGCTTATCATGATACTTTTTCATCCGCTCCTTGTATAGGTCTGACCTTTCATATGCATGGAGACGGAATTCATCCATCTCATTCAGTTGCTCCATCCTCAGCTTCATTGCATCATCCCAATTCAAATTCAATCACTTCAGCGCCCACAATGCCTTATGTTCGAGCTCGATGGGTAGATGACAAGCCTTCCCATAGACTAGTTGATAAGGAGACATGCCAATGGGTGTCTTGAATGCAGTCCTATACGCCCATAGTGCCTCATCTAGCTTTCGAGACCAATCCTTTCTATTCGCATTAACCGTCTTTGCAAGGATTTGCTTGATCTCGCGATTGGAGACTTCTACTTGTCCACTAGTTTGGGGATGATAAGGCGTAGCTACCTTATGTTGCTTGACACCATACTTGGCCAAAACTGATTTGAATAGCTTGTTGCAGAAGTGAGATCCTCCATCACTTATGATAGTACGTGGTACTCCAAAGCGAGAGAAGATATTCTTCTTTAAGAACGCTACAACACGCTTTCCTTCGTTGTCGGCCAATGCTACAGCTTCTACCCATTTCAAAACATAATCCACAGAAACCAAGATGTACTTCATTCCAAACGAATTCACGAATGGACCCATGAAATCAATACCCCTCACATCAAAGAGTTCTACCTCAAGAATTTTGGTCATGGGCATTTCATGGTGTTTTGAAATCGCACCTTGACGCTGGCATTGGTCACACCTTCTAACATAGTCGTAGGCATCTCTGAATATCGAAGGCCAATAATAACCACTTTGCAATACTTTTCTGGCCGTCCGATTGCCTGCGTGATGTCCTCCAACTTGCGAAGTGTGGCATGCTTCCAAGATAGTAGGCACCTCTTCATGGGATATACATCGTCGAATGATACCATCCGCACATTGTCGAAACAAATAAGGCTCATCCCAATAGTAGTGTTGTGCGTCATGCATAAACTTCTTCCTTTGGTGGTAAGATAAATTGGCAGGTATCACATTACTCACCACGAAATTTGCAAAGTCGGCATACCATGGTAATTTCTCCATTGTTGTCGCTAATATCTTTTCGTCCGGGAATGCATCATCAATCTGAATTTCAGGTTGCGCCACATGCTCATTCTCAAGTCGAGATAGGTGATCAGCCACTTGGTTCTCGCAACCTCGTCTATCTTTGACTTCGAAATCAAACTCTTGCAGCAGCAATACCCATCTAATCAACCTTGGTTTTGCATCCTTCTTTGTCATTAGATACCTAAGATCTGCATGGTCTGTATGAACGATCACCTTAGTACCCAATAGATAGGCACGAAACTTCTCAAATGCATACACAACCGCTAGGAGCTCTTGTTCAGTAACAGTGTAGTTCCTTTGGGCTTCATTTAGGACCTTACTCGCATAGTAGATAAGATGAAATAATTTCTCCTTTCTCTGACCAAGAACAGAACCAACGGCTACACCACTAGCATCACACATGACTTCAAACGGGAGAGTCCAATCTGGTGCTACCATAATAGGGGCTTCAATGAGTTTTCCTTTAAGGCATTCGAATGCCTTTAAGCAATCGTCATTGAAGTCAAACTTTGCATCTTTCTCCAATAGTTTGCACAATGGACTCGCAATTTTGGAGAAGTCTTTGATGAACCTACGATACAAACCAGCATGGCCAAGAAAACTACGAACTCCCTTCACCGAAATTGGAGGCGGTAGCTTCTCAATAACCTCAATTTTTGCTCGGTCAACCTCTATTCCTCTTTCAGAGATCTTGTGCCCAAGAACGATTCCTTTTTTTACCATGAAGTGGCACTTCTCCCAATTCAGCACAAGGTTGAACTCTACACATCTTTGTAATGCCATGCTCAAGTTTTCCAGGCATGCTTCAAAAGACTCACCAACAATTGAAAAGTCGTCCATAAATACCTCCAAAGTGTCTTCAACCATATCAGAGAAAATAGACATCATACAACGTTGAAAGGTGGCTGGTGCGTTACATAACCCGAATGGCATACGTTTGAAGGCAAACGTCCCATATGGGCATGTAAACGTTGTCTTCTCTTGGTTTTTGGGTGCAATACAAATCAGATTATAGCCTGAATAACCATCCAAGAAGCAAAACCATCCTTTCCCCGCTAATCGATCTAGCATTTGGTCCATAAATGGCATTGGGAAGTGATCCTTGAGTGTCCAAGAATTCAGCTTGCGGTAGTCCATGCATACTCTCCATCCAGTGACGGGCCTGAGTGGAATAAGTTCATTCTTTGCATTCGCGACCACCGTCATACCTCCTTTCTTGGGAACACATTGTACAGGGCTTACCCATGTACTATCAGAAATAGGATACACAACTCCTGCGTCTAACCACTTGATGATCTCTTTCTTCACCACTTCTTGCATAGGTGGGTTTAGACGCCTTTGATGCTCAATGGTGGGTGTGCAATTTTCTTGAAGCTGAATTTTATGTGTACAAATCCCAGGTGGAATACCAATAATATCCGCAATGGTCCATCCAATAGCTCTAATATACTTGCGTAGAATAGCAATAAGAGCTGCAACTTGTCGCTCACCCAAATCGGCTGCCATAATGACTGGAAGAGTGTTTCCGCTTCCTAAGAATGTGTACTTCAAATGACTTGGCAGCTCCTTCAATTCTAACGTGGGTGGCTCTTCAATAGATGGCTTAGCTGGTGGTGTAGGCCGATTCTTGAGATCAAGATCCAGCTTCTTGGGAGTATAGCGATATGTTCCTAATCCCGATAGAGCACAAATGGCTTCTTCAGAATTTTCAGCATCTTCACTCTCTCCATTCATGAGCACAACCTCCAAGGGATCATCAATAATTTGCTCTTCTTCAAGTAGTTCTTTCGGATCATAAAAGAAAACATCATCCACCGAAAATACACTAAGATCTTTGGGTTGCTTCATTGATTTGCAAACATCAAAACGAACCACTTCGTCATTTATTCGGAATAAAAGTTCATTAGCTCTCAAATCAATGAGCACACTTCCTGTAGCAAGGAAAGGACGCCCCAAGATTATGGGAACCTCAGAATCTGCTTCACAATCCAAATGACAAAGTCTGTTGGAAAGATAAATGAAGAAACTTTTACCAAGACATCGCATAGAATACCAACAGGTCATTTTACCGACCTATCTGCCATGACGAGCCTCATATTGGTTGGAGTAGGATCTCCTAACCCCAACTTCTTGTAGATCGATAAAGGCATCAAATTGATGCTGGCTCCTAAGTCACATAATGCTTTGGCAAAGTTCAAAGATCCGACGGTGCAAGGAATAGTGAAAGCTCTGGGGTCGGCCTTCTTCTGAACTATCGATCGGGTAGCAATTGCACTACAATGATGCACATCGTCTTTCAGCTCATAACTAGCTTCCCTCTTCTTTGTCAAAAGATCCTTCATAAACTTCGCATACCCAGGCATTTGTTCAAGTGCCTCCACCAATGGAACATTAATGGTCAGTTGCTTTAACATAGTCATGAATTTGCTGAACTTAGTGTCATCCGCCACCTTCTTCAGTCTTTGGGGAAAAGGTGGTGGTGGGTATGGAAGTGTTCTCTATGCGGTTTTCTTCTCCTCTTGCTTCCGTTTTTCTATTTTTTCAGGCTGCACGTCACTGGGCGTGACGTCCTTGACGTCAGGACTGGTTGTTGCGGCATCTTCTCCTTTTGTGTTATCATCCATGTCCGCAACTTCGTCAATCACTTGCTTTCCTTTTGCTGAAGGTTCTAGCACCTTACCACTTCTGGTAGTGATGGCCATGCATGACCCATCATTCCTTGGGTTTTGCACAGTATCACTAGGTAAAGTGCCAGCCTTTCTTTGATTGAGTGCTGCTGAAAGTTGGCTCAATTGCTGCTCTATTTGCTTGATTGAAGTGGAATGAGAATCAACTAGTTGTTTCATGGAGGACAAATCATTAATTACCTCAGTAACTCCCGTGCTCGTTGCTTCCACTCCTTTCAATAATTTAGCCATCATGTCTTCCATACTTCCAGAATTAGATGTGGTGGTATCACGTCTACCAGGGGGAACGTACAAACCACTCTTTTCATTGTTTTTCTTCCAACTACCTTGGTCTTTGCTTCCAGATTTATCATAATAGTTCCGACCTTGGTTTCCTTGTGTATTCCCACGGAAACCCCCTGATTGTTCAAGTAGTTGGCCTCCTCTTCCGAATCAGATTCGTCTCTTCCTTTCAGCGCCACAGCTTTCACTTTTTCGGTCTTCCCTGATAATAAATGCTTTGTCAGAAGATCCACTTGCGTTTTCATGTGCGCTAAATCTTGATCACGTTCTTCTTGTCTTCTTCTTTGGTCTGCGGTCATGCCAATAGATAAAGTGGGGCTTGCTACCTCGGAATCCCTGGTATGCCAAGCTCTACTTTGTTTCATCATGCGATCTAGCATATTGCTTGCTTGACCAAAGGTGAGGTCCATAAAAGATCCTCCAGCTGCGTTATCCACCACTGGCTTAGTTATTGAATTCAAGGCTCTACATAATATCTCCATGAGGTGAACATTAGTCATGTGATGGTTTGGGCATCTCGCTAGCTTTGTCTTGAACCTCTCCCATGTTTCATGAAGAGCTTCAGTGGGAAGCTGACGAAAGTTGCTGATTTCATCTCTCAATTGTGCCCTTTTGGAAGGCGGAAAGAATCTTTCTAGGAAAGCGTCTCTCAATTACCTCCAATTTGTAATTGAATCAGGAGTCAGCCCATTCAACCATAGTGTTGCCTCCCCAGATAGAGACAATGGAAATAGACGTAATCGAATTGCATTCTGAGCAACACCAGGATTGTCAAAAGACTTGCATGTAGAAATAAAGTTGATGAGATACATATTCGGATCATCGCCTGCTAGTCCACCAAACAATCCCTTGAGTTGCAATAACTGAATCATGGTGCTTGTGATGTTGAACTTGGCTCCGGGCGCTAATGGTGGTGGAATTATAGCTCCAGTGGCTCCGGCACCATCAAGATCATCATCATCATCGTGGAAAGCTTGCTGCATAGGTTGGCGATCATGTCTATACCGAGCTTGTCGACCTCTTCTGTTGGCAGGTGTTGTGATTTCAGCATCATGCCTTGGGTTTAGTAATTCGTCATCACCTAAATCCTCATCGTCAGGATTTGTTGCTCGTGCAGGGTTATCAATGTTCTGCTGTTGAACCTGGGCTGCGGCAAGGGCAGCCAATCTTGCTTGTTCCTGTTGAGCAGCCATCCTTGCGATTTCAGCTTGTGCTTCCATTCTACCAATGCGTTGTGGTTCAGGATTGATTAGTAATAACGGTTGATCAGAATTTCGAGTATGGGGCATGCACTAAAATAAAAACCTGCAGTAAACAAAAACAAAAACTAAAAGTAAAAGTACGAGAATCTTTGACCAAAGGGTCTAGTAATTATTATGAACTTAATTGACACTTGTATTCCCCGGCAGCGGCGCCAATTTTTGATAACGCTCAATCTACAGCTCTCGTAGGAGTGTAAAGCGGTCGTTAGCAAATATAGAACCCAACAGGGTTGGGTGTCGATCCCACAGGGAATAGCTTGGCCAACAAGTAAGCAAAATTACTAAACTTTTGGTGCAAGTCTCGTACAAAGGGGGGATTTGTAATGTGTCACCAAAATAATTAAATAAAAGCTGAAAATAGCAAAGTAAAAGAGAGATTGTTACGTAAGTTGTAAACAATGAGAATTGAGGCGTTGGGGTTATGTCCACCTTCTGAGGTATACGTCTGTATTGGCTATGAGTGTGTAGAATTCTGACATGCAACTGCGTATAGAGAATTGTATTCGATGGTAAATCCAGGCGTCTTTCGACCTATTCGAGGATTATTTCACTTTAACTCTTTCGAGCTTAAAGCGTGTCTAACGGTACGAATTCTCCAAGAGGTTAGTCCAGTTACGGCACTAGCTTTTTAGTAGGGAATTTTAGGGGGTGACCCTACTACCTTGACCTTATCTCTTTTCCAGATAGATAACCTTTCTTTCGAACAAGTTAAATGTTATACTGGCGTATTCTTGCGTTTGCAACCACAAAGAATGTAGACTAAGATGAAGAGAATAATGATATAAGCAGTATACGTGTCGCGAACTCACAAACTCACAGCAATAGATAGTATCTCATACGGCTTCCATAACCCCAACAGAGAAGTTTAGTTACCCATGAATGCGAAGGAGATCACGATTGACATTGTTGTTATACCACAAGATTGAGTAATTTCGTGTAGCTTAGGTGGTAGGCGTGAGGTGTGAATTCCTAGGCAAAGTAACGATTCTCTTGTTGTGGAATTTAAGAATAGAAGAGTAGAAGAATAAAAATAGAATTAATGGAAAGATTAGAAGAGTTGTAGAATTATTTGTAGTGGAAGATGAGAGGGATGGAAGAAAGTATTGTGGTCTCCCCCCCAGAATTCCTTGCAAATCTCTAGCATGATAGGGTATTTATAATACCCATATCCTAATCCTACTAGATAAATAAAATATCTAACCAAATTCTACTAGGCTAATGTAATACTTAACCCAATTATACTAGGTTAATGTAACATTATCATAATCCAAATAAACTAATGAAATACATAACCCAATTGTACTAGGTTAATGTATCATTGTCCAAATCCTACTAAGTTACTGCAAATCCCCAAAGTCTTCAGAAATGCTGTTTTAGCCCGGGACAAATTTTCCATGCAGCAGTTTTGGTCCTTAGGCGTGCAAACTCCCTTCCCTTCCTTCGTGAGCTTTCTTTTGCATCAAGTAAGCCATAAAATGCTGAATTCTGCATCATTTATACCTGAAACTGTACTAATCATGTTCGTTAGCTCATTTACAGGAAAAAGGACTAAAAGTGCATGAAATATATACTTTGTTCTCAAAACTAAGCTAAAATATGGGCAAAATATATTGATATAGGCGTGTAAATTCGCCTATCATCAGTAGTCTTATACATTGCTAGTTGGGCTCAGTAGAAGCAGAACTCCCTTGTATTTCCATGTTTGATCATTGAGTTGTGTTGTCGTGTAAAAGTATTATTCAGTATGAGAAAGTATTTTGAATACACCCTTGTCTCCATAGTTGATATGATGAGGATGGAGTTAGTTGATGAGGTAAGAAAGAAGAAAGCCCAGTAGGAAGGTGCCCCAGTAGTTGGTTTAGGTTTTTCTTATAGTGGTGCCAGCCATCCCAATCCTATTTATGTTCTAGACTCCACTCCTTCTGAGTCCACTCATATACCTTCTACTACAACCCTATCTATGAGCATATGTCCACAGCCACCTACACCTAGTGGCATCACATCTCAGCCTTCCACTATTTTAGGTTCCTCAATAGCCCCATTAACGCAGGCTGATATCATTAGGATGGGGAAGATGGCCTATGCAAGAGATGTTAGATCATCCAAACTGGAGAGAGATATTACAGATATGATTTTTAGTGCTTTAAATGTTGCTATGGACCTGATATATATGGATATGCTTAGTTTTACGGAGACCTTGAGGCATTTTAGGAGGATGTTGGATGTATCGAGTACCCCCAATAGTCTGTTAAACCAGAGATTGTGACTAGCATATAGAGTGAGATAACTCCTCTTCAAAATCATGTAGATGATCTTTGATTCCCTGATGTGATATGTTTGTGGGAGCATCATCTGAGACACCAACCCCAGCTCCTACACCTGCTCATAAGACTGCCCTAGTAATTGAGGAGGAAAGGGTAGATAAGTCACAGAGTGATTTGAATGATGCAGAGTTCAGTGCTAAGATTAATGGTTTCTTTGAGGATGAGGGCCAAATTGGGATCTAGTTTGATCAATAGGTAATAGAGTAAGATTATAGGAAGGATTGAGGATGTTAGAATTGTTTCCACCATGGAAAATTTGGTTTGCGAGACTTAATAGATTGGGATCTCTAGTTCAATTGTTTCCATGGAGACTTCAGATATTGTTCCATATCCACCCTTTAAGATAAATGGAGCTAATTTGGGCACTGATGCTCAAATAGTGGCCATTTTGGTAAGCCAGTCGTTGCCTCAATCTTAGCCACATTTAGAGGGTTCCTCACTCTCTCTCTACTTTATTTAGTCTTATTACATTGAGGAAAATACATACTTTTCAGTTGGGGTGGGGAATTTTCTTATTTGATCAATAATATTGGTTCTTTGTTCTTTTTTTTATGTATTCTGGTTATTGTCTTTGTTATTTTGTTGCATGGATTAACATTTGTCTACTCTGTTTTTATTATTCGAGTTATAATAGTTAGATGTTTGTGATTTGTATTTTATTATTTTAATATTATTTTGATTTTTGCTTAATAGTTATAGTTTCATTGCAAATAAAAATTTATTTTAGAACACATTCTGAAAAGGAAAGTGTACTAGCAATAGAACACTTTGACTCAAATGGTACACTTGGGTAGATATTTCACATGTTCGATTCATGAATTCATTTTCCATGTTGATGTATGTCCAATTTTTAAAAATGTGCCTATTTTAAAATTTCACCATTTGTCTAGTTTAGCTAGTTAGGCTCTCATTTTGGGGAAAACTCATATCTTATTTTGGCTACTTGAATACCTTCCATAATAGTGTTATAAATCTGGTACAATAATTGAGGATGATTACCTTGAGTATGCGATTGAGTGCCATGTGCGAGAAAGGTTTTGATTTGATCTTGTAGATCGAGTCCATCTAGAACTTGCCCAATTGCTCCACTTCAAAAGCAAGGAGTGTGAAATATTGGAGATATGATCTTAAGCCATTAATTGAGAGTGAACCACCCTTTGTGACCAAAAATTTAGCCACCCCTTGGGAAGTAGAGTGACCAATTTTGGCCCTTATTGAGCCTTGGGCCCCGCTTTCATAAATAACCTTGTTACAAGTCATAACCCTTTTCTCTCAAATTCCTCTCTTGAACCAAACCTTCTCAAAGTATCTCGGTGGGGTTAAAGACCAACTCAGGCCAAAAGCCTAAGTTAGGGGTGAAGGAAATCTCAAATTTAGCATTTACACGATAGTTAATAAATGTGAGGACCGTTAACACCCTCTTCCAATTATCCTTTTAGCATTCATTGATATATACATAAAAAAATGAAAAAATAAATGAGAAAATGGTCAAAAATTATCAAAAAAGAGTTACAACTTCATTCTTCTTTGTAAATATGTGTATTTGTTCAAATTTTAAAAGGTTAGGAATAGGAAAATAACTTAAATGGCTTTGGAATATTGCTCCTAGAAGCTTTGAAAAGAGCGAACCTTGAAAAAAAATTGATGGAGGTCTTTCTAGATGCTTTGTAAGGTAGATTCACTATAACCTTAATTTTTCCTACCTTACCCATTGCCTACGCTACAAGCCAAACTAAGACATAGGTGAACTTTGAAGTAGCAAGCTACAATATGGTGAAGTGGAGCTTATGGACAAGACTATGGTGTGGTACTTGTGTCCTTGATCTTTTTTCAGAGAGTGAGCAAATTGTGTTAGTCCCTAGCGTCATTGATAATCGTATTTTGAGGGTAGGGACTTCTTCATGTGAGGTAGCTTAATTGTCATGCTTGAGTATTCTTCAATCTCGGTTGAAGTTTATAAGAATATGCTTGTCTTGGTAATATTTAGCCAATATTTGATGCTTATTTCTGACAAATTGAGAGCTTGATAGGCGAATCATGGGCCTTGGTTTTCAAAATCATTAGGGCAAAGCAATTTCTCAAAATAAGTGTGTGCCTAAAATACCAAGTTGTACTATTTGTATGCATTGGTAGTATTGTTGGGTTTGTTTGCTTTACTCAAGGATGAGCAAGGGTTTAAGTTGGGGGTGTTGATGAGTCGGCAAATTGCAACTCATTTCCCCTAAAAATAAGGATAAAAACATGTCCTCAATGCTAAATTGAAACATTTGTAATGTTGATTTGGTTTAATTTCAGGGTGAAAGCCTAGAATTGATTAAAATAGCAAGAAGGAGCAAAAAGAGGTAAGAAGATGAAAGATTTAAGAAAAAATTGCACAAAAGCATACAAGAGACACTTTGGCGCATTGTTGAAGTGATTGATAAATTGCCGAACATGCACCTTCATTGCCGATGCTAACATAAAAGGGTCAAGAAAAAAGAGAAATAAAATGACAACACACTGAATAATTCAGCGCATTACCTAACTAATTGGTGAACCAAGCACTGCATCGCCAAAAGAAACAAAACCCATGAAGCCTAACATGATGACAAATCGACGAGCCATGTATAATTCGGTGCATCACAGACTTGTTCGGCAATGGACTCTGCTTAGTCGAATTGTCAAGCGATGTATTTCTATAATTATATGGCCTACTTTTGCTGATGCCATTTAAGACTTTTTGGTCATTGAAAATTCTATCTTTGGCCAATTTTACTTATGCTTGAGCTTGTAGTCAAACCCTAATCGTGGGATTTACTACCTTTGCTTGAAATTTAAAGTTTTTTGTGAAAAATTTGAATTCTTTGGCAAATATGAATGAAGTATTTGGTATAATTTCTTATTCTTCTATTATGAGTAGTTAATTTACTATACTTAGGGTTATAAATTATTGGGTATTGGTTGTGTGTGCATAGTAATTATTTACCTTTTTATTACATTGTGTGTTATAATTTTACCAAAATCTCTATGTCCTAATTTAAAGATTGAGGTTGCAAACTTAGTCTATGCTTGGATCATTTGTATAGCCTGAAGAGGGGTACAAGGGTAATGAGATTTAGCTAATGAAATTTAAGGTACACTCATTTAAGTGGTGATGCTAGTAAGATATTATCCATCTCGAAGCAAGTGGTTGTTTATAGTGTAGACATTTGGGTGTTCAATAGGAACCCATGTGAAATTTGATTATGGATTGAGAGATCATATCAAATATTCAAAATCATGTATAATCATGACTAGCAACCAAATATTAGGTGTATTTTTATTTACCCATGCATGCAATCATTCTCAAGAAGGCATGACCCCAAATGTTTTAACTTATTTGATTACAACCTTATTGCAAGTTATGTTGGCAAACCAATCGTTGATACTATTAACTCGATACAAAAAATTGTTCAAACAAAAAACTCCACATTTTACTTTCATGTTTAATTTTTACATTGCGTGTAAATCGAGAGTTGCTTATGATACTTGAGAGTGAAGCTATAACTCTTATTTCCTATGGATGCGACCTCGACTATTGTTGGATAGAAAAGTATATTGACAACGATCGCTATACTTCAATAGTAAAATTTGAGCATTATAATCTATTAGAACTTTATTTACTGGTTTCTTCATTACTTTTCACCATATCTTTGACCATGTTTTCCTTCAGATTATGCTTTTTTATTCAGAGTATCAAACATGTCACCAGTTGAAATTCAAGACTTCTACTCTTTAAATTTTCTTTAAGCTTTGATTTGACACTGCTATCCTTCACTGCGTTTCATACTTTAGGATCTCCCACAACTTGTAAGATCCCGTAAGATCCTAGATTATTTCAGCTCACTCTTTGATACAAGCATAAAGAGCACAAGGATTACAAGGTCTTATCAAAGCTTCACGCTTCAAATTGTCAAAGGTTCAAGTCTCAGATTTGAAAATGCTTGAATACATTTTGGAACCATTACAACTCCTTGTTCAAGTTGAAGATTGGAGAAAGGGTTCTTACACTCCAAGGTCACCTATACTTGGGATTATTAAGGGCAATATTTTCTTTTGATGGCTATCTTTTACACTCCAAAGGAGCACCCTTCATCAAGGGTATTTTCATCATTGTTATGTAATAGTATAAATAGACCTATTAGCTTCTATTTTCCTTAGACTTTGATGACACTTGATATTACTCTTATATTGTAGTTTTAGTTTTGTAGTTGAGAGGTAGAATCCAAAAATAGGTCCTTTGACATTTGAAGTTAGGGTTTCACTTGTCTTGGATAATTTGGCAAGAAAGGTGTACTTGAGGAAGAGTGTTTCCTTTGGGTCACCTAAGAGGGAGGTTTGAGCTTCCATTAGTGAGGTGTGATTGAAGATTTGATAAATCTTCTTTTGTTAATCACATAGTGGGAGTAAGGGTCTCTCTACTATCTTTATGTTTATGCAATTCTTCTTCTTTATCTCCTTCTAGTGTGTTGATTTTTCCTTTGTTTACTTGCTGATTTTTACATTCTTGTGTCAATTTCGTGTGTTCATAGCCATTTAGGCTATCATTTGGTATCAAAGCCTTGTTTAGGGTTATTCCTTCAACCCTAAGTCTTGGATCTAAGAAAATCTCCACAAAAAAAGAGTTTAGAGTCAAGAAAATCAAAAAAGAAATAGGTGTTTCATGTTTTTATGTTTTGACTGGATTTTAGATCTTAGATCTACATGTTTTTGTGTTGTTTTGTTGGTTTCAAGTGCTGGATTCTTGTTCCCTAGAACCTAGGGAGTCTATATCTACTTTTAGAGTGAAGTTTGGTTGATTTTGAGCTAGATCCACCATTATTGTGGCTTGTTTGAAGCTTTTTGGGAGAGGGTAACGTTTTTGGTTGGTGTTGGTGACTTGATTTGTGGCTGATTTTTGGTTGGTTGAAGTTGTTTTGGGCTAAGGAACCTAGATCTTCAAAAAAATTCAGATTTGGAGTTCATTTGCTAGGTGGTCAAACTTGATCAACGCTTGAATATTCATCTTGTTCATCCATGATCTTCATAACTTAGTGAAGAAGGATATTCAAAGTTCTTATTTGATCCAAAAAAGGGAAGAAAGAGAGTGATAAAGTTGTTTGTCCAAAAGTATATTCAAAGAATATTCCATTCTTCCAAAAGAAGGGAGGGGACAAGGGGACAACAAAGTACAATTGCAAGTACAAAGGGGGGACCAATTCATTTCTCATCCATTTTGAAGCTTCAAAAGGCTTCAAACTTGAAATTTGTCCCTCCAAAACCAAATTCTCTTCCTTCCTAAGTGGTGTTGGCAGAAACTACTTGGGAATTTTTTTTGGAATTTTGAAAAGTGACAACCAACCACGTAGTGCCACATCATCTCTTGTGCTCAACCAAAATTCGCCTCTAAATTTAGTTTTCCTAGTTTCAATTTTTTTGTTCTATCACTAATTAGCAAACTAGTAAGTACCTACTAGGTTGGTAATTAGTCTAGAGTTCGTTTATTTCGTGTCTTCGTTTTTTTGTGTGCTTTTTGTCATTTTTAAGTCGTAGTATTTTGTTGGTTCAAGTTCGTGCATCACTTTATTTGAGTCATTTCAAACAAAGATCGATTCCAAACCAAAGCTTCTCGCCTCTCAAGTAACTTGCCAAGTATTGCAGATTCTCCAACACTTGTGAGGCCAAGTGTGAGGTGAGGTTGAGTGTGAGTAAAGTGAGGTTTTTGAACTAACTTGTTTGCTCGTTTTGTAGGTTGTGTTGCTTGCTGTTTTTTTTGTTCTTTTAGGTACATTTGTCATGAAACTCGAAGGTACTACTTCCCAACCTTTTGGAAATGATGCTATTGGAGCCTTGATGGCTCGATTTGATGCCTTTGCCCGAGAAATGAAAAATGATAATGATGCCTTGAAAAGTAATGTGAATGCTATGACGGGTGAAATGGTGTCCTTGATGGATGGTGTGATTAGAATGAAAGCGAGGGTTGATAGATTATATCCACCAAAGCCTCCACAAAATTCAAACCACCAAGTTTCAAATCCACTTTACCAAAGACCTCACACTTCACAAAATTCCATTCCACAAATCCAAATACATCACCAAGGTAATCCAATGCCTCCTCCCCAAGATCCACTAAACCGAAATCACCCCATACAACTAAGAGAAGAGATGGTGATAGAATCTGAGGGTAATGAGGTCAGTTTTTAAAATGAAGAAAAGCTTGATGTTGAGGTACAAGAAGAGTATGAAAAAAAGAAATAAAAGAAAAGGGAAGTCGCGGGTAGTGATGTTGGAAAGAAAAAAATTGCTTGATTGTGGGTCTTGACCACAAAGAACCTTTGTCACTTCTTAACCCAAAAGCTAGTATTTTGCCTAGCTTTGACTCTTCTTATGTGCAGGTACTAGATGAAATAATAATCAATAAGGATCCAAATGGAGTTCCACATGAAAGCATGAGAAATAAACTAGAGGCTCACTTAACCTAGAGCGCCAAAAAAGTGGACTGCCCAAGCCTTACCCGAGGTGACTTTGCTATCCTCAACACATCTTTGAACTCCAAATATTGTGATTTAGTGTCTAATGAAGTGGTTTTGGGTTTGCAAGTGCATATCTCTTTCCTTAGTAACTCTTTTATTATGAATAATGATCAACTTCCTCTTAAAACTAGTTCACTACTTGAGCATGAGAATGGTATGTTTGGGAATTTCCAAGTTAGTGATGATACTTGTATTGATGATCTTGGTATTGAACATGGCCGTTTGAACTTGTGTAGTGAAATCCATGATATTAGTCTTGTTCATAGTGGCCTTGTGTATGTCAAAGTTTTGTGTAATACCTTGAATGATTGTGAGCAAATTTGTGGTGTTAGTGGTCGGTGTTTCTTACTCATAAAAAAAGATGGTTGGTTGTATTCTAAGAGTGTACCCCCTTGGCATGTTTACCTAAGTTGTGATACTAATGCTAACCCTCCTATCACAAGGATTGTGTGTTTGTTTTCCCTCTCTTTGATTTTACAAGGTTTGAATTTAAGGTCAAATTCCTTTCAAGATGGAGAGGATGATACAAGCATAAAGAGCACAAGGATTACAAGGTCTTATCAAAGCTTTACGCTTCGGATTGTCATAGGTTCAAGCCTCAGATTTGAAAATGCTTGAAGACATTTTGGAACCATTACAATGCCTTATTCGAGTTGAAGATTGGAGAAAGGGTTCTTACACTCCAAGGTCGCCTATACTTGGGATTATTAAGGGCAATGTTGTCTTTTGATGGCTCTCTTTTACACTCCAAAGGAGCACCCTTTATTAAGGGTATTTTCATCATTGTTATGTAATAGTATAAATAGACCTATTAGCATCTATTTTTCTTAGACTTTGATGACACTTGATATTACTCTTATATTGTAGTTTTAGTCTTATAGTTGAGAGGTAGAATTCGAAAATAGGTCCTTTGACATTTGAAGTTAGGGTTTCACTTGTCTTGGATAATTTGGCAAGAAAGGTGTACTTGAGGAAGAGTGTTTCCTTTGGGTCACCTAAGAGGGAGGTTTGAGCTTCCATTAGTGAGGTATGATTGAATATTTGATACATCTCCTTTTGATAATCACATAGTGGAAGTAATGGTATGTCTACTATCACATAGTGCAATTCTTCTTCTTTATCTCCTTCTAGTGTGTTGATTTTCCCTTTGTTTACTTGCTGATTTTTGCATTCTTATGTTAATTTCGTGTGTTCATAGCCATTTAGGCTATCATTCTTGCATGCTAAAGGGATCCAAGACTTAGAAAATTTTACTAAGTGTTAAGACTTAGTCATTTCCAAAGCCTCTTAAACTTTGATGATTTTAGTTCCGACCTTTCCATCCTTAGAACGTCGATTTTTGAGTTGATTTATGATCGGAGTGGTCAATAGCATGTCTCAGGTAAGTTTTGGATTTTCCAGATGAGGTTTGAGGCTTGTTTGGGGGTTCAAACTAGAAAGTCAGCGCGATATGGCCGTGGCATGCCGCTTATCGCATTGGTGGGGTGCAACGCAGCGCGATGCTTAATACATCGACTGAGCAATGTGACACAATGCTTATAGCGTCACTGGCCATGTTCAGTCTAATTAATTTTGGGTATGTGGGGGTATTTGAGTAATTTTCCCCTTACTTTGCATCACCCATAACATGAGATTAAGGTCTCAAAAGGGCAAATTCACTCATCTTTTCACAAAATCTTTCAAGAACAAAACCTTAGCTTCTTCAAATCCAAGTTCAAGCATCAAAAACTCACGAAAATTCATTAGTTAAGGTATGTTAGATGTTCATTCATGGGTCCTTTTAACCCATGGAGTCCAACAATCCATTTTAAAATTTAAAATCATGACCTTTATATGTTTTCATGAATTTAATCCATGAACTTCTATGAATTTCGATTTTTATATCATGCTTACATGTGTTTCTGTTGGAATTAGCCTTTGACCCATTTGGAGGATGATATTTGTATGCTAAATCCTTAACCCATGATTTTTGTATTGAAATTATGTTATTATGTCATGATTTAACTATTCTCATGCTTTAGCTTTATGACCCCCATGTGTTGGTTGAAATTCCTAAGAGATGAATTTTGAACAATGAAAACTTATCATGCTTTTGAAGCTTTAGTATATTTCTACTGGTAATGTTATCGAGTCATGGGGGTTATAAATACTCAAAAACATAGTTGCTTACTTAGTCTCAGTACATTTAGAATGGTTTTGTATATATTAGAGTATCGTCAGTTCAGTTAGTTATCATATCAGTCAAACTTAGTTCATCCCAGTAATCAGTGTCCTTCAGTTGAAGTAAAGACTTAGCACCAAGAGAATGTAGGGATGGCGTCTCCCTCATCAGTAGGTATAAGGAATTTTTCTCCAAGTTCATTAGGCATGAGACATTAGTAGCAGTCCCTATGTTCCAGACCTACGGCACCACCGTAGACTTAGAGGGGTCCCCCGTCAGTTAGGCATGACACCCTTATCCTTCGGGATATCAGATTAGTGGATCCACACATCCATTGTTAGTACTCGTGGCACGGTACTGATACCCTTTCAATTGGGGTTACAGGTTGGACCCTGATAGTACATTGGGGCATGTCGGTTATAATTAGCTCCTACAGTCTCAGTTCAGTATTCAGTACAAAGTTCAGTTTCAGGTTTGTTTGACCATAGCATACAGTTATCAGTTATTCAGTATTAGCATTTCAGTACTTCAGTTTACAAGTTATTTTAGTATCATGTTATATGCCTGGTCATGCATCCTCATATTTTACAGCTTTCATACATACCATGTATCAATTAGCTCATGCTATTTATTCAGTCAGTTATTATTCGTGTACATGAGCCCATGCATATCTGCCCAACCCTATCTAGCATACCAGTATATTCGAAGTACTGAACGCATACTCATTTCTTGCGCTATGATGTATCATATCATATGTTCGAATGCTCAGGTTCCCGACCGCACCTAGACCTCCCAGCGCATCAACAACAGTAGAAGTAGCAGTAGTGAGTCCTCATATTTCGAGGACTGATTATGTTATTTTAGTATTTCAGTTTAGTAGTCAGTTGGGGCTTATCCCATCAACTCTCATTCAGTCAGTTTTAGAGGCTTTCAAACATTTCAAACAATCAGTTAGGTGTCAATTTTATTAGTCAGTTTTTAGCATTTTCGCTTATGTTTCTGACTTGTGGATTTCAGTTGTATTGTTTTTAGTATTGAAACCTTATGGCATATTCAGTTGTTTTTGCACATGTTTGTTATCAATATATTATTCAGTTCTCACAGCAGGTACCATCTCATGGGTTAGCTTGTGGTCTCTGGGACTGTAAGTACCGTGTGGTATCCAGGGTGTACTCTCGGGGTGTTACATACTTGGTATTAGAGCCTAAGGTTTCAAAGTGTCCTAAGGATTCTGAAAGCCGCATTGAGTAGAGTCTTGTGCAAGGGTATAAAACACGCCACACATATGGACAAGAGGCTACAAGACGTTTAGAAAAAGTTCCCTTCTTTCAGTAGTCATATCATGCGAATTAGCATGAGCTTAATTTAAACTCTCTTTCTAATTCAATCTTCTTTATATTTACAGAATATGCCTACCAGAATGAATAACGAAAGGAGAAATAGAAATTAGCCTACACCTCCGCCTGTTAAGAAAGATCCCCAGAATGAGCATGTATCTCATGATGAATTTAGAGTTGCATTCACTATTTTAGCTCACTCAGTAGAAGCTCTGAATAATCAGCAGGCTGTTATCCCATTCATTCCAGTGGCTAATACTGCCGCACCTAGGATTCAGGACTTCACCCGAATAACCCCTCCTTTATTTTTGGGATCTAAGTCTAATAAGGATCCACAGGAGTTTCTTGACATAGTTCAGAAGGTAACTGACATTATGGGTGTGACTTCTAGAAAGAGTGCAAAGTTGGGTGCTTACCAGTTACAGGATGTTGCTTACACCTGGTATAAGCAGTGGAAAGGAGATACAGATGCAAACGTAGTTCCTATTGAATAGGAGGAGTTTGTTGTAGCCTTTTTAGATAGGTTCTTTCCTTTGGAGCTAAAGGAAGCTAAGGTGCTGGAGTTTATTAATTTCAATCAAGGAAAAATGAGTGTGAAAGAGTATTCACTTAAGTTTACTCAACTGGCAAGTTATGCTCCTCATATGGTGTCTGATAATAAATCTAGGATGAGTAATTTTGTCTCTAGTGTAGCCGATAGCGTGGTCAAAGAGTGTAGGACCATGATGTTGATTAAGGAGATAGACTTGTCTAGGTTGATGGTACATGCTCAATAGATTGAGGAAGAGAAGGTAAAGGAGAAGAAAAGAGAGAGTAAGAGGGCGAGGACAGGTAGTACTCAGTATCAAAGTTCTATCAAAAATCTTTAGTCCCAGCTCCATCTTCAGCTAGTGCTCTAGTGTCAAAGTTCAGAAATGATAATCGGGATAGGGTACAGGCTCCAAGACTCAAGGTAGTGTGAACAGTGGTTGGACTAATCCTCTTTGCCAGAAGTGTGGTAAGAATCATCAAGGTGTATGCAGGGCTGGCAGGGATGTGTGTTTTGGAAAGGTCAAGCCAGGCCACCGATTGAGGGAATACCCAATAGGTATGTGGAAAGGTAGGAATGATTACTAGCAGGGTTAGACTAACTCTTCAGTAGAACCAACAGGACTCCGAACTCAGCAGGGCGCCAGTTTTAGTGCTACCAGCGTCAGCGCCAGTTATTAGAAAGATGGTTCTTTTAGAATGTGCATTGATTATCGTCGGTTGAACAAAGTCACAATAAAGAATAAGTATCCACTCCCCAAGAATGATGACTTGTTCAATCAACTTCAGGGTACCAGTTATTTCTCTAAGATAGACCTCAGATCCGGCTATGTGACATTCCAAAAATAGATTTCAGAACTTGGTATGGTCACTTTGAATTTCTAGTCATGTCCTTTGGTCTAACAAATGTCTCAGCAGCTTTCATGGACTTGATGAACAAAGTGTTCAAGTAGTACTTAGATATGTTCATCATAGTCTTCATAGATGACATTCTTGTCTATTTTAGTAATAAAAATGATCATGTCGACCACCTCAGAATAGTATTGTAGACTCTTAGAGCCCATCAGTTGTTTGCAAAATTCAATAAGTGCAAAATTTGGCTAAGATCGGTAGCTTTCCTTGGCCATATTATTTTCAGTGATGGAATTATAATTGACCCTCAAAAGACCAAAGCAGTGAGAAACTGACCCAGACCCATTTCTCTGTCAGATATTAGGAGTTTCTTGGGTTTGGCTGGCTATTATCGATGGTTTATTAAAGAGTTTTCATTTATTGCATCCCTCATATCCATATTGACTCAGAAGAAAGTCAAGTTTCAGTGGTCAGATTCTTATGAGAAAAGTTTTCAAAAGTTGAAGACTCGACTCACCTCAACCCAAGTTTTGACATTGCCAGATGGTTCTGCTGGGTTTGTTGTTTACTGTGAAGCATCCAGAGTTGGTTTGGGTTGTGTTTTCATGTAGAGAGGTAAGGTCAAATCCTATGCCTCTAGACAACTTAAACCCCATGAGAAGAATCATCCTATCTATGATCTTGAATTAGAAGCTGTTGTATTTACTTAAAAATTTAGAAGCATTAACTGTATGGGGTACATATTGATGTGTTCACGGACCATAAGAGTTTAGAGTATGTGTTTTTGCAGAGAGAGTTAAACCTCTGTCAGAGAAGGTGGTTAGAATTGTTGAAGGACTATGATATGAGTATTTTGTATCATCCGAGCAAGGCCAATGTAGTGGCAGATGCCCTTAGTAGATTGTCTATGGGTAGTGTGGCTCATGTTGAGAATGATAAGAAAAAGCTGGTTCAAAAGGTTCATCAGTTGGCTAGGTTAGGCGTTCGTTTGGTTGACTCAACTGAGGGTAGTGTTTGGGTTCAAAATAGTTCGGAATCTTCTTTGATTGACTTAGTGAAAAAAAAAACAAGATAGAGACCCCAGTCTAGTGAAGTTGAAGGAGTCAGTCAAAGATCAAAAAATAGAGGTTTTCTCCCAAAGAGGAGATGGTATGTTGCGTTACTAGGGTAGACTGTGCGTGTCCTGTGTAGATAGTTTGAAATAGTGAATTCTTGCATAAGCGCATGGTGCGCATTACTCTATTCACCCAAGAGACACTAAGATGTACCATGATTTGAGGGAAATTTATTGGTGGAGTGGTATGAAAAGGGATATTGAGAAGTTTGTAGCCAAGTGTGCTAATTGTCAGCAGGTTAAGGTTGAGCACCAAAGACCTAGTGGCACTGTGAAAAAGTTCAGCATCCCCACTAGGAAGTGGGTAGAGGTGAACCTGGATTTTGTGATAGGGTTGCCTCATTCACGTCGTCAACATGATTTGATTTGGGTTATTATAGACAGAATGACCAAATCAACCTATTTATTGCCAGTCCATACTTCTTATTCAGCCGAGGCTTATGCCAACCTCTATATTAGAGAGTTGGTTAGGTTGCATAGAGTATCATTGTCCATCATTTCAGATAGGGGTACTCAGTTTACCTCTCACTTTTGGAAAGCTTTATAGAAGGGTCTTGGTACTCAAGTTCATCTCAGTATAACCTTTCACCCTCAGATAGATGGTCAGGAAGAAAGGACCACTCAGATCCTAGAGGACATGTTAAGAGATTGTGTAATCGACTTTAAGGGCATTTGGGATGATCACTTGCCATTGATTGAGTTTTCCTACAATAACAGTTATCATTTTAGTATTCAGATGGCTCCATTTAAGGCTCTGTATTGGAGGATATGTAGATCTTCTATTGGTTAGTTTGAGGTAGGTGAGACCGCATTGATACGACCAGATTCAGTATTTGATGCATTAGAGAAAGTTTAGGTAATCCGAGAAAGGCTTAAGACAACCCAAAGCCGTCAGAAATTCTATGCGGATGTGCGTAGGAGAGATCTCGAGTTTGCAGTTGGAGACTTGGTTTATTTGAAAATATCTCCATCAAGAGAGTGAAGAGGTTTGGTCAGAAGGGGAAGCTTAGTCCCCGATAAGTTGGCCCTTACATGATTTTGAGCCGCTTTGGAAAAGTAGCTTGAGTTGCCTGCAGATTTGGCATCAGTGCATCCAGTGTTTCAAATTTCTTTATTGAAAAAGTGTATTAATGATCTAGCTGTCTTTGTTCCTTTAAAAATCTTAGAGTTTTAGGATAGCCTTTCTTACAAAGAAGTCCCAGTCGAAATCTTAGATCGCTAGATTTGCAGACTAAGGAACAAAGAAGTTCCCTTTGTCAAAGTTCTTTGCAGAATCAGTCCGTTGAGGGAGCCACTTGGGAAGTAGAAGTAGATATGCGAACCAAGTACCCTCAAATTTTCTCTGCAAACTTAAATTCAGTTCAAGGCAATAATTTTCCCTTAGATTATCTCTTTTCCATTCTCAGTCCTAGCCATATGATCATATTCATGTCATTGCATGCATTCACGATCAGTTCAGTCAGTCACTATTATCAGACTCAGTCATGTAATCATGTTTCAGTTGTGCATATTCAGCATGTAATCTCAGTACCTCAGTAATTCTCAGCTTAACCAGTCTCATTTGAGGTTGAATGTTCCCAAGGGGGAGATATTGTAAGACCCCGTAAGATCCTAGCTCATTTCAGCTCACTCTTGCATGCTAAAGGGGTCCAAGACTTCAAAAATTTCACCAAGTGTTAAGACTTAGTCATTTCTAAAGCCTCTTAAACTTTGATGATCTTAATTATGACCTTTCCGGCCTTGGAACATTGATTTTTGAGTTGATTCAAGATCGGGGTGGTCGATAGCATATCTCGAGTAAGTTTTGGATTTTTCAGACAAGGTTTGAGGCTTGTTTGGATGTTCAAATTAGAGAGTCAATGCGATATGGCCGCGGCACGGCGCTTATCGCGTTGGTAGGGTGCAACGCGATGCATCGACTGAGCGATATGACACGTCGCTTATCGTGTTACTGTCCACGTTCAGTTTAATTAATTTCGAGTATGTAGGGGTATTTGAGTCATTTTTCCCTTACTTTGCCTCATCCATAACACGAGATTAAAGTCCCAAAAGGGAAAAATCACTCATGTTTTCACAAACTCTCTCAAGAACAAAACCCTAGCTTCTTCAAATCCAAGTTCAAGCTTCAAGAAATCACCAAGAACTCACAAAAATTCTTTAGTTAAGGTATGTTAGATGTTCATTCATGGGTCCTTTTCACCCATGGAGTCTAAGAATCTGTTTTAAAGTTTAAAATCATGACCTTTACATGTTTTCATGAATTTTATCCTCGAATTTTGGTTTTTACATCATGTTTACATATGTTTCTATTGGAATTAGCCTTTGACACGTTTAGAGGATGATATTTGCATGTTAAATCCTTAACCCATGATATTTGTATTGAAATTATGTTATTCCTCCATGATTTAACTATTCCCATGCTTTAACTTTATGACCCCCATGCGTTTGATGAAATGCCTAAGAGATGAATTTTGAACAATGACTACTTATCATGCTTTTGAAACTTTAGTATGTTTCAACTGGTAATGTTATCCAGTCCTAAGGGCTATGAATACCCAGAAACTTAGTTTTTTACATAGTCTCGGTATTTTTAGAATGGTTTTGTATATATTAGAGTATCGTCAGTTCAGGAAGTTATCATATCAGTCAAACTTAGTTCAGTCCAGTAATCAGTGTCCTTTGGTTGGGAGTAAAGACTTAGCACTGAGTGAATGTAGGAATGGCATCTCCCCCGTTAGTAGGCATGAGGCATTTATCTCCAAGGTCATTAGGCACGAGACATTAGTAGCCGTCCCTATGTTCCAGACCTACGGCACCACCGTAGACTTAGAGGGGTCCCCCGTCAGTTAGGCATGACACCCTCGTCCTTGGGGATATCAGATTAGTGGATCCACATAACCATTGTTAGTAGTCATGGCATGGTACTGACACCCTTTCAATTGGGGTTACAGGTTGGACCCTGATAGTACATTGGGGCATGTCGATTATAATTAGCTCCCACAGTCTTAGTTTAGTATTCAGTACAGAGTTCAGTTTTAGGTTTGTTTGATCACAGCATACAGTTGACAATTATTCAGTATCAACATTTCAGTATTTCAATTTACAGGCTATTTCAGTATCATGTTATATGTTTGGTCATGGATCCTCAGATTTTCCAGCTTTCATGCATACCATATATTAGTTAGCTCATGATATTCATTCATTCAGTTATTATTCATGTATAAGAGCCCATGCATATAAGCCCAACCCCATCTAGTGTACCAGTACATTCAAAGTACTGTCCGCATACTTCTTTTTTATGCTATAATATTTCATATCATAGGTTTGGATGCTCAGGTTCCCGACCGCACCTAGACCTCCCAGTGCATCAGCAACCGTAGCAATGGTGAGTCCTCATATTCTGAGGACCGATTATGTTCTTTTGATATTTCAGTTCAATAGTCAGTTGGAGTTAATTGGGGCTTGTCCCATCAACTTTTATTCAGTCAGCTTTAGAGGCTTTCGTACATTTCAGACAATCTGTTAGTTGTCAGTTTTATCAGATAGTTTTCAACATTTTCGCTTATATTTCATACTTGTGGATTTCAGTTGTATTATTTTCGGTATTGAAACCTTATGGCATATTTAGTTATTTCCACACATGTTCGTTATCAGTATATTATTCAGTGCTCATAGCAGGTACCAGATCATGGGTTAGCTTGTGGTCTCTTAGGACTGTAAGCACCGTATGGTGTCCAGGGTGTACTTCCGGGGTGTTACACAACTCTACCACTTGACAAGAATAATTTAGTAGGAAATCTCTTTATAATTTGTTACCTCTCCACCTATACTTGTTTTCCTTCCCTTTGTGAATCATCTTTAATATTGTTATCTTCTCCTACATATGTAGTCTACTTGTTTCCTAATTCCAGATGAAGAATTCAACATTCATCATGGCTATGTACTTGTATTTTACATTCAATACAGTAACTTGGCAAATAATCATACTTTATTTTTACTATCTCTTTCCTTACTCCTCCAGTTTCTCCATCATTAATCTCCATTACAACCTGTTTTGGGTTTTTAGCCAATAGGTTTATTTGAATCTTCACTCTAGCACAACTTGGCCTCATTTAATTAACAATGGCCATGTCAAGTTGGATAGGCTTTTCGACTGCTAAGGCAAGTGTAAATAATACCTTGCCTTGACAAAAAATCTTGGAAGAAGATTAGGAAACAAAATCCATGTTATAGCTAGGATAGTCTCTTCTTCAGATTTAAATCTAGCATCATATATGAATGGTCTCACTTGAAAATTGTAACCCTCTTTATCAGTGAAGTTCACTCTTTTACATTATGTTCACAAAATATTCAAATTGATTGAATCTAATTAAGATAATAATTCTCCTCAATTCATCCAAATTGGGTCATTCATATGAGAATCTCCCTACCACTGCATATTGGAGATTTTCAATGATGTTCATTTATGTCACTTTTGCTACTGTCCACTGCACCACTGGATCTCCATCAACAAATTCAATAACTTTTATATCAATAGGCTTTGTGACTTGTGGATCCGGGTTTTTGAGTAAATCTTTATAATTTAAAGAGTTGTCTTTGTAAGGACTAGAAGGCAAGGTTTTCACCATTTGTAAATAAGGGAAATAGGTTAAGGGTGCATGAGAAGATGAAGTCTAAATTACACAGAAATTTGTAAAATCACAACTACTATAGGAATAGAAATAGAAAGTTATCCGCACGATCCGCACAATCCGCACCCTCCTACAATTGGTATCAGAGCCATGTTATTTAAAAAATATACAAGTAGATATGTGTTAATTATGAGAAATGTTAGAAATGTTAACTTAATTGTTAATATTATTAATTACGTTATCTTGTTAACTATGTTGTTATTTATTTGTTAAATATGAGAAAACCATTTAAAAATACACAAGCTTTTAGAGAAATTAAAAGAATTTTAACTAGTTACTACCCAGAATATAAGAAGTTAAATAAAACAAAAGAAAACCCCCACAGATTAGCTTACTTAATTACCTTAATATCTATCAATGAGGCAAAATTAATAATTCATTTAAAATCTAGAAGAATGAGATACATACCACCTAATTATGATAAAATCAGATTTCGGTATCCACCAAAATATTATAAATATTGTACAGATGAATAACATAACAAAATCACAAAAAATATAAAGAACTAAAACAAATAATATCTGAAAAATGAAAAGAATTAAAAATAAGAAAAGAAAGACTACAATATAACATGATTGTTGGAGTATGTCAAAAATAATAAAAGCACAAAAAGAAGAAATATCATATTTAGAATCACAAATAGATAGTCTAGAATACATATATCAACATGATTTATATACCATTAAATAGATAAAATGAATAAAGAAGAATTCATAATAGATGAAAAAACATATGAAAATCACGAAGGAATAAAAATAAGAATAGTATTTTCTAATTTAGGAAGAAGATATAAGAAAATAGGTGAACATTTATATTTAATGTTAGAAAAAGAAGAACTAAAATTAGAAGATAAATTAACAGTTATGGTAAGAATAGCAAGAGAAAATGAAGAAATAAACAGGAAAAAAGAAATAGATAAAATAAAACAACAGACTACAGAAGAAATACGAAAAATAGAAAAAACTAAAAATAGTAGGATTGCTAAATTAGAAAAAGAACTGCAAATGCTAAAAGAGTTGTATGAAAAAAGATAGAAAAAAAAGAAGAAAAGGATAAAGAACAAAAATTATTAATTGAGATAAATTAATTTAAAGAAAAATTAGAAAATAAAGAATTAGAAACTAATGAAATAGAAATAAATACAATAGATGCTGAACAAAAAGATAATTATGATTCAGAAGATAGTGAAACATATACAGAAATCTTAACAAATATAGAAAAACTAGAAATTAATGAAAAACAGAAGTAATTAATAAAGAAAACTTAGAAAATACAAACACGGAAGTAAACACTCTTGATAAAAAAGATGATGAAAATATAATACATAGTACACCATAAATAAGAAAACCTACATATTATTACAAAGATAAGTTTAAAAGATATAACCTAAAGGATGAATATAACAAATGGAAACCAAAACAAATAATTAATAAAAATTATAACTTCTTAGACTTAGACTGTGTAATAGATGTAGATAAAATGATATAATTATGAATTTAGCAGTATGGCAACAGAAGAAGAAGAAGAAGAACAAAACAAAGAAAAAGATACAAATAGGAATTTAATGTTAAAACTAGCAATATGTAATGTGTTATATAGATGAATATACGTGTGCATTTAAAGAATACTACTATAAGGGAGCATACAATACCGAAGAAAGTAAAGAAGCAAGAAGATTATATCTTAGTAATTTATCTGAACTATTTAGTTCAAAAATAATAAAGAATTGGAATGAAGCAAAAATAGTAGATACCCTAGGAGCAAGAATAAAATTTCTACAACAATGGTATAGGAATATATGTGAAAAATACAGAGAAGAAATAAAAATAGAAAAAACATTAATAAGAAATTTAGCATGTTGCAAGGATAAAATAACACCTCAATTTGGATGTGAAGAAAAATATTATAAGAAAAGAAAAAGACATAAGAAATTTAAGAAATACAAAAAATCAAAATATAAGTATAAGAAACCAAGAAAAAGATATTATGTAAAAAATTATAAAAATAAAAGACCATATAGGAGAAAGAAATCTATAAAAGAATGTACTTATTACAATTGCGGAAAACTAGGACATTTAGCTAGAGATTGTAAAATGCCTAAAGACCCAAAAAAGAAACAAATATCAGAAATAAAGATAAAAAATGCAGAATATATGCAAATAAATCATATAGATTACGAATTAGAAAGTGAAGATAGTATATATGAAATTTCGAAAAATGAAACAGATAATGAAATAAATAGTAAATCAGATGAATCAAATGACTGAAGAAGATATAAAAATAATAACAAAGGAAGAATATTTAAATGAAGAAGGAACAAATCAGAAAATAATATTTGATAATAATATATTTGATGAGATAAAAGGAAAAGAATTAGATCTAAGTGTAGAAAAAATATTTAAAATACCAACAATAAAAAACATATTTAGTAGACGAAAAGAAGAATACTACGTAGTAAGCCAAAAAAAACATGTAATAGACTGTAGATATGCAAAAGGTAGAGCTAGTATACCACTAGTAACAAAAAGAATAATTAATAAAGAAAAAAACGATATAAAAAGTAAAGACCCAATAAAATCGTACACCTCGGAGGAACGGAAATATTAATAAAAGCATGTTTTAGAGAAGGAATAGATACACCAATAGAATTATATTTAGCAGATGATAGAATTATAAAACCAATAGAAAAAAGTATGATAACTGCTATAAGAGAAAATTTAATATACCAAAAATTTAAATTTACAATAAGTGTGAATTATTCAGTAGCAATAACAGATAAAAACATAGATAAATCATTAGTATTATATTGGAAAATATCAGGAATAGAACTAACCCCAGGAAGTATAATATTTACAGCAAGATGTAAAAATCTATATGTATTAACAACAAAATATAAAATAACGGGAAAAAATAAAATTAATAAAATACAAATAGAAAGTCCTTTTGAACAATTTGTAAAAACAATTGATAACAATGATTATAGTTACAAAGACATGGATATAGAAGAAGATTTAGAAATAATAAATGATAGAATAAGTACAACAAAAAGGATAGCTTTTGAAAAAACAGAATCATCAGGATCATCGAAAAAAACAAATTATGAAATAACTTCGACAGTTAATTTAACTCAATATTATATAACGGGAACAATAAATAAAAAGGAATATTTAATACTCCTAAACACAGGACAAGAAAAAAACCATATAGCAAATTACCTAGTGAAAAATGAAGAAATAAAATCTAATAGTAATATATGCCCAGATCTACCAAGAAGTTTAATAGCTATTAAAGATTCAGACATAATATTAAAGTTTAATAGTTATTAAAGATTCAGACATAATCTAATAGAATTTGAAATAAAGGAAGATATGCAAAAACAGACATAATATTAGGAATAAAATGGTTAGAACAAGTAAAACTCTACAATATAAAACCTACACAATTAACCATAACCTACAATAAGGAAAGATTATTAATAAAAAGAGTTTTAACATGAAAATATATATACTTATGAAGATAATAGTAGAAGGATATTATAATAGGTATTATACACCTATGATAGATACAAGAGCAGAAGCCAACTTATGTAGATATAATTGTTTACCAAAAGACAAATGGGATAAGCTAAAAACACCAATAGTAGTCAAAGGATTTAATAATGAAGGAAGCTTAATTACCTATAAAGCTAAAAATATAAAAATACAAGTATGAGATAATATATTAACAGTAGAAGAGATCTATAATTATGAACTAACATCAAAAGATATGCTTTTAGGAATGTCGTTTTTAGATAAGTTATACACACATATAATAACTAAAACACACTGGTGGTTTACAACACCATGTAAACAAAGGGTAAGAGCAAAAAGAGTTATTAATAAAATAAAAAAGAAAGCTGATTGGATAAAAAGAAGTGAAAAAATCACACAAAAATTAAAAAATCTAAAAAATACTGAAGACACAATAGAACTAGTTATATTTTCAATAAATAAAGAAGAAATAACTATATTTTCAATAGATAAGGTAGAAATAATAAAGAAAAAATTAAGACAATTACACAGTGAAGATCCATTAAAAGGATGAAAAAAATATAAAACTATTATAAAAATTGAGCTAATAGATAAAAATAGTATAATAATCCAAAAACCATTAACATATAATTTTGATGATTTAAAAGAATTCGAAATGCATATAGATTAATTATTAGAAAAACAATTCATACAAAAAAAATAATAGTAAACATAATAGCCCATCATTTATAGTAAATAAACACAGTGAACAAAAAAAAGGAAAAAAGTAGAATGGTTATTGATTATAGAAATCTAAATGCAAAAACTATGACATATAATTATCCAATACCTAAGGTATTAAAAATAAGACAGATACAAGGATATGACTATTTTAGTAAGTTCGATTGTAAATTAGGATTTTACCATTTAGAGCTAGAAGAAGAATCTAAAAAATTAACTGCATTTACAGTACCACAAGGATTTTATGAATGAAATGTATTACCATTTGGATATAAAAATGCACCAGGTAGATATCAACATTTTATGGATAACTATTTCAAACAGTTACCTAATTGTATAGTATACATAGACGATATATTATTATATAAAAAATAAAGAAGAACATTTAAAATTACTAGAACAATTTGCAGGTATAATAGAAAATTCAGGAATAAGTTTAAGTGAAAAGAAAGCAGAAATTATGAAAAATCAGATAGAGTTTTTAGGAATACAAATAGATAAAAGTGGAGTAAAAATGCAACAACATATAGTACAAAAAATAATAAGTTCAAAAGAAGAATTAGATACAAAAAATATTACAATCATTTTTAGGATTAGTAAACCAAGTAAGAGAATATATACCAAAATTAGCAGAAAACCTAAAGCCATTACAGAAAAAATTAAAAAAGGATGTAGAGTATAATTACAACGAAGAAGATAAAAAATAAGTTCAGAAAATAAAAATACTTTGTAAAGAATTACCAAGATTACAATTTTCAGACGAAAATAAAAAATTTACATATATAGTAGAAGCAGATGCAAGTGAATATAGTTATGGAGGAGTATTTAAGTATAGATATGAAAAAGAAAAAATAGAACATCATTGTAGATACTACTCAGAAATGTTTAATGAAACAAAAATAAAATAAAAAATAAATAGAAAAGAATTATGCTCATTATATACATGTTTATTAGCATTTGAGACATATATTGTATATAACAAGTTTATTGTACGAACAGATAATACACAAGTCCGATGGTGGTTAACAAGAAAAATACCAAATTCAGTTACAACGAAGGAAATTCAGAGATTAGTATTGAATATATTAAATTTTACAATTACAATTGAAGTAATCAAGACTAACAAGAATGTTATTGCAGATTACATATCAAGACAAAGCTACTCAAACTGATATTACAGAAGATGATGCTCTAGAAAAGATACTCAAAACCCTAACTACGCTTTCACTGAAAGTGGATAATATGGGAAATGAAATAGAAAAGCTAAAGACTAATGAAGTTAAACTGAAGTCTGAAGCTATGACTCAGATAACTCAGCAGTGTGCAGAGAAATGTCGATTGGAAGACAGTAAAATTCTAGAGATAAAAGGAGACATTGGGACACTCCAAAAATCTATAACGTTTATCAATCTACTTCTGTAGGTACAAACAAAGGAGTTAGAAGGAACCCAAATATGAACTTGAACAAAATATTTGACAAGCCATTTAAACCAAAAACACCAAAAGACCCTTTGTTTATACCCCCCACAAACTACCACATATCTAGAAAGCCTAAACCAAGAAAAGAAAGCCTATAATCACATAACCAGATCATATATTGAAAACATCCACAAAATACAAACACATTTAAACCTTAGACCCAGAGCAATAAATATCCAAGAACCAAATACAGATTACATAACCCAAAAACTACAAGGATATAATAAGTTAATTACATTACCAAAACTAACCCAAATCTAGTTAGAATATGTTTCAGTTATGGATTACTCAACACCGTATATACCCAAGACGGAAGTGAGTTAGCAGCTATACCAGAGATATATAAAGCAATTACCATATACAAAAAGATAACCAAAGGCAACTTATTTTTTATAAAGTTTTATACAGCACCAGCAGAGATATTGTATGATGAGATTAAACCAGTTATACAAGTCGTCAAAATAGGAATGACAAAAGATATGATCATACCAGAAGATATTGAACCACAAGCAGAAATACCAAAAATAGATATACCAGATTTTTACGCAAATAAATAAATTATTGGAATATCCACAATCATCCAAGAGTTAGCAAATAATTACTTAAATGGGAACCCAATTTGGAGTTACTATTCAAGAGACCAGCTAATAATTTATTCAAATTCAAGAAAGTCAAGACAAGCAGATATAGAGGAAATTCAAAGATGGATTATGACACTACTTAATTCAGAAAGGCAACCAACTACCAAAGTCATTAAAAAAAATTATTTCAGAAGAATTATTGACTAGATATTGCAAGATAATTGGACATAAATATCCAGACCATCTATGGTCAAGGTGTAATGGAGAAGACAATATTATATCAGATTTACAGTTAGAATGAAGATAAGGGACAATCAAAGCAAATAATGGATGGAGTAATGACAAAGAAGAAACCAAGTAGATAAGGACACAAGGAGATAGAAAAGGACAAGTCAATAAGAAGATAAAGAAGATTCAGAAAAGGACAAGTGCATTATTAAAGTTATGTAAATTATTTAAGTTTTTAGTCTTTTCTATTTAATGTAAAGTTGCTTTAAGTCTTTTCTTCATAAAGCCACTTTGACTTTTGTAAAGATATTTTCTAATTTTTGTAAAGATTAGTACAAGTGTAAAGTAGAAATAGTATAGAAATAGTATAAAGTAGGAATAGTGTAAAATAATTTACGTGTTCTGTAGATTATAAAAAGGAAAGGCATTTGCCAAGATAAGACAAGACTTTCTACATGGAAAGCAAGTCTTCTTGTACACAAAAAATATTCTATCATATAATCAATAAAGATATTCAGTTTTACACTAAGCTATGGATGAGCAAAGCACAGATTTATCAAATCTACCAGAACAGGTATTTTCATTTATAATTATGAATAGTTAAATTCATAAATTCCTGACAATCATGATATAATAAAATAAGTTTATATTAGTTACTTTATAGTAGAATTATTCGAAGAATAGCATGTTAAGAAGTTTATTAGCAAAGTGGAAAAGAAGAAAAATTTCCAAGAACTATGTCATCCTAAAGGTGAAATCGGTAAGGCAAAGAAGCCATGATAGGGGAGTAACCAGAGTAGAGGCGCTGTTTAGGAAAAAAATATCCAGATTACCATGCTAATAGTGACCGAAGAACATATTATTTAAGAATAATCTAGTATATAGTGATCTAAGATGATCATATTTTGTTATGTATATGATTGGAGGGAATATACTGAAAAATAGCATCATATGAAAGATGAATAATTATTTACCTGATGAAATGATGGATGAATTTAAGATACTTATTTTATATATACGTAAGGATATAGAGATAGATATGAAGAAAATTATATGGGAAAAGGTATTTGATAGTAAAGATGAAAATTGGATAGAAGATGAATTAGAATGAATACACTTAAATGACGATAATAGCTACTATGCATACCTAGATAATTATTATTCAGATGGATATTATACAGATTAAAAATGTTAGAATATATTAAAAGAGTTGGAGAAAAACAAAGTTGGTTATATGAAGAAATTAATTACAGGAATCAACTTAAAAGAGAAAAAAAGACAACTAGAAGAAAAATTACTTAGAATAAAATTAACCTTAGAAAAAAAAGATGAAGTTGGTTGACCGACGCCATGGTGGCCATAGTAGGGTTAGGCTAGTTTAGGCATGAATTTTAGGAGAGAGAAGAGAGCTTTGTAGCAAAGTATTTAGATGCTGATTTTTTTGGTTTGGTCTTCTTTCTTGTTTAGGTTTTTTTGGTTGATCTTTTAGACTTATAACATAAAGCATTTTACTATTAGTGTAATACCACTACAATTTAAAAAAGATTCTCTTAAAAAAATTTTGAGGGACAAGTGATTCAGAAAGTTGGAAGCCCCTTGATTAAAAGTTGGATTATGAAAATACCCTTAAAAAATGAACAACCTTTTTACTCTTAACCTATAAATAAAGACGGAATACATATACAGACTCTTGAACTATTTCACTTTTCCCGTATAAGCATCTCAATTAAGACAGGTACCTATTGAACCCTTTACTACTTCACAAATGATTTCAATTGAGCCCAATTTGCTGACGTGGCAAAAGTAATAAAATGTGTGTAATACACACGCTAGTGATGTGGAAAAGTGGCAAATCAAATAATGACATGTATTATTTTAATTTAAAATAATTTATTAATATAATAAAACTAAAATTAAAAAAATAAACTAATACACCCCCAACCCCACCAGCCTTTCTCTTCCAACCCCCCTCCCCCCCAACAATCCTTCTCTTTCAACCCCACCCCCACCCCCTCGATTGAACACAACCCTCCTCTTTTTTGTCGATTGAACAGCCCCCCCTTTTCGTCGACTGAACAGCCCCCCCTCGTCTATTGAACATAGCCCCCCTCGTCATTGAACATAGCCCTCCCCCCCTTCGTCCATTCCCTGTGGAGAAGAAGAGGATGTTTTTTTTTAAAATTTCTTTAATATGTTTTTTAAAGAAGTCATTAATGGAGAAGAAGATATGGAGAAGTCATTAATTATGATTTTTCACTCAATTTATATATGAATGATTTTTAAAGAAACCATTAATGAAGAAGAAGATATGGAGAAGAAGATGATGGCTATTTTTTAATTTTTTTTAATTTCTTTATAATGTATTTTCTTAATTGGTTGAAATTTTTTATGTTTAATTTTGTTGATTAATTATGCTTTCTCATTCAACTTATATGTGAATGATTTTTGAAGAAGCCATTGATGAAGAGAAGATATGGAGAAGAAGATAATGATTATTTTCTTCTTTAAAAAAGAAAAATTCTTTAATGTATTTTTTTTAATTGGTTGTAATTGTTTATGTTTAATTTTTTTAATTAATTAAGATTTCTCAGTGCATTACACATGTCACGTCATGTCAGCGTCACGTCAGTGATTGGGCTCAATTGACATATTTTGTGAAAGAGCCAAGGGTCCAATAGGTAGATGATTTAATTGAGGTGCCTATACGGAAAAAGTGAAATAGTTAAGGGGCCTATATATGTATTTAGCCATAAATAAAATAACCTCCCAGCATAATCATAATAATTAAATTAACTATTTAATCAGGTCCTATTAGATTGTGCATTATGACTTCCATTAACTTGGAAATTGAAAAGTTGTAATAAGTAATAGGTCATTCATATGGCCAAAATGAAGGATATTAATTAATACGTTGAGTTCACCAAAAGTCAAAACAATAGGCTTTTGGAATTTATAAAGGCTTTTGGAATTTATAATAGTTGCCACTTTTATATACTTTCGAGTGTATAAAAGTGAAGTGAATAAAAGGAAATCACCCATGAGATTTTGCTTTAGAATGGCATTATTGTTTTACTTTATAATACATGCTGTTTTGCATCTTTACAATGATATGGTTTGTAAAATTCCAATTCTCTTTCTTCTATGCCTTTTGGTGGAATTTTAATTATGTTACTATTATGCTTTTACCTTGTGTATGTGCTAACCTTTGTAGGAATTTTGTTGGTTCAACCACTCAAATTTTGTATTTTGGTCAAGCTAAACCAAATAAGAATTCCACCGGAAGGATATGGAAGTTTTGTGCACACAAAATTGCTCTCTATTTTGGCTGGAATGTACGTATTAGGTTTTTTCATCGATTGCCATCATTAATTATTTGATAAATTGGAGTGATATAGATTGGAAACTATAGAGACAGAGAGAGAGTCTCTTTTAATATTTAAATAAACTTTCTAATTGAAAAGAATCCAACAAACTGTTATTCGTAAGAAATATTTTAACTTCATCGGTTAGTTTTAATGTCTTTACAAAGGCACATTTTAACATATTTATTTATCTTCTTTATCCAAATATATATTTTTGTTACTCATCAAAACCCAATGATAAATTTTCATCAGATCTCATATGACTTAATCTTCCTCTTAGCAATGATAGAATTGGCATTGCTTCTATTAGAGTCTGGACAAGCTTTTTTAGGCGATATATTTACAGTTAAACATCCATTTATTACTTTTTGTTCGATTAAATGGGATATTTGACTAGTTAAAACAAATTATGATATGTATTGTTATTGTTTAATTTTTCATAGTTATTTAATTTGATTTTATAATTTCTTGAATTATATTTATGCGGCTGTAATGAGGTAAATATTTTGAAAGACATGCAATATTTTGTAATCATGTGTAGTTGACCTTTTGTTTATATGTTGTTGACATATCCAAAAGGACGATGATGGAGTACAAGAACTACTGATTTACTTAATTTAGCCTTATAGTTGCCTATCAATGAAACAGGTTGTCTAACATGTTTCAATAGTGCTAAAATAGTAAGTAAATAAGACAGTGATTTTCACGTGGAAAACACACGGCTCAAAAAGGTGTGAAAATCACGACCTGTACCTCTACAGGATTTCACTCCAACTTCACTAAAACACTTTGAGCCTCAACAATAGCAAATTACAAAACTCTAGAAACCTAGGAATTATAATGTAATACCCCGTATTTCCCTAGCTCAGTTTAGCTCACAATACATGAGTATTTCTATATAAAATTTTCAAAATAGTCAAAAAAATTTAGTTTAAGACTTGCCATTGTGTAGGAAATTCAGTCAGCTTTTCAATGATAAAAATTTCGCCCAAATCCGATACTCTGGTGAGAAGTTATAGCCTTTTTTGTAAAATAGTGTGTCAAATTGAGCATCAACGCATCGCAGACACAGGCCAAATGGCATTCGTCAGTTTCCAGTGAGACACCATGATTCCAGTGCATCGCGGTGAAGTTCCAGTTCTCAATTGGCTATTTCCAGTGTGTCAACGTGATAATGGCGCGTCGTGCCATAGTGCCATTTAACAATTGTCATTTTCCAGTGAGGTTCCATGATATCCCCGCGTCGCGCCAATGTCCATTTTCCCAATTTTTCTTTTCAAACAATTTCCAAACGGTTTCCAGTGACTCACCGCGATGCCACCGCATCGCGGTGAAGCACAAAATTAGGATTTTCAGTGATGAAATTTTAAATCTTTCCAGGGGTAAATTGGTCTTTTTTCATGGCCCTAATCAGTCTAAACACATGATAAACCCCTAAATAACCTAATTATATCATTATTTACTCAATTCTCCTTAAAATTAAAAGTTTTCTCTCTCAACTAGAAAACTCTAGCCTTCAAGAATCAAGAACCATCTTCAAGAATTCCTCCAAGAAACTTCAAGAACTCATCTTCTCAGGTATGTTAGGTGTTCATTCATGGGTTCCTTTCACCAATGGAGTCCAAGAACCATATTTAAAAATACAAGTTTACAGATTTGTGATTCCCATGCTTGAATTAAATTGTATTCATGATTATGATGTAGTTTGGGTTTCAATCCATGATTAATTACAAGTTTCATGAAGTTAAAATAGCATGTGTGATGAATTATGTGATTTTCATGATAAATCCTTGAATTTTCAAGTTGTATGTTGTAGCCATGGTATATAGATATATATGTATTATTATTATGTGAAACAATCATGCTCCCCAAGTGTTTGTTAGAATGCCTAGGTGAATTGAATAGTGAAATCATGACATGTTATCATGTGGTCTCATCCATGTACAAGTTCATTCCTCTTAAGTGTTTGACAAAATGTCTAAATGAATGCATTGTGAACAAAAAACTAATGTTATGCTTTCATGATTGTGCCATGTTTACCATTGATGCTATCAAGTCCTGGGGGTATTCAATACCTAAAAATCTAGCTATTTACCTAGAATTACAATATCTACAAAATAGCCTCAGTAATGTCACAAATAGTAGTACTCAGTCAGCTACAGAACTCAGTGAAACTCAAACAAGTTCAGTTCAGTTAAATAATTAGTGTCTTTCAGTTGGGAGTAGAATTTAGCACCGAGCAAACCCAAGGATGGGGGATCACCTATCAGTAGAGGGTGTGATCCTTCGTAGTAGTCCTTGTGTTCCAGAACTACGTAGCCAGCGTAGGTTGAGATATCAACCTGCAAATTAAGGGTTGATAAGGTATTTTACCTGCCAGTTGGAGGTAATACCGTTCTTATTAGGGCACCTGCCAGATGAGGATGACCATTCAGCTTGTCTTTACTCGTGGCACGGTACTGACACCCTTCCAACTGGGGTTACAAGTTGGGCCCCAATCAATCCAGAGAGGGGCATGTTAGTTGGATGATTACCTCCCACAGTTTCAGTTTTAGTTTTAGTATAGAACTCAATTCAGTTCTACAACATCAGGACTATCAGAAATAGTCTCCCAATTATCAGTAATTCAGTTATCAAAAATCTCAGATATCAGTTACTCAGTTATTAGAACTCAATACTCAATTTCAGTAAGAATCAGACACAGTATATATGTATATGCACAGTATTGCATAATCAGTATTTACAGTAGCTTTAGTTATCCATGTACTCTCATTCAGTTATACTTATATTATTCAGTCACTTACTGTTCATGCATATAAACCCTTGCATTCAGCCTTACCTCATCTACCATACCAGTACATTCCATGTACTGACACATACTTATTTTTTGTGCTATGATGTCTCATATCATAGGTTTGGATGCTCAGGTTCCAGACCCACTTAGACAGATTCAGCTAGCAGTAGTAGATTCAGTAGTGAGTTCTCATCTATCGAGGATAGTTTTTTATTTTAGTATTCCACAATCAGACAGTTCAGTTAGAGGCTTTTCAGACTAGACTAGTTCAGATAGTATTTAGTTTTTACATGTTATTTTAGTACTATATTTATTAGCATTCAGACTATGAACCTTATGGAATTTTTGGCTTAACTTCTACATTATTTCAGTATTATTATTCAGTACTCACAACAGGTATCAGTCATGGGTTAGCTTGTGGTCCTTTGGGGTCGTAAGCACCGTGTGACGTCCGGGGTACAGACTCGGGGCATTACAAACTTGGTATCAGAACCTAAGGTTCAACAGAGTCCTATGGATTCTGTAACCTACGTCAAGTAGAGTCTTATGCATGGGTTTATAGCGCGCCACACTTATGGACAAGAGGCTATGAGGCGCTTTTAGGAAAGTTTCCCTTCTTTCAGTATTCATGTCGTGCGAGTGAGCATGAGCTTAAGTTAAACTCACAGTCTAATTCATTTCTTCCTTTTGTTTATTGAACATGCCTCCCAAAAAGACCGGCGGAAGAAAAATAAGAAACCAGCCAGCACCTCAGGCCATTCAGGCAGATCCCCTAGACGAGTATGTCTCCCATGCAGAATTCAGAGTTATGTTCACAACTCTAGCCCATTCTGTAGCACCTTATAATAAACGGCCAGCTATTTTTCAGGCCAACCCAGTGGCCAATACTACTGCAGCAGGATTCAAGACTTCACCCGAATGAATCCTCCCCTATGTTCAAGATCTAAGTCTGAAGAGGATCTACAGAAGTTCCTCGATCAGGTGCAAAAAGTCACAGCTATTATGGGAGTGACTTCCAGTAAGAGTGCTGAGTTAGCGCCTATCAGCTATAAGATGTAGCTCATACATAGTTTAAGCAGTGGAAGGTAGACAGGGGCACAGATGCAGAGCCCATAGAATGAGAAGAGTTTGCTACTACTTTTCTAGATAGATTTTTTCCCTTAGAGCTGAGAGAAGACAAGGTGTTAGAGTTCATCAATATCAGGCAAGGCATTATGAGTGTGAAAGAATATTTCCTCAAGTTTTCTCAGTTATCCAGGTATGCTTCCCATGTAATAAAAGATAATAGGTCCAGGATGAGCAAGTTCATATTAGAGAGTATGGTCAATGAGTGCAGGACTGCGATGTTAATTAAGGATATGGATATATCTAGGATAATGGTTCATGATCAGAAGATAGAAGAGGCTAAAAATAAGGACAGAGAAAGGAAGAATAAGAGATCTAAAATAGATAGCTTCAATTTCACTCAGCCTAAGTCAGAGGGTGGTAACCGTTCCCAGTTTCATCCAAAATCTTCAGTTCCAGCTCCGTCCTCAGCCAGTGCTCCAGCACCTAAGTTCAGAAATAGAAACAAAGATAGGGCGCCAGGCTCTAAATCTTAGGGTAGTGTCAGCAGTGCTCGAACAAATCCCCTTTGTCAGAAATGCGGCAGAAACCATCAAGGTGTCTGAAGAGCTGGCAGTGATGTATATTTCAGGTGTGGAAAACCAGGCCACAGAATTAGAGATTTTCCTTAGTCAGGTTTACAGGGTCAGTACAATCGTCCCCCAGCTCAGTCCGTTCTCTCAAACCAGCAGGGTGCCACCAGTGGGCAACGCCCAAAAAGGCTTTATGCACTTCAGTCTAGAAAAGATCAGAAAAGTTCTCCTGATGTGGTCACTGGTACGTTACAGATATTTTATTTACATATTTATGCCTTATTAGATCCAGGAGCTTCTCTATCTTTTGTAACTCCTTACATAGTAGTAAACTTTAAGGTTAAATCAGAAATCATAATAGAACCTTTATCAGAATCTACTCCAGTGGTTCAGTCTATTATAGCCCAGCGGGTATACAGGAACTGTCCGGTTATGATATCTCAGAAGGTCACTTCAGTAGACTTAGTAGAGTTATAAATAACAGACTTCGACTTTATTCTCGGCATGAATTATCTCCATTCATGATATGCCTCAGTTTTCTGTAGAAATAGAATTATTTATTTTTAGTTTCCAAATAAACCTATCCTTAAATGGAGGGGTAGTACCACAGCGCTTAAGGGTCAGTTGATTTCATACCTTAGAGCGAGAAAAATAATATCCAAGGGATGTGTCTATCATTTTGTCCGAGTCAAAGACTCTAGTTCAGAGACTCCTAGTCTTGAGTCAGTTCCAGTAGTAAATGAATTCTCAGTCGTGTTTCCTGAAGATCTTCCTGGAGCTCCTCCCAAAAGGAAAATTGACTTCGAAATAGACCTTCTTCCAGATACTCAGCCTATATTTATTCCGCCATATAGAATGGCTTCATCTGAACATAAAGAGTTAAAAGAGTTGTTACATGACCTTTTAGACAAGGGGTTCCTCATACCTAGAGTTTCCCCCTGGGGTGCGCCAGTCTGATTCGTGCAATCAAGAATAAATACCCACTTTCTAGAATTGATGACTTGTTTAACCGATTTCAGGGAGCCAATTACTTTTCTAAGATAGACCTCAGATCAATCTATCATCAGCTCAGAGTCAGAGAATGTGACATTTTGAAAACAGCTTTCCAAACCCAATATGGCCACTTCGAGTTTCTATTCATGCCCTTTGGTCTCACAAATGCCCTAGTAGCCTTCATGGATTTTATGAATCCCATGTTCAAGAAATACTTGGACATATTCGTTATAGTCTTCATTAATGACATTCTTGTTTATTCCTGTAGCGAGAATGATCATGCAGGTCACCTTAGAATCATACTTCAGACTCTCAGAGCCCATCAGTTGTTTGCCAAATTCAGTAAGTGCGAATTTTGGCTAAGGTCAGTTGCATTCCTTGGTTATATTATTTCTGGTGAAGGCATTAGAGTTGATCCTCAAAAGACTGAGGTGGTAAGAAACTGGCCTAGACCTATTTCTTTCTCAGATATTAGGAGTTTATTGGGTTTAGCTAGCTATTACCGTTGGTTTGTTGAAGGGTTTTTGTCTATTGCCTCCCCTATGTCCAGATTTACTCAGAAAAAAGTCAAATTTCAGTTGTACGATTCTTGTGAGAAGAGTTTTCAGGAGTTGAAGAGTCGACTCACTACAACCCTAATTTTGACTCTACCAGATGGTTCAGATGGGTTTGTTGTGTACTGTGATACTTCCAGAGTTGGTCTGGGGTATGTTTTGATGCTGAGAGGTAAGGTCATAGCCTATGCCTCTAGACAACTTAAGCTCCATGAGAAGAATTACCCTACCCATGATCTTGAGTTAGCAGCTGTAGTGTTTGCCTTAAAGATTTGGAGGCACTATTTTTATGGGGTGCATGCTGATGTGTTCACAGATCACAAAAGCTTACAGTATGTGTTCACTCAGAAAGATTTGAATTTGTGCAAGAGAAGGTGGTTAGAGTTGTTAAAATATTATGATGTGAGTGTTCTGTATCATTTGAGCAAGGACAATATAGTGGAAAATGTTCTTAGTAGGTTGTCTATGGGTAGCGTTGCTTATGTAGAGAATGGTAAGAAGAAGTTAGTTTCGTAAGTTCATCAGCTTGCCCGACTAGGTGGTTGCTTAGTCGATTCAGCAGAAGGTAGTGTATGGTTGCAGAATAGTTTAGAATCATCCCAGGTTTTCGAAGTAAAGAAAAAGCAGGATAGAGATCCCAGTCTAGTTAAGTTGAAAGAGTTAGTCAAAGATCAGAAAGTAGAGATTTTCTCCCAAGGAGGAGATGGTTTGTTGTGTTGCCAGGGTCGGGTATGTGTGCCAGGTGTAGATGACTTGAGGTAATGAATTCTTGCAGAAGCTCACGGTGCGCATTACTCTATTCATGTAGGGGTCACTAAGATGTAACACGGTTTGCGGGAGATCTATTGGTGGAGTGGGATGAAGAAGAATATCACAGAGTTTATAGCTAAGTTCTCTACATGTCAGAAAGTTAAGATTGAGCACCAGAAGCCTAGTGGGTCCATGCAGAAGTTCAGTATTCCCACATGGAAATGGGAAGATGTGAACATAGACTTCGCGATGAGTTTGCCTCGTACTCATCATCAGCATAATTCGATTTAGGTTATCGTAGACAGGATGACCAAATTTTCTTATTTCTTGCCAGTTCATACTTTCTATTCAACCGAGGACTACGCCAAACTCTATATCAGAGAGTTGGTCAGGTTACATGGAGTCCCAGTATCCATCATTTCAGATAGAGGTACCCAATTTACCTATCACTTCTGGAAAGCATTCCAAAAGGGTCTTGGTACCCAGGTTTACCTCAGTATAGCTTTTCACCCTCAGACAGATGATCAAGCAGAAGGGACCACTTGTCTTTGATCAAATTTGTATATAATAATAGCTATCATTTTAGTATTCAGATGGATCTGTTTGAGGATCTTTATGGTAGGAGATATAGATATCCAATTAGTTGCTTCGAAATAGGTGAGGCCATATTAGTAGGGCCTGATTTAGTGTTTGATACCTTAGAGAAGGTTCAGTTGATCAAAAAAAGGCTTAGGGTAGCCCAAAGCCGACATAAATTGTATGCATATGTGAGGAGAAACGATCTCGAGTTTGAGATTGGCGAGTTTGTGTACTTGAAAATCTCTCCCATGAAGGGAGTGAAGAGGTTTGGTAAGAAGGGGAAGCTCAGTCCCTAATATATCGGTCCTTATAAAATTCTCAGTCATTTTGGAAAGGTAGTTTACGAGCTTGAGTTGCCTTTAGATCTACATTTAGTACACCCAGTGCTCCACGTCTACTTGCTAAAGAAATACATTAGTGACCCAGCAATCGTAGTCCCTTTTGAGGGCGTAGATATTTAGAATGATGTCTCTTTCGATGAGGTTCCAGTCCAAATCCTCAATCATCAGATTCACAGACTAAGGAACAAAGAAGTCCCCTTAGTCAAAGTTCTTTGGCGGAATCAGTCCATTAACGGAGCTACTTGGGAAGCAGAAGAAGATATGCAGACCAAGTATCTTCACCTCTTCTCCGTAAACTCAGACTTAGCTTGAGGTAACAGTCTTTTTAGATTTACTCAGTTCCATGTTCAGTTATAGTACAAACTTCAGTTACCGTTGTATATCATCTTCATGTCAGTCATGCATTCATGAATCAGTTCAGCCATGTGCTCATGCTTCAGTTATGCATGTTTAGTATGAAAACACAGTTTATCAGTAGTTTCAGTCATACAATCATGCTCAGTTGTGCATGTTTAGTATATAAACTCAGACTATCAGTATTTCTCAACTTAATCAGTCTTATTTGAGGATGAATGTTCCCAAAGGGAGATATTGTAATGCCCTATATTTCCCTAGTTCAGTTTAGCTCATAATACATGAGTATTTCTATATATAATTTTCAAAATACTCAGAATATTTCAGTTTAAGACTTGCCATTGTGTATGAAATTTAGTCAGCTTTCCAACAATATAAATTTTGCCCAAATCCGATACTCGGATGAGAAGTTATGACTCTTTTTGTAAAATAGTGTGTCAAATTGAGCATCAATGCATCACGAAGATAGGCCAAATGGCATTCGTCAGTTTCCAGTGAGACACCACAATTCCAGCGCATCGCGGTGAAGTTCCAGATCTTAATTGACTATTTTCAGTATGTCAACACGATAATGGAGCGTCGCGCCATAGTGCCATTTCAAAATTGTCAATTCACAGTGAGGATCTACGTAGCCTCACATCGTGCCAATGTCCATTTTCCCAATTTTCCTTTTTAAACAGTTTCCAGTGACTCACCACGATGCAACAGCATCGCGGTGAAGCCCAAAATTAGGATTTTCAGTGACAATTTTAAATCTTTCCAGGGGTAAATTGGTCTTTTTCCATGATCCCTAATCAGTCTAAACACGTGATTAACCCCTAAATAACCTAATTATATCATTATTTACTCAATTCCCCTTAAAACTAAAAGTATTTTCTCTCAATTAGAAAACCCTAGCCTTCAAGAATCAAGAACCATCTTCAAGAATTCCTCCAAGAAACTTCAAGAACTCATCTTCTCAGGTATGTTAGGTGTTTATTCATGGGTTCATTTCACCCATGAAGTCCAAGAACCCTATTTAAAAATACAAGTTTACATATTTGTGATTCCCATGCTTGAATTAGATTGTGTTCATGATTATGATGTAGTTTGGGTTTTAATCCATGATTAATTACAAGTTCCATGAAGTTAAAATAACATGTGTGATGAATTATGTGATTTCCATATTAAATCTTTGAATTTTCAAGTTGTATATTGTAGCCATGTTATATATATATGTATTATTAATATGTGACAATCATGCTCCCCAAGTGTTTGTTAGAATGCCTAGGTGAATTGAATAGTAAAATCATGACATGTTATCATGTGATCCCATTCATGTACAAGTTGATGCCTCTCAAGTGTTTGACAAAATGTTTAAATGAATGCATTGTAAACAAAAAACTAATGTTATGCTTCTATGATTGTTCCATGTTTACCATTGATGTTATCGAGTCCTGGGGGTATTCAATACCCAAGAATCTAGCTGTTTACCTAGAATTACAGTAGCTACAGAATATCCTCAGTAATGTCACGAACAGTAGTACTCAGTCAGCTATAAAACTCAGTGAAACTCAGACCATTTCAGTTCAGTTTAATAATCAGTGTCTCTCAGTTGGGAGTAGGATTAAGCACCGAGCGAACCCAAGGATAGGGACTCACCTATCAGTAGAGTGTGTGATCCTTAGTAGTAGTCCTTGCGTTCTAGAACTATGTATTCAGCATAGGTTGAGATATCAACCAGCCAGTTGAGGGTTGATAAGGTGTTTTACCTTCCAGTTGAGGGTAATACCGTTCTCATTAGGGCACCTGCCAGATGAGGGTGACTCTTCAGCTTGTCTTGACCCATCGCACAGTACTGACTCCTTTCTAACTAGGGTTATAGGTTAGACCCCAATCAATCCAAAAAGGGGCATATCAGTTAGATGATTACCTCCTAGAGTTTTAGTTTCAGTTTCAGTTTCAATACAGAACTCAATTCAGTTCTAAAGAATCAGGACTATTAGAAACAGTCACCCAGTTATCAATAATTCAGTTATCGAAAATCTCAGATATTAGTTACTCAGTTATCAGAACTCAGTACTCAGTTTCATTAAGAATCTCAGACACAGTATATATGTATATGCACAATATTGCATAATCAGTATTTATAGTAGCTTCAGTTATCCGTGTACTCTCATTTAGTTATACTCATATCATTCAGTCATTTACTGTTCATGCATATGAACCCTTGCATTCAGCCTTACCATTTAGCATACCAATATATTCCAAATACTAACGTATACTCTATCTTTGCTCTATGATGTCTCATATCATAGGTTTGGATGATCAGGTTCCTGACCGCGCTAAGACAGATTCAGCTAGCAGTAGAAGATTAAGTAGTGAGTCCTCATCTATCGAGGATACTCTTTTATTTTAGTGTTTCAGTAGATTCAGTATTTTATTAGTCGAAGTTAGTTGTGGATTTTTCCCATCAACTCCATATTTAGACAGCTAAGTTAGAGGCTTTTTAAAGCCGCGTTCACCACTCTAGCCTATTTTGTAGCAGCTTAGAATGAATGGATAGCTATTGTTCAGGCCAACCCAGTGACCAATATTGTTGCAGACAGAATTCGGGACTTAACTCGAATGAATCCTCCCCTATTTTCAGGATCTAAGTCTGAAGAAGATCCACAAGAGTTTCTCGATCAGGTGCAGAAAGTCATAGATATTATGAGAATGAATTCTAGTGAGAGTGTTGAGTTAGCTGCCTATCAACTATAAGATGTAGCTCATATGTTGTTTAAGCAGTAGAAGGTAGACAGGGGCATAGATGCAAACCCCATAAAATGGGAAGAGTTTGCTACTGCTTTTCTAGATAGATTTTTTCCCTTAGAGCTGAGAGAAGCCAAGGTGTTAGAGTTCATCAATCTCAGGCAAGGCAGCGTGAGTGTGAAAGAGTATTCCCTTAAGTTTACTTAGTTATCAAGGGATGATCCCCATGTAGTAGCAGACAATAGGTCCAGGATGAGCAAGTTCGTATCTGGGGTATCAGAGAGTGTGGTCAAGGAGTGCAGGACTACGATGTTAATTAAGGAGATGGAAATATCCAGGATAATGGTCTATGCTCAGCAAATAGAAGAGGCTAAGAATAAGTAAAGAGAGAGGAAGAAAAAGAGATCTCGAACAGGTAGCTTTAATTTCACTCAGTCTAAGTCAGAGGGTGTTAACCGTTCCTAATTTAATCCAAAATATTTAGTTCCAGCTCCGTCCTCGGCCAGTGCTCCAACACCTAAGTTAAGAATTGGAAACAAATATAGGGCGCCAGGCTCCAAATCTCAGGGAAGTGTCAGCAGTGCTCGAACAAATCCCCTTTGCAGAAATATGGCAGAAACCATCAGGGTGTCTGCAGAGCTAGAAGTGATGTATTTTTTGAGTGTAGCAAGCCAGGCCATAGAATTAGATATTATCCTCGGTCAGGTTCACAAGGTCAGTACAATCATTCCCAAGCTCAGTCCGGTCGCCCGAATCAGCAAGGTGCCACCTCCAGTGCCACCAGTGGGCAATGCCCAAACAGGCTTTATGCACTTCAGTCTAGTCAAGATCAGGAAAGTTCTCCTGATATGGTCACTGGTAAATTACAGATCTTTCATTTACATGTTTATGCCTTATTAGATCCAGGAGATTCTCTATCTTTTGTAACTCCTTTCATAGCAGTCAACTTTAAGGTCAAATCAGAAATCTCAACAGAACCTTTCTCAGTCATTACTCCAATGGGTCAGTCTATTATAGCCCGAAGGGTATTCAAGAACTGTCTGGTTATGATATCTCAGAAGGTCACTTCAGCAGACTTAGTAGAATTAGAGATAACGAACTTCGACTTCATTCTCGGCATGAATTATCTCCATTCATGATATGCCTCAGTTGACTGTAGAAACAGAATTATTTATTTTTAGTTTCCAAATGAACCTATCCTTAAATGGAGGGGTAGTACCATAACGCGTAAGGGTCAGTTGATTTCATCCTTAGAGCGAGAAAATAATATTCAAGGGATGTGTCTATCATCTTGTCCAAGTCAAAGACTCTAGTTCAGAGACTCCTAGTCTTGAGTCAGTTCCAGTAGTAAATGAATTCTCAGATGTGTTTTCTGAAGATCTTCTTGGAGCTCCTCCCAAAAAGGAAATCGACTTCAGAATAGACCTTCTTCCAGACACTCAACCTATATTTATTATGCCATACAGAATGGCTTCAGCTGAACTTAAAGAGTTAAAAGAGTAGTTATAAAACCTTTTAGACAAGGGGTTCATCAGACCCAGCATTTCCTCGTGGGGTGCACCAGTCTTATTCGTGCGCAAAAAAGACCATTCTCTTAGAATGTGTATAGACTACCGTCAGTTGAACAAAGTTACAATCAAGAACAAATACCTGCTTTCTAGAATTGATGACTTGTTTGACCAATTTCAGGGCGCCAATTACTTTTCTAAGATAGACCACAGATCAGGCTATCATCAGCTCAGAGTCAGAGAATGTGACATTTCGAAAACAACTTTCCAAACTCGATATGGTCATTTCGAGTTTCTATCATACCCTTTGGTCTCACAAATGCCCCAGTAGACTTTATGGATTTAATGAATCCCATGTTTAAGAAGTACTTGGACATGTTCATTATAGTCTTCATCAATGACATTCTTGTCTATTCCTGTAGCGAGAATGATCATGCAGATCACCTCAAAATCGTACTTCAGACTCTCAGAGCCCATCAGTTGTTTGTCAAATTCAGTAAGTGCGAATTTTGGCTAAGTTCAATAGCATTCCTTGGTCATATTATTTCTAGTAATTTCATTACAGTTGATCTTCAAAAGATCGAGGCGGTAAGAAACTGGCCTAGACCCATTTATACCTCAGATATTAGGAGTTTCTTGGGTCTAACTAGCTATTTCTGTCGGTTTGTTAAAGGGTTTTTGTCTATTGCATCCCCTATGTCCAGATTTGCTCAGAAAAAAGTCAAGTTTTAATGGTCAGATTCTTGAAAGAAGAGTTTTTAGGAGTTGAATACTCAACTCACTACAGCCCTAGTTTTGACTCTACCAGATGGTTCAGAGTGGGTTTGTTGTGCACTATGATACTTCCAGAGTTGGTCTGGGGTGTGTTTTGATGCAGAGAGGTAAGATCATAGCCTATGCCTCTAGACAGCTTAAGCCTCATGAGAAGAATTACCTTACCCATAATCTTGAGTTAGTTGTTGTAGTGTTTGCCTTAAAGATTTGGCGGCACTATTTTTATGGGGTGCATGTTGATGTGTTCACAGATCACAAAAGCTTGTAGTATGTGTTCTCTCAGAAAGATTTGAATTTACGCCAGAGAAGGTGGTTAGAGTTGTTGAAAGATTATGATATGAGTGTTCTATATCATTCAGGCAAGGCCAATGTAGTGGTAGATGTTTTTAGTAGGTTGTCTATGGGTAACGTTGCTCATATAGAGAATGGTAAGAAGAAGTTAGTTCAGTAAGTTCATCAGCTTTCCCGACTAGGTTTCCGCTTAGTCGGTTCAGCAGAGGGTAGTGTGTGGGTGCAGAATAGTTCAGAATCATCCCTGGTTTCCAAAGTAAAAAAAAAAGTGGGACAGATATCCCAGTCTAGTTAAGTTGAAAGAGTCAGTCAAAGGTTAGAAAGTAGAGGTTTTTGCCCAGGGGAGATGATTTTCTGCATTTCCAGGGTCGGTTATGTGTGCCAGGTGTAGATGGCTTGAGGCAATAAATTCTTGCAGAAGCACACGGTGTTCGTTACTCTATTCATCCAGGGGCACTAAGATGTACTACGATTTGAGGGAGATCTATTGGTGGAGTAGGATGAAGAGGAATATCGCAGAGTTTGTAGCTAAGTGCTCTACATATTAGCAGGTTAATATTGAGCATCAGAAGCCTAGTGGGTCCATGCAGGAGTTCAGTATTCCCACATGGAAATGGGAAGATGTGAACATGGACTTCGTGATGGGTTTACCTCATACTCGTTATCAACATAATTCGATTTGGATTATCGTTGACAGGATGACTAAATCTACTCATTTCTTGCTAGTCCATACTTCATATTCAGTCGAGGACTACGCCAAACTCTATATCAGAGAGTTGGCCAGGTTATACGGAGTCCCAGTATCTATCATTTCAGATAGGGGTACCAGTTTACCTCTTACTTCTGGAAAGCATTCCAAAAGGGTCTTGGTACCCAAATTCACCTCAATACAACTTTTCACCCTCAGACAAATGGTCAAGCAGAAAGGATTATTCAAACACTAGAAGATATGTTAAGGGCTTGCGTTGTTGATTTTAAGGGCGGTTGGGATAACCACTTGCCTTTGATCAAATTCGCATATAATAACAGCTATCATTCTAGTATTCAGAATGCTCCGTTTTAGGTTCTTTATGGTAGGAGATGTAGATATCCAATTGGTTGGTTCGAAATAGGTGAGGCTGTAGTAGTAGGGCCTTATTTAGTATTTGAGGCCTTAGAAAAGGTTTAGTTGATCAGAGAAAGGCTTAGGGAAGCCCAGAGCCAACAAAAGTCATATGTAAATGTGAGGAGAAAGGATCTCGAGTTTTGAGATTGGCGAGTTTGTGTACTTGAAAATATCTCCCGTGAAGGGAGTGAAGTAGTTCGGCAAAAAAGGGAAGATCAATCCCCGATATGTCGGTCCTTATAGAATTCTCAGTCATTTCAGAAAGGTAGCTTACGAGTTTGAGTTGCCTTCATACCTAGTTTCAGTACACCTAGTGTTCCACGTCTCCTTGCTAAAGAAATGCATTGGTGACCCAGTAGTCGAAGTCCCCTTAGAGGGCATAGATATTTAGAATGATCTCTATTTCGATGAGGTTCCAGTCCAAATCTTCGATCATCAGATTCGCAGACTAAGGAACAGAAAAGTTCCCATGGTCAAAGTTCTGTGGTGGAATCAGTCCGTTGAGGGAGCTACTTGGGAAGAAAAATCAGATTTGCAGACCAAGATCCTCACCTCTTCTTCACAAACTCAGACTAAGATTAAGGTAACAGTTTTCCTTAGATTTGCTCAGTTCCATGTTCAGTTTCAGTACAAACCTCAGTTACTATTGCATATCATCTTCATGTCAGTCATGCGTCCATAAATCAGTTTAGTCATGTGCTCATGCTTCAGTTATGCATGTTCAGTATGAAAACTCAATTTATCAGTAGTTTCAGTCATGCAATCATGCTTCAATTGTACATGTTTAGTATGTAAACTCAATCTATCAGTATTTCTCAGTTTAATCAGTCGCATTTGAGGATGAATATTCCCAAGGAGGAGATATTGTAATACACCATATTTTCTAGCTCAGTTTATTTCTCAATACACAAGTATTTCTATATAAAATTTTCAAAATACTCAAAAAAAACATTTTAAGACTTGCCATTGTGTAGGAATTTCAGTCAGCTTTCCAACGATATAAATTTTTCCCAAATTCGATACCCGGGTGAGAAGTTATGACCCTTTTTGTAAAATAGTGTGTCAAATTGAGCATCAACGCGTCACGGATACTGGCCAAATGGCATTCATCAGTTTTCAGTGAGACACCACGATTCCATTGCATCGCGGTGAAGTTCCAGTTCCTAATTGGCTATTTCCAGTATATCAACGCGATAATGGTGCGTCGCGCCATAGTGCCATTTCAAAATTTTAATTTTCCAGTCAGGCTCCGCGATAGCCCCGCATCGCGCCAATATCCATTTTCCCAATTGTCCTTTTTAAATAGTTTCCAACCAGTTTCCAGTGACTCACCACTATGCCACAGCATCGCAGTGAAGCCCAAAATTAAGATTTTCAATGACAAAATTTTAAATCTTTCCAGGGGTAAATTGGTCCTTTTCCACGGCCCCAATCATTCTAAACACGTGATTAACCCCTAAATAACCTATTTATATCATTATTTACTCAATTCTCCTTAAAGTTAAAAGTTTTTTCTCTCCATTAGAAAATCCTAGCCTTCAAGAACCATCTTCAAGAATTCCTCCAAGAAACTTAAAGAACTCATCTTCTCAAATATCTTAGGTGTTCATTCATAGGTTCCTTTCACCCATGTGACAATCGTGCTCCCCAAGTGTTTGTTAGAATGCCTGGGTAAATTGAATAGTGAAATCATGACATGTTATCATATGGTACCATTAATGTACAAGTTCATGTCTCTTAAGTGTTTGACAAAATGTCTAAATGAATGCATTATGAACAAGAAACTAATGTTATGCTTTCATGATTGTGCCATGTTTCCCATTGATGCTATTGCGTCCTGGGGGTATTCAATACCTAAAAATCTAGTTGTTTACCTAGAATTACAGTAGCTACAGAATAGCCTCAGTAATGTCACAAACAGTAGTACTCATTCAGCTACAGAACTCAGTTAAACTCAGACCAGTTTAGTTCAGTTTATTAATCAGTGTCTTTCAATTCGGAGTAGGATTAAGCACCGAGCGAACCCAAAGATGGGGGCTCACCTATCAGTAGAAGGTGTGATCCTTAGTAGTAGTCCTTGCATTCCAGAACTACGTAGCCAGTGTAGGTTGAGATATCAACCTGCCAGTTGAGGGTTGATAAGGTGTTTTACTTGCCAGTTGAGGGTAATATTATTAGGGCACCTGGCAGATGAGGGTGACTCTTTAGCTTGTATTTACCCCTGGCACGGTATTGATACTCTTCCAATTAGGGTTACAGGTTGGACCCCAATCAATCCAGAGAGGGGCATGTCGGTTGGATGATTACCTCTCACAGTTTCAGTTTCAGTATAGAACTCAATTCAGTTCTACAAAATCAGGACTGTCAGAAACAGTCACCCAGTTATCAGTAATTTAGTTATCGAAAATCTTAGATATCAGTTACTCAGTTATCAGAACTTAATACTCAGTTTCAGTAAGAATCTTAGACACAGTATATATGTATATGCACAGTATTGCATAATTAGTATTTACAGTAGCTTCAGTTATCCATGTACTCTCATTTAGTATTACTCATATCATCCAGTCAGTTACTGTTCATGCATATGAACCCTTGCATTCATCCTTACCTCATCTAGCATACCAGTACATTCCACGTACTGACGCATATACTTTCTTTTTGCTATGATGTCTTATATCATAGGTTCGGACACTCAGGTACCTGACCGCGCTTAGACAGATTTAGCCAGCAGTAGAAGATTCAGTAGTGAGTCCTTATCTATCGAGGATTCTCTTTTATTTTAGTATTTTAGTAGATTCAGTATTTTATTAGTCGAAGTTAGTTGGGGGTTTGACCCATCAACTCCACATTCAGCCAGTTCAGTTAGAGGCTTTTCAGACTAAACTAGTTCAGATAGTATTCAGTTTTCTGATGATATTTTGGTACTATATTTATCAGCATACAGATTATGAACCTTATGGCATTTTCAGCTTAATTCCGCATTATTTCAGTATTATTATTTAGTGCTCACAGTAGGTACCAGTCATGGGTTAGCTTGTGGTCCTTTAGGGTTGTAAGCACCGTGTGACATCTGGGGTACATACTCGGGGCATTACATATAAACACTAATTTCTACTTCTACAAATCACACAAACTTCCCAAGGTATGTGTTCCCAAGTCTTCGAATTTTCCAACTTGAAAACAATAAACCTAACTCAGTTTATACTTCACTTAGACTAGAATTACATAAACATACAACTCAGAAACCAACCTCATACATAGAATCTAAGGTGCATTATCTTCTAAGTAATATGAATTGGTTCAACTGCTAGTTTCATCAAGATTTTAAAATTGCCAAGTAATTTGCTAACTGCCATTTTATTTTGTAAGTGCGTAAGTGATTATGTAAATCACTCCCTCTATTTAACCACAACTCTCTAAAGAGTCCTTTATAAGATATAACTTCTATTTCTGGTAGAACTCTTGATATTTTAGAGGTTGTTTCCAGTGAGAGTCCTGCTTCAAGTTGTTCTCCTTGTCTAAGTGGAAATCCTTCTTCAACTCATAATCTTATCTCTTCAGGTGTCATACTCCAAGTTAATTTTTTCCTTTCCAGACATGATATTTATTTTGAGCTTATCAAAACTATGTATGCTAATCCATTCCTAAATTCAAGCAGCCCTGTCTACATGTGATAGTGGACTTGCACTCTTGATTTTGTCACATCACTGGAACAGCTTGATCAACATATTTCATTCATTTTGTCATTCATCAAAACTTCAAGGCTCCAAAAAATCCCCCCCCCCCTTTTATAATAACAAACCACAGCCTTTGTGCAATCATATATTACCTAAAATACTTTAGCAAGAGACACTGGAATGAAATAGATTAGGCATTTGGGCTAAAAAATTGCATAATCCATATTAATTTTCCCCCTTTTGGCATCATTGAAAAGCTATAATTTGTGCATTTTGTAAGCCAAAGTGTAGAACTAGTTAATTCATGGCCACTCGATCTATCACCAAGACAATCAGATCAAGGTAATAGAAAAAGATGCTATAGACAAGTAAAATAAGATAGAAAAAGGATAGAGACTTCATTGATCATGCAAAATATGTCCTACAAGAGAGAGAAAAATAGCAACATCATTACCAGCCTAGACACTTAACAAACGTATAAAAGGAAAGGATCCTAAGAATGAGGAGGATGGAACAGGTGTAATCAGTTGAGTTAATTTTTGAATGGCCTCGGCATTATCAGCCCTTTCCCGAGCAAGATCTGCCTCTAAGGTTTGAATTTTGGCTTGAAGAACATCCTTCTCTTGAGCATGAGTGGCTTGAGATTCTTCTAACTCAGCCAAGGTATCAACTAGTTCATTCCTTAGTCTTTGCATAGGCATGTTAGTCTGCCTCATGCAAATAGGTAGTGCAGCATGTTCAAATGACCAAGAATGTCCTTGGTAGTTTGAAGTCACCAAACATGCATAGGAATTTCATATTCTTAAAAGATTAAGGCCAACCAGAACCCATAGGAAAGGGCATGAATCTTTTTATCATCCTTCAGAAATACTATTTAGATATGCTTAATGACAAGACTAGGCAAATTTATTTTCACCCTAGTGTCAAATAGTTCCATAAGAGTGAGATCTAAATAAATTTCCTCAGTCCTTCTCTCCTTTCTTGGAATAATCATCTTATGGACCACGTCTAAATAAAGATGGTGAAGTTGTGACATTTTGCGCTTAAGCACACAATGATATTGAAGGATATTTGGGTTGCCTGAGAATTTTCTTATAAGGTCCAGTACAGATGCCATATTATCAAGAGGAGTCCAGTCAAACTTACCTTCAAGTGGGGTAGAAAAAATGCGAGCTATGTCCTCACCGACAAGGGAGATAGGGGTACCATGCACAAATATAATGAAAAGAGTGCCTTGAGCTGAGGCATTGGTATAAAACACATAGACCTCAGTCCTGCAAAATTTATACTGAGTATCACCCTGAAGGAATAAGGTGGTCCAACTTTGAAAGGAAATTCTATCTAAAAGTGTGGCTATTTCAGGACCACCATACCCAATGATGACACAATCATAAATGAATTGCCATTTTTGGAAGTGAAGAACATGATCCAAACGAGCATCGGCAGTCTCAGAAGTGTCAACCTAAGTAGAAAGAGGGATATCAATCTCAATGGCTTCAGAGTCAAACATAGGAATAGGTCTAGTGACCTATTTCAAAGACTTGGTTTTAGAGGCAGCTTTGAATTTTGGAGAGGACTGAGGACTCTTTTGTGGAGTAGTTTTATTGGAGGTAAGGGTAGATGGAACATGTATAGGAGGTTTAAATGTAGAGGATTTAGGGATAGAGGGCTTGTAGGTTTTTCCTCGATGAATAGATCTAATAAATATATCAAAATCGAGAGTAGAATGTCAAACAATGGAAAAAGTATATGAGGACTTCTTCTTTTTTCTTACTAGCTTGAAGAGCTTACTCTAGGGAATCATATTCTTATCTTTTTCAATTTTTGCTGTAAGGGGTTCAAATTGGAATAGGAGTTGGAGTTGGGTCATCACTGAATTCATTCACAGGAATAGGAATTGAAGTTCCTAAAATTTTTCTTAAGCGAGATCCGACCCATTTTAGAGCACTAGGAAAAGATAAAGTTTCCTCAGCAGGAATAGTTTGAAGAGGGCTAACATCTGGGTCATGAGAAGAAGACGACTGAGCATTAGATAAACTACTTCCAAAATAAGCAATATAGCTTTGAACCTGTTCCATGCTAAAAAATAAGACATTTTGATTTAAGGAGGTAGTGGTAAGTCTGAGGATGGTGATGAATTAGAATGGAGAGTAATTTCTAGGGATTGGGTGGAGGATTCAGTAGGAGTGTTCTTGGTGGGAGATATTGGTTTTGAAGAAGCCATTGTATGGTGTTTAAGAGCTTTGTGATAAAGGATTGTTTCAAAGATGAGAGTGATAAAGAAAAAGAGTGATTTCAAGAATGTTAGATAGAGTGAGAGAGAAGATTGGAAGTTAAACCGTATGGGATTGAATGTGTCTACAAGTAATGAATGAATGGGAATAAGAGATGAGACATTGATGTGAAGGCAGTGGTAGCTTTTTAAAAAGGTAGGACTCTTGAGTTTTGGTAGTTACACACATTTTAGGGAATGATCAATTGAAACATAGGTGCCAACCTGGTTCATGATACACACTAAATAACCTTCCTAAAATAGGACATACTTGGAAAAAATCCATAAGCTCCACTGCCTTGTTTTTTCAAATCCACATAGCTACTGCAAAGTTTAACCATTATCAATAAACTGGAATTGGGACACGCAACCAAATGTGCAAGACTGGATAACTAATTAAAAGCTAATAATGATAATTAAGATTTCTAACCAATCATTGAGGGTAGTTTATGCAATTTTAATCATCCCCAAGTCTAATATATTTTTCTCAAAGTGTTCTCTTCCTAGTTCTTTGGTAAAAATGTTAGCAAATTGATCTTCAGTGGAAAAAAACATGAGAGATATAAGACTTTTTTCAATATTGTCTCTAAGGAAGTGATTTCTAATATCAATATGTATGTTGAACTGGATTCCTTGCAATGTTTATGGCACTAGTGTTGTCACAATAAATTGGAACACATACAATATTCGTACCAAAATCTTGCAATTGTTGCTTAATCCATAACAATTATGCACAACAAGATCCAGCATCAATATACTCAGCCTCGGCAGTTGACAAGGCTTCAAAGTTTTGCTTCTTAGTGGACCAGGAGATCAAACATGATCTAAGAAAGTGTGTCATACCTGTGGTACTTTTTCTGTCCACTAGATAACTTGCATAGTCAGCATCAACATAACCTACCAACTTGAAGTTGCTTCCTTTAGGATACCATAGGCCAAGATCAGTGGTTCCTTTGATATATCTAAAAATCCTCTTTACATATTTAAGATAAGATTCATTGTGATCTGCTTGAAACCTTGCATACAGTACCACACTGAAAATAATACCAGGTCTACTTTTTCTAAGGTAGAGGAGTGATCCAATCATTCCTCTATATAGCTTCTGCTCCATAAATGAACCTTTTTCATCCAAATCCAGTTTTGTGGCGGTGCCAATGGGAGTTTTTATCTCCATTGCTTCCTCCATAGAAAATGTTTTGAGAAGTTCCTTCACATACTTTTGTTGATGAATCATGGTTCCAATAGGAGTTCTCCTGTCATGCTCATCTCAAAATCACTACTCATGTGTTTTTCAAAGTCAAAGGTCATGTTGATATTTGTAGAGCTAAAGATAATGTCATCTACATAAACCTGCACAATCAATAAGTCCTTCCCATTAATTTTCAAGAAGAGAGTGTTGTCAAATTTACCTCTTGGGTGTCTATGTTCCAACAGGAATTTTGATAATCTTTCATACCAAGCCCTTGGGACTTATTTCAGTCCATACAAAGCTTTGTCAAGCTTATACACATGGTCAGGAAATTCCTCACTTTCAAACACATGAGGTTGTTTCACATAAAATTTCTTCTTGAGATAGCCATTTAGGAATGTACTCTTTACATTCATTTGGTAAAGAGTAAATTCCTTAAAGGTAGCAAATGCTAAAAGAAGTCTGGTTGCTTCAAGACTAGCTACAAGAGCAAAAGTCTCATCATAATCTATGCCTTTCTCTTGATTGAATCCTTGGACCATCAACCTTGCCTTGTTCTTTGTAACTGTTCCATGTTTATTAGCCTTATTTTTGTACACCCACAGTTCTATCTTGTGAAAGTGGTACTAAGTATCAAACCTTGCTTCTTACAAATTGATTAAGCTCCTATTACATGGAAATGATCTAATCTGCATCAAGAATTGCTTTATCCACTTTCTTTGGTTCAATTACTGATAAAAAAGCCTTGAATGCATATAGGATCTTTAATTCAGATCTGGTAGTGATGCCTGAAATGAGATTAGTGAGAAGATTCTCAATAGGATGAGACCCTTTTATATTTGTAGCCTTTTAGAACTAATCCTTGTGAGTTGTTGGGCTCATAGTGAATGGTTTGAGCTGGAGTAGGTGGCGGATTAGTTCCCCTGTTAGTGTACCTCCAGGTTTAGTTTCCCCTATTGAAGTGCCTCCAGGTTTAGTTCCCCCGTCGATGGACCAAGTTGTACAACCTGTTCCTTAACTTGTTCTTCAATTTCACTTTCTTCTTGCAAGTTAGTCTTAGCACAAGATTCATAAAATATTACATGCACACTTTCTTCAACACAGTTTTTTCTTTTTTTAAGACCCTATATATTTTTCTAGGAAGAGAATACCCTTGGAAGATTCCCTCATTATTTCTAGTATCAAATTTTCCCAAATTATCTTTTCCATTATTATGAATGAAACACTTGCAACCAAAAGTTCTAAAGTAAGAAATATTTGATTTTCTTCCTTTTAGTAATTCATAGGGAGTCTTCTCTAGAATAGGCCTAATCATGCCCCTATTGACAATGTATGCAGAAGTACTAATTGCCTCAGCCCAAAGATTTTTTGCAATATTTTCTACAAGAATCATAGTTCTAGCCATATCTTCCAAAGTCTTATTTTTCTTTCTACTACTCTATTTTGTTGAGGTGTTCTAGGAGCAGAAAAACTATGATCTCTACCATTTTTGGAACAAAAGTCCAAGAACTTGGCATTTTCAAATTCTATACCATGGTCAGATCTTATGAAAATTAGGGAAGTGACAAGTTTCTTTTATATTTTCTTAATAAATATAGAAAATACATCAAAAGCATCTTCATTGGAAGCTAAAAACAATGTCCAGGTAAACCTGGAATAGTCATCAATAATTACAAAAACATACCTTTTACCACCTCTACTTTGAACTCTCATAGGTCCACAAAGATCCATATGGGCCAGGTCAAGGCACTTGGTTGTGCTGACATGGTTCTTAGGTTTGAATAAAGATCTTACCGTCTTCCCCCTTTCATAAGCACTACAAACTTTATCGTCTTTGAACTTGGTTTTGATCAAGCCCATTACCATGTCTGTAGAGTTTAGTTTGTTTAATTACTTCAGACTTTCATGTCCAAGTCTTTTATGACAAATGAGGGAATCATTTTCAATAGCACTTAAACAAGTCAGTCTTGTTCCAGGCATGCTCATGATGTCAGCTTTATACACATTCTTGTGTCTTCTTGCAGTAAGTACAACATCCTTGGTATCCATTCTTTTTACCTTAACACCTGCAAAAGTAAAATTACCTTGTTACCTTTATCACATAATTGTGGTATGTTGAGTACGTTGTGCTTCAATCCTTCTACAAGGTAGACATCTTCTAGTGCTCTTGATTCAGAAGTGTCAATCTTTCCAACTCTAGTAACGATACCCTTTTTGCCATCACTAAATGATACTCCCCTTCCATTTATTTTAGAGAGTGAAAGGAATTTTTTATTATCACCAGTCATATGTCTTGAGCAAGCACTATCCAAGTACCATTACTTCTTGCTTCCTTTCACTCTTACCTATAAAATAAATCAGAAGTTAAATTTAAGAACTCAGACAAACTTGGGTCCTTTCTTATGAGTAAAAGGGTGAATAAGATTTCTTATAGCCCATCGAGGCAACAGGTTGTGTGACCTATTCTTCTGACCTATTTTATTTTTCTTCTTATTAGTCTATGCTAACATAGAGTCAGAATTCTTTTCTAAGTTTGTGCTTCTAAACCTGTTTTAGTAGCAATTGATGGCCAGTTCTCGAGGAGTTTGTCCACTTATTTGCTCTTTCAAGATCAAGTTTCAGTTTAGAGACTTCTTGGCTTAATCTGTTCATCTTTTTTTTTCACAAGAACATTCATGTTTATACTTGGTCAATTCTAGCTCAATCTTCTCTTGTTTCTCACTTTTAACCTTTATCCTTTTATCAAAAAGAGTTAGTTTTAAGATTTCAGATTTGAGAATCAAGTTGGTCAACCTATCCCTTAAGAGTGTTATTTTCCTTTTCAACTGTGTCCTTACAAGCTTCTAAGTCAATAAAATTAAATTTTAGGCTTGCAGGACTGCTGAATATTTCATCTCTATCAGAAGTTAATTCTTGAAAATCATCAATCAAAGCACTCATTAAAGAAATAAGTTTTCTTTTGCAGAATAAATGTAACTTTTTTTTAAGTTCAAGAATACTTACCTCAGAAGTTCCAGCTTCTTCTTCCATGTCTGAATCTCTAATGGCCATGAGAGCAGTTTCATCAACCTCTTCACCATCTAATTCATCTTAATCATATCCCCAAGTGGCTGCCATAGCATACTCTTCCTTCTCTTTTTTCTTAACTTTTTCTTTTAATTCCTTTTCGGCTCTTTATTTTCTCCATTGGATATCCCAAACCAAATAGTCCTTAATTTGGTGATCAGTCTTACCACACTTGTAGCATCCATCAAGACTATCACTGGAATGCTTCTTGCTACCTATTCATTTCTTCTTTTGGAAAAATTTACTAAAGTTCTTGGTTATGAATATAACTTGTTCCTCATCCAGTTCAATCTCCTCATCATTAGCAGATGCCTTCAGGGCCAGTGATTTCTAAGGTGCAACTTCAACCTTCTTAACTTCATTTATTTGCATTTTATAAGTCTTCAATTTCCAAATAATTCGTCTAGGGTCATTCTAGTAAGATCCTTTGCTTCCCTAATTGCAGTAACCTTAACATCCCATTTAGATTTAGGTAGAACCCTTAACATATTTTCTACCTGTTCCTTAGTAGTGATGACTTTCCCTAAAGATGTCAATTCATTTGTCAAGGATGCCAGTCTTGTCATCATTTTGTGAAGAGACTTGTTCTCTTTTATTTTGAAAGCCTCATACTAAGTGAAGAGTAGAGCAATTCTGAATTTCCTCACTTGAGAGGTGCCCTCATGTGCATTTACTAATGCATTCCAAATTTATATAGAGGTGATGTAGTTGGACACTCTGTTATACTCAGCAATACCTAATCCATACACCAAAATATTCTTGGCCATTGCATTCTTTCTTAATGCAATTAGATCTTCAACAGTAAATTCATTTCTCACCTTCTTGACTTGCTCTCCATTAACTATTTTCATAGAAATAGTTGGTCCATCAGTGATCCTATCCCACAACTCATAGTCTTTTCTCTAAATAAATATTTCCATTCTAACTTTCCACCAGATGAAATGAGAGCTATCAAAGAGTAGAGGTCTAGTACTTGATTGTCCTTCACTGTGACCAGCAGGAGCTGCGTTATTCATCATAATGATCTTATCTTAGGTATTAATTTTATTTAAGATAACTCTGCTTTGATACCAATTGATAAAGTACGAGACCTACTGATTTACTTAGTTTAGCCTTACAGTTGCCTATCAGTGAAACAGGTTGTCTAACGTATTTCAACAATGCTAAAACAATAAGTAAATAAGACAGTGATTTTCACGGGGAAAACACCCGACTCAAAAAGATGTAAAAAATCATGACCTGTACCTCTACAGGATTTCACCCCAACATCACTAAAACATTTTGAGCTTCAACAACAGCAAATTACAAGACTCTTGTAATCTAAGAATTATAAACTCTAATTCCTACTTTTACAAATCACACAAACCTCCCAAGGTATGTGTTCCCAAGTCTTCGAGTTCCCCAACTTGAAGACAATAAAACTAACTCAGTTTATACTTCACTTAGACTAGAATTACATAAACAATACAACTCAAAAACCAACCTAATACATAGAATCTAAGACATCGTTTCTTCTAAGTAATAGGAACAGGTTCAACTGTTAGTTTCTTCAAGCTTATGAAGATGTGGGCAAGTTGCTTATGAACTAGAGCTACCCCAGGAACTCTCATCAGTGCATCCAGTATTTCATGTATCGATGCTTCGAAAGTGCATCGGAGATCCGTCCCTTATTACTTCTACTGAAGATGTGCAAGTAACAGAAGATCTTACCTATGAGGAGATGCCTATTGCTATATTAGATCGTCAAGTTAAGAAGATGAGAAATAAAGAAGTAGCATCGGTGAAAGTACTTTGGAGAAATCAACAAAGGGAAGAGATTACATGGGAAGCGGAGAAAGCAATGAAATCCAAATACCCTTATTTGTTCAAAGGTGAAAAAGAAGTGCAAGGAGTGGAACTGAGAAACTAACAAGTAAGTTTTTACATATGTATAATATCTATATGATGACGTGAATATCAATTATGAATTCGAACTTGTTTCGCCTAAATAACTACATTCACATTCGAGGACGAATGTCCTTAAGGGGGGAAGGATGTAACACCCCGTACTTAATTACGTGCATTAGCCATGGTTATATGTGTTGGAGTATATGTATTGATCATAAGTTAGGTATATATGAGTTTAAGTATGAGTATTGATTATTTTGAGATGGTTTCAAGGGTATAGTTTGATTATATGTGTATAGGAATCGACTTTATTTATACCGGAATTTGCTCGTCGAAGTTTCTATGCGAAGTTTATCGAGTTAGCTTTCCAACGAAATAAAGATTTCTGAAAACAGATGAGTATCGGATATAAGCGAGCATGTTCGAAACTTGAAAACGGTGGACGCAATGAACAGTAAATGTGCAGAAATTTTCTGCACACAAAAGTACTGCAGCCAAACAGATTTTTGGGACGACTTTAAACGATCATAACTCCTTGTACAAAATGAACTGTGTGAGCTGCTATATATCGATGAGAAGCCCCGAGAGTCTTCTTTCTAATGCAATTGGTTTCACCCAAATCCATTATTGGAGCAAAGAGTTATGGTCGATTTACTTTAGCCAATCAAAACAGTCCACCATGGACAGATTCGGATTTACTTAAATTTTAAGGGCAATATGGTCATTTTCCATCACCTCATGGACGAAAATTAGTCATTATATACATATACTTAGCCTCATATCCATCATTTATCATCCAAATTATTGAAGAATAAGAAACCCTAGCCTAATTTCAACTCCAATTATCTTGTGATTCAACCGTAGAAAATCCAAATTGATTTCGTAGTTGTGTTCACCGTCTCGAGGGCTTCGAGAAGCACCCCTTATTTGTGCCAACAGGACTTCGAAATCAAAAGGGTCATTTTATGGTAAGGATGTAAATTATTTTGGTGTTATTTATATGGATATGTATATATATGCATGTGAGCATAAGAAGTATGTTATTTGATTGTTGTTAAAAGATGATTGAAAATGATGTTGGATTATTCTTGTGCATGGTTGGATTATGTTGAATTGTGAAGGGATTTGGTGTGATGATGTGGTATTGAAATGATTACATAGATATATATATATATATATATACACATAAACCTACTGTTCAAGTTGGTTTTTGGAATGCTTTGCAAATATTGATTGTATGGAATTATGGAAGAGAATTGTGGTGTTGGGTTGCTAATACTAGATGCCAAACATTTCATTGTAGATAAGTGATTTGTAAATGCGGGAAATTGTGTTGAATTGGTATCCGAATCTACAACGAGGTATGTAAAGCATACTCTAACGATGTTCTTTGGCATGAAAACACCAATGTTCCATCAAGTAAGATTCCGAGGTTGTCCAAAAAACATGTATTGTTCTACGTTACCAACGAAGTTGTTTCCATTCTATAAAGTGTCAAAATGTTTCATTGATATACCAAAAGGCTCCTATTTCATTGTTGTGATATTGATGATTCTAAAACACATTGTTGATGTACCAATGAGTCTTTATTACATCGTTATTATATAGAAGGTCTATTACTTGGTTCCTATTGATGTATCATTGTTCCAAAGGTACTCTATATTGGCATGAACACTAATGTAATAATCTCAAAAGCTTTTGAACTGAGTTATTGGAAAGATCTCTTATGTGTGTTACTTGATATACGTGTGGGTGGTAGCTCAGGGGCTTAAGCCTAGCATGGGCCGATCCCGATACTTGATATGATTACAGTTGATATGTACTGGGGGCAGCCTAATGGTCACAGTACGGTACAGTATTGATTATTGTTAGTTGGTTGGAGGTTCGGGGGGAGGAGGTAATGGCGAATGATAATTGTAAAGAATGAAATGAACGAATGTATACCGTTCCACAAATGTGTTTGAATTCAAGAACCCAATTCAGATTAATGATAATGTACATGATCCAAAAAGTGTTTATGAAGTGTGGTTCACTTCTATTATGATTTATTCACTTGTGTCTGATTTTCTTGATCCCCCATATCACATATGATTATTTACAGCTTTACATACTCAGTACATATTTCGTACTGACGTCCCTCACGGGGGACCTGCATTTCATGTTGCAGGCACAGGTGCTTCAGCTCATACACAGCATAGATAGGAGCCAGGTCATACAGCTATTGTTGGTGAGCTCCAGTTTGCTTCGGAGCTTTCCGAGTCGGTTCCTTATGTTTTGTTATTGTACAGGAGTCATGCGTGGGCGGGAGGTTTGTCCCGACCCTAGTTATGTCATGTATATCCTAGAGGCTTTGTAGACATAAGGAAGGGTAAAGTCATAGAAGTTTATATAGTGATGTTATATTTGTATATATGGTGGCCCCGACGGCCAAGTATTACATATATATATATTTGTGCTTGTTGTGCTGATACAGGTAATTAGACCCTTCTATATGCAACGAAGTGTTGTCCAAATTTTTGGTGACATGTAAGTGAAAGTACAGGTATTTGAACGGGTTCTCCCGGGCCTTCTCGGCTTCGGGTGCCAGTCCGGCCCTATGGGATTTTAGGGGGTGATAAAAGTGGTATCAGAGTGGTTCGTCCTAGTGAGTCTACAAAGCCGTGTCTATGTAGAGTCTTGTTTATCGGTGTGTTGTGCACCACATTTATAAACAGGAGGCTATGTACATTTAGGAAATTGTTTCTTTCCTTCAGATCATAGATCGTGCCATAGAGCTTATATAGCAAATGAAGTCATAGTTGACCACTGAATCCATTTGTTTCTCTTATTACAGTAAGAATGCTGGATACCGGAAGTAAGAATACCGGCGAGCAGGTAAATGTGGCTACCGGAGAAGGGACTAGTAAGTCACCACCTGTACAAGTTAATCAGAGTGAAGCTCAAGCTGAGCGGGTATCTGAAATGTCTTCCGCTCCAGATGAAATAAGTGGGAGGCGAACCACATTCACAGAATCACTTGTTAATGCTGCTGATCAGGATATGAGGGATGCAGTACAACTGTTGACCCGGATTGTTGTCGGTCAAGTCCAAGGGCAAGCTATTCCTGTCGCGGGTTCTAGCGGTACTGATAGGGCTGCTAGTCTTCGGACGCAAGATTTTCTTAAGATGGATTCGCCTAGTTTTACCGGATCCGATCTTAATGAAGATCCGCAGGACTTTATTGATCAGATCTAAAGGGCCCTAGAGGTGATGCATGTATCGGGCAGAAAGACAGTGGAGTTAGCCGCGTATAGATTCAAAGGTGAGGCTATATATTGGTATGAAGACTGAAAACGATCAAGGGGCATTGATGCACCCCTAGGTACTTGGAAAGAGTTCAAAGAGGCATTTATTGATCATTATCTTCCATATGAGACTCGTCAGGCCCGTGCGGATCAGTTCTTAAATCTTCGACAGGGTAATACAAGTGTGAGGGAGTATAGTCTTCGATTTAATTCTTTGTCCAGATATGCTCCTAATGTTATAGCTACTATGGATGACAGAGTTCATCGGTATGTGGATGGATTGGATCCGTATTTGGTTAGGGATTATACTATTGCTGGACTGAATAAAGACATGGATATAGCTAGGATCCAAGCATTTGCACAGAAAATGGAAGATCAGAGGCAAAGAAAAAGAACACAGGAATTTGAAAGTGGATCTTCTAAGAGGGTCAGATCTACAGGGCAGTTTATGGCGCCACAAGGAGGTTTTAGACCTCAATTTTCTGCTAGACCACCTAGGCCATTATTTTCTTATTTTACAGCTAGTACTCCACCACAGCATCAGGGGTTCAGAGGCAGTCAATTTGGGCAAAGAAGTGAGGGTCATAGTTCGCGATCAGTGGGTTATCATGGGCAAGGGAACATGAGCCAATCGAGACCTTCTCAAGAGCTATGTAATCGATGCGGAAAGCTTCATATGGGCATATGTCGAATGGGAACAAATGTTTGTTTTTGGTGCGGTATGACGGGATATATGATGAGAGAATGCCCACGAAGGGGCGCAGGTGGCGTAGCACGACCTTCGGGATCAGCTGTTGCATCATCGTCACCAGTATCTAATTCTGGTAGGGGCGCACAACCTACGGGTCACGCTAGAAATGAAAAAAGAGTCGCCAGTTCCAGCGGGACTCAGAATCGCACTTATGCTTTAGCGGATCGACAGAATCTAGAGGCTTCCCCAGATGTGGTCACGACTACGTTGTCCATATTTTCATTTGATGTATATGCTCTAATTGATCCCGGTTCTACATTATCATATGTTACTCCTTTGGTTGCTGGAAAGTTCAAAAGAACCCCCGAATTGTTAGATAAGCCGTTGGAAGTGTCTACCCCGGTTGGGGAATCTATTATTGCTAGAAGAGTTTATAAAGATTGTGTAGTAATTGTGTGTGGTCGAGACACGATGGCCAATCTTGTGGAACTAGAAATGGTAGATTTTGATGTTATAATGGGTATGGATTGGTTGGCATCTTGTTATGCCAAAATTGAATGTTGTACGAAAAAGATGTATTTACATTTTCCTAATGAAGCAGTTATTGAATGGCAAGGTAAGATTGGCGCACCAAAAGGTAGATTTATTTCTTATTTCAAAGCGAGAAAAATGATTTCCAAGGGCTACATATGTCATTTAGTTAGAGTAAAGGATACGGAATCGGAATCACCAGATCTTCACACTGTACCAGTAGTAAGTGAATTTCTTGATGTATTCCCCGAAGATCTTCCAGGTTTACCTCCTGAACGAGAGGTAGAATTTGGTATTGATGTGATACCAGGCATTAAGCCAATCTCAATTCCTCCGTATAGAATGGCCCCAGCAGAATTACGAGAATTGAAAGGGCAATTGAAAGATTTGCTAGAAAAGGGGTTCATTAGGCCTAGTATTTCCTCTTGGGGAGCACCAGTGTTGTTTGTGCGCAAGAAAGATGGCACATTGAGAATGTGTATTGATTATAGGCAGCTGAATAAAGTGACTCTTAAAAATAAATATACTCTTCCAAGAATTGATGATTTATTTGATCAGTTACAGGGTGCCAAATGTTTTTCTAAGATTGATTTAAGGTCAGGTTATTATCAAGTGAGAGTCAAAGAAAAAGATATACCCAAGACAGCTTTCCGAACAAGGTATGGTCATTATGAGTTTCTAGTTATGTCATTTGAGCTAACTAATGCACCTGCAGCTTTCATGGATTTAATGAATAGGGTGTTTAAGCCATTTCTAGATGTATCCGTGATAGTTTTCATTGATGATATTCTAGTTTATTCTAGATCAGAAGAGGATCATGCTAATCATTTGCGACAAGCGTTGCAAACTCTTCGTGATTGCAAGTTGTATACAAAATTTTCTAAATGTGAATTTTGGCTAAAGTCAGTGGCATTTCTGGGCCATATTGTATCAAATGAAGGCATACAGGTTGATACTCAAAAGATAGAAGCTGTGAAGAATTGGCCAAGGCCCACAACGCCTACGAAGATTCGTAGTTTTCTTGGGTTGGCTGGTTATTATAGAAAGTTTGTTGAGGGTTTTTTTTCTATTTCAGCACCCTTAACTAAGCTAACGCATAAAGCATCCAAGTTCCAATGGAATGATGCGTGTGAGGAGAGTTTCCAAGAATTGAAGAATAAGTTGACTTCTACACCTGTGTTGGTACTTCCAGAAGGTACAGAAGGGTATACAGTGTATTGTGATGCTTCGAGAATTGGTTTAGGATGTGTATTAATGCAGCATGGTAAGGTGATAGCATATGCCTCAAGGCAATTGAGGCCACATGAGAAAAATTACCACACACATGATCTTGAGTTGGCAGCGGTTATCTTTGCTTTAAAAATATGGCGCCACTATTTATATGGGGTTCATGTTGATATATATACTGATCACAAGAGCTTACAATATATTTTCAGTCAGAAGGATCTAAATCTGAGGCAGCGAAGGTGGATGGAACTATTAAAAGATTATGATGTTGATATTTTGTATCACCCAGGGAAAGCGAATATAGTAGCTGATACGTTGAGTTGTAAGGCTATGATGGCACCTGTAGAAAGGCAAGGGATGATTAAAGATCTTCATCAATTAGCTAGTCTAGGAGTTCGTCTTCTCGAAACTCCGGACGAGGAGCTTATTGTGCATAATGCCGCGGAATCCTCATTAGTAGCTGAGGTGAAAGAGAAGCAAGATGCAGATCCTATTTTATTGCAACTCAAGGAGAATGTTCAAAATGGTACGACGAAGGTATTTGAGCTTTCGCAAGAAGGAGTACTTCTATGCCAAAATCGGCTATGTGTGCCTATTGTTGATGAACTAAGAAAAAGAATTATGACTGAGGCACATTTCTCAAGGTATTCTATTCATCCAGGGTCAACCAAAATGTATCAAGATTTGAAGGATGTATATTGGTGGAATGACATGAAAAGGAACATCGCAGAATTTGTAGCTGAATGTCGAAATTGTCAACGAGTTAAAGTGGAACATCAAAAGCCCGGAGGCTATATGCAATGCATAGATCTTCCAATTTGGAAGTGGGACATGATCAACATGGATTTTGTTACAGGTTTGCCTCGTACAGCTCGGAAATTTGATTCTATATGGGTGATTGTGGATAGGCTTACTAAATCCGCACATTTCTTACCCGTTAAGACCACTTACACAGTTGAAGAATATTTGAAGCTGTATGTTAAAGAAATAGTCCGATTACATGGAGTGCCAACTTCTATTATATCGGATCGGGAAACTCAATTTACCGCAAACTTTTGGAAGTCTTTCCAACTGAGTTTGGGAACACAAGTGAATCTGAGTACAACTTTTCACCCTCAGACGGATGGACAAGCAGAGCGCACCATTCAAACACTTGAAGATATGCTACGAGCATGTGTTATAGATTTTAAAGGCAGTTGGGATGATCATTTACCTCTTATTGAGTTTTCCTACAATAATAGCTATCATTCAAGTATCAAAATAGCACCACATGAAGCTTTATATGGGAGGAAGTGTAGATCACCAATAGGATGGTTCGAAGCGGGTGAAACTCTTATGTTCGGACCGGATCTTGTGTATCAAGCCATAGAAAAAGTCAAGGTGATTCAGCAACGGTTGAAAACAACCCAAAGTCGACACAAGTCATATGCGGATAGTAGAAGAAGAGGGCTAGAGTTTTCGTTAGGCGATTGGGTGTTTTTGAAGGTATCGCCAATGAAAGGGGTGATGAGATTTGGCAAGAAAGGAAAGTTGAGTCCACGATATATAGGCCCTTATAAGATTATTCGAAGATGTGGGCAAGTTGCTTATGAATTAGAGCTACCCCAGGAACTCTCATCAGTGCATCCAGTATTACATGTATCGATGCTTCAAAAGTGCATCAGAGATCCGTCCTTTATTACTTCTACTGAAGATGTGCAAGTAACAGAAGATCTTACTTATGAGGAGATACCTATTGCTATATTAGATCGTCATGTTAAGAAGATGAGAAATAAAGAAGTAGCATCGGTGAAAGTACTTTGGAGAAATCAACAAAGGAAAGAGATTACATGGGAAGCGGAGGAAGCAATGAAATCCAAATACCCTTATTTGTTCAAAGGTGAAAAAGAAGTGCAAGGAGTGGAACTGAGACACTAACAAGTAAGTTTTTACATATGCATAATATCTATATGATGACGTGAATATCAATTATGAATTCGAACTTGTTTCGACTAAATAACTACATTCACATTCGAGGACGAATGTCCTTAAGGGGGGAAGGATATAACACACCGTACTTAATTGCGTGCATTAGCCATGGTTATATGTGTTGGAGTATATGTATTGATCATAAGTTAGGTATACATGAGTTTAAGTATGAGTATTGATTATTTTGAGATGGTTTCAAGAGTATAGTTTGATTATATGTGTATAGGAATCGACTTTATTTATACAGGAATTTGCTCGTCGAAGTTTCTATGCGAAGTTTATCGAGTTAGCTTTCCAACGATATAAAGATTTCTGAAAACAGATGAGTATCGGATATAAGCGAGCATGTTCGAAACTTGGAAACGGTGGACGCAATGAACAGTAAATGTGCAGAAATTTTCTGCACACAAAAGTACTGCAGCCAAACAGATTTTTGGGACGACTTTAAACGATCATAACTCCTTGTACAAAATGAACTGTGTGAGCTGCTATATATCGATGAGAAGCCCCGAGAGTCTTCTTTCTAATGCAATTGGTTTCACCCAAATCCATTATCGGAGCAAAGAGTTATGGTCGATTTACTTTAGCCTATCAAAACAGTCCACCATGGACAGATTCGGATTTACTTAAATTTTAAGGTCAATATGGTCATTTTCCATCACCTCATGGACGAAAATTGGTCATTATATACATATACTTAGCCTCATATCCATCATTTATCATCCAAATTATTGAAGAATAAGAAACCCTAGCCTAATTTCAACTCCAATTATCTTGTGATTCAACCGTAGAAAATTCAAATTGATTCCGTAGTTGTATTCACCGTCTCAAGGGCTTCGAGAAGCACCCCTTATTTGTGCCAACAGGACTTCGAAATCAAAAGGGTCATTTTATGGTAAGGATGTAAATTATTTTGGTGTTATTTATATGGATATGTATATATATGCATGTGAGCATAAGAAGTATGTTATTTGATTGTTGTTAAAAGATGATTGAAAATGATGTTGGATTATTCTTGTGCATGGTTGGATTATGTTGAACTGTGAAGGGATTTGGTGTGATGATGTGGTATTGAAATGATGATTATATATATATATATATACACACACACATAAACCTACTGTTCAAGTTGGTTTTTGGAATGCTTTGCAAATATTGATTGTATGGAATTATGGAAGAGAATTGTGGTGTTGGGTTGCTAATACTAGATGCCAAACATTTCATTGTAGATAAGTGATTTGTAAAGGCGGAAAATTGTGTTGAATTGGTATCCGAATCTACAACGAGGTATGTAAAGCATACTCTAACGATGTTCTTTGGCATGAAAACGCCAATGTTCCATCAAGTAAGATTCCGAGGTTGTCCAAAAAACATGTATTGTTCTACGTTACCAACGAAGTTGTTTCCATTCTATAAAGTGTCAAAATATTTCATTGATATACCAAAAGGCTCATATTTCATTGTTGTGATATTGATGATTCTAAAACACATTGTTGATGTACCAATGAGTCTTTATTACATCGTTATTGTATAAAAGGTCTATTACTTGGTTCCTATTGATGTATCATTGTTCCAAAGGTACTCTATATTGGCATGAACACTAATGTAATAATCTCAAAAGCTTTTGAACTGAGTTATTGGAAAGATCTCTTATGTGTGTTACTTGATATACGTGTGGGTGGTAGCTCAGGGGCTTAAGCCTAGCATGGGCCGATCCCGATACTTGATATGATTACAGTTGATATATACTGGGGGCAGCCTAATGGTCACAGTACGGTACAGTATTGATTATTGTTAGGTGGTTGGAGGTTCGGAAGGAGGAGGTAATGGCGAATGATAATTGTAAAGAATGAAATGAACGAATGTATATCGTTCCACAAATGTGTTTGAATTCAAGAACCCAATTCAGATTAATGATAATGTACATGATTCTAAAAGTGTTTATGAAGTGTGGTTCACTTCTATTATGATTTATTCACTTGTGTCTGATTTTCTTGATCCCCCATATCACATATGATTATTTACAGCTTTACATACTCAGTTCATATTTTGTACTGACGTCTCTCACGGGGGACCTGCATTTCATGCTGCAGGCACAGGTGCTTCAGCTCATACACAGCATATATAGAAGCCAGGTCATACAGTTATTGTTGGTGAGCTCCAGTTTGCTTCGGAGCTTTCCGAGTCGGTTCCTTATGTTTTGTTATTGTACAGGAGTCATGTGTGGGCGGGAGGTTTGTCCCGACCCTAGTTATGTCATGTATATCCTAGAGGCTTTGTAGACATAAGGAAGAGTAAAGTCGTGGAAGTTTATATAGTGATGTTATATTTGTATATATGGTGGCCCCGACGGCCAAGTATTACATATATATATATATATTTGTGCGTGTTGTACTGATACAGGTAATTAGAGCCTTCTATATGCAACGAAGTTCTGTTCAAATTTTTGGTGACATGTAAGTGAAAGTACAGGTATTTGAACGGGTTCTCCCGGGCCTTCTCGGCTTCAGGTGCCAGTCCGGCCCGATGGAATTTTGGGGCGTGATTTCTAGTATGCATAAGTTTGAAAAAAAAGTATCACCATAAGTGTGTATTGTTCAAAGGGCCCGTTTGGATAGACTGAAAAAAATGGCTCTTAAAATGTTCTTTAAAAGTGTTTTTGAAATTGCTGAAGTTATTTTAAAATAAGCAGTTACGTGTTTGGATAAAAGTGTTAAAACTGGAAAAAAAATTATTGATGTATTTGATAAACAAGTACTTTTAAGCACTTTTTTGGGGTAAAAATGTTTAAAATACCATTAAAGTTGTTAACAATATACAGAGTTGATTATTATTAATTTTTATTTCTAAAATAATTTAAATTAAAATTAATATATATTTATATATATATTAAAAATATTTTCATGCATGATTATTAATTTGTGCGCTAAAAATTCTTTTTTTTTTATTAAAAGAGTTTAAATCATTAAGCAAAATATATATGTTACTAATCATTATAATTACATTAATAGATAAATAGTTGGTCACAAATGATCTTATTTGTTTGATAAAAAGACTCTTAATTAAAAAACATATTACTCGTTGATTGAGTAATGATTATCACTATTAAAATATTAGCAAACACGAATGTTGCGTTGTGAAATATACATGGATCATTCACTACCATAAAGTTATATATATTCAATGAGTATTCTCCATATATTTTGGTTAGTGAATTATTTTTTTATTAGAAAAATTCATATGTTGTACAATAATAATTGTCCAAATTTATTAGAAGTTTCATACAAAAGAGGTACTAATATGACTAGAGTTAAGTTCACCATAAATACTAATATGGAATAAGTAAAAATTAGAAGAGATACAAAAGTCATTTATTTGATCAACTTTCAATGGATTATAAGCTTAAAAAAAAGTAGGAATTGTAGAACTTCTAGCTTTGGACTTTTAAAAAGCCAAAATTGATTTTTTTTAAGCAATTTTTTAAATTGTCAAACACTCCTAAAATTCAAAAATGGCTCTTAAGCAATTTTGACCAAATTATAATCTAATCCAAACACACTCAAAATCTGTTAGAGACTGTAGTCAAGGTTTGAACCCGTAATCTGCTCGTCAAAACAAATCTAATTATATCACTTTTTAAAATTTAAATTGAAATCAAATCAAGTCAAAAAAAAAAAAAAAACTTCGATTTGATTAGATTTTTAGCTAGTTCGATTTTTCGGTTTACAAGGAACACCTCTTACTACAAATATAATTTTCTGTGAGAGTTCCTAATTCGAAATTTTTTTTTCCTAGGTTCTCTTGGAGTTTGATTCAACTTTTTAAAATAAAAATAAAAATTTTCAAAGATTTATTTTCAGGGGTGCAAGAAATAATTATGTTTTAATGGTGCCCTCACACACCCAACTATTGTTGTTGTGCCTCACCCACATCAAAAATTTTTGTATCCAGATAGAGATCCACAAATAGGCATTAACTTGGTTCTTTTTGCTATTTATTTTAATCCCAACTAATCGGTCGCAACTTACCGGTGATAGTCACAGCACCAAAAGCTTTCAAGGGAGGAGGTCAGGACTAGATTCTAGTCATGTTCGGAAATCAGACGTGCAGCAACTTCCATTATTTGCACACTGAACTTGGTTCCGTCTCTAATCAGACGTTCGGAGAAAAAAATATACCAGTGGAGATTACCACATCAAGAAATTGGTCTAATCCATCTTTGGCTGGTTTTCAAGAGGACAAAAAAAAACAGTAAGAGCTTAAGACCTTAGTTCTGCATTTCTCAGCTGCACTATAACGGTATAACCTTTGCGACAAGCTCGATCAAACAGGGTAACATTGAAAGAGCATAGGCTTTAACTTTCAACGAAAATAGATAAATGAAATTCATGACAAACAAAGAGGATGTTATAGCGACAGTGTGATTCTTAAAGTAAACCAATTTTAGGCCCCATTTGCCCATTAGAAATATCCACTTTTTTCAGGAATTTTTTTCACTTCATTCAGAAAATGATGTTCGGCCATATAAACTCATTTGAAAAAATAAAAACACGTGTCAACCAGTTTTTATTTTTTCCCAACTTCAACCTCACCTTTATATTAAAAAATGTCTTTCCAAAAGTCTAAAGAATCTTTCCAAGAAATATGGTCAAACACAACATTCAAAAAAAGTTCAGAGAATAGAAGAGTCCTTACCATACCTTATAATGGCAAATATGTGGGTAAAGGGGTCAGCATATCAAACGAAGTTCCTGGTGCTCATGTTTTGAATCATTGATTTAGCTGTATTTGATAAAGCATAGGAAGCAAGGCAGGGTTGATTCCTGCTACTCTGATATTCCAAATAAAGAAAACTGAAAATTCAATGAGGAAGGGACAAATCAACTTTTTTTTCAACACAATCGGAGAAAATGGATTTTTTTTGAAGTGGATATGCAAATCATTAGCTAGGTGAAATGCAGAATTACATCATTGGACTGCATAAATACACTCCTTACTCTTAACTACGGCTGTGCAACAGTTGAACTTTGAGCCTAAGGATGCATTCTCTAAGTATCAGGGAAGTTCCATTTAATAAAATCTCTACCTTTCAAGAAAATAAAATAAAAGGCTTGAGCCAAAGACGAGCACAACATTCGACATAAACTACAAGGATACATTCGATAGAAGAGAAGATTTAATGCTGTAGACTAAACATTGCAAATAGTGCGAGAACAATAAACCGCCTTAATTGAAGCATCAGAATTCAGAGAGACGATATGTAATTGAGCTTTTCATTAGCATAAGAGCATGCCAGAAACAAAAAAACTAGATTATTATCATATCAGCGCTGAAACAAATAAGCAAAGGTTTAAGTACAAGAAGTTGGAGGGCGTTTCTACTATGTATTGAACATTGAATAATACATGAAAATTCAAATTAAAACATGTTTCACAAATTTTCATTAAAAACAGAGAAAAGAGTGTTGAATCTTGGCAAAACCAATCCAACAGTTCATATTGCTTTTCCGAAAAGATGGCACACAATGTAATAACCATTGTCTTACCTATTCACTGATGCAATTATATCAAATGATGAAGTTTTAATTCCAACTTCAGCAAATAGATCCCACCCCAGCCCCAGCAACTGCAACTTGGCAAAATATCACTAAGCATAGAGGCCGATAAAATATATAAATAAGCTCAATATTGATGTATTTAAGTGTTTAGCGAGGAAACTTTCAACTTCCACAGTTCGTCAACCCTATTAGCCGTATGGTATATCGAGACTACCAAAATGAAAATATGCTAAACCCACACTATAAGAAAGCTTGATCAGTAGGAGCAATTCGGTAGACTATACGTGACATATCAACATAGAAGCTGACAACCCTAGAAATTCACCAAGATCCAATCTTTTTCTTTCCTGTCATGTTCCGAATGCAAGTAAAAGCAGATTCTTTAAAAGAGATGCAAGAGATCTAGTGCTGATCCTTAATTTATGCACAAGTCCAACTGTTAGCTGACGACTGTCCAGTTTTGTTAAGCGCTGCAGAGTTAGTTGTGCATCTTATATATGCTTCTAATACTCTTCATCTTTCATTTTTGCCAACACTACTAATAGTATTCTTCTTTTCACCCATTTTAATGTTATTCTCAATCAAATAATGGACATGAAAATACACTAACAATTAATATAGAGTAAACAATTTCTGGTCAGGTCATACAATTTCTAAAATAACACTAGATCCAGATCAGATCACAACATGATCTCAAATTAAATGCTCCAATTATTCCAATTTGTTTGGTCTATTTTGACTTGACAGAGTTAATAAAATAAAAAATACTTTTATATTTAAAGATAAAATATGTCAAATGTATCAAAATGTTCTTTTAATTTTTTTGTAGTCTAGAACATATTATGTGCAAAATTAAAATTAAAGAGTTGCTAAAAAGTAAAAAGACATTCTTTTTTAAAACAACTGAAAAAGAAAGTAAATCAAACAAAATGATTCAGAGAGAGTATCACAATTCACATAACAGCACATATAGAAAATTTCAACAGGAAATAGAGCTCAGATGTCATACTAAGAAACACATCAGGCAACTGGAGAAAAAGGAAAGGGAGAAATGACCGGAAGCCATCGGAATGGGGGGAATCGGCAAGATTTCAATCTTTATTTATATTCAAGAACAAATATGAAATCTTGCCATGCCACCCACTCCAAAAGCTCCCAGCGACACTCACCCCCGTTCCTCTTCCTACAAAATTTAACGAGCTTTTCCCTTCTTACTATACACATAAACATGTTAGTGCCATTGAGGTACATATTTATAGAGACAACAAACTACAAGAGCCGGAAGGGGTGAAACCCTAATACATGAGATTCACAAAATTGGAGTAGCTGTGTACGTTTTTTGACCACCCATGTTTTACTTTGGTTACGCTTTACTCCAATGACTTATAATATATACAAATACCGTGGCACGGGCATTTTTGGCAACACAAATGTACAAAAGAGATTCAATTGGGAAAGATTATTTTTTAGTTGTTTTATTTGTTTAATATAAGAGTAAAAAAAAAAATGTAGTATAATAAAATAATGTTAACATAATATATACCTTCAGTGTAGTCATCTAATAAGTAACAAAAAAATATTTATAAAAAATTAGTATCATGTATAATTCAGTTACAAAGATCTAAATAAAAATATTATTAAAATAATATATGAAGAAAAAACTAATAAATACAAGAAAAATAAAATATGCATGTGTAATCATTTTATTACACCATAAAAATGATGACAAAACTAATAAATATAACGAAAAGGCAATATGCATGTGTAACCATTTTATTGCACCATAAAAATGAGGATAAAACTAATAAATATAAGAAAAAAATCATATACATGTGTGACCATTTATTTACTACTATATATAAGTGAAAGCTGAGGTGACTAAAATTACCGAAATACCCTCGGTAGTCACCCGAACCTTCACTTATATATAGTAGTAAAAAGCAATATGCAAGTGTAGCCATTTTATTACACCATAAAAATAAGGATAAAACTAATAAATATAAGGAAAAATCATATGCATGTGTAACCATTTTATTTACTACTATATATAAGTGAAGGCTGGGTTAATAATATTTTTATTTAAACCTTTGTAATTGAATTATATATGGTAGTATTTTTTTATAAATATCTTTTTGTTCCTTATTAAATTATTACCAAGGGTATTTCGATAATTTTATGGTGCAATACAATGGTTACACATGCATATTATTTTTTTCTTATATTTGTTAGTTTTGTCCTTATTTTTATGGTGCAATAAAATGGTTAGACATGCATATTATTTTTTTCTTATATTTATTAGCTTTTTCCTTATATATTATTTTACTAATATTTTTATTTAGACCTTTATAATTGAATTATACATAATAGTAATTTTTTATAAATATCTTTTTGTTCCTTATTAAATTACTTATTTTTTCATACCCCAAAGGTATTTCGATAATTTTATGATGCAATAAAATGGTTACACATGCATATTATTTTTTTCTTATATTTATTAGTTTTATCGTCATTTTTATGGTGCAATAAAATGGTTACACATGCATATTATTTTTTTCTTATTTATTAGTTTTGTCCTCGTGTATTATTTTAATAATATTTTTATTTAGACCTTTGTAATTGAATTATACATGGTAGTAATTTTTTATAAATATCTTTTTGTTCCTTATTCAATGACTATCAAAGGTATTTCGGTATTTTTATGGTGCAATAAATATTTCAAAATCAATGTATGTCCATATGTATGTGTAACCATTTTATTTACTACTATATATAAGTGAAGGTTGAGTGAAAATTATCGAAATATCCTTGATAGTAGTAATAAAGTAATAGTAATAATAATAATAATAATAGTAATAGTAAAAAATGAATAATATAATAATAATAGTAGTAATAGTAATAGTAATAAGATAAAATAAGACCAACATGGGTTGTGGTGCTGTGGATGGGGCTGCTCTACCCTTAACTAGAGGCCGAGGGTTTGACCCTGGTTATGGAGGAAACCCTGTTGGGAACGTTACCACCTTAATGGGCCCTGCAACGCGCGATCTGGATTAATCGGGGCCCTAATGCGGGCATCGAACACCGGATGGAAAACAAAAAAAATGGATAAGATAAGGAGTATAAAATACAAATAAAAAATAATAAAAAAACATATTATATTATATTATACATATATATATTATATATTATTATTATATTTATTTTTTCTACTATTAATTTAATATATATAAGTAAAGGTTTGGTAGTATTACAAAAGACAAATTAGTAGTACACCAAACCTTTACTTATATATAACTAGACTAGACTAGATATTTGTGCCTATGCAAGGTACGGACATTTTGACAACACTAATATGCAAAAGAGATTCAACTTTGGGGAAGGTTATTTTTTACTTGTTTTAATTATTTAGTATATGAGTAAAAGAAAATAAATGTAGTACAATGAACCGATGTTATTATAATATATACATTCAGTGTGGAACAAAATTGAGCTTGCTAGACTGGTTCAACCAATACAAAAGTGATTATATAAGTGGATAAGAATCTAGCTAGATTGTTGCAACTACAGTTAACGGCACGTCTTTTGTTTGGACATTCCTGGAAAAGTACATGATGCGCGTCATAACGAAGGCTTTATTAGTGCACTGGCCTAACCCTTTTTATTATCATCATAATTGATATTGTAAGTTGCATCTTAAGTCATCTATGTTGGGTTTTCAATATTATATATTAGAGTGGGTAAGTGTTTGATATAATGTTTACATATTGTAGTTTTTGATCTACAAAAGGACAAGGTGTCTGGAATGCTGTTTTTTGACTTTCTGATGTCTCATGTTGTCCTTTTTCCTCTCTTTTCTAGGTCATAAATTGAATGATCAATATTTTTAAGCAACACCATGGAAACCTCCTCCAATTTAAAAATTATCTCTTTAGTTATCGTAATTGGATGTTTTGGTAGACGTTGATATTGTTCAAAGTACTTTTGCAACTTGAGAATTTGAGACTCATAATTTTCTAGCTTCCTCTTCGTCTTAAGTCGTTGGAATCTGTGAAATTGTATTCATGTTTAATCAATGGGGCTAACAAACTTAGGTATGTTTTACTTATAATTGTAGACTTGATTTAGACTCTATGCCTATTTGTTAGTTGAATATTTGTGAATTGGCCTGCGGACATACTTGTAATTGGCGAGTTTGGTTGATATTATTCTCTTTAACTCTCTTATTCTTTTTTTCTAAAATGAAGTTACATTGTTGTTGAGGCATTCTTCATGTTCTCAAACATACTAAAACTATAGAAAAAGAAAATTAGATGAATTAATAATACATATTATGTGAAACCCAAAAAGTAAAAAAAAAAAATTGATTCATGAGCAACGGAACGGTGGTCAGGGGATGCCTATTTATGAGCAATGCATGCATGAGCAATGTATGCATGGACAGTGTAAGCTTCTTTGTGAAGTTAAGATTAAATTCCTCTCCTCCTTCATAATCATTCGCTTTCTTATCAGGTACGAGTTTTATAGACCAAAAAGTACAGATGGATGGGTCCTAAGCAATACGATTATGCCGGAACAAAGGTGTTTCTATGAAAAAAGTATTGCAATGCTTTATTAGCTGAAAGTTACTCACTCATTTTATGCATCATTCTGTCAGGTAAAGCTCAAGTAAAAGACCAACTATTGTAGCATTGACCATGTTTTGTCGCAAGAACCATTCTCATAGTAAATAGGAGGGTGAGGGACCAGCAGCACAAGGTAACAAATAGTGCTAATATTTGAATTTGTGTCTTATATTCTCCTGCTCTCAATTAGATTATAGTTGATTCAAAATTTATTGGGTATGTTATTGTTATTGATGTAATTGATACTTTCTCCTGAGTTGTGGTCTATACGAAACAACATCCCTAACTTCACAAAGGAAGGATAAGACTGCGTACGCATTACCCTTTCCAAACCCTACTTGTAGGAAATACTGGTTATGTTGTTGTTGTTGTTGTTGTAGCTGATACCTTCTCATGAGCTCTGGTCATTCAGAAACAGTCCATTTACCTTCAACAAGGTAGAGGTAATGTTGCGTATACACCACCCTTCCTAGACCCCACTTGTGGGATTATACTGTGTGTGTTATTGTTGTTGTTGTTGTTGTAATTGATACTTTCTCCTTAGATGAGGTGGAAACAACCTTGCTACCTTCACAAAGATTAGGGTAAATATACACCAACTTTACCAGAGGACTGTATTGCATAGGTTGTTGTTGTTGTTTTAATTGATACTTTTTCCATCAAAGTCACTTCATTAGTAGTTTGAGTGTTATAGTTTTAATATTCGATTTCATATGATGGCAGTGTTATCAAAAGAAAAAAATGCAAAAAAGCTCTCAGTTATATTGGGGCTTTAAGTGCAAAGTGTGAGCTTTAATGAAAAAGTCGCAAAGAGAGAAAAAATACAAATATATAGGTTTAGTCCATGGTTAATAATTATAAGCATGAATGACAAATATATGCACAAAGAAATTAAAAAAAATTATGATAAAGTGAAATCAATTGTTTAGTGTCGCCTCTTCAGAAGAGACTCATGGGGAAAGAAAAGTATGTCATAGAACCTTGATAGTGTACATTAAGCGAGACGAAGCGCTCAACACGTTATGAGCCTCGCTATAGGAGTTAAGCGCGCCTTTGACAATACTGGATGATGGCATATACAAAATCTTAGTTTCAACTAACATAAATGTGACTGATATTAATTATGTTACTGGTGGTTTGATGTATGATTTAATGTTGATTTTATATTTGACACTATAGGATGGCGGTTGTAGAGCTTTCCCCTTATTGGATATTTTAGTAAGAGGACCAGAGGGTCTTTTGATTTGGAATGGACCTCCTTTCCCAGGTGGTAAACCTGGTGTTAAGCTGGATAGGGTTCCTTCTACCAGTGCAAAGTTCAGTGATGATGGATCCAAACTTACGGTTACAAAAATAGACTTCGTAATTAGCATCTTTGATTGCAAAACCTTGAGAGAGATTAGGTCATTTGGTATCCCAAACGAACTTGCAACTGTCATATCTCCTTGTAGGACTTATCTTCAGACCTTCTAGAAATGCTTGTCTCCTCAGCATAAGAACGTAGTCTTGTGGAAAATAGAAAATGGTGAATCTATTTACAAACTCTTCCAGAAAAATATAACAAAAGTTACATGGTAATTTTCTTGTTCTTTGTTGTCAATGTGGAAATTGATGCTCATAATTTTGTAATATTTTACTCATTTGGACTCTACTTTGTTCAGGCCTTCAGTATGTTTTAGCTCTGATGAAGCTGTTGCATGTCGATTAGCATCAAATAAGATCTAATTTTTGGATTCTCTAAAGGATTCATTAATCGCCTTCGAGTTCCTAGAGTTGCTACATCGGAGCTTTTAAAGGCCCCGGAAACATATGTGGCTGCATTTGTTCCAGAATCCAAGGTCTACTTGCAGTTCAGGGAGAGAATCATTGGATACTCACTAATTATCAATTTAAAAAATCAATGTGTCATTTCTCTTATCGATAAATAGCATTCAATTTGCTTTTTGGCTCTTTAACTAAGTCATACTTCAGTAGTTAATAGACAACTTAACACAACTAATGTTGAGAATAACTATCAAGTCTCGTTGAAATGCATCTCATCCTATATTTCTTCTATAAATTCAAAGAACATTTTCTATAAGTTGTCCAAACTTCTCCGTAATGTAATAGAAGTTACACTTTGAGGCTTTTCGAATGTATGACAAGTTTTCATAATAAATCCTATATGGAAGGTACATAGTAAACCCGTAAGCTGTCTTGCAAGGTTTTAAAGAGTTGTGCTTCTGGAAAGCACCATGCATCATCTTTGTTGTAGTGAAACCGCAATAGGATAGCAGTCACCTAAGTAAATCTAAAAAATCTCCTGCATATTTTGGAGTTCTTTTTTGGCATAGTAATATCCCAAGACCAATATGAAAGGATAAGAGTAATCAAAGAGTAAAATACTTCCTTAGTTTCATCACTTTTGTGCAATCAGATTACCACACAACAAAAAATTCTTCAAGTGTCCTGTGCTTGGGCTGTCAGTTCTTAGGGTTGCTAATTAACTTTCGAAAATTAATTTATGCCGGGAACGCCAACCATTGTTCAGATATATACTCGATAATCTCGACTCTTGTTTGAAAAAAATAATCATTCGGCATCACAACATAGTCAAAATATTACAATATTGTCCTAATGTTAGGTGTACGTTAGACCCGTTCACAGCACGGGCATAGCTATCTAGTTTAATATATATAAGTAAAGGTTTGGTAGTACTACAAAATACAAATTAGTAGTACACCAAACCTTTACCGATATATAACTAGACTAGACTAGACTAGATATCTGTGCCTGTGCAAAGCACATACATTTTGACAACACTAATATGCAAAAGAGATTCAACTTTGGGGAAGATTATTTCCTACTTGTTTTAATTGTTTAGTATAGGAGTAAAAGAAAATAAATGTAGTACAATGAACCGATGTTAATATAATATATACATTCAGTGTGGAACAAAATTAAGCTTGCTAGACTGGTTCAACCAATACAAAAGTGATTATATAAGTGGATAAGAATCTATCTAGATTGTTGCAATTATAGTTGATGGCACGTCTTTCGTTTGGACATTCCTGGAAAAGTACGTAATGCGTGTCTCATTTGAAAGTTTCAAATATATAAGTTGAGGAGACATATATCGATTCCAAAATATTTATTGCACCATATATTTACCGAAATACCCTTGGTAATCATTTAATAAGGAACAAAAACAACAACAACAACAACAAACCCAGTGTATTCCCACAAAGTAGGGTCTGGGGAGGGTAAGATATACGCAGTCCATACCGCTACCTTCAAAGAAGTAGAGAGGTTGTTTCCGATAGACCCCCGTATCAAGATAAAGAATAGTAAACAAAGGGATGGATGACATAACAAAAATAAGGAATAAGAAATAATAACATAGAAATCAGAGAAATACAAAATACAAGAAATAAGGGCAATACGAAATAAGAAAATAGGAACTAAGAAATAAGAAATAGAACACCCACCTAGTAGTAACATACACTCACAAACCAAAGACACCTATGAACACAGTCCTAGGATTACTAACCCGGCTACACAAGATCTCTCCTGACTGGTTGCTACAACCCACACACTCACACTAGCCTACTATCCTTATCCGTGACCTCCACACCTTTCTATCTAGGGTCATGTCCTCGGTAAGCTAAAACTGCTCTATGTTATGTCTAATCACCTCCTTCCAGTATTTTTTCGGCCTATCTCTACTCCTCCTAAAGCCATCCAAAGCTAGCCTCTCACACCTATAAACTGGGGCATCCTCGCCCCTACTCATCATATTCCCAAACCATCTCACCCTTCTTTCCCGTATCTTGTCCTCCACCGAAGCCACTCTCACCTTCTCCCGGATAATATTATTCCTAACTTTGTCCCCTTTAGTAAGCCCACACATCCAACGCAATATTCTCATTTCCGTCACCTTTAATTTTTGGATATGGGAGTGCTTGACTGGACAACACTCTGCTCCATACAACATGGCCAGACGGACTGCCACTCTATAGAATTTGCCTTTAAGCTTAAGGGGCACCTTCTTATCACACAACACTTCTGAGGTGAGCCTCCACTTTATCCAACATTCTCCAATACGGTTAGAGACATCCTGATCAATATCACCATTTCCCTGAATCATAGACCCAAGATACTTAAAACATCCCTTTTACAAACATCCTGGGAGTCCAACCTCACCACCACTTCATCCTCCTGACTCAAGTCACTAAACTTGTATTCCAAATACTCCGTCTTGGACCTACTCAACCTAAACCCCTTAGACTCAAGGGTTTGCCTCCAAATCTATAATTTGTCATTCACTCTTCCCCCCTGCGTCTCATCAATCAGCTCTACATCATCTGCAAATAACATACACCAAGGAACCTCGCCTTGAATATTCCGCATTAACACGTCCATCACCAACGCAAATAGGAACGAACTAAGAGTCGATCCTTGATGCAACCATATCTCGACCGAAAAATGCTCTGTGTCTCCTCCCGCTGTCCTCACCCGGGTCTTCCCTCCATCATACATGTCCTTAATAGCTTTGATGTACGCCACCAAAACCCCTTTCTCCTCCAAGCATCTCCAAAGAACCTTCCTTGGGACTTTATCATACGCATTTTCCAGGTTGATAAACACCAGTGTAAATCCCTCTTCCTTTCTCCATACTGCTCCACCAATCTCCTTACCAGGTAGATTACCTCTATCGTCGGGCGACCAGGCATAAATCCAAACTGATTCTCCAAAAAGGACATGACCCTCCTCAATATCCGCTCAACCACTATCTCTCAAATCTTCATAGTGTGACTTAAAAGCTTAATACCCCTATAGTTGTTACAACTCTGAATGCCACCCTTGTTTTTATATAACAGAATCATCGTACTCCATCTCCAAGCCTCAGGCATTCTCGCAGTCTTGAAAATATCATTAAATAAATTAGTCAACCACCTTAAACCTTCCCCACCAGCCTACTTCCAAATATCCACCAAAATCTCGTCAGGCCCTGTCGCCCTACCCCTCTGCATCTTATGAATCGCCTCTCTAACCTCCTCAACCTTAAAATGCCCACAGTAACTGAAATCACAACTCTCCTCTGAGTGCTCCATCTCCCCTAACTCAATGCCTTTGCCCGCCTCCTCGTTCAAAAGTCTATAAAAATACCCCGGCCATCTCTTCTTAATGTGAACATCCTCCACCAAAACACTACCATCTTCCTCCTTAATGCACTTCACTTGATTGATGTCACGACCCTTTCTCTCCCTAGCCTTAGCAAGCCTATACAACCTTTTTCCCCGCCTTTCTCCTCTAACCCTGCATACAAGCTCTCGAACGCAGCTAACTTAGCAGCCGTAACTATTAACTTAGCCTTCTTCCTTGCTACTTTGTAAACCTCTTTATTCACCCATTTCTCCTCTTCATATTTACTCTCAATCAACTTAACATACACACCCTTCTTCAACTCTACTTTCTTCTTCACTTCTTCATTCCACCACCAGTCCCCCTTATGTCGTCCTGCCCGACCCCTCAAAATATCCAACACTTCCCTAGCAGTCTCCGTGATGCAGCTGGCCGCCCTATCCCACATAACATCTACGTCCCCCCTGCACTCCCACACCCTCATTCCTTCTACCTTATTCTCTATCTCTATAGCACTAACTGGCGTCAGGTCACCCACTTAATTCTAGGTCGACCCTCCCCAGCCCTTCTCTTCTTGCTCTTCTTGATAGACAAGTCCGTCACTAAAAGCCTGTGCTGGGTCGAAAGTTGCTCACTCAAAATAACTTTACAGTCCTTACATAACACCATATCCCCCTTCCTAAGCAGCAAAAAGTTAATTTGAGTCTTGACTATCGTGCTTCAGAAGGTAATTAGGTGATCCACCTTCTTCGGAAAGCTCAAATTCACGACCACCAGTCCAAAGGCCCTCGCAAAATCCAACAGAGCAGCTCTCTTAACATTTCTATCACCGAAACCAAAACCTGCATGCACATCGTCATGGCCTCCCGGTAAGACCCCAATGTGCCCATTGAAGTCCCCTGCTATGATAATCTTCTCCGAGCTAGGCACGCTTCTCACCACCTCATCCAAATCCTTCCAAAATATCGCTTTCACTTCCTCTTCCAAGCCCACCTGCGGCGCATAAACACTACACATATGCAACGTAAAACCACCAATGAGCAACTTAATCTTCATCAGCCTATCACTGACCCTATTAACCTCCACCACCTGCCCTCTAAGCTCCTCATCCACTAAGATGCCCACTCCATTCTGACGCCTCTCACTCCCTGAGTACCACAGCTTGTACTCATCCACATTCCTAGCCTTAGATCCTACCCACCCAGTCTCCTGAAAACACACAATATTAATTATGCTCTTCTTAAGAATCTTCACCAACTCTATGGACTTACCCTGAAGGGTCCCAATATTCCAAGACCCTACCCTCAACCTATCTTCTCTCGCCTCTCGCCTACCTCTACCACCTCTCACCAAACCAGCCCTAAAGCCTAGCCTATAACCCACACCCACCCCTGCCCTCCCCTCCTTACTCCTTCCCAAAACAGGCCTCACCCCCAACTCTCTCGAACATGACCCTATTCCACCACTACTACTCAAAAACTAAAACAAAGCCCTAAACTGACAAAAAAATGAACAAAGCAACAGTACGAAAATAGTAAGAGAAAGCATGCACAAAGTAAGCTACTCGGCCTAGCATCTAGAACAATACAACAATATCCACCAATAAGAAAAGCAACCATTCTCCACTATAATCACAAGAAACCGAAAACAAGAAACAGAAAAGGAAACAAAAAACAAAATAATACAAAGAAACCAAACTGTATGAAATGACTAGATATAAAATTTTAGATGTCACTAGTACGTCTACGTACTACTGGTTCCGGCAATTTTGATGTCGAAATTGGCTGTCGGAATAAAGTCGCCGAAAAAAAAGGTCGTTGGTTATCGCCGGAGCCAGAATCTGTACATCGGTTGACGTCGTACTACTCCTTTTTGACCGCGGCTGCTTACTTACTGTTTTGCGGAGAAATTTTGACTTTTGAGAAGATTCTCCACTTAATTTTGAAAAGGAATTAAGAAACTTTTATAAAAGAATTAGACAATTCAAAATAGGAAAATTGTTTAGGTCGAAAATTCTGATTAAGGGGTTCCTATTAATGTTTTAGGAAGGTGTTAGGCACCTAAAACATCCGCTAACTTGCGATTATACGGACAGTTTGAAAATGTCTTTGATTAACTTCTAAAAGATTAATTTGTTGAAAAGTGATTGGTTTTTAGAAAGGATTTGTGTAAAACAATTTTAGACGACTTAATAGGATTTTAACTAAGTCTACACAAATGAAATAAGCAAGTAAACACATAAACGGGAAAAGGGAGGAGAAAGTAAATGATTTAGGCCATTGGGCCCAAACCAACAAAACCTAACCTAATCTAATTGGGCCTTTCCGTTTCACCTGTTCTAATCTATTTTTTGAACCCTTGGCTTGAGTTCTTTCCACCTGTATTAGTTTACAAGTTTGGATTCGAAGCCCAAATAAATAACCAAGGAAATAAATAACTAAAACGACAATAAAAAATAAATGTTGCAATAATAAGATAAAGAACGAGACTTTCGAGTCTCATAATCGCTTCAAGAACGAGACTTCAACCCATTCTCTCTTTTCGACTCCTTGTATCCGTACGCCATGCAATTTATTTTAGACTCTTTGGGGTTGACTCGAAAGATAGGCCTCATTGGCCCATGATAGATATGTGAAGGGAAGAGTCCATTTGGACTCCCAAACAGGTTCATGCAAAGGAAAGAAAAATTAAAATTAATTCTCTGAATATAAAACCAATATGCGAAATGTAACATGATTCACAAATTTGGAGAAAAACATGTATCAACGAAAGAAGTTCCTAAATTAAAAGGAAACGAACTAATATTAATCAAAAATTAGCTACTCAAACTAGTCGTTCAACACTTAAAACAATTAATGAAAAAGGACATGCATAACTTGGGACTTGCTCTTACTCAAATCATTCTTATAAAATAGCATATCATAAGTCAAGATTAATTCCCTACGGTTCGAAGTATCGAAATCATCAGAACATGACCTCGTCTCAAGATAACATTCAAACTCAACTACAAGCATAGCAAATAATAATAATACAACAATTGCATATCCCGCAGTAAAATTAATCCCAGGAATTCCCTCCATAATAGTGAGCATAATCAAAAGGAAAAAAGAATAAAACATACACTAATATTAATACACAACCAAAGAACCACATAACTCAAGCATGGGAATTACAGAAATCTACAAAATACCCAAAAATTTCACCCATCTCTTAAAAATAGCATAGTCTTTCAATCCTAGTAGTTTCCAACTACATAAATACAGGTTAATATAGTTCCTTAGAGAATCCACGATTCAAAGATAGGTTGAAATTATATCATTTTGCACTTACCAACATTCAAATAAAGCAAACAATAAACTTCTACTATCATTCAACGATTCTTAAGGACATGAAACTTTGAGATTTTGAGCTTCTAATCAATCAACGATATAAAATGAAAATTTAACAAAAAGAAGCAGTATCGATCAAGCGATAACAATGGAAAATCAACGACAATGAGGAAATATCAATTTAATCGATGAAATTCAATAGAGAAATATCGACGTATTTGCAAAAATTTCTATGGCTTATTAAAGTCTCTAGCGGGAAACAAACAGTAAACAATTTAAATTAACACACATTCAATGTATATGGATTAAAGAAAGGAAAATAAAGAGAATGAACCCAACAAATGATTCATATTTTACGGTATAAGAGGCAAAAGAATAAACTTTGAGCAAGGTACTGACAAAAAGAAGCAACAGGATATAAAGTAAAACTCTATTTTTTTGCAAATCAGACACATAAATTGAACCAATGAACATGGAAAAACTGAATCTTGTTCAACAAAATATAAAAAAATCCATAAAATCAGTCGAGCAAGTATGATGTACACGTCTAGTAGATAAGAGATCAAATGTTAAAAACCAAATGATATAAATCTCTTTTGTTTTATAAATACGCAAAAATCCACAGGACTATTTGACGAAAGTATGATTTACTCAACGAGTGACCACAAGCTTAAACATCTTAGGTGAAAATAAAGGAAAATCAAGAGAATCAAAGCTACAAGCTTTGGCAGCGTAATAATCAAAAAGGAACCAACAAAACAGAAAGCCCAAGGAATAGAATTGACAACCTCGACAATTATCGATTCAACAGAGTAACTACTCTCAACAAGCCATAAATAAAAAAAGAAAGATTCATATATAAAAATAATGGATTTAAAGTGTTTTGGTGAAGACCACATTTTTAACCATACTAAGCAGTAACTTCGTGCACACTGGTTCAAATGACTATAACTATCACGAAGGGAACCTACGGCTATCGAAGTCATCTATCAGCAAACACCCAGCATACAATATTACTAAAAAAAAACTTATAACATCAGAGGTTTGAGATGAAGCAGAAGTAATCAAAAAATTAGACGGGATGGAGTGTTACCTATTTTGGAGTAGCAAAACAGGACTCGAGCTATCTCCGAATTCGTCACCACCAGAAAAAAGGCTTAGCATCTAGTTCGAACAATTCTGACGAGCTTTAAATTTTTACTAAAATGAAAGGATTTATCGATTTTGCTCAGAATGGCTCACTTTTCCCCCCTCTTTAGACCTAGTTTTTTTAAGAAATCCCCCAATCCAAATTTTCTCAACCCCCTCGATTTTTGAATCCCTTTGCTTCCAAGATTTTGAACCCAGAAAGAAGAGGCCAGTTCCCCAAAAAAAAAATCCCCCTTCACAATGACCCGATGGGTTCAAAAGGGGGAGAAATTCAAAATTTCCACACGGATAAGGCTACCCCCTAATAGATCATACCCATTTCGTTGTTTTCAACAGAGGAATTCAGGATCCGTGGACCAAGCCCATTTGGGTAAAACAAAATTCCCTCAAAACCAATGGAAACCATCCATATACGTACAAAATTGTACCAATAATCTCGATATTCATGGAATTTGGACGTTGGGCTGAGCCAACTCACCCATTTATAGAAGATTTAAGGTCTTTCCTCGTCGTACTATCGTGTGAAACGCGTGAAAAATACCATAAATGGGTTGGGGTCGGGTTTTGCAGTTGGATGCGGGTTGAAAATGGGTTTGGGTTATCAGGGTTGGGGATTTGCATGATGTTACTGCTATTTTGTTGTTGATAGAGTATCAATGTTAGGTTGTTGTTGTCTATTGATGATGAAGGAGGATAAAAGTATTGGGTCGGGTAAGGGAGAAGGGGCAGAACAAGGGGTATGTTAATGGGCTGATTTTGATTGTTGGGCTGTTGAAAATAATATGAGAAGAAGGTGGGCCGGATTTGGAGATTATAAATGGGCTAATATTGTTGATGTGTTAAAGTTAGGTCAATTGGGCTGGAGGAATATGGGTTAAAATTTGTTATATTGGGTTGTTGATTAGGAATGGGAATTGGGGATTTGGCCAATTCATTTATGTTTTGGCGAAATTGAATATCGATGGTCCAATTGCATAGTAATTGTGGCCAATTTGATTTCAATTATGGCCAAATCTGATAGATTGGCTGAATTGAATGAAAATTTGAATTGGATTAATATCTCATTTAACTCCGAGCTTCTTTATTTGATAAAATCAAACATATATTTATTTGAATAAGTTATTTTCAAGAATAAGTTATGCTTAAATTAAGAGTTTAATCCTTTACATTTATTTCAAGACAAACCTTGATTAAAATATGATATTTTATAGAAAATAGGTATTTAAATAACAAAACTATATAATTTCGTATAATTGAATACGATAATATATAGTCTCTACAAACTTACCCAGATAAATACTTTTGAAAAGTTTTTTTATTCGATATAAATATCATAATTTTATTGAAAATCCAAGAAAGTCGAGATTAAAATTAGTTGTGGAGGGAAAAATTAGGTGTCAACAACTGCCCCCTCCCTTTGGGTAGGGTGGATACAAGTAACCCTGGGCAAAGAGAGGTTGACGTTCCTAATTTTTGTCCGGCCACAGATTCAAATCTGAAAGAAGTTGGTTTTCGCACGAGTTTCGTAGAGTTATAGCCGGACCTCGGTATCAGGTTTACTTATATCTCAGGTTACATAAGAATTTAGGCCACTTGTAGTTCATAAAGCTTGATTTTATGCACGACTTTGAAGAAAATTCACCAACTATCACGGTTTTAGAGTTTTTGGTTAAACTGAGAAGCTGGGGAATAAAGGAATTTGGGGGAGGTTGGAATGCATTCGATTTTTCCTCATAGATCCCAGCCTACATATCTCGAGACTCAGGGAATCATACTACCTGTAGTTCGACTCAATCGGTAGAAAAGATAGTCTTTTATCTAAGACGATCTTTGGCTCAGGTTGAGTGACAAGTTGATCGAGTTGTGGAAAAGAGACTTGTAATCTCTTAACTATGAATATGGAGCTCTTTACATCCATAGGTAAGAACTTAGCTGGGAATAATTTCCAAAACTCTAGGAGTCCTATCACTCAAATTTGGAAGAAAGAGAAGGTTACCCTCGGCATGAGTTAAGAAATATCCCGGAGTTGAAGCTGACACTTAGAATATCTCAAAATACCCACATGCCTTCTAACAGGGGTGTGGTTGGATGGTGGTGGCGATCATCCTTTAGCTCGCTTCTAGAGAGTTTAACGTCCCTCTCTAGACTATGTTCCATTTTGCTGCTAAGAAAGAGTTCCACGTTATGTTGCGTCCTACCTGAAGTCGTCTGCACCTGTGGTTTTTTATTTGAGATTTTCATCCTCTCGGATTCTCTCGACAATTCTTCAAGCAAAAAGTGTTAGTGCTAAACAAAATTCACGAGAGAGGTATATAGTCTTTTACCATATCTCCACGTGAGTTGTGGCCTGAAAAGCGGAGTTATCTCTTCATATACCTGTTTGGAATGAAATAACTGGCAATAACAAACACAACAACCCTCTTGGTTGTTGAAATATTATGACATTTGTCGGTTGAATATGTCTTCAAAGTGGGGTGGCCCTTTTGGACACCGGAGATACTTTATACAAAACGATCCCTACAACCGTGTAATCTTGTACTGGTGTGGCAACCCTTTTGGTTACCTATATCACTTGTTGTATGTGGAATGATAACCTCTTTGATTATAGTCGATGATCGATAAACTTCCCTTAAATTGTCAATCTTTGGATAATCTTGCGCATTATTTGATATTGGATACGAAGCGTCTTATAGATATCCTTTTGAATTGCTAGCTTTTAGGTAATCCTGCATATTATCCGACCTTGGATAAGAAATAGCTTATAGATATCCCTCCAATCGCTAGCTTTCAGGTGTTCCTGCACATCATCCAACCTTGGATACAATATGACTTATAAATATCTCTCAAATTGTTAGTCCTTGGGTAATCCTACACATAATCGATCTTGGATATGACGCGGCTTATAGAGAACCCTTGGATGTATCAATTTGATAATCTCCCATATTCTCCGATAATGTTTTAGTTTCGACTTATGGATAACCTTCAGACTATCGATTTTTGGGTGATCTTGCACACTATCCGGTTAGTATGTTGTTGTGGCTTACGGATGACCTACAGGCTATCAATTCATAGGTGATCTTTCACACTATTCTATTTCAAATAATATGACTTATACATGACCCTCAAATTATCAATTTCTAGGAAATCTCATATATCATCTGCCTTTAGACACCGACTTAAAGGCGTCCCTTCAAATCATGTGCTCTTGATGCATTTAGATGCTGATTCATTATATGATGAGATATCCTCGATGCCAGTATTTGTGTCTAGCGTGTAAACAGATATTAAATACTGATGATATCCTCGATGCCAGCATTTATGTCTCGCGTGTCAATAGATATTAAATGATGATGATATCCTCGACGCCAGCGTTTATGTCTCGCGTGTCAACAGATATAAAATGGTGCTCTCGGCAAATAATATGAATGGCCCTCTTGGCAATGATATGAATGTCCCTCTTGGCAATGATATGAATGGCCATCTTGGCAATGATATGAATGTCCTTCTTGGCAATGATATGAAATAGCCCTCTTGGCTATGATATGAAATGGCCCTCTCGGCGATGATATGAAATGTCCCTCTCGGCAATGATATGCAATGTCCCTCTTGGCAATGATATGAAATGGCCCTCTTGGCAATGATATGCAATGGCCCTCTTGGCAATGATATGCAATGGCCCTATTGGAATGATATGAAATAACCCTCTTAGCAATGATATGAATGTCCCTTTTGGCAATGATATGAAATGGCCCTCTTGGCGATGATATGAAATGGCCCTCTCGGCGATGATATGAAATGGCCCTCTTGGCGATGATATGCAATGGCCCTCTTGGCAATGATATGCAATGGCCCTCTTGGAAATGATATGAAATGACCCTCTTGGCAATGATATGCAATGGACCTCTTGGCAATGATATGAAATGGCCCTCTTGGCAATGATATGAAATAGCCCTCTTGGCAATGATATGCAATGGCCCTCTTAGAATGATATGAAATGACCCTCTTGGCAATTTAAAAATAGTTTCACCTGAGTTTGTTTGTCTGCGTCTTGCTTTCTACATGTACCTGTACTTGAAGTAGACGATTAGTAGACACAAAGTCGCTTTTGCTAGCGACCATTTTTTAGAAAAATTCTAAATACAATGTTCGTTAAGAAAAGAAGACGCCTTTGTTTGTCCTCCATGATCTCAAGAAATGAGAAGGACAATTCAAATGGACCTCGATAAATGGGTATTAAACCCATTTTTGAGCTACTCAAAAATACCGTTCTTAATCATTATATGCTCTGGCATGGCTCCCGACTTGCTTGAGGATTTTTTGAAAGAAACTCTCATTTTGTATATCAATCCCTGCATCCACAGAAAAATGATTAGTTTGAATAAAACTACTCCGTGTCGACCTTCTTCGATCCTTGATTTTCTCCCCTCCATCTTTCAGGTACCCTGTCACATTGGTACCTCCACCCTGAGTCTCTGCTCCCATAGACGCCCAGGCAATCACTAAGTAAAAGATTTGTAAAGATTTTTTTATTTTTTTTCAAAAGTAGTCTTATTTTTAGCAAATAGTTTCGAAAGTATCTGTAAAAGCTTTAGAAAATTTTTGCCAGTCATGTCATGTACTAGCTCAACGAACGTCTTCCTCGTGGTTTTGACTATATCCGACGGATGATTTCTAAAACACATGATCATTGCTGGAGGGTTCTTCAAATAGTTCTATCATAGCCAGAAATTGAGTCTACTCAGACTTTGTCGCAGTTGGTGGCTTCAAAAGCTTGGCTTTAACCTCTAGTGCCGGGGAATTTGAAATATATTCCAGTATTTAGTGAAAATTTTGAGGCCTCTCTCAAAATTTCTACCCCAGTTTAAAGTAGTCTGAGATGATATCATCTCGAGTGGATCTGAAGTCTTTGTTGATCTTCATTCTCTTTGTTGGATGTTGATCTTCTCTTGTGAATTTTTGAGATTCCTTCACAAAAATTCTGCCCCAGTTTCCATTTCCTGAGGTTATATGACCAAGCCATTGGGGCGCCTACGTATCCCGTTGAAGCAGGAATCAGGTCAAACATAGTTCAGGACTATGCTAGGGATATACAGAAAGAAATTAATGGGTTTACCGAAACCGACATAGGCCACCTACGTATCCCTTTCTTGAGAATTCAGGTCAAACGTAGTTCGTACATAAAGGAAAAGGATAAAATTTCCTAAGGGGTTGACCGAAGCCGACATAGGCCGCCTACGTATCCCTTTTTGGGAATTCAGGTCAAACATAGTTCGTACATAAAAGGAAAGGATAAAATTTCCTAAGGGGTTGACCGAAGCCGACATAGGCCGTTACGTATCCCTTTTTGGGAATTCAGGTCAAATATAGTTCGTACATAAAAGAAAAGGATAAAATTTCCTAAGGGGCTGACCGAAGCCGACATAGGCCGCCTACGTATCCCTTTTTGAGAATTCAAGTCAAACGTAGTTCGTATATAAAAATAAAAGGGGTTCAAGGCAATTACACATTATAAAACACATTATTACAAGACGATTACAGATAAACTAAGAAATACAAAAACTAGAACGTCTTTCAAACATAGTATCTTTTTACCGCATCAGAATTGATTGGTTTGGTCCACTCTCGGCCATCCATTTTAGACAAAATCAGAGCCCCTCCAGATAGTACCTTGCGAACTATGTACGGCCCTTGCCAATTTGGAGCGAACTTACCCTTGTGCTCTTCTTGGTGAGGGAGTATGCATTTGAGAACTAATTGTCCAACTTCAAATGTTTGAGCTCTTACATTCTTGTTAAAGGCACGAACCATCCTGTGCTGATACAACTGACCATGACATACAACAACCATTAACTTTTCATCAATCAACATGAGTTGTTCATAGCGAGCGTGAACCCATTCTTCCTTGCTTAGTCCGGTTTCCTGAATAATCCTTAGGGAAGGTATTTCAACCTCAGCAGGTATCACAGCCTCATTCCCATAAACCAATAGATAAGGAGTCACCCCGGTGGAGGTTCGAACTGACGTACGATACCCTAGAAAAGCGTAAGGCAATATCTCATGCCATGATCTATCATTTTCGAACATCTTTCTCAAGGTCTTCCTGATGTTCTTATTGGCAGATTCCACGGCTCCATTCATCTGTGGACGGTATGCAGTCGAGTTGCGATGCACTATTCTAAATTGATCACAAATTTCATTCATCAAGTGACTGTTCAAGTTTTCCCCATTATCAGTAATGATCGATTTTGGCACTCCAAATGGGCAAATCAAGTTATTCCTGACGAAATCTACAAGCACTTTCTTAGTGACGGCTCTATATGAAGCAGCTTTGACCCACTTAGTAAAGTAGTCAACAGCAACCAAAATAAATCTATGCCTATTCGATGCCGGTGGCTCTATTGGTCCGATAACATCCATTCCCCAAGCTATGAAAGGCCAAGGTGAATTCATCGCATGAAGCTCACGTGGAGGAATTCGAATCAAATCTCTGTGTATCTGATATTTTGGACACTTCCACACATACCTACTACAATCATTTTCCATAGTCATCCAGAAGTAACCAGTTCTCAGGATCTTTCTAGCAAGGGAAAACCCGTTCATATGGGGCCTGCAAACTCCAGCGTGTACTTATTTTATCAATTTATTGGCTTCCGCAGCGTTGACGTATCTTAAGAATCCCAAATCTGGAGTCCTCCTAAAAAGGATTTCCCCACTTGGAAAATAGTTTTTCGCCAAATGTCGGATTGTCTTTCTTTGGTTGTTACTGTTCTCTTCAGGATATATTCCAGATTCTAAATAACTTTTGATGTCATAATACCATGGATTTCCATCAGGATCCTCTTCAACGTGTGCACAATGCGCGGGTTGCTCCTTTAAGCTTATTTCTAAAAGATCAATGTAACTCTGATCTGGGTGCTGAATCATGAAGGATATAGTGGACAAAGCGTCAGCAAACTCATTTTGTATCCTTGGGATATGTCTGAAATCAACTTCTTTGAATTTTCTACATAATTCCTGCACCAGCTCCACATAAGGAGTAATCTTGAAATTTTTTACCGCCCATTCTCCCCGTACCTGATGAATCAGTAAGTCTGAATCCCCGATGACTAGCAATTCATAAACACCCATATCAAATGCCAATTTGAGACCTAAGATGCAAGCTTCATATTCGGCCATGATATTGGTGCATGGGAAACACAACTTAGCAGTTACCGGATAATGTTGACCCATTTCTGACACCAAAACTGCTCTGATTCCTGAACCTTTGAAGTTGACCGCCCCATCAAAGAATAGCCTCCATCCGAGGTAAATTTCTATAATATCTTCTCCTACGAATAAAATTTCCTCATCTGGGAAATAAGTCCTAAGTAGCTCATATTCATCATCAACTGGATTCTCTGCCAAATGATCTGCTAAAGCTTGCCCCTTGATTACCTTTTGAGTTACATACACAATGTCAAACTCACTCAACAATATTTTCCATTTGGCTAGCTTTCCCGTGGGTATGGTTTTCTGCAATATATACTTCAATGGATCTATTCTCGAGATGAGGTATGTTGTGTATGACGATAGATAATGCTTCAACTTTTGTGCTGACCAAGTCAAAGCGCAATATGTCCTTTCTACGAGAGTGTAACGGGCTTCATATGGCGTAAACTTTTTACTCAAGTAATAGATGGATTTCTCTTTCCTACCGGTCTCATCATGTTGCCCGAGGACACATCCGAAAGCATTTTCTGAGACTGATAGGTAAAGTAGCAATGGAATTCCTTCTCTGGGAGAAACCAAAACCGGCGGTGCAGACAAATATTCCTTGATGCGGTCGAAAGCTCTCTGACATTCTTCTGTCCACTCATTCAATGTATTTTTCTTCAACATCTTGAGAATTGGCTCGCATATGACTGTTGACTGAGAAATGGACCTGCTAATGTAATTCAAACGGCCCATGAAACTCATAACCTCCTTCTTGGTCCTCGACGGTGGCAAATCCTAAATTGTCTTGATTTTGGATGGGTCTAGCTCGATGCCTCTCCTGCTGACTATGAATCCCAGTAACTTCCCTGATGGCACACCAAAAGCACACTTAGCAGGATTTAACTTCTAATTGTACTTTCTTAATCTGTTGAAGAATTTCTCCAGATGGGTCAGATGATCCAAAATCTCGCGGGATTTGATAATTACATCATCCACGTACACCTCAATCTCTTTATGAATCATATCATGGAAAATTGTCGTCATAGCCCTCATATATGTTGCACCCGTATTCTTGAGACCAAAAGGCATTACCTTGTAATGATAAACACCCTAGGGCGTAATAAAAGCCATCTTTTCTGCGTCTTCCTCATCCATCAATATCTGATGATACCCGGCAAAACAATCAACGAAATACTACATTTCATGTTTTACACAATTATCAATGAGGATGTGGATGTTGGACAGCGGAAAATTATCTTTAGGACTGGCTCTATTCAAGTCTCTATAGTCAACATAAATTCAAATCTTGTCGTCCTTCTTCGGCACTCGGACAATATTGGCTAGCCATGTCGGATATTTTGTGACCTCCACAACCTTAGACTGGATTTGTTTTGTCACCTCTTCCTTGATCTTTAGACTTAAATCTGGCTTGAATTTCCATATTTTTTTCTTGACTGGATAAAACTCAGGATTTATCGGCAACTTATGCGACACAATGCTGGTGCTCAATCCTGGTATATCATCATAGGACCAAGCAAACACGTCAATGTATTCCCGCAACAGGTTAATGAGCTCTCTCTTTTGTGCTTCCGCCAGGTGGACACTGACACTTGTTTCTTTGATTTCTTCATGATCTCCCAGGTTGACTATTTCAGTTTACTCTAGGTTGGGTTTCTCCCGGTTCTCAAACTCCTCTATACCTTCAAATAATCGTTTCTCATCACTTTCCTTCCAATCATCATCATTCCCCTCATTTTGTTCGTCTAAGCTTTGACATGACATGACATTGGTAGGTTTTGAGTTACTGTTACTATAATAAATAAACAAACCAAGTTAGATGATAACAAGATAATAATAAAATATATGAATAGTGGTGTTTTGAAAAATAATAGTTTTAAAATAAAGGATGGCCTTTTCATTGAAATTTGAGAGATAATTACAAACTATGACTCATGACTCGCGCAAACACAAGCCTAAGCCTTTTGAAAGCAATAAAAATACGAAAAGTAAATTTGAGATGTAAAGGGTGGATCGCGGGGCCTCCTCCGGATCATCACCAATTTTAAAAACTATTAGTAATTGCCCTTTCATCTACCACGTTGGGTGACGGGTTATGAATGGAGTGGAGGTCCAGTTTTGCAAGGCCTCCCCTGGTGCAATCTTCTTCACCCCACTGGACTTTGGGAAATCTTCTGGTACAGCATTGCATCCCTCGAATAGATTTCCTATCCCATCCCCAAGACCATCATCATTCGATATCTCACGCATGGGAAATGACAGGTATAGGAGCGATAAGGGCCTAGACAGACTCGCCTCTGACTTATTCTCAATCTCATCCTCCTTGGTAGGCCGATATCCTAACCCATACTTAAAGGTTTTCTCTAGGATCATAACAGGCTCAATAATTCCTTGCAGATTCTTACCCAAACCTTGACCAGGCTCAAACTTATTTCTTAACATCACAGTCGCTATCATTTTGTAGACAGAAGGCATTGGAGCTTTGAGCGTCAGATCCTTTTCCACAGCATTTATATTTTCCATTATATAGAATCTACTACCCTTTGGAACATCTTCAATCACCGGCACATAACCATTGGGATGATTCGCTCGGCTTTCTTCCCCTTGGATGACTATTTCATGATCCTTTCAAATGAATTTCAATAACTGATGAAAAGGTGATAAAACTGTCTTTCCACCATGTATCCATGGTCTTCCCAAGAGCAGGTTATAACTAGGATGAATGTCCATAACATAAAACTTAGTCTTGAATTCAGCAGGTCCTATTTGGATGTACAAATCTATTTCACCTATGGTATCTCTCTACCCTCCATCAAATACTCTCATATTTATGTGGCTTTGACGAATTTTCCCCAAATCATATCCCATTTGAACCAACGTGGAGAGAGGATAAATGTTCACACCAGATCCATCATCTATCAATACCTGATTAATCACACAGTCTCGACAAATGATAGTGACGTGCAAGGCCTTGTTATGTATCACTCCTTCAAACGGCAACTCTTCATCGTTGAATGATATGCAATGACTTCCCATAATATTTTATATCATCGTATCCAGGTTCTCAACACTCGTCCCTATGGGAACATACACTTTATCCAAGACCTTCAATAAAGCCTGTCGGTGGTATTGCGAACTCATTAATAGTGCCAAAACGAAAATTTGAGCCGGAGTCTTCTCTAAATATTTGACAATTGAACAGTCCTTTGATTGCATACGACTCCAAAATTTCTCAGCCTCCCCTGTAGTGATTGGCCTTTTTTGTGAATCCTTTTTGTCGGTCAATTCTTCAAGAATGTAGCATCATCCTGATCGCATCATCCCCTCGGCAGCAGCGGTTTGTACAATAAATTCCTTCCTTGGCGGGGGAGTGTACACTTGAGTTGGGGTCGTCATCACTATAAATGGGGCTTTCTCGTTGACACTTAAGGTAGCCACAACTTTCTCTATCTTTTCTACCTCTTCTGCTCTTTTGCACTTTTCTGAATTCACCTTAGTAATAGTCTTGCCAGACCCTCATTCTCCTTCTATTTCAATCATGTTAACTGTAGGTCCCCCATGATTAGGCAATGGGTTACTATTAATATTTGGCGTCGGTGACTGAAGCATGATGACCTTTTGATCAATCAGATCTTGGATCTTATGTTTCAAGCTAATACAGTCCTCGGTACTGTGCCCTGCTGCTCCTGAATGATAGGTACAATTTTGATCAGGATGATAAAATCGGGAGTTTTGATTCACAGGCTTTGGTTGGATTGGTTGTAAATAATCGGCATTCTTCAATCTTTCAAATAATTGGGTGCGACTTTCAGCTAGTGGCGTGAAGTTTCGGGGAGGGTTTTTTTTATGCTTGGACGCGGAGGGTTATAATGGTTCTGATTTGCAGGAGGAGGCACTTGATGATAATTTAGAGGTGCTTTGATGTTTGTTCGATTATTTGGAAGAGTGGATTGGACATGAGGCTGATAATTCGGTGGTGGAACTTGGTATTGGGGAATAATATTTGGCTGTGGAGCTTGGTATTAGGATTGGACATTTGGGAGCTTGGTATTGGGATTGGACATTTGGGAGTGGAGTTTGGTACTGGGGTTAGATATTTGGGAGTGAAGTTTGGTACTGAGGTTGGACATTTGAGAGTGGATCTTGGTATTGGGATTAGACATTTGGGAGTGGAGCTTGGTATTGGGGTTGGGTGTAGAATACATGCTGAAAGTTTGGTGACGGCGGAGAAGAGAAAATATTCCTAGAGTTGAACCTCTTTTTCATTTTTGCAACAGAATCAGCAGAAATCGTGCCTACATCCTCTTTTTTCTTCGTCAAGAACATAGCAGTCCCGGACGATGTTGGGGTTTTGGCAATTTTTCCTGTCCGAATACCTTTTTCTAGCGATTCTCCTATTTTTACCAAATCTGCAAAAGTTGCCCTGATAGCGGACACCATCCTGGTATAATATTCTCTTTCTTGAGCATAAGAGAAGACAGATACCATTTCTTTCTCAGACATGGGGGGTTGCACTTTGGCAGCTTCTTTCCTCCAACAGAAGCATAGTCTCGGAAACACTCATCACTTTTCTGTTTGATCCGATCTAGCGAATATCGATCAGGGACTATTTCAATGTTAAATACAAACCTCTCAAGGAAACCCTTGGCTAATGCTCTCCAACCAGTCCATCTTTTCAGTTCCTGAGACATGAAGCATTCTAAGGCTTCGCCACTTAAACTCCGGCTGAAAAAACGCATCAATAATGCTTCATTTTTCCCTACCCCCACCATTTGATCACAATACCATCTCCGATGGGCCATTGGGTTTTTGGTACCATTAAACACTTCAAACTTAGGGACCTTGTACCCTTCTGGTAGATCTACTCCAGGGTGAACACATAAGTCATCGTACCCTAAACCGTTGTGGTACCTCACTCCATGGGATTCTTTGATCCTCATGATCTCTTCATTCATAGCAAGCAACTTCATTTCATACTCGGTTCTCCACTCTTTCTCCTTCTCCTCGTAATGGTCCATCTTGGGATTATATATGTCAGGGAATATGATGGCATGAGGAGTATTTGGAAGGGAGGCTTGATTTTGCGGATGAAAAGAAGTAGGTAGGTAGGTGGGGAGGACATTTTGAAATTTAGAAAGGTTTTGTGGAATTTGCGAGTAGTTTGGTGGCATATGAGAAGGATTTTACGAATTTGGAAACGAATTTGGTGGATTCGGGGATAGATTCGATGGAAGATTTAGGGATGGATTTTATGGATTTGGGAGTGAATCTTGTGGTTTTGGGAACCAATTTTGTTGATTTGCAAATGGGTTTTGGGGATATGGGAATGGATTCAAAGATGGGTTTTGCGGGGTTAGAGATGGATTATGTGGATGAGAGACATCTAGGTTATTTTCGCGATTGGTGTTTTGGACAATTTAAGGAGCGGAAACGGACGATAAGTTATTTTGATGATTCCCGAGGATAGGTGTAATGGGGGAGAAATTTGGAGTGGAGTCCCGTGTCCTCCTAGAGTGGGAGCATTGATAGTGATGGCCAAGTTATCCAAATCTCGAGTGTGATTTATTTCCTCCTGAGCCATTTTTAACTTTCTTACGAGTTCTGCAATCATCTAACTCTGTTCCTCTATTACATTGTCCCTGATGATCAATGCATTTTCTTCGTCATTTCCAGTCATTATTGAATGATGGTCAGAGGATAGGATTTTGTACGCTTTTGATCGGGTAAAGTAGGGATGTTCTGCCAGCTTATTTCGACAGGGGGTAGTTTTCTATTATCTATAAAGTAAAAGAACTCAAAGAAAAATATGTTAGTTTCCATATGTGTTAAGCAATGCAAAATATTTGACAAGAAATAGCCACGTAGAGTTGTTTGTGTCATAGCCAAATTCATCCATAGGAGCATAGCGGATAAACTTGCCTTTGATCCAAACAAACGGACATATAAACACATAAGACAGTTATATCACATAAAAATATTATAATAATGCGTATCCTAATTGGGGTGACCCTTTTGAGCCGAGGGTTTGGGCCTAACGATTTTTGAAGAAAAATATATGCTTACTTAAGGTCAATCCATTATCCCTCAACTTTTATAGACACTAAAAAGGGCATAAATACCTACAAAAGATAACAAAAGAGGGATACAATCTTTAGGTAAAAGGAAGTAACATGAAAGAAAATAAGTTCCCACACAGGAGAATACAAAAAACTAGCTACTGGACGCTCCTTCGTTTGCCTTTGCCTTCTTATCTTTGTTCACCTCCTGCGATATTTGATACCTATTGATGATCAGATGACTTCCGCATAAATGTGCCTTGCTGTTGCAAGTCATTTTTCCTATACTATCGAGTTGGGAGGCCATGCTATCATCCAAATCGATTAAACACTGCCTAGCATCATCAACCTCTTGCCTCTCTTTTCAATTCTTCCCTCAACATACATATTGTTAAAGCATCTTCTACATGCATCTGTCAGTGTGCGATTTCACTTTTCTAAAACTCATCTTGAAGCCTGTGGAGTCGGATCTGATGCTCGGATTTTACATCCATGACCCGAGTGGGCACGTTCGGCCCCGGAATCAATGCTTCGGCGAGGCTCTTTTTTAACCACTCCTTGTAAGTGTCGCTGACTTCAGGTTCATACCCTATACGAAAAGAGACTTCAGTCCACCTTCTTATTCTCCATCCGTTTATCATGTAGTCTTTGAGTGGGGGCTCACTTTCATCATACTCAGTGAAGAATCTGGGCATAGAATCAATTTGAGGTGTCTCCTGCTTGATCTCAAATTGCCTAAGAACTCTGCCAGGATAATAGGGACGGGTTCCCCTGAGACCCGGAAGCACTAGAAAAGGACACTCGCCCCCTCGAATAGTGTATTTCCCTGAATGAACATAGTTAATGAACCATTACACATCGTCATCTCTTAATTCCCCAAGAGTCTTAAACCAAAATTCATGAGATGCTTCCCTTTTGAACTTGTGTAGAAATAACCATATGTCGTGTGATTCTAGCAGATTCCTTTTTGTTTTGTGATCAGGTTGTACCGTTATAGGATTTTTCACCAAATGCATCATCCATCATCCACCATTGCAATATAAGGTTGCAGCCTTGAAAAAAATGATTCTCGACTTGACATCTTCCCAAAGTTTGATATATATCAGCGATAATCATGGGAGCTAAGTTGTGGAATACCTTTTTAGAATTGTACTCCATTCCAAAAAAGAGTGCATGGGTCACTGAGACAACCCTTAGATGAATTGTGACATTTTCCCCTTGTGGGAACACCATGGTTCCAAGTAGGCCTACCGCAAACGCAAAGGCCCTCGTCTCCTTCCATTTTGCTTCTGACTCAAATTTATGTCCAAATTTGGGAAAAGCATTGAATCTTCCGAACCGATGATACAACTCACGAAAATTGATATTTGCTCTATCACGTTCCCCTAGCCAGGTGTCGTCATCAGTTAAAAATACCTCCTTAATATTTTGAAGATCCCACACAACTGGGACTAAAATATTCTTATCAGGTGTCTCCTTTCTCTTGAAACACATTTCAGTACTCTCGTAACAAATCAATACCTATTCAATGGTAGTAGTCAATTCAATATCCACGAATTGAAATACCATATTCTGATCATCCCAAAAAGTTGTTAGTACATAGATCATTTCAGGCTAAGAATCCATCTCGATCAAAGAAGGCAGATGCTCGATGTGTGTTCTAACAATCTTTCTCTCTTTTGTGCTCATGTAATCCCACCATAGTTTCAGGAAATCGTCGGGTTTAGTAACCATCTTGAACTTTTCAGGGGAATGCAGTTGAGCCATATCCTACATGAAAACAGACAAAGATAAGCCTTCCCCCATCCCCAAAGGGTAATGGATTGAATTAGACAAGCATATATATTTTTTTCAACACATAAATATGATTCGTCTGTAATTGACTCGAGGTCAATAGACGTAGGGCAGGTTTTCTAATGGGACCAATACCCCACTCGGGTATTGGATCGTCCTAGGCTAATGCCTAAAATAGGGTTTTGGTTTCGTTCTATCCTAGGTGTCTAGAGTGAGTTTCAACACTGGTTCTCAAGCGGACAACTTGAGTTTGAAAATACAAACAGCCATCAGACGACTCACGCGCTAATAAGCCATTAGTATTTCCAACACATTATTGGAATTGAATAATAGGGGTCGGGACATCCACGAAACTCCAAAATAGTTTAAATAGTGCAGGAATATGCCATGAGATGCAATAGTTAAACTTTACAGAATCGAAACATATAAAAACATAAACAGTTAATCAAAAGACGAAATCAAACATTTGGTTAGAACCTAGTTTAAAATCCCCAGCAGAGTCGCCATTTCTGTTTTGCGGAGAAATTTTGACTTTTGAGAAGAGTCCCACTTAATTTTGAAAAGGAATTAAGAAACCTTTATAAAATAATTAGACGATTCAAAACAGGAAAATCATTTAAGTCGGAGATTCTGAATAAGCGGTTCCTATTAACGTTTTAGGAAGGTGTTAGGCACGTAAAACATCCGCTAACTTGCGGTTATCCGAACTGTTTGAAAACGTTTTTGATTAACTTTTAAAAGATTAATTTGTTGAAAAGTGATTGGTTTTTAGAAAGAATTTGTGTAAAACAATTTTAGACGACTTAATAGGGATTTTAACTAAGTCTACACAAATGAAATAAGCAGGTAAACACAAAAACGGGGAAAGGGAGGAGAAACTAAATGATTTAGGCCATTGGGCCTAAACCAACAAAACCTGTCCTAATCTAGTTGGGCCTTTGACCCGTTTTACCTGTCCTAATCTAGTTTTCGAACCCTTGGCTTGAGTTTATTCCACCTGTATTATTTTACAAGTTTGGGTTCGAGGCGCAAATAAATAACCCAAGAAATAAATAACTAAAATGAAAATAAACAATAAATGATGCAACAATAAGATAAAGAATGAGACTTTCGAGTTTCATAATCGCTTCAAGAATGAGACTTCAACCTATTCTCTCTTTTCGACTCCTTGTATCCGTACGCCATGCAATTCATTTTAGACTCTTTGGGGTTGACTCGAAGGATAGGCCTTATTGGCCCATGATAGATATGTGAAGGGAAGAGTCCATTTGGACTCCCAAGCAGGTTCATGCAAAGGAAAGATAAAAAAAGAATTAATTCTCTGAATATACAACCAATATACGAAATGTAACATGATTCACAAATTTAGAGAAATACATGTATCAACCAAAGAAGTTCCTAAATTAAAAGGAAACGAACTAATTTTAATCTGAAATTAGCTACTCAAACTAGCCGTTCAATACTTAAAACAATTAATGAAAAAGAAGGACATGCATAAATTGGGACTTGCTCCTACTCAAATCATTCATTGAAAATAGAATATCAGAAGTCAAGATTAATTCCCTACGGTTCGAAGTATCGAAATCATCAAAACATAACCTCGGCTCAAGATAACATTCAAACTCAACTACAAGCATAGCAAATAATAATAACACAACAATTGCATATCCCGCAGTAAAATTAATCCCAGGAATTCCCTCCATAATAGTGAGCATAATCAAAAGGGAAAAGAACAAAACATACACTAATATTAATACACGACCAAAGAACCACATAACTCAAGCATGGGAATTACAGAAATCTACAAAATACCCAAAAATTTCACCCATCTTTTAAAAATAGCATAGTCTTTCCATCCCAGTAGTTCCCAACTACATAAATACAGGTTAATATAGTTCCTTAGAGAATCCCCGATTCGGAGATAGGCTGAAATTACATAATTTTGCACTTACCAACATTCAAATAATGCAAACAATAAACTTCTACTATCATTCAACGATTCTTAATGACATGAAACTTTGAGATTTTGAGCTTCTAATCAATCAACGATATAAAATGAAAATTTAACGAAAAGAAGCAGTATCGATCAAGCCATAACAATGGGAAATCGACGACAATGAGGCAATATCAATTCAATCGATGAAATTCAATAGAGAAATATCGACGTATTCGCAAAAATTTCTATGACTTATTAAAGCCTCTAGCAGCAAACAAACAGTAAACAATATAAATTAACAACCCAACTATATAAATTAACAACCCAACAATATAATAGAAACAAACAGTAAACAATATATAGATTAAAGAAAGAAAAATAAAGAGAATCAACCCAACAAATGATTCATATTTTACGGTATAAGAGGCAAAAGAATAAACTTTGAGCAAGGTACTGACTAAAAGAAGCAACAAGGTATAAAGTAAAACTCTATTTTTTTGCAAATCAGACACATAAATTAAACCAATGAACATGAAAAAACTGAATCTTGTTCAACAAAATATACAAAAATCCATAAAATCAGTCGACGCAAGTATGATGTACACGTTTAGTAGACAAGAGATCAAATTTTAAAAACCAAATGAAATAAATGTCTTTTGTTTTATAAATACGCAAAAACCCACAGGACTATTTGACGAAAGTATGATTTACTCAACGAGTGACCACAAGCTCAAACATCTTAGGCAAAAATAAAGGAAAATCAAGAGAATCAGCAGGTAAAAAGTTCATATTCTTACAGTAAAAAGGAAAAAACACACACTTGAGCAAGACAATAACTATAAGAGTCAACGAAAATAGAAGGAAAGACTTCATTTATGCAACTTAGAAACAGTAAATAGGCCAAATGGCATCTTTTGTCTCTCTAAAATAAGGCAAAAATAAATCCTTTAAACAATATACAAGTATCTATAACCTTAGTTGACAAAAAATTATCAAAGCTACTAGCATTGGCAGCGTATTAATTAAAAAGGAGCCAACAAAACAGAAAGCCCAAGGAATCGAATTGACAACCTCGACAATTATCAATTCAACAGAGTAACAACTCTCAACAAGCCCTAAATCAAAAGAAAGAAAGATTCATATAAAAAAATAATGGATTTAAAGTGTTTTGGTGAAGAACACATTTTTAACCATACTAAGCAGTAACTTCGTGCACACTGGTTCAAATGACTATAACTATCACGAAGAGAACCTACGGCTATCGAAGCCATCTATCAGCAAACACCCAACATATAATATTACTAAAAAAACTTATAACTTCAGAGGTTTGAGATGAAGCAGAAGTAATTAAAAAATTAGACGGGATGGAGTGTTACCTATTTTGGAGCAATAAAATAGGACTCGAGCTATCGCCAGATTCTTCACCACCGGGAAAAAGGCTTAGCAGCTACTTCAAACAATTCTGATGAGCTTTAAATTTTTACTAAAATGAAAGGATTTATCGATTTTGCTCAGAATGGCTCACTTTTTTCCTCCTCTTTAGACCTGGTTTTTCTAAGAAATCCCTCAATCCAAATTTTCTCAACCCCCTCGATTTTTGAATCCCTTTGCTTCTGAGATTTTAAACCCAGAAAGAAGAGGCCAGTTCCCCCCAAAAAAAAACCCTTCAAAATGACCCGATGGATCTTTATATAGGGGACAAATTTGAGGGTAATCTAGGGATTTCAAATGGGGGAGAAATTCAAAATTTCCACTCAGATAAGGCTACCCCCTAACAGATCATACCCCTTTCGTTGTTTTTTTCAGAGGAATTCATGATCCGTAGACCAATCCCATTTGGGTAAAATGAAATTCCCCCAAAACCAATGGAAACCAGCCACATACATATGAAATCATACCAATAATCCCAAGATTCACGGAATTTGGACGTTGGAATGAGCCAACTCACCCATTTCTAAAAGCTTCAAGGTCTTTCCTCATCGTACTATCGCGTGGAACGCGTGAAGAATACCATAAATGGGTTGGGGTCGGGTTTTGCCGTTGGACGCCGGTTGAAGATGGGTTTGGGTTATCAGGGCTGGTGGATTCGCATGATGTTGCTGCTATTTTGTTTTTGATAGAGTATCGATGTTAGGCTGTTGTTGTCTATTGATGATGAAGGAGGATAAAAGTATTGGGTCGGGTAAAGGAGATGGGGCTGAACAAGGGGTATGTTGCTGGGCTGATTTTGATTGTTGGGCTACTGAAAATAATATGAGAGGGAGGTGGGCCGTATTTGGAGATTATAAATGGGATGATATTGTTGATGTGTTAAAGTTGGGTCAATTGGGCTGGAGGAATATGGGTTAAAATTTGTTATATTGGGTTGTTGATTAGGAATGGGAATTGGGGATTTAGCCAATTCATTTATGATTTGGCCAAATTGAATATCGATTGGCCAATTGCATAGCAATTGTGGCCAATTTGATTTCAATTATGGCCAAATCTGATAGATTGGTCGAATTAAATGAAGATTCGAAATGGATTAATATCTCATTTAACTTCGAGCTTCTTGATTTGATAAAATCAAACATATATTTATTCGAATAAGTTATTTTCAAGAATAAATTGTGTTTAAATTAAGAGTTTAATCCTTTACATTTATTTCAAAACAAACCTTGATTAAAATATGATATTTTATAGAAAATAGGTATTTAAATAACAAAACTATATAATTTCGTATAATTGAATACGATAATATATAGTCGCTACAAACTTACCCAGATAAATACTTTTGAAAATTTTCTTTATTCGATATAAATGTCGTCATTTTATTGAAAATCGTAGAAAGTCAAGATTAAACTTAGTTGTGGAGGGTAAAAATTAGTTGTCAATAGGGGTGAGCATAAAATACCAAAAACCGAATTACCGAACCGAACCGGAAAAATTGGTAATTGGTATTCGGTAATTTGGTATTTGGGATGGTATTTGGGAGTAAAATTTTAAAATTACGGTATTTGGGTTCGGAATTGGTAAAAATTATTACTACCGTTTGGTATTTGATATTTCTCGAAATTCTAATTATAGTTAAGTGACCCATAGGCCACATACCTAGTCCACACTCCAAAGATCACATACTTATGTGAATATTGCCCAAGCAAACTTTGAACTGTTAAACACAGTCATAAAGTAGACTCTTAACTTTACACAGCAGACTTCCTTGCAACCAACAGATGACAACTTTTAAAGAAAATATCACGCTAAGACTGAAAATCGGGGCGTGGAAGGGAACAACAAAAAAAGAAGTCTTCATGATATACATAACACCATTGGTGGCTGCACTTGCCCAACTCTAATGTTCCTAACATAGGTCGAAATATGGATTTAACCAAGGGTACTTGGTCAAGCTTTCTTAATCCTTGTGTCCATATGTCAACAGCGGATAGAAGCAAAACTCAGCATTTGGCAGACAACATAACTTATATTACTCTCTATCACATTTATAAAAAGTAATATTATGACTTTACATCACATTTACATCCAGTTCGTTACATCCAGTTCGTGTTGCATCCAGTTTGATGTAAATGTTATTCGTGTTACATCCAGTTCTCCCCTTCTTGGAGCTGGATCAAACTACAATAACATAGGTTTTAAGATGTTTCATTAATTGAGTCACACGTATCAACGTGTAACAAGACCAAATAAAATTAATTTTTTCTGGTGTAAAACTATGTATTCAGAGGTGTCAAACTACCAAACAAAATTGAACTTTTCTGAAAATGTTGATTGGAAATCACCACTATTATCACCAAATAGGATCACTACAAGCATGTCCAACTTTAATATGGTAATACCGAATTCCGTACCGAACCAAAATTTAATTTACCGATTACCGAACCAAAATTTAATGGTATGGTATTTGGTATCTACTTTCAATTACCGATTATCGAATTACCGAACCCGAATTATGAAAATACCGAACCGAATACCGAATGCCCACCCCTAGTTGTCAACACTTACCTGTCGTCGGGGTCGAGCCGGCGGAAACCCTAATCCCGTCGGCGATAGCAGTGACGAGAGAGAAAAAAAGGGGGAGGGAGAGGGAAGAAGATAGAGAATTGGGGGGGTAGAGAGAGTAACCCTTACCCGTTGCCGGCGTGCCTCCGCCGGCGCCGGCGTCGGAGTCTGCCGGTCCGACGACGTAAACGTTAAAGGTGAACTGTTAAGTCTATAAAAAATTACTATCATGTATAATTCAATTACAATGGTCTAAATAAAAATATTATTAAAATAATATATCAGATTAAAACTAATAAATATAAGAAAAAAGCAATATGCATGTGTAACCATTTTATTGTACCATAAAAAAGAGGACAAAACTAATAAATATAAGAAAAAAGAAATATACATGCGTAACCATTTTATTGTACCATAATATTACCGAAATACCCTTGGGGTATAAAAAATAAGTAATTTAATAAGGAACAAAAAGATATTTATAAAAAATTACTACCATGTATAATTCAATTATGAAGGTCTAAATAAAAATATTATTAAAATAATAAATAAGGACAAAACTAAAAAATATAAGAAAAAAATAATATGTGTAACCATTTTACTGCACCATAAAAATGATGACAAAACTAATAATTATAAGGAAAAAATAATATGTATTTGTAACCATTTTATTGCACCATAAAATTATCGAAATACCCTTGATAGTCTTTTAATAAGGAACAAAAAGATATTTATAAAAAAAATACTACCATGTATAATTTAATTACAAAGATCTAAATAAAAATATTATTAAAATAATACATGAGGATAAAACTAATAAATATAAGAAAAAAAATAATATACATGTGTAACCATTTTATTGCACCATAAAAATGAGGACAGAACTAATAAATATAAGAAAAAAACCATATGCATGTGTAACCATTTTATTTACTGCTATATATATGTGAAGGTTGGGGTGACTAAAATTATCGAAATACCCTTGATAGTCATTTAATAAGGAACAAAAAGATATTACTACTATGTATAAGTGAAGGTTGGGGTGACTAAAATTACCGAAATACCCTTGGTAGTCACCCCAACCTCCACTTATTGCACCATAAAATTATCGAAATACCTTTGGTAGTCATTTAATAAGGAATAAAAAGATATTTATAAAAACATACTACCATGTATAATTCAATTACAAAGGTCTAAATAAAAATATTATTAAAATAATACATAAATTATCGAAATACCTGTGGTAGTCACCCCAATTTTCACTTATTGCACCATAAAATTATCGAAATACCCTTGGTAGTCATTTTATAAGCAACAAAAAGATATTTATACAAAAATACTATCATGTATAATTCAATTACAAAGGTCTAAATAAAAATATTATTAAAATAATACACGAGGACAGGATTAATAAATATAAGAAAAAAGCAATATGCATGTGTAACCATTTTATTTCACCATAAAAATGATGACAAAGCTAATAAATATATTTTATTTACTACTATATATAAGTGAAAGTTGGGGTGACTAAAATTATCGAAATACCCTTGGTAGTCACCCCAACCTTCACTTATATATAGTAGTAAAAAAATAATATAATAATAATAAATAGAATTGAATTGAAATAGAATATAATAGAAATAGAAATAATAGTAGTGATAATGATATTCTACTAATAATAAAGTAAAGGTTTGGTATTACTAAAAGACAAATTAGTAGTACTATCAAACTTTTACTTATATATTAGTAGAATAGTACAACAACAACAACATACCTAGTGTATTTCCACATAGTGGGGTTTAGGAAGGGTAGAGTGTACGCAGGCCATACCACTACCTCAAGTGAAGTAGAGAGACTGTTTTCGATAGACCCCCGACTTAGGACCGATAATAGTATGACAAGCACAAAAGATAAGTGCATATAAACTAGTATGGTATGCAAAATAAACTAATAGTATAACAAACACAGAAGATAAGTTCATAGAAACTAGTATGGTTTGCAAAATAAACTAACACTACTAGCCACAAGATAGTACTACAGCCACAACATCATGAACAAGAAACTCCGGACACAAAAGAACGCTTCTCTACTATTACCGATGCACTCCCACCCCCTAATATGCGTCCTCCACACCTTCCTATCAAGGGTCATGTCCTACGTAAGCTGTAGCTGATCCATATCATGCCTAATTACCTCTCTCCGATATTTCTTTGGTCTATCTCTACCCCGCCTAAAATCATCCATAGTTAGTGTCTCACACCTCCGCACTAGAGCATCAGAACCCCTCCTCATCACATGTCCGAACCAATGTAACCTCACTTCTCGCATCTTGTCCTCCACTGAGGCAACTTTCACCTTCTCCCGAATAATAATAGTAAAAAAAATAAAATAATAATAATAAATAGAATAAAAATAGAATTAATAGTAGTAATAGTAATATTCTACTAATAATAAAGTAAAGGTTTGGCACTACTAAAAGACAGTTAGTAGTACTACCAAACCTTTACTTATATATAGAAACTAGATGAGGGGTGCTCGTGCTCTGCACGGGCCCAACATGCTCGCATGTAAACATGGACATGAGCTTACATGAAATCAAATATTACTTCATAGTGAAGTTAATAGAGTTGTTTAGTTATAAACACATAAGACTACCTATAAAGCAAATGTTAGTAATGTATGAGCTACATATCACTTTGATTTAGGCATGTAAGTAGTCCTGTAGATGATGCCTTGATGTCCCGTTCATATTCTCTAGCCTTAAAAAATAATTTTGTTGCACAGATAATTAGTATTTGTGATTTAAAAAGTGACATAGATAGCTTAACTAAAGAGGATAACATGTAAGTGCCAAGTAGGTGTCAGACCATACTAACACAAACATTCTTCCTCAGTTTCTTAAGTTATTCTTGAATAGCTTTGAGGTAATGTAGAGCAGAAGGTGTCCTGACATATTTTCCTCTTTCTGGTGTAGCTCTGCAATTCATTGAGAGTATCAAATTTACAATCATACTGTCAATTATGTTTTTCCAATCAATTAACTCTCTTATTTCCATAGCAAAATTGTGTTATTCACACCAATAACAAATGCAAGAACATTCTTGGGAGGGGCAGAAATGATTAGTTTTATTCTGAATAACGATGAACTGTTGGATGTGGATCTATTGTGCCAAATTCAATGAATGGCATAATAACAAAATACTATTATAAAAAAAGAAGATATTTTGCAAGATTTCTAGTGAAAAAATAATGCAACCAAAATTACATTGACAATTATGTATGCAGGAGGTATAACATACCTGCATCAGATTCGTCAAAATGTGTCGGTCATCTTAACAAAGATCATGTCACACAAATTCATTGTTGTAGCTTCTGTTCTAATAAGCAAGTAAATATTAGGAAGAACTCTCAACATAAGTGTATATTATCGTGTTTTTCTGCAAACAGTTAATGTCGATTTCTGTATAACAAAAAGTATGATGCAACAAGATTGAATAAATACAAACCTATATTTCCATAGAAAAATGAATGAATTGATATAAAGCTTTATCCTCAGCTGAATCTCCTAAATCTATTATTCTGTAGTCCTAGTAGCCTCAGCATTCCTCTTGTATGAACATCGTCAAAAACAATAAAGTGAAATAATCACATAATTTTGACAGAAAAAACCACAACATGGAAGGAAAATGAACCATGGTCATGCTCTTGCTTGAATGAGCTCTTAGCCATTTTTCTGAACCAAATAATCAAAAATAAGAATTATTGCCTTAACCTACAATCGATAACCCAATACAATCCAATTACTTTACAACATAATCAGCTACTACTTGCAACAAAAAATTGAAGCATAATTTATACTTTGCATACTCTTGTTGTTAAAACCTAATTACTCGTTAATAAATTAAAATCTATTTTAAATATCAGCTACTATTGTTTTTCAAAATACAAAGAAATAAAATTCAGTTTTGGACACCTAAATTGGGAAGAAGCCAAGAAGGGAGTAAATAATACTAATATTTGGGAATCATATATTAAACCCGCAATAGATAAAAATCAAAAGATCTCCATGTGAAACTTAGTCCTCCATATTTTCATGTCTTTTCCTTTAGAAGAGAAAAATTTAGTAACTATCAAAATCAGAGTAACAACACTTCTCTCGGGCATTCTATCAAACACTTTGTTAGGTAATCTCAAATCAATAAATTCTCTAGCAAACAAATCAATGAATGCACACCCAACCCAAATATCCGACTCAAAGTACCCAATTTTAATCACGAATATAAATATTCCCAATCCGATCCATCGCAATTTTGTGCCACATCACACTATATATTATGAATGTGCTGAGAAGCTACTAATAACTTTGTTGGCCTCATAATTCACCTTTTGACCCGATTTGTACCTCTAGAAAAACTTTTTTTTGCTTAAATTTTCTATCGATTATCTAACAATAAACCAATACCCAGCTAGATATAAAAGAAATCCACTATTCAAAAAAATTATTTTTAGCTCAAGTTCATTATCGATTATCTAACAATCAACAAATACCTAGATAAAAATCACTCAAATTATGAACGTAGAAGTAAGAAGGGAACACCAATTTAAACCCTCTTAGTAATCATGAAATACATAAGCAACTCTTTTTGGCAATTCAACAGCTATCACAGGCTTCGCGGATATTATTTTTGTATCAATAATATTCACAACTGACTTTCTGCATAAATTTATACGAGAATGGTTTGGTTAAGGTGATTTCTATTTTAAATTTCAGTTATAAATGTAGCATTTCCGTATGCGCCTAAGAACAAAGATAGGAACATAATTGACAGATGAAGGTAGACTATGTGCAAGGGAAACAAGGACATGCACCCACTTCTAATTTTGTCTAAATAAAGTCCAAAGAAAACTGTAACTAAATAGTGAATTCTCTCTCTTGTACGCATTTTTCAAGCTATGCTCATATCAATGTGAATAAGAAACAGACAATTGAGCATTATATGACCTAAAAAGCATGTAGCTTCAGTATATTAGGGTTGCAAACTTTCTCTACACACACACAATTCTAAAAAGTAGAATACGTTATGCTCTTTAAATTATGCGGGTGCAACTGTTATACACAACAAACTTCTTAACCGACTATTTGCCACCGTCACTTTAAACAGTAGAACAGAAGAAATTTTCCTTATTTTCTAACATTTAGAAGACTACTAATGCAGAATGGTCTTAGTGATGCTCATGAAAATGCAAATAGGAGAGTGGAAGACAAGTTACCCAGTGTTCTTATCATGTACAAAGAATATCAAGTAGTCATCGTCTTCTTCACATTCTGTACCAGGCTGACTGGGAACAAATATAGCCTCCGAACCAAATCTGTCAGGTCTAAGATCAAATATTTCTTGAATATTTCCTCCAACTTCAAGCTGTGACTTTCCAGTCTCTGGTTCAGCATGCAAATCAAATTTGATGATTCCAATTACCTTAGAAATATTGTTCAAAGTAGTTCTATATACATACCGTTGATTCCTAAATTTCAATATTATTACTATTATTATTCCAACATAAGAGAGATGCCTACTGATAAAACATTAGGTAAACCAGAACAAGCAATCAAAATCAAAGAGGAACATAAAGCTAATACATATAGAAAGCACATCTTAGCACTCATGAACAAAATTACTAGTAAATAGACAGATGATAAATGTAGGTGTTCATCACCAAGCATTTTATATGACCAATACTTATTCTACATTGATTAAATTGCCTGATAATTTTAGGATAGGAGACTGACTTGCCAGTGTAGTTCTCATTGATCCTTGTAAAATCAACAACACTCGGATAGTTTCTTCTGTAAAGCTGCACCGCTCTTCATGTTAAATCTCATTTCATATCTGTAAAACAAAACCATGAGCAGAAACTCAGACATATGTAAACAAGGTCAATTTAAAAAATCTTAGTCAGAGTCTCCTAATAGATCATTGCAGAAATTCTCAAGTTTTTCTTTAACGGCTCCATTGACCAAGTCTAGATCTGGATTCATAAGGCGGCAGGTGATCAGCACGACTTCTTCTCCCTTCTCCCAATCATTGCCTGTAAAAATAATCTAAATGATAAAAGCAATCAGAATAAAAAAATAAGAAAATTGAAAGGTGACTAGACAGAATATGGCACATATTTAGGTTACCGAAGACATGACCTTAGATAGGGGGATGTGGAGGACGCGTATTAGAGTAGAAGGTAGTCGGGTAGGAGTGTTGTCGTGCACCATAGTATGTTAGCTTAGGGTTTAGCTGTAGATATCTATCATTGTTGTTTATTTTGTTTCAATTATCACAATATTTTGTGGCTGACTATTATTTTCAGGTAGACTTTACAGTATTCCCTTGTTAGTTGTCATATTTTCTTTCCTGTTTTCCTCTTCTTTGTACTTGCCACTTGGATTTGCTAAACTTGAGCCGAGGGTCTTCCGAAACCAGCCTCTCTACCTCATCGAGGTAGTGGTATGGTCCGCATACACTTTATCCTCCCCAAACCTCTTTTGTGGAATTTTACAGTGTATGTTGTTGTTGTTATCACTCGGTCAAGAGAGGTACAGTGGTGGAAATCTTCAGGATACTGCATCTTTTAAATTGGTGACTGTAGAGTAGATGAAAAAGTTACAAGAACAATCATAGGAAATATGATGTGGTCAATGCCCTTAACCTTACAAGTACAATAAAGAAAAAAGTAAAAAAGACTTGCCAGACAATTATTGAAGTTGTTCAGAGAAGGACCCAAAACTCAAATTCTTTATCAATTATCTAACAATCAACAAATACCTAGATAAAAATCAATCAAATTATGAACGTAAATGTCATAAGGGAACACCAATTTAAGCCTCCTTAATTTGCATTACATAACCCAAAATTTTGAAATTATAGAATTTGAGAACTAACAAATTGATAGAAGGGACACGAAGAACCCAACTGCAGAAGCTTTTAAGCTATGTAGTTGCTAATATATTAGAGAGAAAATTCAGAGGACGGTGGGGAAATTTAAAAGTGCAAAGAAGCTTAAGAAATGTTTACAGGAAGTTGTCGATGGTGCTAGATAACCGGTTGATGCTGAAAAGACAATAATACCCTTTGGTCGGCAAGGAGAATGACCGAAAGCTCCTCAATTAACTGCTCAACTCATCGTTAAATGCGAACAAGCAAACTGTAAACACTTATAGTTACTTCAAAGAGATTTACAAAAGAGAGAACATTTATATTCAAGAGTCCCACTTTAATGATTTCCTTGAGAAAATGTATGCATATAACTATACAACAATGCAAAAACTTATGAGAGACAAAGCTCACGTTCTGTTCTATCCTATTTAACCCACACAACATGAAAACTAAATGCATCAATGATCACCTATTTAAGTTACCACAATGTTGATAATATAATGGACGAAGACACAATTTTATGAAGTTCATCTAAACCTTTTAGCCACTCATACCTCAAAGGAATTACTTAGTAACAAGCTAAAAATCTATTCTGAATTGAATGACTAAAGTCAAGTGAACAATAAGAAAAGATAGAAATATTTTTCTCCATGTATCTGATTCAGCTCACCCTGTTACCTAATTGACCCAAAATGTTTAAAAATGTAGAAATAAGGTTTAACAAAATTTCTAAGAGTGACGTACCAAATTCTAGGATTCGTTATCATCACATATGCACCTTAAGAGGAAGGAGCGAGTAGGTTTTCAAGTGGAAAATAATGGCTCTTGACGGTGTGTATTAGTGGTTTATTCCATATGAATAAAATGTGATAGTTCTGTTTAAAAAGATAAGAAAATCAGCATGAATAGGACTGTAGCTGACAACAGAAGCAATCTCACGTAATATTATAATTATGAGAAATCTGAATGCTTAGGGAGTTAGAAAGTAAAATAGGATTTTTCAGACAGTTATCTAATTAATACTGTTCGATCCTGTAACACCCAGAATCTGGTACCCGAAACGCTACACGGTGCCCATGACCTCGAAGGACCACAAGCTAACCCATAATTGATATCTATAAACTGAGCACTAAATAATAGTAATAATATAGTAAATGCAAAAACATGAACTGAAAGGCCATAAGGTTCAATGCTAGTACATAACTGAAAAATATGGTATAAGAATACCAAAACAACTGAGATAATTGTCTGAACATACTGTAGTCTGAAAGCCTTTAAACTGTCTGAATAAGGAGTTGATGGGACATGTCCCCAACTAACTTCAACTACTGAAATAAACTGAATACTGAAATAGTAATGTGATCATCATGTCCTCGAAGGATGAGGACTCACTGCTAACTCTGATCGCTGAACTGGGATGCTACTGGTTCTCTGGAGCTTGTGCTTCTAAATCTATGGTATAAGACACCATAGCATAAATGAGTCAGTACTTTAAATATACTGGTATGCAAGTGAGGTAGGCTGAATGCAATAGGTTCATATGTATGAACAATACTAACTGACTAACATGAACGTGAGAATACATGCATGCATACGTAACTGTAACTGAGATCATGCAAAGACTAAATACTGAGTTCTGACTACTGAGCTTTTCTAATAACATGGAATTACTGATATATGAGGGACTGATACTATGTTACTGATACATGAATCACTATGTCTGACAGTTTTGATTATGAAGAACTATCTGGTTGACTATATCTAATAGTCCTGAAGCTGAATGCTACTAACATAAGTTCTGATAACTGATATAAATGATAACATGGGTGACTGTATCTGACAGTCCTAAATCTGATGGAACTAGCTGAGTTTTATATTGTATCTGAGTAATTGAATCTGAGATCAATCCTATCTAGCGGGTGATCTCTAAATTTGATGATACTATTACTGATTGACCGTAGTTGAGATCAGTCTTGTCTAGTGGGTGATCTCAGAGTCTATTTAAAATAATAAGGAGTGACTATATCTGACAGTCCTAAATCTATAATACTGAGTTATATTGACTGTATCTGACAGTCCTGATTCTGTAACTGAAATTGTGGGATGTATTCATCTAAGAAACATGCCCCATACTAAGCTAACTAGGGTCCAACCTGTAACCATAGCTGGAAGGGTGTCAGTACCGCGTCACTGGTAAAGAAAATTGTTGTAGAGTCAGTCCTAATCTAGTGGGTGACCCCTGGGATCAGTCCTATACATTTAAATGCGCTAACGGGTGATCCCTGAGTATGTCAGTCCTATCTAATGGGTGATATCTCGTACCTACACTGGCTACATAGTTTTGGAACTTAGGGATTGCTTCTAGGGATCTCAGTCCTATCTAGCGGGTGAGTCCCCATCTCTAGGCTCGCTCAGTGCTAAATCCTACTCTCATCTGAAAGACACTGAGCTGATTAACTGAACTGAACTGATACTAGTGGTATTGTTTAGTGGAGCTAAACTGAATTTATTGAGTTTCATTGACTGACGGAATGTACTGAGTTCTGAAGACTGACTGAGAATACTGAAGTTACAGAGATTACTGAGCTACTGAAATTACTGAGATTTCTAAGATTTCCTGAGTCACATGACTGACTGAGTTCTATGGATCATAGCTTGACTGGGAAGATCGTGAAAACATGACATGGCTCTAGGCACACAGCTAAATGTTTGGGTACAAGTACCTCCAGGACTCGATGAGAAAAAATTGACATAGCATGGCTTACTTGAACACATAACCAACAACACAATTCCTAATTCATATATTGAAGCACTTCATCAAATATGTGATGTGCATAAGCTTGTACATACATGGGGATTTCATGATGTCATACTAGTTGGGCATTGTTCCTTCATCTAGGCATTTAATCATACATATGGTAGGCATAGCACATGTAGACAACATTATACAACAATTAATCATCATGATTCATCTCTAATTTCATCATCCTAGGGTTTATTTATAGGTTCACATGAATATACATCTATACAATTCAATTACATATAAAATTGATCACCCAATATGGATTTGAATTCAATTGATCATTCTTAACATAAACAAAACAAACCCAATATGAAATTCATAAAAAAATCCATAACTTTAAACTTAGAAAAGAGATTCTCGGGCTTCATGGATGAAAGGAGTCCATGAATGAACACTACGCATACCTTAGTTCGTGATTTCATGAAGATTGACGGTGAAACCTTCTTGAATTTAAATCTCCAATAGAAACCCTAGCTTGTTCTTGAGAGAAACTAGTATATTTTGGGTGAAGAATGGCTAAATCACGTGTTATTGGGTTTAAATAGGGGTAGGAAATTGACCCTTTTAACCCTTGAACGCGTCTTTAATTTCTGTAAAAATTTCCCGATTTTCATCCTTGGCACGACGCGCCACTATCGCGCTAAGTCACTGGAAAGTAACAAATGGGAAATTGCACGGTGGCGCGATGCGGAGCTATCGCGTTGCCACCTTGTCTGCGACCTGGAAGTTTGGCGTGATGCGCCATTATCGCGGAGCAACACTGGAAATTGAAAAATTCCATTTGAGCTATCTCCGCGACGTGCTGAAGGCTCAGGTGATACACTGTCTCACTAAAAAAGCTCTAACTCTTCACCTGGGTGTCGGATTTGGACGAATTTGGTATCGATGGAAATCTTATTCGATTCCCCATATGATAAAAAGTGAAAATATTGTAAATACCACGTGTGCAAAAGTGGATTCATCTTTCAAAGAAATTTTCTAACATTTTTGGAAAACTTTTCAAGCTAGGAAAGTACGGGTATTACAATATCTCCCCCTTGAGAACATTCATCCTCGAATGAGACTGAGTGAGAGGGAAAGAATACAAACTGACGTACCTACTGAACATGACTGGCTGGAACATGATTTCATGACTGACATGACTGATGGCTGAATATAACATACTGAACATGCATATCTGATGCATGACTAATAAGTTGAATTCAGACATATCTGATGCATGACATATAATTGACTTATGAGTACATGACTGAATATTCTGATGAACTGAATTTCCCACAGTAAGAATACATGTCTAATGCATAATTACATGCCTGAACTGATATATGAATGCATGGCTGAATATGCAAGGGTACTTAGTACTAAGTTTGTGATGAACACTGAACATGAAACTGAGTAAGACTAAGGAGAACTGTTATCTTAACTGAAAATGCTAATGAATCCAAGATCGTCTTACAAAACATACATGAGCAGAAATATGAGAACCTAACTGAGTCTGGTCTGATACGTGACATACGAACTGAACATCATAAATGGAACTGAGCCTCTGAATACTTGGCCCAAAGATGAGGTTGGGACTTTGAGGGTCAACTTATGAATACCCTCTACTCTAAACTGGATTCTTTATTCGAAGAGAAACTTTATTTAAGGCATGAGAACGTTGAGGAATAATGGGGTATCTCCCCCTTGGGACACTATGTCCCTCTAAGAATGCTCACCTTACTGAGATACTGAGGTGATGAACAGGGCATCCACGGACTGATTCATGACTGAGAGTTTAACTTTGAGCCTATGGTCACTGGCATGACATGAATACTGAAAGAAGGAAAACTGTTCCTAAAACATCTCATAGCCTCCTGCACATAAGTGTGGTGCACAACACACGCATGTACAAGACTCTACTAGATGCGGTTTTTCAGACTTCTTAGGACACTGTTGAACCTTAGGCTCTGATACCAAGTTTGTAACGCCCCGAATCTATTACCCGGAATGCTACACGGTGCCCATGACCCCGAAGGACCACAATCTAACCCATGACTGATATTTATAAACTGAGCACTGAATAATAGTAATAATATCGTAAATGCGGAAACATAAACTAAAAGGACATAAGGTTCAATACTAGTATATAATTGAAAAATATGGTATGAGAATACCAAAACAACTGAGATAATTATCTGAACATACTGTACTCTGAAAGCCTCTAAACTGTCTGAATAAGGAGTTGATGGGACATGTCCCCAACTAACTTCAACTACTGAAATAAACTGAATACTGAAATAGTAATGTAATCATCATATACTCGAAGGATGAGGACTCACTGCTAACTCTGATCGCTGAACTGGGATGCTACTGGTTCTCTGGAGCTCGTGCTTCTAAACCTATGGTATAAGACATCATAGCGCAAATGCGTCAGTACTTTGAATGTACTGGTATGCAAGTAAGGTAGGCTGAATGCAATAGGTTCATATGCATAAACAATAGTAACTGACTGACTAATATAAACGTGAGAATACATGTATGCATACGTAATTGTAACTGAGATCGTGCTAGGACTAAATACTAAGTTTTGACTACTGAGTTTTTCTAATAACATGGAATTACTGATATCTGAGGGACTGATACTATATTACTGATACATGAATAACTGTGTCTGACAGTTCTGAATATGAAGAACTGTCTGGTTGACTATATCTAACAGTCCTAAAGCTGAATACTAATAACATAAGTTCTGATAACTGATATAATTGATAACATGAGTGACTGTATCTGACAATCCTGAATCTGATGGAACTAGCTGAGTTTCATACTGTATCTGAGTAACTGAATCTGAGATCAATCCTATCTAGCGGGTGATCTCTAAATCTGATGATACCGTTACTGATTGACCATAGTTGAGATCAGTCTTGTCTAGTAGGTGATCCCAGAGTCTATTTAAAATGATAAGAAGTGACTGTATCTGACAGTCCTAAATCTATACTACTGAGCTGTATTGACTGTATCTGACAGTCCTGATTCTGTAACTGAAACTGTGGGATATATTCATCTAACCGACATGCCCCACACTAAGCTAACTGGGGTCCAACCTGTAACCCCGACTGGAAAGGTGTCAGTACCGCACCACTGGTAAAGAGAACTGATGTGGAGTCAATCTTAATCTAGCGGATGACCCCTGGGATCAGTCCTATACATTTAAATGCGCGAACGGGTGATCCCTGAGTATGTCAGTCCTATCTAATGGGTGACATCTCGTACCTACGTTGGCTACGTAGTTCAGGAACTTAGGGATTGCTTCTAGGGATCTCAGTCCTATCTAGTGGGTGAGTCCCCATCCCTAGGCTTGCTAGGTGCTGAATCCTACTACCATCTGGAAAAAAATGAACTGTTTAACTAAACTGAGCTGATTAACTGAACTGGGATGATACTAGTGGTATTGTCTAGCGGAGCTAAACTGAATTTATTGAGTTTCATTGACTGACGAAATGTACTGAGTTCTGAGGACTGACTGAGAATACTGAAGTTACAGAGATTAATGAGCTACTGAAATTACTGAGATTTCTGAGATTTCCTGAGTCACATGACTGACTGAGTTCTATGGATCATAGCTTGACTGAGGAGATCGTGAAAACATGACATGGCTCTAGGCACACAGCTAAATGTTCGGGTACAAGTACCCCCAGGACTCGATGAGAAAAAATTGACATAGCATGGCTTACTTGAACACATAACCAACAACACAATTCATAATTCATACATTGAAGCACTTCATCAAATATGTGATGTGCATAAGCTTGTACATACATGGGGATTTCATGATGTCATACTAGTTGGGCATTGTTCCTTCATCTAGGCATTTAATCATACACATGGTAGGCATAGAACATGTAGACAACATTATACAACAATTAATCATCATGATTCATCTCTAATTTCATCATCCTGGGGTTTATTTATAGGTTCACATGAATATACATCTATACAAATCAATTCTATATAAAATTGATCACCCAACATGGATTTGAATTCAATTGATCATTCTCAACATAAACAAAACAAACCCAACATGAAATTCATAAAGAAATCCATAAACTTAAACTTAGAAAAGAGATTCTCGGGCTTCATGGACGAAAGGAGTGCATGAATGAACACTACGCATACCTTAGTTCATGATTTCGTGAAGATTGATGGTGAAACCTTCTTGAATTTGAATCCCCAATAGAAGCCCTAGCTTGTTCTTGAGAGAAACTAGTATATTTTGGGTGAAGAATGGCTAAATCACGTGTTATTGGGTTTAAATAGGGGTAGGAAATTGACCCTTTTAACCCTTGGATGCGTCTTTAATTTTTGAGAAAATTTCTCAATTTTCATCCTTGGCGCGACGCGCCACTATCGCGTCAAGTCACTGGAAAGTGACAAATGGGAAATTGCACGGTGGTGCGACGCGGAGCTATCGCGTTGCCACCTTATCTGTGACATGGAAGTTTGGCGCGACGCGCCACTATCGCGAAGCAACACTGAAAATTGACAATTGTCATTTGAGTTATCTCCATGTCGCACTGAAGGCTCAGGTGATACACTGTATCACTAAAAAGGCTCTAACTCTTCACCTGGGTGTCGGATTTGGGCGAATTTAGTATCGATGGAAAGCTTATTCGATTCCCCACATGATAAAATGTGAAAATCTTGAAAATACCACGTGTACAAAAGTGGATTCATCTTTCAAAGAAAGCTTCTAACATTTTTGGGGAACTTTTCAAGCTAGGAAAAGTACGGGGTATTACAGATCCACCTTGCACTAACTTCAGACAATGCACCAACACAAGTATTTGATAACACCAATGAACAGTGTTTTTTTCCTCCCATTCGAACCTTTCAAAAGCACATTGTCATTCAATTCTGGGGACAAATGAAAATAGCTTCTCAGGGTCATTTGGTTGGGAAAGAGTTCTCCCGGGATAATTAATTTCGAGATTAGTTATCCCACCATGTATATGGGATAACTTATCCCATTACTATAGTATAAATGATGGATAAATAATCTCGATACTAAATAATACCTCACACCAAACATGAAATAAAATAATCCTTCATTTTATCTCGAACTATTTATTCCTTATCCTCACACCAAACGACCCCTAAATGATATTAAAAAATAAAAATCTAAAGAAGTACTAACTTTTATTAACGAAACACATACGTATTATTAACAGCACATACATATAACGAAAAGAAAAATAGCAACTCAAACAGAGTAGTGAAACAAAAGAAGATGAATATACTTATTTTCGGATACATATAAACATGATTTATTTGTTAGTTTCTCTTTTTTAGGATATCGTATCGTATCATATTATACTAGAAGTAAAAAGTCTTCAAATTTACAACAGAGTTACTTAAATATTCATCAAAATTCAAAAGTTTATGAACTACATTTTATTAAAGTACGCCAACTATATATTCTATATTAATAACGACAAGTGGAGCTTGTTTAAGTGGTTGAGCACCTCTGTCCTCAAACTTCAACATTGATCTTTGTATAAATTACATAGTAAGGCGTGGAATGACTATAATATACCAATACATAAACATAAGAAAGATAACGATAGAGGTGGAATGATCTCCATGAACTAGTGGTGGTTCACCTCAGCTGAACAGAGCTGGAACAATCTGAAAATCAACGGTACCACTCTAAACAGGTCCTACACCAAATATCAAGTGCGAAAATTATAGCTTAAACAATATAAAATTATAGCTTAAACAGTATAAAATTAAATACAGTTAAGCACTAATCTAAACATCAAATCAAATACATGCAATAACGTCGAATAGCTGAAGGTACCTTGCTACTGGATAACATGAACCGCTTAGGGGTAGTTGATCTTTATGACTTAACGCGTCTCCAGAGCGTCAATTACATGGCTAGCCACCTGTTTCAGTCTATGGACTACACATGTTATTCGGTACTGGCTGGCTTAATAATGGAAAGCTACCAATTTTCCAAGGGTCACATCATGCCTAGGCTGAACTTAGCCACATGCCACCCACCTATTGTGATCTATGAGCTACGCATCTTACTCGATACTTGCTCAATAATGAAAGGCTACTAACTCGCCAAAGGTCACATAATATTCAGGATCTTGATACCTAACTGAATGATAAACTAAACCAAACGGCTAACAGAAATCACAAACATGTCATGAAGCTACTGAAAATATCAAAAAATGTAAGCATATATCCCGTCAACAGTCTATGCTTGATGCTTTAAAACAAACTAATATAACTTGTGCTTGCCCTTACATGACTAGATAGTTTAAATGAATACAAGCAACACATAATATATGTTTTTTGATGAAAAATAAGTAAGCTAAGAGTTAGAAAGTTTCACTTCTTAGTTCTTAGTAAAGATAAAATATTGACTTCTCTTGAAATGCTCAATTGCTCAGACATACACGATGGCCTCGTCAATTCAAAATCATGTCTAGCGAGCTCAAATTAGTCTTGAAGAACCATTTTCTAAATATAGCTTAGGTCAAAATATTTGCTTAGATATTCATTTTAACCCCCCCTCCCCCCCGCACACACACACACAGAGCTTTCACCTGTTCAAATGATAAACCTTTAGTTAGATATATGATATAATCTCAATCCGAGTTAGAATCACTTGCCCCGAGATTATAAATGAAATCTTCACTCAAAACAAGCTCCTCACATTTTAAAATAGTGAAGAATGAAATAAAATTACCGAACTCAACTTTGAAATACCCAGGCAGGACCTTAGCAGTGCTATTGCACTGCCGGACGCACACTCGACTAGTGTTGGCTTACAGCCAGCCAGCCACACTCAGCCAATCTTGACTGCATTGCGGACTATTATAGTCCAAATTCCAGTGTGTTTCAACGATGCAAAAACTCATCCGAGCCCCTCAAGTTCCAACCCAGATATACATTTATGTTATTGTCTCATGTTCTGGGTGTACTCGTGTCAAGTAATTCACTTGACGGTTTGGTTAGGTGTCATCAAGGCTTAATGGAATGTGGGTCATAAAATCCCTTTTGGGTTGACATGGTCTCTTTGCCATCACCCGACAAACTGTGTACACTAGCACAAGGTTATTATTTACATCGGAGAAAGGCCACAACAATAAACAAGAAACGGTGGAAAATGAGGATCTGTGCAGCAATTCTTGTTGCTCGAACATAGATCTTGGTTCTCAGTCTCTAATCAGATGTCAGAAGAAATAGACCAACAGAGATTACCTTTTGATGGTTTCCAAGAGGACAAAAGAAACTTCAGTAAGAGCTTAAGCGTTCTTAGGTCTATATTTCTCAGCTGCACTATAACCTCGTAATAAGCTCTGGTCCACCAAGGGAATTCAAAGAGAACTTGACTTGCCTACCAAATTTAATTAGATAAAAGAACACCATGTTCATGACAAACGAAAAGGATGTCACGGTTAAAAAGAAGTAACCAGTTTTAGTCATACAAAGTTCGGAGAATGAGAGTTCGATTGTGTGGAAGAGTTGTTATCATACTTGACAATGCAATTGTATACATAAAGGGGTCAGCATGTCAAACAGTGTTCCTGATTCAGACCTTTTGAAGCAGTATCTACTGAGATGTATTTGGTAAATCATAAGAAGTTAAGATTGAATTTATCAATGAAATGAAAGGGTGATGCTCCAGTGAGTGCAAATGGAAATTTCTGATCAAGAAAACTGAAAATTCCATCAGGAGGAAGGGAGATTCAATACAATGTTTATTTTATAAGTGAACAATGGGTAATTATTCAAGAGGATAGATAAGTAAACTTTAGCCTTGTGAAATGCAGAATTACATAGCTGCTGATAGAACAAGCACAAAGATCCATCCTATAACAAAATAGGTGTTAAAAGTTGCAGACCAATCATGGCAAATAACATGAGAACAGTAATAACTGAGACTGAAGCATCAGAAAAAGGTTCAAGTTCAGGGAATTCTAGGGGGAACAGGGGTGGGGGGAATGAGTAATGCTACCTAAGATCAATACTTCAGCTTCCAAAGAGCAGGCATTCTAATAATAGGACAGAGCGGCATAGACTAGTTGCAGGTTCTGCAAATCTATCAATTATAAGGAACACCTGACTGAAAGGTTAGAAAGAAACGATATCTTTGACACCCTAAGTACCCTTAAAATGCATTATTTAGAGACCATCTCCATTGTGTAATGAATATTGACTGCTAAACAAAATTCAAATAAAAGAATGTATTCGCTGAAAAACAGAGATTGGATGATAAAGATTAAGTACATTCACTTGCATGCACATATGCATGTAAGTATAGCTTGCACATATCTATTTCAACTTCAACAGAAAAGCCATCCCCTTGCATCTGAAATGGGGCAGAATATCAATTAGCAAAGATAAATATAGGTACTCAAGTGTTTAGTGAGGACACGTCCAATTCCCACAGATTGTCAATCACCTTGTCAGCCTACATCAAGACTTCAAAAATGAAATACCATACAAATTGGTCAAAATGCTAAAACAAATGTTGCATCAAGAAAATTGATACAAAGGAGACTATCAAAAGATAATGCTTGATCAATCGACACAGAAGTTTATTAGTATACATATTCACCAAGATTCAATCTTTTTGTTTCCCCATGTTTCGAAAGCAACTAAAAGCGTATCCCTTAATGAAAAAACAATAAGCTCAAACGATGTTATCATAATTATAGAATTTGCTGTCAAATCCTATGTCACATTATAAGGGTCACAAACTTGGACAATGATATGATAAGAAGGTATGACTTGAGATTCATTTCGAAACTGGATGCAAGTTGTATCATATACATTTCGTTTCCGTTGTCTTAATTTAAACACAATCAACTCCCTCTGTTTGCTGAAGATTGTCCAGTTTCTTAGAGTTAGAGTGTTAGTTGTGCAGTTACTACACATGTTGCACGTTTGTTTTCTTTCTTCACGACGAGGATGAATTGTAAGCTTACATGTCCTACTACTACTCTTCCATCTTTCCTTACTACTACTATATACTTTTCTTCTTTCTTTTCCAAACAATTATTATTCTCAAAGAAATAATGGATAGTGAAAACAAGGTAACAATTAAGACAGAGTTAACCATTTCTTTGGTTAGTTCATGCAAAAATTCTCTAATAAACCAGAATACAACAAAATCTAAGATCAGCATACGACCCAACTACCTCTTTTTCACAGTCTGACATATTTACTTCCAAATTTTTACATTACTTAAGCTGGAAATGTAGAACCTTTACACATAAAAACATGTCACAAATGACTTTTTATCAATCTGTCGCAGATCTACAAGGGGGTGACGGTGTTCACCTGAACACTCCTCAGCAAAAAATTACACTACATATAGTATAAAGTACTATTTATTTATTTTTTATATAGATTTTAAATTCTCTAGACACAAGACTAGAGGTTGGCTCAATGGTTTGATGGGTTCAATATTCACTTCGAGGTTCCAAGTTTAAACTTTAAGCACAATTATTTTTTTGAATCCGTGTTAGTGAAAATCCCAGATCTGTCACTGAATGAATTATCACTCATCACAATTATAATCTCCATAATGGTACATAAAGAAAATATAAAGGACAGAGATCTAAAAGCCATACCAAACATGCAACTGATTAAGCACGTGGAGAAAAAGGAAAGAGGGAAATGACAGGAAGCCATCGGAATGGGCGGAATCGGTAAGATTTCAATTTTTTATTCAAAAATAAATATGAAATCTTACCATGCCACCCAATCCAAAAGCTTCCCGAAAAATTCATCCCCTTTCCACTTTCTACAAATTTCGCGAGTTCTCATACTAATAATTGCTACACATATATAGTACGGAGGGCTGGGAAACCCTAATATGAGTGAGGGTCACAAAACAGGGAAAGAGGTGTATGTTTTAACCACACATGTTTTACTTTTGTTACACAACTCCAATGACTTCTGTAATATGATTCTGCGCATCAACTCTTTTGCAACTGAACTCGCTACTGAAATATGCCTTGAACTTAAAAAAAAAAAAAAAAAAAAAAAAATGTCTTAAATATAGAAAGTAATTAAAATAGTTTTGGTATATTTTTTTTTTGGTACACTATGTAATTTTTTTAACAGAATGAGGCTGAGGACGTTAAAAGTGAATAATGCACTATTTTTATACACTATTTTAGTGCACTATCTATTATCCTAATATTTTAATGCACTATTTATGTTTTGCATACAACAACCTAATTTTCTATTTTGTATATATTAAATTGACACTTTATTCTATTATATATATTAAATTTGCACTTCATTCAATAGTGTATTAAATTTGATAATGCATTATTTAATATTTGTATATAATGGATAGTGCACAATATTTGTATATTATCCATTATATATTCTGACATATCTAATTCTAGAAGATCAAAGCAAATCTGACACGTCTCATACATATTGATATGACATTTGAATATGGTGCATATTTTATATGCACTATATCGAATCTTCAATTTCTTCAACAAATCTTGAAAATTTCTATATAAAAAGAACATGTATAGAGTGTACTACATCTTCGTCACTTCAACATCTTCAAAAAAAAAAAAAAAAAATTTTGCTAAATTCATTTGAATCTTAGAAAATGAATAGTAAAATATGTAAAAGTTGTACTTTTTTGAGACGGTAAAATTATTCACGAGGGTAATACAATATATTATAGCATTTCTCCCAAGTGCAACGTCAAGTATCTAATTTCAATTGATTACCAAGACTTTGTGGATTCAATTTTTAGAAGGATGAAAATTAAAGTGTCGATTATAATTTATTTTTAATCGAACAGTATTCAAATTCCTACTCATCCCAAGGACTGATAAATTATGAAAAATGAATGATTAGAGATGATGAGTCGTTGACTGAATATTTTAGGGCTCTTTATAATTATGACAGTCAAATAAAATTAAATAATCTTCAAGTTTATGTTAAGAAGGAGCGGACAATTCTTCGTGAGCACTCTCCCGCATAGACGAATATTTATACACAACATGAAAATTCAACTAGTGTTGGCAATGCTCACTTAACTCATTATAATAATTTTTTCATCATGAATGCTTCTCAATATATCATATTCGGTAACATGCCAACACAATCTTCAATATCAGATTTGAAGAAAACTTTGAATGAAAGTGACTGGTAATGTCTATTAATTATTTTATTATTAATAATATTTATTTTCACTGCTTTGTGTTTATTTCTTATGTCATACGTTTGTTATATTTTTTTGGAGGCTTCACTCTACGTGAGACATTGATAAATTTTTGGGGCAAGATTATAATTATGGTCAATTATCACAGCTTGAATGGATGGACAATGCTGCAACATCTGCAAATATTCCTCTACTGTTGATTTTTTATGTTGCCAACTACTATCGGTAGGTTAAATATAGTTGTTTATATTTATTTATAGTTTTGACATGTATTAAAAATATTTAATTACATGAAATACTGTAATAACATCACATGAGATGAGCATGTTGTTTCAGAAGATATTAAAAATGATGCCAAGTAAATTATGGTAAATTATCACAAAGTGATGATAATGCGCCTAATAATGCTCATGGAGGTGAATGCACCTTTGACTCATCATCGAGTGATGATGGTGTGAGGTCCGATTCTGAACAAAGATTCATGTCCATGAACCCTTATCCTTAACATGAATCAATTTCACATACATCAATTCAAAGGTCGACACCAATGTCACAATCAAATTGTAGACTCAGTTTTTATTTTAATGAAATTTCATTTCTTGATCATTTTCAGAAAAGACCCGATGTATTTATGAATATGCATGAAAATGATTTTGTCCCTACAAGTGTGTGACGTGAATCGATTAATTTTCTAAATGATAATATTTATTTTGCTAGCAAGATGTTCAATCAAAAAAATAATACAACGGGCGATTTGACTCTATTATATTAAAGCAAGAAGGAAACTTTTTATTGTTAAGTAGGAAAAAAAAGTCTTGAGAATTTGTTGTAAGCGTGTAGATCAAGGTTGTTCTTTCAAACTTTGTGCCACAAAGAATAGTAGTAATAACTTGTGAAAATTTTAAAAATGCATCGACAAACACACTTATAATACGAGTGAGTATGACGGAGGTCACTTTAATTTGGATATAGACATGATAACACTATTCTTATGTTGTATATTAAAAAGACACCGAGATACTATTTCTTATTGATTTTATTTGACTATACAAATCAATACTTAATTTTTTATTTATAATTATTAAGCGTAATTGTTCACAGATATCCTATCAAAGAATGTCAAATGCCCATTCTCAGTAAGTACCGCCAAATAATTAGTCGACGAAAGACGTATCTTGAACAAAAACGTGCCTTTGAACAAGTTTATAAAAATTGAGAGGGATCATTTTGTGAATTACCAAGGTTCATGACTACTATGAAACATTTTAATCCAGGCTTCGTCGTTGAATGATGATTTGAATGGCGTGATGGAGTTGATAAATGCGTTTTCAACTGTGATTTGGACGTTTAAGTCATATATTGATGATTTTCCTTATTGCAATTGGTGATATCGATAAATAAAACACATGTATATGCTAAGTATGATATAAAGTTGTTGATTGCAGTAGGTACGGATGATAATGGCTCCGTTTTTTCATTGGCTTTTGCAATAATTGCGAACGAGAGCCTTGATACATGGATCAAATTTTTGAGCGATTTGCGTCAGCGTGTGTGGTTGTCAAGGTATTACGTTGATATCTGACAGGCACCACGACATACCTAAAAGTGTCTCTACGGAGTGTAACTGGCTAGCTCTTTTTGCCTATCATTGTTATTGCTTAAAGCACTTAAAGGCCAATTATCAAAGGACGTTCAAAAGTGTCTATAGAGGATACCTTGAAATGTGTTGTGAAAACTCGAATTGTCACATCACTTTGTCTATTGGGTGCCATTCAATGACTTCTAAACACAACATTGACACTCGCATGGCTAACCAATTATGCAACAAGGAGGTAAAGTATGAAGGATGTCATCATCATATTGTCATTTGACAATTTGTTCTTTAATCAAAGTAGCCTCGTCAGATGATACCTCAGAACCAAGAGCATTAGGACAAGGTTCTTCAAGAACATATGCCAACTTTAATCGTTTTAAAAAGAATTCCATCTTTCCACGCCATCTAGGAAAGACTTTGCCATCAAATATTTCAAAATTAGGATTAGGCAAAGATGGAATATTATTTGATATTGATGTAGAAGCCATAGAGACAACTATCTTCAAATTGTTAGTACAATAATGATAATTGTACAAGAAATTCAAAATAAAATTTGCTTGGCTTAGAGGCACGATAATACTTCTTGAAGATAGTTGGAGTCTCTCCCACGAGCAAACGGAAGAACAAGTGACAACTCTATCTTCGGAATTCAACTAAGCCACAAAACAAGTAGCATTCAAGAACGTTGCTTTTCTATTCTTGAATTGGTGATTTCACCATTTGATCAATGTCTCTCTAGTGTTTTCAAGGGGAAAGTAATTTTGAGTGCTTGTCTTTTCAAACCAGAGAAAACACTATTTATAGAATGAAAGTTTCATGCATGAGAAGCATATTAATTAAATAATAGTTAATAGGTTCATGTATGTTTTAAAACAAAAAATGTCATTCTTTCAAGAACCTATAACATAAAACTTAATGAATAATGAATTTGTCAAATACATTTTCTTTGTAACTCAAAACTTATGAATAATAAATTTATCAAATTCATTTCCTTTGTAACTCAAAACTTTAAGTGATGCATTTGTTTCAAAACTAATTGAAACATAACTCTTAAAAAATCTTTAACCAATGTATTTGTTTCAAAATTTATCGAAACATAAAATCAACACAACACTAGCTCAATAATGGAAGCCACTAAGTTTCCAAAGATCACATCGTGCCCACACTGAACTTAGTCACATGCCACACACCTATTGGTCTATGAACTACACATCTTACTCGGTACTGAATCAATAATGAAAAACTATTAACTCGCCAAAGGTTACATCAGAATCAGGCTGTGTGATGCTAAATGAATGATAAATCAAGATAGATAGCTAATAAAAATCACAAAGACATCATGAAGAGACTGAAAATATCAAAACAATGTAAGCATACCCACAAGGACCCTCTCCAGTTTATGCTTGATACTTTTAAACAGACTAATCTAACTCGTGCCTGAAAATTCCAACATGTTCCAATCAAGTTCCAATCCAAACCATATTTTATGCCATTATCTCATGTTTTGGCTATATTTGTGTTGATCTATTCGCTTGATGGGTTGGTTAGGTGTCATCAAGGCTAAACAGAATTTGGGTCATAACGTTCCTTTTGGGTTGACGTGGTCTTTTTGCCACCCGACTAATGTGTACTCATAGTGCCCAGTTATTATTCACATCAGGAGAAGGCCACAACAATATACAAGAAACAATGAAAAATGAACATCTGTGTAGAAACTCTTATTGTTCGAACGTAGAGCTTGGTTCTCACTTTCTGCAGATGTCAGAAGAATAGACCAGTGGAGATTAATGGTTTACCAGAGGACAAAAGAAACTCTAGTAAGAGCTTAGGGGCATTCTTAGCTCTGCATTTCTCAGCTGCACTATAACTTTCACAATAAGCTTTGTCCACCAAGGGACTTCAAAGAGAACTTGCCTTACCTGTCAAATTTAATTCGATAAAAGAATATCATGTTCACGACAAATGAAGAGGATATTACAGCTATAGTGTGATTCTTGAAGTAATCGATTTTAGTCATTCAAAGAAAGTTATCTATAAAAGAACTTCAATTGAATGGATAATATGTATGTAAGTATAGCTATACATATATCTGTCGCTAGTTTAACCAAGTGCAGCAATCATTAATCCAAAAAAGAAAAGTACTAATAATAAACTAAATTAACAGGTGTAATTTCAACTTCAGCAGTTAGACAATCCCCTAGCAACTGAAATAGGGCAGCATATCACTAACAAAGATAAAATATACATAAGCAGGTACTCAGGTATTTAGTGAGGACATGTCCAATTCCCACAGATTGACAAGTTAGCCTAATGCTATATCAAGACTTGCCAAAATGAAAACAAATAGATTGGCCAAAATGCTAAAACAATACTAGTATAAGAAAATTGATATGAGGAGACAATTCAAGAGATAATACTTTAATCAATCGACACAGAAGTTTATTATATACATTCACCAAGATCCAATCTTTTTCTTTCCATCATGCCCAAAAGCAACAAAAGGCAAAGCCATTAAGAAGAAGCACTTAACTTTTGAGTTGATATTATAGTGATTATAGAACTTGTTGTGAAATCCTTTCAGCACCTTAGAAGGGTCACAATCACGGACAATGATATGATGAGATGGTATGACTTGAGATTCATTCAGAAACAGGATTTGAACTTCATCAAATGCATTTCGGTCCCTTATCCTAATTTTAACATAATCAACCGTCTGTTTGCTGAAGATTTATCCAGTTTGTTCGATTTGGAGAGTTAGTTGTGCAGCTACAACATACGCTGCACTTTCTATTTTTTTCCCCTTGTAATCACAATAAAGATATATTGTAAGCTTACCCTCCTGTCCTGCTAGTACTCTTCATCTTTCCTTTCTACTAAATGAATACTTTTGTTCTTTCCTTCTCAGGCTAATATTATTCTGAAACAAATAATGGACAGTGAAAATAAGGTAACAAATAAGATAGAGTTAACCATTTAATAAAACCAGAACACAACAGAATCCAAGCTCAAGCATACAACCCAACTACCTCTTTTTCACAGCCTACCATATTTACTTGCAAATTTTACACATAAAAACGTGTCCCAAATGAATTTTTATCAATCAATAATCACCAGCTAATTTTGAAACATCACTTGGAGCTAGAAGTCCTAACAAGAAAGCCAACTAATTCCACCGAAACCTACTGCGTTCCATCAGCATAATATTATCAGGTAATTCTACTGGACCTGCGTTTTATTATATAACATTTTTTCAGACCCTTCTTTTTAAATTTAAGCACAATCAACTCCCACTGTTTGTTGAAAATTGTCCAGTTAGTGGGTCAGTTCATTCAAAATTCTAAATTAAACCTAGATCTGAACACAATTTCAGCTGAGCATACAGATCCATCGTCTCTTTTTCAGCCAATATATTATTCACAACCTGCCAATTTTAAATGTTAAAAAAACTACTATAAGTACACAAAAGAAAAACTTCAATAGAATTTAGAGCTGTAATATCGTACCAAGAAACCCACTATGCAACTGATTCAACAACTCAAAGAAAAAAGAAAAAGAAAAATGATCAGAAGCCATTGGAATGGGCGGTATTGGCAAGATCTCAATCAATATCTATTCAACCATAATTATGAGATCATGTCATGCCGCCCACTCCAAAAACTCCTAGAAACATCAATCCCCTTTCCATTTCCTACAAATTTCACAATGAGAGGTGCGGTGAACTGAGGTTCACTAAATAGAAGTGTACGTTTTATCCACCATGTTTTACCTTTGTTACACCAAACTCCTGTGACTTTAATACGAGGGTGTTTAAGCAGCCAGGGTGCCATAAAAATTAAAAATTTTGAGACTCGAAGTTGGAGTTGGAATTGTGTTTGATATTTTTTTTTTTATTTATTTTTTTATTTTTGAAAAAAAAATTAAAATATTATTTTATGCTCTGACTTTTACAAACTATCAAAATAACTCAACTAAAATTTAATTAGTCACTATTATAAAAATAATTACATATACATAGTCATATTTAATGAATTTCAATTATGATATATATAATATTTATATTAATAGCCGTTTTTTCATATTTAAAATTTTTAAATATGGATGTTATATTAACAGATCACTGCTTCCTGTTTTTTAGGTAACAAATATTATCTTTCAAATAAATTTATTTTTTTAGGAATTTATTTAATTTATTTCCTTCATTTTCCTTTCCTAAAAAATAGGAAATGATGACTTGTTATTAAATTTTAGGGTGCCGCTAATTTATGTCTTTAATTTTCTTATACATGAAAGATTTTACTGTGTGTTAATAAATTATTTATATGTAAAACATACTTTGCATATTTATGGTATATTATATCATATACCATAAATATATAAATATGCTTAGCATGTTTCTTTATACTTTGTATTTTTATATGTGTGTATATGGTATATATATGGTATAAACTTCATATATAACATACTTTGTATATTTATATTATAAATATGCTTAGTATGTTTCTTAATACTTTGTATATTTATATATGTGTGTATATGATATAACATGGTATAAACTTTATATATAACATACTTTGTATATTTCTATTATAAATATAATACTTTATATATTTATGAGTATAAATATAATACTTTATATATTTATGGGTATAAATATAAATTAGTAGTAAAATAATGTCTTAAATAAGGGAGAAAATTAAATAAGGGATAAAAATAAAGATGAGAGAGAAAAAGAGATATATATTAATTAAGATAGCATTAAGTTTGAAATTATAATTATCTTATTCCTTAAAACTGTTGTATACATAATATTGAAAAAATAATGTTATAAGGAGAGTTTTATGTAAAAATTTAAAAGATTGGGGTTATATGTAATAATAATAAAAGTTGAAATTGAAGTTCGAAAATTGTGAAAACAACAAAAATCTGTTTTCCCTTTTCAGAAAAATTTTCCGAAATTATTTTTCGAATTTTCATGGCCAAATACCACAATTTTCAACTCCGAACAAATTTTCCAAAAAAAAGAGAAAAAATTTCATGGCTAAACGAGCCCTAAGTCATTTTTACTTTTTCAAGTGTTTGATCATTTCAAAAATTACTTAAAAAAATCAAAATTTTCTTTTTATAAGAATCCATTTGGATAGGATTAAAATCTGGTCAAACCAATTTTAATTTTTTTTTTTAGTTTTTTTAAGGTTTTTGGTAAAATTAAAAAGTGCTTAAAAAAAGCTAAAAATTGATTAGAAGAATCAAAAAGTGAGAAGTTGGATACCCTCAACTTTTTGTTTTTTAGATTAAAATTCTTTTAGGTTTGACCAAAACATTTACCTTTTTATCCCTTATATTTTCCTCCAATTCCAACAATATCATAAACTTGTAGCCCTTAAATATAAATTGTTTTTTTTTTCTCTTTGCCGATACGCTTCATCTCTTCCCTCCAATTTCTTCTTCGTCTTTCTTCTTTGTTTTTATCGAATCCATCATTACATCGGAGGTTTGTTCAAAAATATTATTTTAGAATTAAAAATTATAAATAATTCACCTTATTTATGGTATTAACAACTTTAAGGACATTTAAGTCATTTTAACCAAAAAAAATGCTTAACATCACTTGTTTACCAAACACAACAACAATTTTTTTCCAGTTTCAGCACTTCTATCCAAACACTGATCTGCTTAATTTATAAGCACTTATTTTAAATTTTTAATCACTTAAACTAAAAAACTATTTTTTTAATCATATTCAAACGGGCTCTAAGTCAAAAGCTAAAAGCACTTCATTCCTGCTTATTTATTTTTGGCTTATAAGCCATTATAGATGGATCAAGTAAAAGACATTTTTATCCCTTATAATTCTCCTTTATTTCAAAATTATCCTTGTGTAGCCCTAAATATTTTTACTTTTTGTATTTATGACGAACTTAACTCTAGCTATATTAGTACCTTTTTTTATATGAAACTTCTAATTTATGAAATATGAATTTTTATATATTATTTTTCTTCTTTAATATATTCCTTTAATTTTGGATAATTATTATTGTACAACACATGAATTTCTCTAAGAAAAAAATTACTCACCAACCAAAATATATGGAGAATACTCACCGAAGATATACAACTTCATGGACAATTAGTGAACGATCTATCTATATTTCACGACGTAACATTCGTATTCTTCAATGCTTTAATAGTGATAGTCATTACTCAATCAACGAGTAATATATTTTCTAATTAAGAGTCCTTTTATCAAATAAATAGTATCATTTGTGACCAACTATTTATCTATTAATGTAATTATAATGATTAGTAACATATATATTTTGCTTGATTATTTAATCTCTTTTAACCAAAAAAAAAGATTTTTTAGCGCACAAATTTAATAGTCATTCATGAAAAAATATTTTTTTAATATATATATATATATATATATATATATATATATTGATACTGAACTAAAATATATATTAATTTTAATTTGAATCATTTTAGAAATAAAAATTGTCACACCCCTTTTTTCGCTCGAGGAGCCGAGTTGAAGGATTTTTTCAATTAAAGGGACGATATTGAATAGAGATTAATTTATTTACAGAGTTGCCACTTGTAATTGAGTTTTGGTGTTCCAAGTCACCTTTTTGAATCCCTAATCAAAAGAAAATGACTCTTTGTTGGTCTGCAAAAATAGAAGATCGGGTAAGAAATTTTGTTGACCGAAGAAAAGGTGTGAGGCACTCCTCGAGTCCCGTGGTTCTAGCATGGTCACTTTTATTGACTTATCTTGACTTAGACTATTTTGATAAATTATGTTAAGACCTAAAATCGCTCATTTTATTATACTACAATTTGTCTATTATCTTATATTAAATAAATCGTGTGAAAGTTAGTTTTAGAAAAATATTTGTCAAGGTACATTATTGCATCCTTGAATTTTAAATGTCTCAAAAAGATGCGTACGCTGCATTCTTAATTGAGACGAATATTTTAAACGTGCCTAAAATTTTGCCTAGCGTTAAAGACGTTGGTTAGTCTATTAAATTCGTAACAATTTTATCTATTTAAAATATTAATTAATCTTAACAACAACCTTTATACAAAATTCATTCAAGGCGGTCAATTAATTTAATAAATAATTATTAAGCTTTATTAATAATAATAAATAAAAATAATAAAATAAATAATATATATATATATATAGAGAGAGAGATATAAAGTTACCCCCATTATACTAATCTTGATTCCTCAATTTTATTTTTAATACGAAAAAGGGCCTAAAATGCCCTTCAACCATGTGAAATGATGCAAAAATGCCCTCAATCTATCTATTGGACCAAAAATGCCCTCTCCGTCTACCTATTAGATAAAAAATGTTCTTTTATTTAACAGATTAATTTGACCTTAATTCACTAATGACGTGGCTATTTCTCATTGGCCAATTAATAATTAATTAAAATAATATTTTTTTCCCTAAAATCTCAACCCACCCAAACTAATAACCCGCCCCTAACAATCGGCCCTACCAGTAACAATCTTGCCATATTACATCATAAATTCAGTATACTTTTGTTTCAAACAGAAGTAATATGTGCATAGGCATATTAACGTTTTTACATTTGGACTAACTATAATTTTGAAATTACAAATTCAAAATGTAATCTTGTTAATGATTCACCACATATATGTTACACTCCATATCAGAATTTTTGGGTTTAGCTGAATCGATGTTTACTTGCTCTATTGCCACTATTAGGATGTCTTATCAGCATATGGCATTACACCAGACTCAAAGAAGCAAGGATAACTACATTATACTATAAAGCTTAAAGCTTTTATGCTGTAACAAAACATTCATTGAGCTGTTCCTTAGACTTAAATGGGATAAACTTTAAAATCTGCTTTGCATCTTTTCCAAGTAAACAGAAATGGACAGAAAATAGTCTATTATACTATACTCATTCTCTCTTCTATACATTATAAAAGCTAGTATTTTGGCCTCCTGATGAACCTCAGCCTAGTAAAACATGAATAATACAACAACATACCAAGTGTAATCACACAGGCAGTGGGTGCATGTCTGCATTTTAATATATCAAACACATAAACACTCAATTTCAAAATGTAGCAATGTAACTTATTGATCCTGTAGGCGTCTACTAATTGATTCAAATCCTTCACATCTCTATAGAAGCAATCATAATCAGCGTCGAGACAACTCAACATGGTGAAAGCACCAGCGGCAAAAGTAACCATGTCATCCGCGTTAGTAGTCGTCTTAGAAGTGAGACTAGACACCAACAAAGACTTGACATTGGTGATCATTTTATTCGATTTCGTTCATTTGGTGATAACATTTAGTATGTGATTGTTTTAGTGCCTGATCCAGACTCCATATAAGATTATGGATTTAGTTTTCTTTCTCTTTGTTCTTCCCCTCTTCATAACAAAGGACTTCCAACGGCCGCTCAATAGTTGATTCCAATGGTGGGAGAACTTGTTCCAGAGCAATTGTGGTCATCGGAGAATTTCCATTTGACACCCTTGTTCTTCCTCTTCATCACAAACAAACAAACAAACAAACAGATCGGAAGATCAAAGTACATTTTACCAGCTTCTCTCTATTAACTCGAATACCAGCTTCTCTTTATTAGCTGGATGTGTTATTAGTTTGGGTGGGTTGAAATTTTAAGAAACAATTGTTATCTTAATATTAATTGGCCAATGAAAAACAGCCACATCATTAATGAATTAGGGCCAAATTAGTTGTTAAATAAAAGGGTATTTTTGACCTAATAGGTAGACGGGAGGATAGATGGAGGACATTTTTACGCCATTTCACGTGGTTGGACCCTTTTTCATTTTTAATAATAAAAAAAAAAAATAGTTAATAAAAATCAACCAAGAATTCGTTTAAACAATTGAAATTGAAGACGAACAAAAACATATTAAACAAGAAATCTCAAAACCCACAAACTAATTAAATTAAAAATAAAGTCATTTTTAATCCCAAAATATTAGTCAAAATTCCAACTTTAGTGTCAAACAAAATTTTATTCGGCACAAACATTACTGTATAACTTATTAACAAGAAAAGTAAAGATTCCACCTTTTTCTAATAAACGTGCACAAGAATTGAAACTTGATCCCCTACCAATCAATTTAAACTCAAATAATACAGTAATAAATTTTCAAACTTTACTAGTAAATCAAGTATAAATTATAACCACGGTAACGAAGGGAGGTTGGTGGAGTCGGCCGGAGGGGGTTGCCGGACAGAACAAAAGGCGGCGGCGTTGTAGTTTTTGTTGGCTAGTCGGCGTTCATGGTGGCAGTGGGGCTCTCCCTCCGGAGAAGGAGAAGAAGGGGGAAGAGGGAGTGGTTAGCCGACGTGGGTTTGCCGGTTTTCTGGCAGTTTGGTGATGGCCAGAACGGCGCGTGTGCCTGATCGGTTATTTTCCGGCGCTAGATCAACGGATAACAGCCAGATCTAATAATTTATTTTTTTGATTTTTCCAGTGAGGGAATGGAATTTTCCGTCGATTTCTCGTCGGAAAACCAAGTTCCCCGATCTGCTTTCCCCTCTTGTTTCTTCACTATTTGTGTTCTCTCCCTCTTTCGATCATGGTGTGTGTGTGTATGTAATTATGAGAGAATTGTGAAGGTGTGAGTATATATGAATCTGGTGAGAAAGAAAAAGAAAAATGGAGATTCTTTCCCTTAGTTACTGTGTGTATGATATTGTTATATTAAAGAGAAAGTAGTCGAAAATTAAAATTTGTTGAAGCTGGAGTTGAAATTGAAGTTGGAGTTTTGTGTCATGTTTTTTTTTGAAAATAAATAAATTGATTTTTGAAAAATAACTTTTTAAAATATGATTTTATGTCCTAACTTTTATTAACTATCAAAATCACCCAACTAAAATTTACCTACTAATGAATAAAAAACACAATTAGCCACTATTATAAAAATAATTACATATACATGATTATATTTAATGAATTTTAATTATGACATATATAATATTTACATTAATAGTCATTTTTTCATTTTTGAAAATTTTAATTATGAATGTTATATTAACAGATCACTGCTTCTTGTTTTTTAGGTAACAAATATTATCTTTCAAACAAATTTATTTTTTTAAAAATTTATTTAATTTATTTCCTTCATTTTCCGTTCCTAAAAAATAGGAAATGATGAATTGTTATTAAATTTTAGGGTGCCGCTAATTTATGTCTTTAATTTTCTTATACATGAAAGATTTTACTGTGTGTGAATAAATTATTTCTCTGTAAAACATGTTTTGCATATTTATGGTATATTATATCATATACCATAAATATATAAATATGCTTAGCATATTTCTTTATACTTTGTATTTTTATATATGTGTGTATATTGTATATACATGGTATAAACTTCATATATAACATACTTTGTATATTTATATTATAAATATGCTTATTATGTTTCTTAATACTTTGTATATTTATATATGTGTGTATATGATATATACATGATATAAACTTTATATATAACATACTTTGTATATTTCTATTATAAATATAATACTTTATATATTTATGGGTATAAATATAAATTAACAGTAAAATAATATCTTAAATAAGGAAGAAAATTAAATAAGGGATAAAGATAATGATGAGAGAGAAAAAGAGATATATTAATTAGGATAATATTAAGTTTGAAATTATAATTATCTTATTTTTTAAAACTGTTATATACGTAATATTGAAAAAGTAATGTTATAAGGAGAGTTTTATGTAAAAATTTAAAAGATTGAGGTTATATGTAATAATAATAAAAGTTGGAATTGGAGTTGGAAAATTGTGAAAACAACAAAAACTTGTTTTTCCTTTATAGAAAAAAAATTTGAAATTATTTTTCGAATTTTCATGGCCAAACACCACAATTTTCAACTCCAAAAAAAATTTCCGAAAAAAAGGAAAAAATTTCCATTGCCAAACGGGCCCAAAAAATGGATTTTGCCCAGTGTGCGTATGTGCTTATGTGTGTGAATGAAACTGTGATGTGTTGGTGTGTGAATGAAACTGTGTGAATATGAAACTTTTTCCGTGTACAGATATATTAATATTCAGTATCATAATCGCATCCATATAGTAATAACAATTCACATAATTATTCAACTACACATATTAAATAATGCAGAAAAAACTATTTTAACATTTTCATTTATACTTTTCTACAATAAACTTAGAGTATAAATGAAATAGGATTGAAATAAAACCTGAATGTCAACTTTGATTGAATACAAAGCAAGATGTTGTCAACTTTGCTTTCTTCTCTGTTCTTGCTTTTACAGATATTCAGTCTCTATGTCTTTTTTTTAACTGGTTTCCGATGTTTTTCTGATCTCATGTACGTTGTTTTTTCTTGAGGGTGGGAAAGTTTCTTAAATACAGGAAGAATGGGGGGAACCGTTTTATTTTTAAAAAGGGAACAGTTAATAGGTAGATAAAGATAAGGGTTTAAATTATATTTTTATTATTTGTTTATTTTATTTTAGAAAATAAATAACAATAATAATAATAAATAAAATAAAAATAATAAATATAATAATAACTAATTAATTTTATATTTTAAAAAATACAATAAAAGTTTATAAATAGCCAAAAAAATAGATATAATTAAGATAGTACTAAAACTACTAGCTTTTTTATTTAATTTTTTTTTAAAATATATATTTTTAAATTTTTGTATTATTATTATTTTTTAAAAAAATAAAAATAAAAATAAAATAAAATATCTCAAAACTAACTTTATTTATTTATTTATTGATTAAAATTTTATTAAAAACGAAATAAGAATAAAAACAATATCTGATCAACTATGAATATTTAATATCGAAAATAAGTTAAAATTCGAGGAGGATAAAAAAACACGTGTCTACATTTTTGCCCCCCTTTGTGTGGAATCTCGGAAAGCTTTCATACAAAGAAGTAAACAAGATATGATTGTTGATCCTCCGATTATTTAAAAGATAAATATAAAATAAAATTAAAATTAAAGGACAAAATGTGACCGAGTCCTGGTTTTGGACCTCCTACCTATCCCGGGTTATAAGTGAATCAGGTCTCGAGTAGTTCAAAGATAACAGGGTCAGAGAATGAGTTAGACGTCGAGCGAGATTCTATCGAGTTTTCGGTTAACGACTTTTGCTTTTTACATCAAATGACTAACAAAAATCAAAAATGAAAAATACAAATGAAAAATGCAATTTCTTTAAAATTTTGATTCGACTCTTCATGACTTGAACTTGAAAATTCACCCTGTCGAGCCCTGTTCCGAGCCGGTCGAAACAACACACGACGTATGGTGGTATGTCGTGACTCTTGGGATTAAAAATTTATTTTTTAGAGTCGCCATAGAACTTTTTAGGAAAATTAGGAAAAAAATCATTTTTTATGTAGAAAACTCTGTTTTGATCTTTCAAAAATGTTTAGAGATTCTGAGTAAGGATTTTGGTTACCCAAGGGGAAGGTGTTAGGCGGCACCCCTCAGGGCCTATCCGAAGATAGTCCTTACGCTTAGTTTAGGAAAATATTAAAGAAAGAAAAAACTTTATTTTGTTATTTGCTTAAAACGGTGATAAAAAACTTTATTATTATTTCAAAAGAGAACTTGAGGTATAATAAACGCGACGCTACCACGTATCAAGGAGGCAATGTAATTATTATGAAAATATGCATGCCTAAAAATGATAATTTAATTTTTGTAAAAAAGGTCTCATAATTCTATTAGGGAATTTGAAAAGATATTTGAATTTAAATATTCAATTTAAGTTATTTATGAAAATAGATAAAGTATTTTAAAGCATGAAGTTAAATATGTAAATAAAATTTATAAAATAAATAAATAAATAAAAATTTGAAGCGTGAATAGTTTATTTAAGACAAAATGTAAATATATTTGAAAACACGAAAGGATGTAAAATCACTCAAATGAATTTAGATTAGGAATAAGTGAGAAATAAATGACGATGCATAGGTGTGATGAAGTTGAGATGATAATAATAATGGTAATAATAATTATAATAATAACGACAAATAGCGATTATAATAATAATGACAATAATAGTAAATATTGGTAATAATAATAAAGATAATTATCATAGTAATATGTAAAATGATATACCTCGATACGCAGTAGCGGGTGAATATATATACCTCGCATTTCTTAGTCTTTTGCGAATCGAAAAGCCCGAATAAACATTGAAGACACGAAATATGAATTAAGATGTTAGAACTATTTATTGAAAATAAGTTAAAATAAGTGGGTGGACTCTCTTGATAAATCTAAGATTTAGCGACTTATCTCTCGACTATGTTAACACGAAAATTTCGTTTTATATTTTGCTATATATTGTTTAAAGAAAATATGGGGGTTACTATGCTAAATTCACTTGAAATACTTGTGATGAGTTTTTCAAAGGATTGGCCGACTATGATAAAGCGTATTTTTAATCTAATAATAAACATGTGACATTTGCGAACTACGTGATGATAAAATCATGTCTAAGAAGGTCAATAAATAATAGAGTAGCTCGGATTCTACAATCGCATAAATCTACCTTAAACAATCTTAACAATGAGAGTTAGTAATTATTCTAAAATATAACTCAATATAAATAAATCAAAGATGATAAAGAATAATAATTTCGGTTAGGAGCTTAGACTTCTAATTTGCGGGACTCCGAGGCTCTGTGCTCCTAATAGCGATTGACCCAACTTAAATATTAAGGTGAGATCACATAAAGGTGAGATCACATAAACAAATAAAAGGTAAAAATAAAAGATAAGGATTAGAAAACATCAAATAGAGAAAAGGTCGAAAATATTAAGGTGAGATCACATAAACAAATGCATAACAAAAGACACAGAAGGAAATCTGAGCATGTAAACTTGTTTTAAAATATTCCAACTTAAAATGTTTACTTACTGGAAAAAAAGATGTATGTAACGAAAAACCCAAAGATAATCTTGCCCATATGATTGAATCTTCTAAAATTTTCAAACTAAAAAAAACTTTACACCATATTGATCTAAAAGGACATGTTTTTTATTATTTAATGGAAACTACATTCTGGATCCCTCCCCAAAGTTCCAACTCATTCTAATAACTTCATAATGAGCCTTTTTTACTAAATTCATTTTTCCACAAATCATGCACATACACTTACAGTCTCCACATGCAATTTTCTTGCAAAATACATACAGTGCAATCCGCCTACCATATTAGATTTACGTAAATTTATCCTTTAGCTTTGATACTCTACGTATATACACATACAACTTGAATATCACACCACAATGACAAATTTGATGCTACCGATTACTTGTTGGAGTTGTTTTAACCAAACTTTTCATACTATGTAGACTAAAACGAAACCGGAAAACTAATATCTCATAAACTAACTGTATGGGTACTTGAAATTAAGTACATAAGGGGGCACCTAAACAAGTCATTATCCTACAACATAATTAGCTGAAGATATGCAATTAAAACTTGTCATAGTCAGTACCGTATAACAACTTTAATTTAAGATATAAGAGAAAGAAATTAAACTTAAATTAATTAGTATCACACAAGAAACAGGTTTAAAGGAAAATACTTAGATTGGTTAGTATGCTACATCATTGATATTCTTTACGAATCTAACGGAAAACAAATTAAAACATGAACTGAAATTAAAACATGAACTGGTTTCCGAATCAAGGCAACATAAACCAAAAAAAATAAATCATATTCACGCCTAATTTTTAAAGACGGGCGGAATTAACACTTAAACACACGCATCCAAACAAACAACTTTAATCTCAATAAATGATCACATCAGACCCCAATTTTGCAATCAGCCATCGACAACTCGAGTGATCGAGACTAGACAACCACTCATATTTAACAACACAGAACTTCAACAAATTCAAACTAACATGCTCACCACACCAAATAATATATAAGAAAAGGAGACGGAAATGAGGCAAGAAAAAGGGTTCGCACCTTTTGGGGTGCAGCAAAACTGGGGCTTTCCGTCAAGAATTTAGCAAAGAACTAGAACTCCGGGAACCCAGATTTGATCGGGAACAGAATACGAACCTACAATTCCCTTTTTTTTGCTTCTGCTCTTTTTTCCCCCCCACAAATTTCTTATTTTCGCTTCTATTTTTGTTGCCCCCTTTTTTTACTTATTTTTCTCTCTATCTTCTCTTGTTTTTCAAACTCACCAAAACCCTGTTTTGAACTTCTCTGCACCGGTATTTATACACGAAATCCGGACGTAAAAGTCCGGATTTAAACAGAAGAAAAGAGTTCCAACGGGTGAACCTCCGTATGAAGAAAAACCCCAATCGAAAACCAAATTTCACAGCCTTTTAGGCCTCCATTTTGATGATTTTCAAAATTCAAAATGTGGATTTGAAATTGATTTTGAATTGTTGCACCAAATTGGGACCTGTCTTTTCTGATTCTCGGGAATTCGATGGGTTGGACGTTCAAAAAGAGGAGAGATTTTTTGGTAGGTATGGCACCTGCGTCTGCCATGGCCGCAAGCTATGGCGATTAGGGTTTGTATTTTGGGGGTGATGGAGAAAAGTGAGGAGGAGAAACAGAAAAGGATCGATAGTGGTTGTGGTTTTGAAAAACTGATGGTGACCCTACGCTAGCCTTCTTGGAAAACAACAATACGTGTGGTCTGTTTTTGGGGAAAAGGAAGAAGAGAGAGACACGTTCTTTTTCTTTGAAATTCTTAATTAATTTGGTCCGTCCGATCACTTGATCGGACGACTCTAAAACAAATACTATATATATATATATATAAAGGATATATATATTTATATGGGGATAAATACAAAAGTTGATTAAAATCGATTATTTTCATCCATCCGATCATTTAATCGGATGGTTTAAATTTAATAAAAAAAAATTAGAAAGATAATTAAGTATATCGAATATATATAAACATAAATTATTTATAAAGTTGAAAATTTCGGATCTTTGGGTTAAAAGAAAATTGACGGACTAGATTGATTAGTGTCAGTTGGATGAAAAGGTGAAGCGAACATGAAAATTATACTGAATTTTGGGCTAATTTCGGGCTTCTTGCTGAAATTCATAAAATAAGAGTTGGGTTTGGGTGAAATAAATAAATAAAAATTGGATTAACGTTAGCCCGAATGCTCTTTTCCTGCTGAAACTAAATTTATCGATGCTCCCTGATATCCTAAAAATTATTTTTAGTTTAACGTATATAGATTCCAGACATAACTTGCATGAGCGTCCAATTTGATATTTTTTTTTGTGATTTAATATTAACTACATATATATGTGTGTGTAAAAATAAGAATGTAATAAAATATACATAAAAATCAAGAATATAATAAAAATATGTATATTTAAAAAGATATATTTTATGTAATAAAACACATATATGGTCACAATATTACCCCAAAAATAAAGTTAGAAAAGATGCGAATGAGAATACCAAAAGGTATATATATATTTTTATTTGTTAAAATCTTTAATTATATTTAATGAAATATTTCATATTATGATGGAAAAATGAATTTCCCTTTTTATAGAAACAAAAATCCGAATCTTATTATATTTTTTAATTTAATTTTTGAAAATTATTTAGGTCCGAGAAGCATCGGTAAAAGTAATTAAGGAAAAAGGGCGAGCCAAAATTGGGTGTCAACAGTTGCCCCTTAGTGACCAAAGATTTGTGTGAAAATCGTTGGACAATCACGTTGATGCAACCAATTTCGTCTCGGACAAAGCAAAATATTTGAAAGATTATGGCCGGACTCCGGCTTTCGAGCTGCCTACATATCTCGGGCTTCACGAGAAATCAGGCCATTTGTAGTTCGAATTGTAGCAAAGTTTGATGAACCTCAAAATTTGAACTTTAATGATTAAGTGAAAGATAGTGAAACAAATTATTTTGAAAAATTAACAACTTTAGGGGATCCAACTAAGTTAAATTTAAAAGAGTTAGAATCCAAATATACACATAAAAAGGAAATTAACTAAATAAACTTATTAGATTGCTTATTATAAGTTATAGCAAAACCTTTTAGTTTTCAAGTTATAGCAATTTTTATTTTTAAAAAAGTAGTTAAAAATGATTTTTCATTTTTAAAAAATACAAAAAAGTAATTACTGAAAAGAAAAATAAAGATTTAATACAACTAATATACAACATTCCTTCCTTAAATGTAGTTAACCTTAATTAGTGATATCAATCCACCCCAAAATTCCTCTAACCGTTTTTTTCCCCTCCTATTTTAAGCTTCCATTAAGAATTTCCATCTTCATACACTAACTTTTTTTTCTAAATGATATACTTTTTTTAGTAAACCAAATCGTAATTTCCGTTTCTTTTATGCAACTGCTGAGAATTATTTTGTGAAAGATAAGCAAACATAAGTAATTCTTGCGTTATAAAAATATGAATTTTGATAATTTACATTCAATCATGATACGTCATGGAGGGAGATGAGATTCGTCATGTATGTTACATTATTTAGTAAATTGATATTTTGCAATCAACAGTATTTAAAGAATTAAATAATTTTTTTATGTGTTTCTTAAATTCTTTATTGTTAAAATGTTGGATTAAAGTATTGTTCCAAAAATAATATTCAATCTGTGATTTCATAATTCGAGCATGTTTCATACATTAACCGTTTTTCAAAATGTTATTCTGATTGCTTTGAGTAGAACAATTTCGATATAATGATTATTTTACTGTATTATTTTATATATGTTTTTTGTATGTTGAAATTATGAAATATATTATGTTGAAATTATGAATTTTCATATTTTTAAATTATGAAATTTCAAATAATTCCTACTAATGAACTATGTAATATGTTTACAGGGAGACCTAAAGATTTTGGTGTAGATAGGATTATATAAGATGAAGATTCAAAGTATAGAGGATTGGTTAATGCAATATCAAAACAGTTGAAGATTTACATTACCTCAATCCAAATTGAGATTAAGTTTTTGATAAGTGATACATGCCCACTAATGCTCATACACAATAACACGGGAGTAATGGTGTATTTAGATAAAAAAAGTAGTATTGTCGATTTTTTCGATAAATATATATTGTATGTGACAACAAAATATATGACAATGGATATTAATGGAAATACTGAATAATCTGTTATTTGTGTTGGTATATAAGATTCTACGTACAAATGATGTATTCTTATAACTGCTTTTAGTGTATGAAACTAGTATAGTACACAATACAATATTCATGAATTGTTTAATAAATTACGTTGAAACTAGTTTATTAAATACTTATTTCATACTTAAGTAATACTTTTTTTTGAGTTCTCAATGTATTAAGTTGATATTAAAATTGGTGTCGATGCAGTTTTGCATATATCACATTTGTATTGAATGAGTTTTATGAATGTGACAGTCGATAAGAAAAATTATATTTTATTTTACATAACTTTTTAGTGTATGTAATGGATATTACATGAAAAAATATCATCATAAATATTGAAAATAAATTAATTGATAATTGTTTGATGTCAAATAATTTTTCATTGCAATAAAAAATAATCAGTATTAACCATGATTGATATTGGTGTTTCTTTTTCTGGCAGAAGAAGATGAAGAATATTATATACATACTATGTTAAATATCAAAACTAAACTTTGTTCATACCAAAAATCTTATAAAGACAAAAAGTAATGAGCACTAATAAACATCAAAATACAATATTCATGTCAAATGTTACTAATTGCAAAATCAAAAAATATAATTGATATCAAATTTAATACCATCTGATGCGACTTAGTTCATATCAATTTCATTCAACGATGTAAAATACGAAACAAATGATAAAGTAGTATAACATTATATAAATAGTACTTAAATACAAAAAATAAACTTTGTTCGTATCAACAATCTTAGAAAAACAAACAATAATGAGCATCACATAATTAAATCAAATTATTAACTATCTTAGAAAAACAAACAGTAAGTAGAAAAACTGATTCAATATCAATTTTATACCAATTTAATACAGAAAAAAATTAAAATCAAATTATATTAACTTTACAAATTTTTCTTGATTTCTCCGTGTCAACATTCTTATCACCAACTTTATCAACACTCACCTTGGCTTTAGACCTTGTAACTCTAGTATTTTCATGATTTTCCATTTTTGCTTTCTTCGTTTTATGAGCGAAAATTTCATTTTCAAAATTAGAATTTGAATCTTGTTCAACAACCTTTTTTTTTTTTATCGACCATCTTATATTTTGGAACAACAACATTTTTTGACGCTAAATAGCTTTGCATGTTGAGTTGCAGCTGCTTCAACGATGGTTAATTTTTTGAAAAAATCAATTTTGAATTAAAATCAACCCTCTAAGTCACACTTATATAATACGTGCGTACAAAAAAAATATAAAAAATTGTAGAAGAAAGTTAAAGAGTAAAGATCTCTTGCGTATGAATATTGATAATGATATACTGAAAAATGTGAAAAATTATAGAAGAAAGTTAAAAAGAAGGAAAAAAGAAGTTGAAAAATATAAAGAGTTAAGACTTCTATTGGTAATGAAAGACCATAAAAGGTAAAAAAAAGTAGAAGTAAGTTAATTATTAAAGTTAATAAAAAGTAAAAAATCAATTCTTAACTTTAAAAAATATATTTACCATATATGACTCCTTAAATTGTGAACAAACTTTAATACTTAATTATTAAAAAAAAAAATTACTGATGCCAATAATATAATTTGCCATAATTCCACAGTTTTAATTAAGAGTGATAAATGTTAAATGTTAAATGTTAAAAATAAGGAAATATTATAAATAATAAATATTAGAAAATTGATTTTCGGATATTTAATTAAAATAGATTTTTTTAAAAAAGTTGTTATAACTTGTAATTATTTTTTTAGTCTAATAATTATTGAAATTTTTTTCTATAACTTGTAATTAACAATCTAATAAGTTTATTTAGGATAATTTTCACCACATAAAATACAAAGAAGTAATAAGAGAAAAAAAGTTTGACTAGGCTTTTAGCCCAATGACTAGTACCTTTGGACTCTTGATATGAAGAATGAATGTACTGTCTCAGTCTATTTGGGCCTTTGAGATCCCATATCTGTCCTAGTTCTAACTCTTTGGAAATAAACCCACTGCTACATAATTTACGCCTTTAGCCTTAAGTCTGTTTTGCTGATACCACATAAATCCTCACTCTAGTGAAACTAATTACATAAAATTTTTTAATGCTTTCTCTCTCCCGGATTAGGTAAATATACTCATACATTCGATAGTCCCTCATACATAGTTCGAATGTATGATAAAACTGTTAATCCTATATTTAAGGTAAGATAAATCAGATATTATCTTTCAGTTCCTTAATTTACGTCATTAAGTAGTGTATGATTAAAAATAGTAAATGAAATTTAAATTCAAATATTTTCTTTAATGGCACAGTAAAGTAGTCTTCTTTGTAGCAGCAAAAAAAAATAAAAAATTCTTCTACTGTGTTCTTCAATTCTCTAAAAATCAATATGAACATCCCAATAATGTTGCGACATTCAGGTATTTGGGAGTCGAAAATTAGTTATCAATCTTACAAAAGTGACAATTATTATTTCGAAAAGTATAATATCATTAGTTTTTTTTTTGATATCTCGCCGTTAAATTCAAAACTCTACTAACCTTCATACGCCATTAACAATGGTGAAAACTAAAGCTCAATGAAAGAAACAACAAAAACATGGTGTTGATTTCAAAGTAAATATATTTTTACCAATAGATTCTTGACAATTATTTTCTAATCGTTCTTTGATTTTTGTTGAACTGAGGTTTTTTTTTCCAGAACATCAGAAGGAAGATAATATGTTTCTCTTCCTTAATTAACAACATTAATTACAACAACAACAAACCCAGTGTATTCCCACCAGGTGGGGTCTGGGGGGGTAAGATGTACGCAGTCCATACCTCTACCTCTAAAGAAGTAGAAAGGCTGTTTCCGATAGACCCCCGGCTCAAGACTGATCGATTATGCTCTTCAGATGATTAGTTGATGTTTCAATTAACGACATTAATTAATTATCATTATGTGGTGTATGATTAAATATAGTAATTGAAATTCAAACTTAAAATATATCTTAAACATCACAATTAATTTCCCTCTTTGTTGTATTACGTTCTGGAAAAAAAAGGGTCAACATCTGCTTTCTCCAATTCTCCAAAAAATCAATATGAACATCCCCATATTGTTGCATCATTAGGGTATTTGAGAGTCAAAAATTATTTATCAATCCTACAAAAGTGACACAATTATTATTTCAAAAAGTATAACCTTCTTATACAAATCAGTACATAATTTGAACCAATGTATAATGAAATCTTATACATAGAAGTAGAAAGACAAAACAAAAAAAAATGCAGCATAATACAACAGTTTCACATATATGTGTAAACCTTATACAATTAATAATATAGTATTAATACATGTATAATGAAATCTTATACATAGAATCATACTGCCAAAACAAATAAAAGGCAACCTCATACAACAGTTTCACATGTATGTGTAAATCTTATACAAATAATAAATATAATCTAATACTGTTTCACATGGATACAAACACCTTATACAATTCACTATATAATCTTAACAAATGTATAATGAAATCTTATACATACTAATACATATTTTAATGATAACTAAACCTTCGGCAGACGTGGTCGTCCAGGATCATCAACCTTTTTCTTACTTGACGATTTTGAAACTTTCTTGTTTGAACTTGAACCAACAACTTCCCTCAATTTCTTCATTGTGATCGTTTCGGTACTTCGACTGGTTCTCTGTGAAATTGGGTTCTTCATAATCAAAAGAATCAAGAACGAAACCAACAACGGGAATAACAATACGCGAGCAGACTCCATTGCAAAAAAATTTAAACTTTACGGCTTAACCAATTTTTTTTAAAAAATAGCAAATAAAGTAAAGTTCGGAAAGTATAATATCATTAACGTTTTTTTTTTGACATCTCACCATTAAATCCAAAACCCTGCTAACCTTCATACGCCATTAACAATGGTGAAACCTAAATCTCAAACAAAGAAGCAACAAAAACATGATGTTGATTTCAAAGTAAATATATTTTTGACAATAGATTCTTGACAATTATTTTCTAATCATTCTTTTAATTTTGTTGAACTGAGTTTTTTTTTCCAGAAAATAAGAAGGAAGAGGTGAACTTTGTTCAGTTAATGATTGATAACTGACCAATTTTAAATTCCTCAGATTACGTTAACTTGATTTTAGGCGTAAATGAAGGAACACAAATATGGAGCAAAATTAGTGTACTAAAATAGAAGCAAAAAATGATATTTTGATATATATGAGGGGATGAGAGAGAAAGAGTAAATTTAAGAGATTTAAGTAATTACTTTGAAATTTTTGTAATTTTTTTTTTCAATATGAGATTTTATGTAATAAGGTAAAGTTACCTTTTATATATATATATATATGTAATTTGTAGGATTCTAATTGAACTTTAGCCCCATAATGCATGCTTCATAAACTGCTGCTCTTGGTCTATTTACAGCTTGAGTAAGGGTACTCGAATCGAGGTATGCAAGGAAGGATATGGAGTTCAAATATGGGTTTGCAAGGCATCACATGCGACAAAAAACAAGATACAAATTAGCAAATGAACTAACAAAAAGGCTTATAACAGGTAAGACAAATTTACCGGACTAAATCAACAAATATTAGTAATTATTGAAGAAAATTCGCAACTTTACATAGAAACACAACTATAAAAAGTTAAACAACTCGCACTAAGAAAAAAAACCCAAAGGCTCTTATTTTCAGATTATTCAATTCACTTTAATCAATTTAGTCTATCCAAAAGGGAGGCAATTTTACTAGCAAGTCAAAATCCAACATTATGCTTCACTCTGTAATTCAAATAAATGACCAAAACATATGTTTGCAAAACAATCTGCTCCTTTCCAAATTAAATGGCATAACAAAAATTCCTTCTTAAGCGAAGGTTTTCTAAAAAAACTTTATTTGAATTCATGACTCAAAATACAAGGAGCACATTTTTACTTAAGTTGTTCAATATATAAATGGTCTCGAAAATAGCAATTGCCCAACCTTAAACATACTAAAAGTTTCCTGAATATAATAATAAGGAAATAACTCGATCAAACATTCTCATTCTCACAGGAGATGTTAGAAAAGGAAAAAAGAAAGAGAATTGCACAAGTTCATATCTACTAGTATCAAATTTCAAATTCGTCCCAAGTGAAATAACAGTCTGCTTCCTAGATATTAACATCTTCACACTGCCAAATCTCATTAAATTCTCAATGAAAAATTCAAATTTTTGAAAGTGCCAGTACCAATATTTTCTTAAGTTGTAAAAGGCATATGCCTATGTAAAAATAAATTAAGAATACTCCCACTTCCTATAATAGAAAAATTTATGCTTAGACAAATATTGCAAACAAGTTTCGAGTATTTTGACAATTTAAATTCTTCTCAAAAGCTGTCTTCGATATTGTGAACCAAAGGAGGCACTTGAGACTCGACCACCTCGTCGAACAATCCCAAGAACAGACAAACAAAGGGAAGGAAAACAGGGAAAAGCAGTTCAAAAATTAGTCAAACAACCATGCTCATTAAGAACTTTGAAAGGATAAGTTTTAGAGGTGAAGATAGGCTATCATTTATTCACTCAGAACTTCACTCCTTATAGACGACTATGGAGTAATTCCAAACAGTGGTCATTCCTTTACTTGTTAATCTTAAATAGCCAAAACCAAAGGCAAAACCACCTGACTAATTATCTTGAAACAAATTTATAAAAGACGAAATCAATTATGAAGCAAATAAGTTTTCTGGATAACATGAAATAATTAGAATGACAAATGAAAAATCTTGAGTATCCAGAGAAAATTAGGTGGGAGGTGACAAAAAAAACTCTTAAATTAAAAATGGTGACAATTTTGACCAGTTAAGGTCAAAGCTTTATTTAAATTGTGATTAAATTAATTCGGGGTGTAAAGTATAATTTTTAAAAGTGCTCCAACTCTAAATTTTAAATTTTAGAATTTCTCCCTTTTTCTTATCTTTCAATCTTTTTTTTTTCTTTGTTTCTCCAAATTTCTTTCTCCCTATCTTTTCTTCTTCTTCTTATTTTTCTCTCTTTAGATTTTCCTCTTCTTCCATTGTCTCTTCTTTTTCTTTCTCTTTTCATTTCGTTCTTCTTCCTTTTTTAATTTTCATGGACTACTTTAAAAAAAAAAAAATTTGAAAAGTTTGAATTTTTTTTTGATTTCTTTTAAAAATAAATGAAGAAATAATTCAGCAAATTCAACAATTATGAGAGTTGTTTCAGCAACTACGATAATTGCTGCAACAACTACTATTGATTGTTGTGTTACAATGATTATCGAAGTTGCTGCAACAACTATCGAAATTGCTGCAGCAACTTCAATAATTATTGCAGCAACTTCGATACTTACTTAATATCTGAAAAAGATCTGGTTGAAGGAGGAATCCACGAAAAATTGATATTTATGGTAAAAATAGAGGTGTTGGTCTTGGTGGTGACTTCGAATGAGAAGATGACATTTGTTGTTGTGTTGATAGCAACGGTGGTGGAGGAGAAAGAAGAAAAATAGGTGATAGTTATGTAGAGGGAGTAAATAATAGTGAATCTGAAAGAGATAGACAATGATAGTGATAATGATAATGGAGGAAGAGGAGGTAGTGGCGGCGGTAACAAAAAGGGTGTGGAGGAGTGATGGTGATGGTGTAGGGATCTTTGTATAAATAATAAAACTTAAAAATTTTAAAATTAGTGTCAGCTAATCTTAAAATTATCAACTCTACTCAATATTTAAACTTGTATCACTCTTTTTTAGTTTTGAAATATTTTTGTCACCCGTAATTAATTTGCCCGAGTATCTAAATGGTACGAGGTTAGCCTAAAGTTCACAAGAACACCTACTTTTCTTGTATTTTTTCCAATAGCAAAATCGAAACAACAAAACTAAACATTCAAAATTCAAAATCAGTAAAGCAACACAAAGATTTAATCATTGTGATAGAAAAGAGGCAACAATAAGCACAAAAATGAAGAATAAAAATAGCAGAGGAAAGAAGATTACCTTTTGCTGAGCAGCTCTTCGGTACTCAAACTTCGTCCGAACTTGACTTTACCACCATCAGAACGCCACTAGTAATAGAAATTCTAGGCTCGAATGAGTCTTACAAGAATTTAAATAAAAATATATTTAAAGAGGAAATCCTCTCTCAATTTAGAAATCCACAAATTCTTTTCTCAATCTTCCAGCCTTGTTCTTCAAAGAAAATAGTGAGGTATTTATAAAATAAAAAATTCAGGATGATTTTCTAATTTTAGTAAATGTGGGAGAGGGGATTTTGAGGGGTGTTTTGGAAATTTTAGATGAAATTTATTTTTCCTTTTCTCTTTTTTTTTTTTTTTAAATTTTCTCAATTCTTACGATTTTCCTCTCAACTTCTTTATTTTCTTTTATATTATTTTTCTTTTTTCTTTTTTTTTGTTCTTTTTAGTTTTTTTCAATACTTACTTTTTTTTCTTAACACCTTTCAACGAATACTTTTATAAAAAAAAAATTATTTTTTAATTTTCTTTTTAATTTTTTTCGACTTTTATTTTTATTTAATCTTTCTTTTTTTATCAACCTTTATTTTTTTGCTATTCTCTCTCAATTTCTACATTTTCTTTGATTTTTATTTTTTTAATATTTTTCTTTATTTTCTTCTTTTTTCGCAATTTTTATTATTTTTGTTCTTTTCTTCGATTTTTTCATTCAAGTTACGTCTCCTGAGCAAGAGTTGACACTATCACATTATAAAGGTAAGACTTACGACTTTAAAATAATAAGCTACGTTTCATGGGCAAAATTTGACACTACTACATTGTAGAGACAAGACTTATTTTTTTCAAATAACAAGTTATGTTTCATGGGCAAGAGTTGACACTGCCACATCGTATTTTGATTTATGAGATGTTTTATAACTCTTACCATAGAGGCAAGACTTAGCTCAGGGACTTTCAAACAACAAATTATACCCCACGGGCAAGAGTTGATTCTACCACGTTATGTTTTTATTTATGAGATATTCTACAACTATTGCCTTAGAGACAAGACTTAGCTCAAAGACTTTCAAACTATAAATTATGCCTCACGAGCAAGAGTTTACTCTACTATATTATGTTTTCATTTATGAGATATTCTACAACTATTGTCTTAGAGACAAGACTTGGTTCAAAGACTTTCACACAACAAACTATGCCCCACGGGCAAGAGTTGACTCTACCACGTTATGTTTTCATTTATGAAATGTTCTACAACTATTGACTTAGAGGCAAGACTTAACTTAAGGAATTTCTAACTACAAATTATGCCCCACGGGAAAGAGTTCACTCTACCACATTATGTTTTCATTTATGAGATATTCTATAACTATTGTCTTAAAGGCAAGACTTGACTTAAAGACTTTCAAACAACAAATTATGCCCCAAAGGCAAGAGTTGACTCTACCACGTTATTTTTTCATTTATGAGATGTTCTACAACTATTGCCTTAGAGGCAAGACTTAGCTCAAGGACTTTCAAACAATAAATTATGCCTTACGGGCAAGAGTTGACTCTACCACGTTATATTTTTATTTATGAGATGTTCTACAACTATTGCCTTAGAGATAAGACTTAGCTCAAGGACTTTCAAACAATAAATTATGCCCCATGGGAAAGAGTTGACTCTACTACATTATGTTTTCATTTATGAGATGTTCTACAACTATTGTCTTAGAGGCAAGACTTGACTCAAGGACTTTCAAACTACAAATTATGCTCCACGGGCAAGAGTTAACTCTACCACGTAATATTTTCATTTATGAGATGTTCTACAACTATTGCCTTAGAGGCAAGACTTGACCCAAGGTCTTTCAAACAACAAATTATGCCCCACGGGAAAGAGTTAACTCTACCACGTTATATTTTAATTTATGAGATGCTCTACAACTATTGCCTTAGAGGCAAGACTTGACTCAAGGACTTTCAAACTACAAATTATGCCCCTCGGGCAAGAGTTGACTTTACCACGTTATATTTTTCTTTATGAGATGTTCTACAACTATTATCTTAGAGGCAAGATTTAATTAGCTCAAGGACTTTCAAACTACAAATTATGTCCCACGGGCAAGAGTTGACTCTACCACGTTATGTTTTCATTTATGAGAGGTTCTACAATTATTGCCTTAGAGGCAAGACTTAGCTCAAGGACTTTCAAACTACAAATTATGCCCCACGGGCAAGAGTTGACACTACCACGTTATGTCTTCATTTATGAGATATTCTACAACTTTTGCCTTAGAGGCAAGACTTAGCTCAAAGACTTTCAAACTATAATTTATGCCCCAAGGACAAGAGTTGGCACTACCACGTTATGTCTTCATTTATGGGATGTTCTACAACTCTTGCCTTAGAGGCAATAGTTAGCTCAAGGACTTTCAAATAATAAATTATGCCACACGGGCAAGAGTTGACAGTACCACGTTATGCCTTTATTTATGGGATGTTCTACAACTCTTGCCTTAGAGGCAAGACTTTGCTTAAGGACTTTCAAATAATAAATTATGCCCCACGGGCAAGAGTTGACACTGCCACATTATGTCTTTATTTGTGAGATATTCTACAACTCTCATTTTAGAGACACGACTTATCTCAAAATTTTTTAAAGAACTTCGTAACGACAATTCATGCCCTTAAATTTGCTTTGATGTAAAAAAGAAGAAGATTCCTTTGCGGATTATCTAATTTTTTATTTATTAGCAAAATATAATAGAAGTTGAGAAAAAAAACGATCAAACAAAATAAAGAGATAAAAAAAAGATTGAGAAAAAAAAGGAAAGAAAAAACATAAAGATCAAGAAAAAAGCGAAGAATTAAAAAAATTCAGAAAAATAAAAATGAGAGGAAAAATTAAAATAAATTTTAAAAAAATGAGAGAAAAAAAGAGAACTGAAAAAAGAAAAAAACGATCAAACAAAATAGAGAAATAAAAAAAAGAGTGAGAAAAAAAGGCAAGAAAAAAATAAAGATTAAGAAAAAAGCGAAGAATTAAAAAAATTGAAAAAATAAAAAATGAGAGGAAAAAATAAAAATAAAGTTCGAGAAAAATGAGGGAAAAAAAAAGAGAACTGATAAGAACCAAAAATAAAAGAAAAATAAAGGTTAAAGACAAATGAATTAAAAAAAGAAAAAAAATAGATAATGCTTGAGAAAAAAGTAAAAAGAGAAAAAAATAAAGGTTGAGACAAATGAATTAAAACATGAAAATAAAATTAAAAGAAAAAAAAGTGAAAATAATAAAATTAAAGAAAAAAATAAAAAATAGAATAATAAATTAAAGGAAAAAATAAAAAGTGAAAATAATAAAAAATAAAATTTGAGAGACAAATAAGTATGGAAAGTTTAAAAAATATATTTGAGGTGTAGAGGGGTAAAATGATACTTGTACTATACTTAAAAAGTAAAGAAGGTTATTCTTTAAAGACATTTCTTATTGGAGTCAAATATCTAAAGCCACCCATATTTGGGTCTATGACATGCAATTTCCTGGTTGCATTAGGTAGAAGAATGGGGTTTGGATTTTAAATGAGAGACTAAAAAATTACTAAAATTTACATATATACACAAAGTAACTTTACCTTATTATTTTAACTCCCATATTGGAAAAGGAATTACATAAATTTCAAAATAATTACTTAAATCTCATCTTTTTTTTACTTTCTCTCTCCTATCCATTATACATTCCAAAAGAATCTGCTACTTCCGTATTTTGCTCCCATTACACATCCGGTTTTCTCTCCATTATTGAAATCCATTTTTCATGCCCAAATTCAAGCAACGTGTACTTAGAGGTTTCCGATTTGTAAGTTTTCAAGCATTAATTGAAGTTTTTAATTTTTTTCATTAATTTTTGATTTTTTTTCAACTTTACCAAATCAGAATATTTTTCGATTCTTGTTTGGTTGCATGTTGTTTTTTATGAAATTACCTTATTTTGCAATCCCATTCCAGTTTGATAGTTGATTTTTTTTTTCATACAATACAAGTCAGATCTTTGAATTTCTTATTTTATAGTTGCGACTGCTTAATAAATATAGTATAAATTTGGTAATGAATTCTCGTCCTAGCTTTAGTTTAGGACTTAGTCAGTTAGATGCTGAAGAACTAAATTTTTTCATTGGTTTTGTTCCTGGTATATTTGATTATGAAGAACCTAGTTTCGCAGAGAACCGTTCCAAGCACCGAAACGACCCGGTAACCATAAAGAAATTGAAGGAAGTGGCCAGTTCTAGTTTGAAGAAGTCAACTTCTAAATCGACAAGTAAGAAGAAGGTTGATGATTCCGGACGACCACGTCTTCCAATGGTATAGATGTTATATTATTTGATTTAATACTGTAAATGGTTAATTATAAGTTGATAATCATTTTGTAGGATTTTACAGTATGCATACCTTATATAGGTTGTAAGTTTAATGTGTTCAGTCAATTCAGTTGTACATACCTTATACATTACTTTATTTATCAAACTAATGTATAATATAAGTTTTCTGCTTTATATTTCTTTATGTTATACAATAAGAATATTTATTACATATAAGAGGCAGTTATTGTATTAAGTGGAATTATATTTTGTGAATGTCTGAATATTATATAAGGTTACATTATACATTCTGATGGTCTTGTAGATAATTCATGTATAAGTTGAATATTTTATATGTATAATCCTTATTATAAATTATGGAAGATTATATTTTAATGTATAAGTTATAATATATCAAACATTATACATTAGTTATACTGGAAGACTAAATAACATTATAAAACTTCTGCTATGTATTTCATTATGTTATACATTAAAAAGTTCTTATTACATAGAAGAGACATTTTATGTATTATTTGGTATTATATAATTAGAAAGTTTTAATATTGTATAAGGTTACATTATACCTTCTGACAAGCTTATAGGTCATACATGTTTAATATTAATACTTAATATGTATAGTAAGACATTATACATTATTGTTGATTATTTTTTAAATGTATAAGGTGCCCACATACATGTGCAACTTTTGTATAATGTTATCTTTTATATTGTATCTATATGCTGCTAGCTTTTTCTCTCTAAATTAGAGTATGCTTTTATTTTTTCAGGAAATGAAATACCGTATTAACAAAGTTTTAGCTCACCCATTGCATATGGGTATCTTATGTAACCGTGTTTTTGACGAAGACATAAACACGTATTTTGGAAAAGATGTTTTTGGGGCATTCAAAAATATAATTTTTGGGGTATTTCTCGACATGCCTCAGTGCAACTGGATAGGGCAGATATCAAAATGTCTTCTGATGCTAGAAATTCAGCAGGATAATAAGGATGAAATTCACGTGTGGTATAGGGGAATATCCTGAAATTTACGATACTTGAGTTTGCCATTATTATCGGTCTTAAATATACCGATAATATTGATGAGTATATGTATTATTCATCACCAAAATCAGCTTTGATGTCAAAGTATTTTTCCAACGCTGTAGCTGGCATACCTAGGACAAAACTGATACAACGTGTGAAGATAGAAAATTTTGATAACTCTGAAGATGCGCTGAACCTTGTGATATTATACTTTGTTCATACATTTCTTTTTTTTTTTAGCATCGTGAATCACCCATCAGTTTAGCCCACTTCCAGATGGTTGAGGATGGTCGATACAGACACTTTCCATGGGGAAAGATTACATTTGACAAGTTGATGAACTCTTGGAGGCAGGATTTCTTCGTCGCAAATCAGTTATATTCTTTGGGTGGTATGCCACACGTGCTCAATGTTTGGACGTTTGAGTGATGCTCTGAGGTCGATAAAAAAATTGATGTCTGTCAGATAAACATCATCCCAAGAATATTCAACTGGTTTGTGGAGTGTACCAGTCCTAAGTATGAGTCTTTTATGGCTGACATGTTTAGTAAGGTAACTGTATAACCTTTTAATTATTATTTTTTTAATTCAATTTATTGAAGTCCTAATATTTCATTTTGAAATTCACTTTTTTAGTTTACTTACAAGAATTTACAACTTACAAGTGAAGAAGTTCAGAGGTTGGATTTGTCTTTTACAGAAGATTTTGAGATATTTGATCCACTTCCAACATCTGCGATCAAATGTTGAAAAGAAGGGCTTATGAAGATCAATCGCGTGTTGTTACTGTAGCTGAAGACTTTGATGATTTCAACACTATACCACTGTGGGAAATTCTGATAAAGGCTGGTTTATCTTTAACTTTATCAGCTGAACAAGCATCGAAGAGAATAAAAATAGTTATGTTTCAGGAAGAAAGTCCAGGGGTGAAGGATAACGAGAAATCTACACGTACTCGTTCAGTACGTTATGTGTCTTGTTCTTTTTTAAAGAATCAAGAGGTTTCAATAGATAAGGCATCAACTCAATTTGAAAAAATTAGTATGTCTCTTGAGCGTGATCAATTTAAGTCTATTACTTCATCTACCACAATGCCTGAAGGGACTTCTAAGTTAACTATAGACATAGAGGAGATAAAGACTTGCATCAACTACTTTGAAAGTTAAATTTCTTATTGATAATTCCTTTTTTAAAAAAGATTGAGGTGTTTCTAATATTATATTTTTTTTTGGTATGTTATAAGGTTGAAAAAAAGATTGTTGAGCTGGTAACAGTTATATCCAATATACTTGCTGAGGTCGTTAAAACTTTGAAGAAAGAAAAAAATAAAGAATCACCGGTATAATTTTTTTTTCATTCAATTTTATATTTCTCTGATGAATTGTTCATACATGCGTATTGTTTATGTTATATAGGATGAGAAAATGGTTGATAAGGAACAAGGTCATGAAGAATAATTTAAAAAATAGGACAGTCCATCTATGGAGGATTTGCCGGTACTTTTTTTCAATCATGTTGGTTTGTTACTATAAATCTGCCTAACTACCATATGTAAACCTATTTTTTTTCGTTATTAAACAACATGAAGATGGGGACAAGGGTCCAGTGAATGAAATCACAAATGATGAACCAGTTGCAATTCAACCTATGGACAGGGATATCCAAGCATGTGTCAACACACATACTGAATTTACAACAACAACTGACATTCAAAGAAGTATATTGAACAAATGTTACGTATATAAATGTTAAGTATTACTGATTGTGTATAGATATTTATGAATATCATTATATATATATATATATGTTATGTATGATTAGTTATGTAATACTATTCCTAAATCACCTTATATATATAACTGTTATGTTTAACCACTTGTGTGTTTCTATGTATGATTGAAATTATACACATATAGGTTATGTATAATTAGATTTATACATTAATTTATAAGCTTTATACATAGCAAATTAATATCACCGGTATAAAAATTTTTATTCATTCAATTTTATATTACTTTGATGAAATGTTTGTACATGCGTATTGTTATTTTATATAGAATGAGAAAATGATTGATAAGGAACAAGGTCGCGAAGAAGAATAAAAAAAATAGGACAGTCCTGATATGAAAGATTTGTTGGTATTTTTTTGTCAATCATGTTGATTTTTTTAGAATAAATTTGTCTATATACATGTAGAACCTGTTATTGTTAGAAAAAAGGTCCTAATGTTCTCAACTGAAGATCAAAATTTTGGGATCTTTATACTTTCATGATTTCTGACATGATTGGAAAGTTGTCTTCAAAACTAGTACTGTTTGTTCTTGATGAAATTTGGAAGATGATGGTTTTAGGATAATATATTCTTTGCTTTATACATGTTGGGTTAGGGAATTCAGCTGCGGAGTTTCTGATAGGAATTGATCTTTTTGTGCAAGGATATGAGCTCATTGTTCTCAAACTTTGGGGATATGTAGTTGTGTTTTTTTTTCAAGGATAAATGTTATGTATTACTGATTGTGTATAGATATTTATGAATAACCTTATACATATATGGGTTGTGTTTTGCTGTGTATAATTCTCCTTATACATATATAGTTTACGTATAATTATATTTATACATTCATATATTAGATTTATACATATAAATTACACGTTCATGTGGGATGCTGTCGGCGGCACAATAATAGATTCAGTTCAAGACGCTGTTGATGCACTCTTATTTGGTTTGTCAACACGTTCAACTACAAATTCATTAGATGTTAGTACTCCAAATTTAATTACCGAGAGCCAATGGACGCTTTCCGACAGTCAGTTTCCAGCTGATTTTTTGGATGCTCAAGTTGGAGAGTGTGAAGCCACGAAAGCACCAGTAAAAAGGGACCAAAAGAAGTCAAGGATTTTCAGGTCCCCGTACATCACAAAATTTAGTTCAAGCTCTAAGGATGAGGACAATTCTGATAATGAAGAGAAGCAAAAATATTCTTTTGATGGTTGTACCATTTACCAAGAGTTGCCTAACGAATTGATGCTCGATTACTCTCAATGACTTGCCTTAGGGTTATTGAAATATCATGCTGACAAGTACGTTATTTGAAAATTTTTCTTTTTTTTTTTTTAGAAGACTACGTCAGCATAAATATTTGTGATATTTGTACATTGTTAATTGTGCAGGAAATAAACGGATAATCACTATCTGAAAAATTATTCAGGATTAGATTATCCACAGTTGAACTTCATCGTTCACAGCCACAGTCAAAGAATTGATTCTACTTGATGTCACAACGCAAAACATGCTGGATCGATGAGGTAAATTAAACTTTCTTTCTTCCATATCATACATGTTACTGTTGGAAAGTTAACTGTAATACCATATCATACATGTTGTTATTGTTAGAAAATGAAGTTATTTATAGAATCTGCTGTAAAATCTTGCATCATACATAGAAAATGATGTATAATAATTAAGTAAAATCTGAAGTAATAATATTGAAGTTGGAATAATGTAGAATATGCAGTAAAATGTTATGTATAAATAGAAGTATAATGATGTAGAATAAATATTATTTTATTAGATTCAATATGTAGTAAAACAATGTGTAGTAAACTTTCGTATAATACCTTATTTAACAAAATGGGACTAATACATATAACATAATTTATTTTCAAAAATTTTATATAACATATTATATTACATGTAGGAACTTTTATTATCATACATTCAACATGTAGGAAAATATTATGTCTAATACTGAGGTAAAATGATGTAGAATCTGGAGTAAAATCTTGCCTCATACATATATACTGAAGTTTAATACCTAAGAGTCCACGCAACACCTTTTTTGTTAGAAACTTAACTATAATACCATATCATACATGTTGTTATTGTTAGAAATTGAAGTTAATATTAGAATCGTAGCATCATACATAGAAAAGGATGTATAACACTTTATCATACATTTAGTGGAAATCATTCATACATTAGTGAGATAAAATAGATACGTAATAGAAACTGAAGAATAGGCTGTATTGTTTGATTGTTTTTTATATTTTACCTTATTTGCACATGTAGCATTTAGATGTGATCTTCTACCTTTTGAGAAAGAAATCGAAGCTGCAACTGTGTGATAATTATAGATATATAACAATTAACTGCTTCTTTAAAACATATATCGAGAAGGCATATAGTCGATATTATTCAGATGGTCCAACAATTCAGATATCTACGCAAGAAGACTATGTAGAATCATATGTTGTGGCTAAGAATGAAGATGCAAGTACAAACACAATTAATGAATTCTGTATTCCTGCTGGATTACCATGGCATATGGTTGATGAGGTATATGTTCCAATAAACTGTGGAAAATAATTTCACTGGGTGTTGGCTGTAATTGTGTTGAAGGAGAGAGTGATACGTGTGTATGACTCATTATCAAGTACAAGAAAAAGGGAACCACCAAATGAAATATAAAAGTTGGCAGTGATGCTGCCTACTTACTTGTTAGACAGTGTTTTTTTTGAAAAAATAAAGCGAACTGACTGGGCAACACTAGAAGCGTACAAAGACAAGCTTGGTCCACACACTTAATTTATCAATCAAAACCCATTTGATGTTGACTACATTCAATACATACCACAACAAGAGTCTGCTAGTTCGTAAGTGATTTTGATTTATATTATTTTTTATATGTATTACATCATACCACTGTTATTACATTATTTTTTTCAAATTAGGGACTGTGGCATCTTTGTGGTTGCATATGTACAAATATTAAGTGAAGGACTACCAGTGCATTCACGTAATTTTGCTGGTGAAAATCAACACGTATGCTATTCTTCATTACTATGGCATTACGGAGTGACAAAGACAAATAAAGCATACACAAGTGATAATGACGATCCTTCTCGTCCAAGGAATAGTTATATCCAATCAACTGATGAAAGTGCAATTGTTACTTTAGAGTAACACTTTTTTATAATAGTCTGCATGGAAACATCTAATTATTGTTTTAGTAGTTGATGTTAAACAGTTACAATACTTGTTATTTTTTGGTGTAGGATTTTAATTTAGAATTTATGGATGTCCTTAATCTTCTTATACATACATATCTTTTTGAAGAAGTGTATTTCAATGACGTAAAACATATTATTTTGTTACTATATAGTTTGGTAGATATTACATTTGTTGTACATTATATTATATATAACATATAAAAATAAATTACACATTAATGTGTTCTTAATGTGTTATTGTATATCTAACACATTGTATTATTTTCAGTATATAAATTCTTTTATAAGTTAATTATACTTTGAACTTGTAACTCATACATTTAGAGTTATGTATCACATAATATCATACAAATTGTTAAAAGTTTATTACTTAATAGAAAATAATGAAAATTTTAACATCATACATATTACTAAAGTATAGAAATATATCATAAATTTATTACATACTGTTAATGTATTTTACATTTGTTACTTTGTGATTGTTTTCATTATTAAATGTATGATTGGTACGCAAATAAGAGTAAGTTATACCAAAAATAATTTATATCATATATATACACTTAAGTATAATACATTATCATACACATAACGCATTATTGAATGTCAACTAAAATTTAAATACAATACGACACTTGAGTGTGCCTTTTATTTTGTTGTTTAAACATAAAACTGTACAAGTTGTCAGTTATGAAGGTAATAAATGAGGAAATGCAATATGATCTATGTATAATGTAGCACATTGTATTATTTCCAGTATGTAAATTCCTTTATAAGTTAATAATACATTCAACATGTAACTCATACATTTAGAGTTATGTATTACATAACATCATACAAATTGTTAAAAATTTATTACTTAATAGAAAATAATGAAGATTTTAACATCCTACATATTACTAAAGTATAAAACTAAATCATAAATTTATTACAAACTGTTAATATATTTTACGTTTATTGTGATTGTTTCCAACATTAAATATATGATTGGTAAGCAAATAAGAGTAAGTTATACCAAAAGCAATTTATATCATGCATATACACTTAAGTATAATACATTATCATACACATAACACATTATTGAATGTCAATTAAAATTTGAATAAAATACGACACATGAGTGTGCCTTTTATTTTATTCTTTAAACATAAAACTGTACATGTGGTCAGTTATAAAGGTAATAAATAAGGTAATGCAATATGATCTGTGTATAATGTAGAATGTTGTTATGAAAATGTCAAACAGCTATTAAGAACTAAACTTCAAATAACAATATAAAACATAATTCAAAATTATTCAAGAGTATCAACATAATCTAATTAAAATGATTATTCAAACAAAACCAAACTAAGCATCAACATATAGATAAATAAATTATATTCATCACGTTTTCTTTGGAAAGAAATCGCAAGTCTTTCGGTTGTGACCTGCACGTCCGCATTTACCGCAATAGTTTGAACTTGAAGTAAGTGATTCACTTGATTTCAAATGCCTTCCTTTCTTTGGCCTACCCAGAGGTCTTTTGTATTTGGGTGGCACAACTTCTTCATCATCAATAAATTTTAGAACATTCCAATCCTTCATGTCTGGAATTGAAACTATCGGGAGTTCATACATTTTGACAATGGTGTTTGACCTGTACAATTCTAAGCAGTAACGATCATAATATTTTACATCAATATTTTTTCTCTTTAATACAACAATTACATATCGACAGGGTATTTTATCAATTTGATACCAGCCACAGTTGCACGTGCCATGATCAGTATCAATAATGTACCTCCTTCCAGATTCATATACACAGTAAAGATAACTATCAGCTGCCTTAACCTGTTAGAAATGAATTATTTAATACAGATGCTAACATAAAAATTTATATTTAATAAAACAAATATTTAATTACATAAATATTCTAATACATACCGTTATCCGCAAAGCCTTAGCCCCATTAAGAGTCAGAATTTCTTGAAATTTTCTCCCGAGTGTTGTGTTGGTATAAGATGCAATTTCACTGTTCTTACAATTCCATGCGACAAATAAAATTCTAAATTCTTCAAGAAAACATAGAATAGGAAGTTCTCTAGACTCTACCAAGCAAACGTTAATACATTCGGCTATATTAGAGGTCATCATTCTACCTCTATTAATAGGCGAGTGACATCGAGATCCTTTTTCATAACCAGCTTCTTCCAGATATTCCTTAACCCTGTGATCAACCTTAGCAACCTTTGACATAATGTAATCAAAATCTTCTTCTCTATAAGCTTTAGCCGTGGAATAATAAAGGTCACTAAGTTTATCTTTGCTTTTTGTAAAATGTGTGCAAACGTTTTTTGATAAATGCTAAATACATGCTAGATGGGGGACATTAGGATAAACAATGCTCACACCTTTTATGATACTCTTATTTTGATCTGATACAACACACATATTGTCCCATTCCCCAAATGCTTTCCTAAACTGATGAAAAAACCAAGTCCACGCATTGTCATTCTCCGAATCCACAACACTGCAAGCTAATGGAAGAATACATCCTAAATAAAAAAATAATCCAATACAATATATGTAGGTCAATAATATAGGTACTGATTTTGCAAGTCTATATATTATTATCATACATCAGCAATGTATAATCACTTACAATACATAGAAAACTGCATAATAATCATAGACACAAGTTTAAAAGTAATGAATAATACCTGCACCATCAAGTGTGCTTGTCGATACAAATGTTTCTTTGTATGGACCGCTTAAATGAGCATCATCAACAACTACAACAGGTCGGCAAATCTTGAAATCCCTTATCATGGGATGTACGAAAATAAATAAGTATTTAAACTCATTAGTTCCCATCCCCTTAACATGTATTTTATATACAAATTAGCCACCCAACCCAGTTTGAAAAAGTTAAGCCATAACCTACCTCGAATGCTGAAATTGGTCCGCTACACTTCAAACCCAAAGCTTTACACCTCACGAACGGATCCAAAATTAAATAAAACATCAAATTATAGAATCTACGCGTCAAAATAAAGCCAATGACACTATATTTCCTATTTTAAAATCGGGATCAAAATTGACCCCCGAAATGTTTTTTCAAAAAAGAAGGGCAAAATCATAAATTTATTTCAAAAATATGTTACCCCATGATTTTAGGATCCTTCTCAAGTCAAATCAAGTTAAAAATGAGGTCCAAATTGAATAAAAATTAATTTTAAACTTTACCGAATAAAACCATCAAAATCCATTTTAAAATCAAGGATTGAAGTTTTTTTGAAGGTGAAATTAAGGAAAAACTAGTAAATATATGGTTAGGAACATTATTCAAGTGAAAAGAAGTGAAATTGGGGTTTAAATCAAGACCTAAGATTTTGAGCAATAAATCAAGAAATTCAATTAAGAAAAGCGTGGATTCTTACCTTAAATCTGTAAGAGAATAAAGAAATGGATGTTAATCTTGCTTCCCAAGCCCACAAGCTTCATTTTTAAGCTCTCACACTATTATATGGTTTTTGCTCTTAAGGTATGAGTGAAAAATGATCTAATTCGCATCCTAAGGGGTCTATTTATACCCCTTTCAGGAAATCAGGTTCTGCAATGGAACACCCAGGAGTGCAATCGCACACCCTGGCAGAAAGAGGAGGTGTGAAGATCTCCAACACCCCCAGTGCGATTGCACTACCCTCTGTTCACACACTGGTGTGATATCCACTCAAGTGGTGCGATCGCAGATGCACCAGAAACCAGTTGAATCTTGGAAATTCTTTCAAGTTTCCCAATGGTCTCGGGATTCATTCAGAATCCAATATATGCAAATGAACTATGTAACCATATTAAATTCGATGCTCTGGACTCAATGATGATATCATATTCTTGAAAATATATCATTTTCAAAAAATTGACCCTCGAAACTGTAATACCCAGGGAAATTTTTCATTGAAATTTTGTGCGTAAACGTGTTGGGTTCTATCTTCTAGAATAAATTATAAATTTTCCATGCAGAATGTCTTATATTATGACTCACCATTACATAGAGTATTGAATAAGATTTCCAACGATATGTGGATCATCCAAAACGGACACCCGAGCGACGAGTTATGAACATTCCGATCGAACTGTGAATAGTAGTAAACAGTAAAACGTGCAGGAAAAAGTACTGAGGCTTGGCGTATTTTTGCTCCAAGTTGAAACGATCATAGCTACTTGTAAATGATGATCTAGTTAATCTACTATATATCAACGGAAAGCTCTGCGAGTCCTCTTTCGGATGAAATTGGTTTCATTCAATTTGTCTATCGGAGCTAAAAGTTATGGTCGATCTACTTCAGCCTATCAAAAGTGAATTTTTGGGTCAACTTCAAACGATCATAACTCCTCATACACAATGATCTGGGTGAGATAATATATATCAACGGAAAGATATGAGAGTCCTATTTCTAATGAAATTGGTTTCATCCAATTTGTATATCGGAGTAAAACGTTATGGTTGATCTACTTTAGACTATCAAAACAGTCCACCAAAGGACAGATTCGAGAATTATTTGTTTTTTAGGGGCGTTTTGGTCATTTTCCCTCACCCAAAATCCATCCAAACCCTATATTAAAGCCTATTAGAAGCATTATATGGTATATTTCATCAAATTCTCTCAAAAAGAAAACCCTAAGCTCCTACATCCAACTTCAAGAACCTCCAAAGTTCACCATTAATTCTGCAAATTTATTCAAGATTCCAAGTTCCTAGTTCAAGAACTCCAAGAACCATCATTCAAAGGCATGATTAACATCTCAAAAATATGTATCGATCTAAAGTTCATCATTCAAGGTATGTGGGGTTTTTCAACAAGAACAATCTTTCATTCTTGTGCCCAAAAGTAATTTTCTTTACGAAGATTTGATCTTGATATGTTTATTATGATTTTGGAGTATGAACTTATATTCTATCTTGGTTATCTTGAGATTATGATGTTTATGACTTTGAAAAGTCGAATTTATATGAAATTATGACTTAAAGCATGATGCTTGAAAGAAATTTACTATGATTTTGATATTTGGGTCTTGAACCCTATTTGCAATTGTGTCTTTGAGAAAAATGTGTGCTATATGCACGTTGATGTTGAATATTTGAGATGTTTTGAATGATTTGACCTTTTGGTCATGAATGAGTTATTTTGAACTCGATTGTGAAAGAAATCCACGTTTTTATTGATTATGATAAAGGGGTAGCAAATTGGCTCTCGATAAAAATTGTTGAAGTGTTTATTGTGGATTTTCTTTAATGTGAGCCTGAGGCTGATTTAACTTTCTGAGCTAAGTCCGGGAGTAATCTATAGCACCGAGTGGGAGGTATAAAGTGACCTTACTTCCCTAGAACTACGTGCCCCCGTAGGATGTGAGCCTAAGGCTGATTTATATAGTGATCACTAGTGTTTTTGAATTAATACTGGAAGTCCTACTCCGATGGTAAGGATAGGACAAATCTCCCCAACGTGGGTTGTACGTTGGACTCCATGTAGCTCACATGGTTTATGTCGGTTATAGGATCTCCCAGTGTGTGTGTGTTTCCTTGTGTCTATGGTGAATGGTGAAGTGATTTGAAAGTAGAATTGTGAAAGTTATTCTTTCGAAAGATTTAAATTATATTTACATTATGAGAATTGATATTCTTGATGAACTGAAAGTGATTGACAAATTATATGATGGCTCAAATGTGTTATTATACTTATTTCATCCTCTCATGATTATGATGATTTTCTTCGGGCTATGTGATTCTTTCATACATCCTGTATATTTCTTATAAATATTTATGATGATGATGTTTATACAACTGCATACACCCCCATATACTTGATTCCTTTCCATGGTACTGACCCACATCTTCGGATGTCGGCTGCATTTTATCAAAATGTAGGTTCAGGTGCTCAGTTCCAGGTTCGACAGTGATTCTTCGGGCACGCTGTTCTACATCCTCTGTTGTGGTGAGTCCTCATATTCCGAGGACGTGATGTCTGATGTTGATTTCACGGAATTGTTTACATTTGATAACTGAGTATGAGTTAGTTGGGGCATGTCTCAATGGATCGCTGGTTTTATTGATTTTCTTAGAGGCTTTTCAGACTAGTATAGATGTTGGGAGTTGACTAATTAGTCGTATTTTGTTATCTTTCTGAAATTCTTTTATTCTTGGATGATGATTACTCTGTTGATATTTGAGGGTTATTTATGGAAACCCCGTTGATTTGTGTTGAACTAAATGAAAATGGCTCAAAGAATTAGCTTGGGGCTACTCGTAGCCTCAAGTATTGTGTGACGCTCCGGGACCTGTTTTTCGGGGCGTTACAAACTTGGTATTAGAGCCTAAGATTTTAAAGTGTCCTAGGGAGTCTGACAAGCCGCTTTAAGTAGAGTCTTGATCATCGGTGTGTAGCGCGCCACATCTATGAGAAAGCGGCTACAAGACGTTTTAGGAAAAAGTGTGATTCTTTCTTTCAGAAGTCTATCGTGCTTAAAGTGTCTCTTTCTGCTATTGATTCGTGCTCTCCTCTTTCAGAAATATGCCTCCACATCGAGAGAGAAGAAATAATGATGGTCAGCAACCTCAACCCGCTGACACATTGAATGAAAACGTGTCTCATGCTGAATTTTGGGCAGCCTTTCAGGTGCTGGCCCAAGCTGTTACTGCAAATATTCAGGCTAACCCGGCCTCGGCTCCACAGCAGCATGGAGGTGATTCAGCTGCTGCCAGGATCCGTGACTTCATGCGGATAAATCCGTCGGAATTCTATGGTTCCAAGTCTGATGAGGATCCACGATTGTTTTTAGAGGAGGTGCGGAAGATTACTCAGGTGATGCATGTATCTGAGGAACATAGTATGGAGTTGGCTACGTATAGGTTGAAAGATCTTGCTTATGACTGGGTTGTTGCTTGGAGAAAAGGTTGAGGTGAGGGAGCTGTCCCTACGACTTGGCAAGAGTTCCAGGATGCATTCCTGGATAAGTTTTTCCCTTTGGAGATGAGGAAAGTGAAGGTGGAAGAGTTTATGAACCTGCAACAGGGCTCTATGACTGTTAGGGAGTACTGTCTAAAGTTCAATCAGTTGGCCAAGTATGCTCCTGACTTAGTGGCTGATAATCAGGATAGTATGAGTAAGTTTGTGACTGGAGCGTCAAGTTATGTGGTTAAGGAGTGTAGGTCTGCTATGCTGAATAGTGAGATGAATCTTTCTAGGCTGATGACTCATGCCCAACAGATTGAGGCAGACAAGATTAAGGAGAGAGATAGAATGAGAGGGCATAAGAGAGCTAGGTCCGAGTAGCACGAACAGGGTCAGACTAGATCGCAGGGAGGGAATCGCCTTCAGTATCAGGATCATTCGTCTATGCCAGCACCGTTATCTGCTAGTGCTCTAGTGCCTAGAGGTAGGCAGGAGCAAGGTAGCAGATCATATGCATCCAGGTCCCAGTACAGTGCTGGCAGTAAGCCAAATCGTCCCCTGTTTCCTAAGTGTGGTAGGGCTCATTCAGGTGAGTGTTGGGGTGAGAAGAGGGGTTGTTTCCGGTGTGGTGACATAGGTCACAGAGTTAGAGATTGTCCATAGAATGGACAAGGGCATCATGACTATCTCCCTCAGACCCAGACTCAGACTGTTAGTGCTCCAGTTCCAGCGACTCGCCCATCCCCAACTCCGGGTGCCTTTTCTAGCAATGCTGGCGGGCAGTGCCAGAATAGATTCTATGCTTTACCGTCCCGCCAGGAACAGGAGGACTCTCCTGATGTTGTTACTGGTATAATTCGTATATTTCAGTTTGATGTGTATGCTTTGTTGGATCCTGGATCCAGTTTCTCATATGTTACACCTTTGATTTCTGTGAATTTTGAAATGAGTCCTGAGATTATTCCTGAGCCTATCCTAGTTTCTATCCTAGTGGATGATTCGATTGTTGCCCAGAAAGTGTATAAAAAGTGTCCTGTTACCGTTCTTCATAGAGTCTTGTTGGCTGATCTGATTGAGTTAGACATGGTAGATTTTGATGTGATTCTGGGTATGGACTGGCTGTATTCTTCTTATGCCTCTATTGATTGTCGGACCCGAATGGTCAAGTTTCAGTTTTTGGGTGCATCCGTGTTTGAGTGGTCTGGGAATTCTGTGTCATCCAAGAGTCATTTTATCTCATACCTCAAAGCTAGAAAGCTTATTTCCAAGGGCTGTATTTACCATTTGGTTAGAGTCAAAGACACTAAGTCTGAGACTCCAACTCTCCAGTCTGTTAACGTCGTCAATGAGTTTTCTGATGTCTTTCCGAATGATCCCCCAGGGATACCTCCTGATAGAGAGATAGAGTTTGGGATTGATCTTTTTCCCAATACTTAGCCCATTTCTATTCCTCCTTACCGTATGGCCCCTGCAGAACTTAAAGAGTTGAAAGAGCAACTCAAAAATCTACTAGATAAGGGTTTTATAAGGCCCAGTGTTTCTCCTTGGGGTGCTCCTGTGTTGTTTGTAAGAAAGAAAGATGGCTTTTTGCGTATGTGCATTGATTACCGCCAACTGAATAAAGTCACCGTACAAAATAAGTACCCCTTTTCGAGAATAGATGATTTGTTTGACCAATTGCAAGGTGCAAGTTATTTCTCAAATATAGACCTTCGTTCCGGCTATCATCAACTCAAAGTTAGGGAGTGTGACATCCCGAAAACCGCTTTCCGAACTCGTTATGGCCATTTTGAGTTTCTTGTTATGTCTTTCGGGTTAACTAATGCCCCAGCAGCTTTCATGGACCTCATGAATCGAGTGTTCAGACCATATCTGGATATATTTTTCATAGTGTTCATCGATGATATACTGGTGTACTCCCGTAGTGAGGATGAACATTCTGATCATCTCCGAACTGTCTTGCAAACCCTTAGAGATCACAAGTTATTTGCCAAGTTCAGTAAGTATGAGTTTTGGCTAAAGTCAGTTGCTTTTCTGGGTCATATAATTTCTTCCGAGGGTATTAGAGTTGATCCCCAAAAGACCGAAGCTGTTAGAAATTGGCCTAGACCTATTTCTCCGACTGATATCCTAAGTTTCTTAGGTTTAGCTGACTATTACCGCCATTTTGTTGAGGGTTTCTCCTCTATAGCGTCTCCTATGACTCGATTGACCCAAAAGAAAGTGATGTTCTTGTGGTCCGAATCTTGTGAGAAGAGTTTTCAGGAGTTGAAGACTCGACTCACTTCAACCCCTGTTTTGACTTTGCCTGATGGTGTTGATGGTTTTGTGGTGTACTGTGATGCTTCGAGAGTTGGGTTGGGTTGGGTATTGATGCAGAAGGGTAAGGTGATAACTTATGCTTCTAGACAGTTGAAACCCCATGAGAAAAATTACCCCACCCATGACCTTGAGTTGGCTGCTGTTGTGTTTGCTTAGAAAATCTGGAGACACTATTTGTATGGTGTCCATGTTGATGTTTTCATTGATCATAAGAGTCTGCAGTATGTGTTTACCTAGAGAGAATTGAATCTTAGGCAGAGACGATGGTTAGAATTGTTAAAGGACTAGGATATGAGTGTGCTGTACCATCCGGGCAAGGCCAATGTTGTGGCGGATGCCCTAAGTAGAGTGTCCATGGGTAGTGTTTCGCATGTGGTAGAAGGTAAGAAAGAGTTGGCTCGTGATGTACATCGTTTGGCTAGATTGGAGGTTAGGTTGTTTGACTCTGCTGAAGGTAGTATAGGGGTTCAGAGTAGTTCCGAATCCTCCTTGGTTTCGGAAGTGAAAGAAAAACAATACTTAGATGCTAGTTTGGTCAGACTGAAGGAGTCAGTCAAGGACCAAAAAGTAAAGGTTTTTTCCCAAGGGGGAGATGGTGTGTTGAGATTGCAGGGTAGATTGTGTGTCCCGAATGTTGATGATCTGAGACAGAGGATTATGGCTGAAGTGCACGGGGCGCGATATTCTATTCATCCTGGTGCCACCAAGATGTACCGAGACTTGCGGGAAATCTATTGGTGGAGTGGCATGAAGAAAGATATAGAAGTGTTTGTAGCTAAGTGTGCAACATGCCAACAGGTTAAGGTTGAACACCAAAGACCTGGTGGTATGATGCAAGAGTTTAGTATTCCCACCTGGAAGTGGGAAGAGATAAATATGGACTTCGTGATTAGTTTACCTCCTTCCCGACGCCATCATGATTCCATTTGGGTTGTGGTTGATAGATTGACTAAGTCTGCTCATTTCTTGCCTGTTCATACTTCATATACTGATGAGGATTACGCTAGATTATCTATCCGAGAGCTAGTCAGACTGCATAGAGTTCCCTTGTCTATTATTTCGGATAGGGGTACTCAGTTCACTTCGCAATTTTGGAATGCTTTTCAGAAGGGTCTTGGTACCCAAGTGCTTTTGAATTCTGATTTTCATCCGCAGACCGATGGTCAGGCTGAGCGGACTATCCAGACCTTAGAGGATATGTTTAGAGCTTGTGCACTTGACTTTAAGGGAAGTTAGGATGATCACTTACCGTTGATAGAGTTTGCTTAAAATAACAGTTTCCACTCTAGTATTAGCATAGTTCCGTTTGAAGCCTTATATGGGAGGAAGTGTAGATCTCCCATAGGTTGGTTCGAGGTGGGTGAAGTGGCTGTGAGTGGTCCTGATTCGGTATTTGAGGATATGGAAAAAGTTAAGTTGATTAGGGAAAGGTTGAAAACTTCGCAGAGTCGTCAGAAGTCATATGCAGATGTTATAAGGGGAGACCTTGAGTTTGAAATTGGTGACCTAGTGTATCTGAAAATTTCACCCATGAGGGGGGTGAAGAGATTCGGAAAGAAGGGTAAGCTTAGTCCCCGTTATGTTGGTCCTTACAAAATTCTTAGCCGTGTTGGTAAGGTAGCTTATGAGGTTGAGTTGCCTTCCGAGTTGTCCTCTGTTCATCCAATATTCCATGTCTCCATGCTTAGAAAGCATATTAGCGATGCTGTGGTAGTGGATTCCTCTGTGAGTGCTGACATTCAAGAAAATCTTTCTTTTGATGAGATTCCTGTTGAGATTCTTGATTTCAGTGTCCGAAGACTAAGGAACAAAGAAGTTCCCTTGGTCAATGTGTTGTGGCGAAACCAATCTGTTGAGGGTGCAACTTGGGAAGCTGAGGCGGATATGCGATCCAAGTACCCACACCTATTTTCCGCGAACTCCTATCAAGCCGAAGGTACCGTTCTTTCCTAAATCATGCACTTTTGATAAAAGTTGCAGCAGTTCAGCTGTCATTTATTATGTGTTCAGCTGTAGTTTCTTGAATTTATGCATTCTATGTTGCATTCGGAGTGAGAAACAATGTGGTGATGAGTCTAACGAATGGTTTCAGCTGTATGCCCTATTCCCTATCTAATCTTGGCATGTCTAGCGTCATTCAAGGATGAATGTTTCCAAGGGGGGATGATGTAATACCCTGGGAAATTTTTCGTTAAAATTTTGTGCGTAAATGTGTTGGGTTCTATCTTCTAGAATGAATTATAAATTTTCTGTGCAGAATGTCTTATATTATGACCCACCATTCCGTAGAGTATCAAATAATCTTTCTAACGATATGTGGATCATCCAAAACGGACACCCGAGCGACGAGTTATGAACATTCCGATCGAACCGTTAATAGTAGTGAACAGTAAAACGTGCAGGAAAAAGTACTGAGGCCTGGTGTATTTTTTCTCCAAGTTTAAACAATCATAACTACTTGTACATAATGATCTGGGTAATATACTATATATCAACGGAAAGCTCTTCGAGTCCTCTTTCGGATGAAATTGATTTCATCCAATTTGTCAATCGGAACAAAAAGTTATGGTCGATCTACTTCATCCTATCAAAAGTGTATTTTTGGATCAACTTCAAACGATCATAACTCCTCGTACACAATAATCTGGGTGATATACTATATATCAACGGAAAGATATGAGAGTCCTCTTTCTACTGAAATTGGTTTCATCTAATCTGGATATTGAAGTAAAACGTTATGGTTGATCTACTTCAGACTATCAAAATAGTCCACCAAAGGACAGATTCGAGAATTATTTGATTTTTAGGGGCGTTTTGGTCATTCCCCCTCACCCAAAATCCGTCCAAACCCTATATTAAAGCCTATTAGAAGCATTATATGGTATATTTGATCAAATTCCCTCAAAAAGAAAACCCTAAGCTCCTACATCCAACTTCAAGAACCTTCAAAGTTCACCATTAATTCTGCAAATTTATTCAAGATTCCAAGTTCCTAGTTCAAGAACTCCAAAAACCATCATTCAAAGGCACGATTAACATCTCAAAAATGAGTGTCGATCTAAAGTTAATCATTCAAGGTATGTGGAGTTTTTCAACAAGAACAATCTTTCGTTCTTGTACCCAAAAGTAATTTTCTTTACGAAAATATGATCTTTATATGTTTATTATGATTTTGGAGCATGGACTTATATTCTATCTTGGTTATCTTGAGATTATGATGTTTATGACTTTGAAAAGTCAAATTTATATGAAATTATGACATAAAGCATGATGCTTGAAAGAAATTTACTATGATTTTGATATTTGGGTCTTGAACCCCATTTGCAATTGTGTCTTTGAGAAAAATGTGTGCTATATGCACGTTAATGTTGAATATTTGAGATGTTTTGAATGATTTGACCTTTTGATCGTGAATGAGTTATTTTGAACTCGACTGTGTAAGAAATTCACGTTTTTATTGATTATGATAACGGGGTAGCAAATTGGCTCCCGATAAAAATTGTTGAAGTGTTTATTGTGGATTTTCTTTAATGTGAGCCTGAGACTAATTTAAATTTCTGAGCTAAGTCCGAGAGTAATCTTTAGCACCGAGTGGGAGGTATAAAGTGACCTTAATTCCCTAGAACTACATGCCCCCGTAGGATGTGAGCCTGAGGCGGATTTATATAGTGATCACTAGTGTTTTTGAATTAATACTGGAAGTCCTACTCTGATGGCAAGGATAGGACGGCTCTCCCCAACGTGGGTTGTACGTTGGACTCCATGTGCTCACATGGTTTATGTCGGTTATAGGATCTCCCAGTGTGTGTGTGTTTCCTTGTGTCTATGGTGAATGGTGAAGTGATTTGAAAGTAGAATTGTGAAAGTTATTCTTTCGAAAGATTTAAATTATATTTACATTATGAGAATTGATATTCTTGATGAACTGAAAGTGATTGACAAATTATATGATGGCTCACATGTGTTATTATACTTATTTCATCCTCTCATGATTATGATGATTTTCTTCGGGCTATGTGAGTCTTTCATACATCCTGCATATTTCTTATAAATATTTATGATGATGATGTTTATACAACTGCATACACCCCCATATACTCGGTTTCTTTCCATGGTACTGACCCACATCTTCGGATGTGGGCTGCATTTTCTCGGAATGTAGGTTCAGGTTCTCAGTTCCAGGTTCGACAGTGATTCTTCGGGCACGCTGTTCTACATCCTCTGTTGTGGTGAGTCCTCATGTTCCGAGGACGTGATGTCTAATGTTGCTTTCACGGAATTGTTTACATTTGATAACTGAGTATGAGTCAGTTGGGGCATGTTTCAATGGCTCGCTGGTTTTATTAATTTTCTTAGAGGCTTTTCAGACTAGTATAGATGTTAGGACTTGACTAATAAGTCGTATTTTGTTATCTTTCTGAAATTCTTTTATTCTTGGATGATGATTACTCTGTTGATATTTGAGGGTTATTTATGGAAACCCCGTTGATTTGTGTTGAATTGAATAAAAATGGCTCAAAGGGTTAGCTTGGGGCTACTCGTAGCCTCAAGCACCGTGTGATGCTCTGCGACCTGTTTTTCGAGGCGTTACAGAAACTCAAAATCATAATTTTTCAAATCGAGGGATGAAATGAGATTTAAAAGCCATAAAACCACACCGAACATGTTACCACCCTAAAATCAATGTTTCAGATCTGCTGGCGTAGTATGTTCTGCCATCTGTCAAATGGATTACAATATAACCACAGAAGTCCATAATGAGGCTCTCAAAGCTTCTAAAAGCCACAGTATCGCATAAAAGGCACCAAAATACATAAAGAACTATGCCAATCACTCCCACGCCCCAAAAATACCACAATGCAACTACGAAAAGGGGTAAAACAATCAAATCATACAAAAACACATTTTTCACATATAACATCAAAAAATTAGGTCATTACATCATCCACCACTAAAAATCTCGTTCGTCCTCGAATTAAAGCAAAGAAATGCCTGAATCAACAAAGAGCTGGAAATACGAACTATGCATATCAGACTCGACCTCCGAAGTAGCCTCATCTACAGGTCGATGTTGCCCCTGAACCTTAACCATAGTGATAACTCAAGAGCGTAATCGTCTAACATCCCTAGCCAAAATAGAGACCTACTGCTTAACAAAAAATATTCGCTCGTCCAACTGAACCAACTCCCAACAAATGACATAAGACTCGTCCAGAATATAATGGCAAAGCATAGAAACATGAAAAACTGGGTGAACAACTGATAAATCTAGGGAAAACCCTAACTCATAAGCCAAATTACCAACAATTCGAAGAATCTCAAATGGACCAATATGCCTGGGGCTAAGCTTTCCCCTCTTCCCAAACCTTATCACACCGTTCATGGATAAAACTCAAAGGAAAAATTGATCACCAATACCAAATCTCAAGGCACGAGGTCTACGATCCACATAGAACTTCTACCTACTCTGGGATGCACGAAGCCTATCCTGAATGATCCAGACTCTATCCAAGGACTTATAAAGCAAGTCCGTGCCTCGAGGTCTAATCTCTAAAACATCAAAATGCCTACCATACAAGGCCTCAAAATGAGCCATTTCGATACTAGAATGTTGGCTATTGTTATATGTAATCTCTGCTAAAGCCAAATGTTGTTCCCACTGTCTACCAAAATCCATCCCACACGCGCAAAACATATTCTCTAAAACCTAGATAGTCTTCTCCGACTGACTATCAGTCTGGGGTAAAATGCTATGCTATGGTCAACCCGAGTACCCAACTCATCCTGAAAAGTCCTCCAATAGTGAGTAGTGAACACCGAGCCTCGATCTAATATGATAGACACTGACACATCATGAAGTTGCATAATTTTGTGAATATAGATACAGGCTAACCTCTCAGCACTGAAGGAGACCTGCATCAAAAGAAATTATGCAGACTTGGTCCATCAATGACCCAAACTCTATCAGATCCATTGGAAGTGTGAGGCAACCCGATTATGAAATCCATAGTGATCCGTTCCCACTTCCATTCGAGAATGGGTAACCGCTGAAGCAATCCACCAGGCCTCAAATGCTTGGCTTTCACCTGCTGACAACAAAGGAAATGAGCTACAAAATCCACTACATCCTTCCTCATACCACCCTAACAATAATGCTGCCTTAAATCACGATACATTTTAGTCACTCAAGATGGATGGAATACTTGGAACAATGGGCCTCCTCCAAAATCAGTCAAATATAATCACCTACTCTTGGCACACAAACTCGCCCTCAAATCCTTGAAAATCCATTGAGGCTTCCTTAGCCTCACCACTCAACACCTTATCTCGAATCGATCTCAATCCAATGTCATCAAACTGATGAGCTTAAATCTGCTCCATCAAAGAAGACCTATCCTCCATAATTGCCAAAACACACCCAGGTGTCGAAACATCAAGCCTAACCATCTAGTTAGCTAAAGACTGAACCTTTAAGGCCAAAAGTCTTTCCTGGGTAAAAAGATACACCAAGCTACCCATGCTAGTCAACTTCTGGCTCAAGGCATCTGCAACCATATTAGCCTTGCCAGAATGATAAAGAGTAGTCAAGTGATATTCCTTATGAAACACAAGCCAACAATGCTACCTCATATTAAGATATCGTTAGGTGAAGAAGTACTGAAGGCTACGATAATCCGAGAAAATCTCATAATGGACTCCATACAAGTAGTACCTCCACAACATCAAAGTAAAAATAATCACTCACAACTCCAAATCACAGGTAGGGTAATTTCTCTTATGATGCTTCAATTGACAATGAGAATACACAATCACCTTACCTTCCTGTATCAACACAACACCTAAAGCATAAAAAAAGATGGTGAAACCCATGCCCTTATTGGGTAAAGTCAAGATAGGAGCTGAAGTTAACAAATTATTGAGCTTTTGGAAAATTGCCTCACAAACATCAAACCACTAAAATGAAATTCTAGTTTGAGTCAACTTAGTTAATGGAGCTGCAATGGATGAGAAACCCTTAACAAAACACCGATAATAACCTTCAAGACAATAAAACTCTGAATCTCGATGGGTGAAGTAGGTTTAGCCCAATCACGAACTACTGTAACCTTAGCTGGATCAACCATAATACTCTCCTTAGTCACCACATGATCCAAGAAAGAAATAGACTCCAACAAAAACTCATACTTGGAGATCTTTTCATACAACTTCTCATTCCTCAATCTCTGAAGCACAATCCAAAAATTCTCATCATGCTCAGCCTCACTCTTAGAATAAACCAAGATATCATCTATAAATACAATAACAAAGGGGTCAAGATACGATTTGAACACCTGGTTCATTAACTCCATGAACGCAGCTGGGGTATTGATCAACCCAAAAGACTTGACCAAGAACTCAAAATGACCATATCGAGTTCATAAAACTATCTTTTGAATATCCAAAGCTCTAATCCTCAACTGGTGATAGTTAAATCTTAAATCAATCTTTGAAAACACCGCGATATCCCAAAGCTGATCAAATAAATAATCAGTACGAGGAAGTGGATACTTATTCTTAACTGTGACCTTGTTCAATTGTCGATAATCAATACACATAGACCTATCCCTTTTTTTTACAAACAAGATAGGTGTACCCTAAAGTGATATACTAGGTCGGATACACCCCTTATCCAATAACTCCTGCAATAAATCCTTCAACTCAGCTGGGGCCATCCAATAAGGAGGAATAGAAATGGGCTTGGTGCTTGACTCAAAATTGATGGAAAAATCAATATCACAATCTGAAGGTATACTAGGAAAATCCATAGGGAACATATCCATAAACTCACGAATAATACGAATAGAATCCCAGAAAGGAGGTAAAATAACCTTAGTATCACAATTATGAGCCAAATAAGATAAACATCCCCTTTCAACCAATCTACGTGCATGAACATAATATATAACCCTCTTAGAACCCGAATGAAGTACACCCTTCCAAGCTATCCTTGTCACACTTGATGAAGATACAATCACGGTTTTAGAAAAATAATCTAAGACAACCTTATTGTAATGCCCTAAGAGTGCACCCTGGGTATCAAACGATGCTTATAGTCTCAAGGGACCACAAGATAACCCATGAGCTGGTACCTGTTGTGAGCATTGAATAAAACTGATAACAAAAGATCATGTGTGGAAAATAATGGATATAATGCCATAAGGTTTTCAAGTCATAGTTCTGATAAAGTCTACAAAATAATACTGATAATACTGATAAAACATCTGACAATGACAACTAAAAACTGAAGACTGACTAACTATCTGTACTAGTCTAAAAAGCCTCTACTGACTGACTGTGGAGTTGATGGGACAAACCCCCAACTAACTCTGATTGAATGGAAAAATCTTGAAACTGATGAAATAATTGAGATAAATAAATGATGTCCTCGAAATATGAGGAATCACCACTGCTACTTCTGATAATCTGGGAAGTCTATGCACGATCTGAGAACTGAGCGTCTGAACCTATGATATGATACATACATGATAGCTCAAGAAATAAGTATGCGATCAGTACTTTGAATGTACTGGTATGCTAACTGAGGTAGGATGATATGCATGGTTTCATGTACAAGAGTAATAACTGACTGGATGAATAGCATGAAGTACTAAATATAATGCATAAAATCTGTAAGTAATGAGAATGCATGACCAAGCATAAAATATGTTCTGAATCTAATCTGTAAACTGAAATACCGAGTACTGATACATGAATAACTGATATCTACATGCTATGGTCAAGAAAAATTTAAACTGAATTACTAAGATGATTACTGAACTAAGACTGTGGGAGCTATCATCTAACCGACATTCCCTAATAAGCAATTTAGGGCCCAACCTGTGACCCTAGTTAGAAGGGTGTCAGTACCGTGCCACGGGTACTAACACTGGCTGTGTGGATCCACTAATGTACTATCCCAAAGGACTATGGGTATCAAGCCTAAGCTGATGGGTGACCCTTGGGAGGTAGTCAAGCCTAAACTGACGGGTGAATCCTCAAATCCTACGCTGGCTACATAGTTTTAGAGTACTGGGACTTATACTAAGGACTCTGCCTATCTGATGGGTAAGCCTCCATTCCTATACTCGCTCGGTGCTAAATCCTACTCCCAACTGAACTGAATCAAAATACTAAACTGTTCTAAGTTTAACTGATCATGATAATTGACTGAACTTATACTGCTAATAACATGTCTGAAACTATTCTGAAGATACTGAGGCTAAGTAAACAACTAATTTTTTGGGTATTCACAACCCCCAGAACTCGATAGCAACAATATCAAAATAGTACTAAAACTTTGGGGACCTAATATGAAAGCATTTATTCAAAATTCATTCTTGTAGGCATTTCATCAAATACTTGATATGCATAGTGTAAGCTAAGCATGGGAATAGTTCAAAGCTTGTAGTAATAGCATGATTTCAACATCAACATCACTAATTATGGTTTCAATCAACAAATAACATTATTCAAATATTTGGAGTTTAATAACAACAACAATTTCATGTAAACATGGTATAGAATCAAGACTCATGGGGATTCATGGTTAAAATCACAATTAAAATCAAAATAACTTGTAAAAATCATAACTTGGACTTTGAAATTAGATTCTTGGACTCCATGGGTCAAAGAGACCCATGGATGAACATTTAACATACCTGGGTTGATGAATTCGTGAGAGTTCTTGGGGTTTTTATTGAGAATCAATTTTGAATCTTGAAGGCTAGGGCATGTTCTTGAGAGAAGATTAGTTTCATTGAGTGAAATTATGAGTAATGGGGCATATAATGCCCCTTTAGGATTGTAACTACGTGTTTTAGATGGATTTGGGGCTATGAGAAAAGACCAAACGGTCCTTGGAAATTTAATATGCGGCCTGACAATCTCAATTTTACCCGCCGGCATGATGCAGTGCTTATCGCATTGCGCCACTGGAAAGGAAAATCCCCATTTTGCCCAATGGTGCGATGCAGTGCTATCTCATTGTGCCACTAGAAACGGACAAGTTTGATTTGGCACCTTGGCACGATGCGGCGCCATCGCGGTGCCCCACTGAACGCGAATTTACCCCTTGGCGTGATGTGGAATTATCCCAGTGGTCCATTAGAAAAGGACAAACGTGATTTTGGTCATCACCGTGACACGGCCTTATCGCGTCGGGCTACTATTTTTCACTAAAAGTGCCATAACTTCTCACCCGAGTATCGGATTTAGGCAAAATTGGTATTGTTGGAAAGATAATTCAATTTTCTACAATTTGGTGGGTCTTGATCTAGAAAATTCGTAGTAGAATAAAGGATAAGCTCATTTGAAGTTGACTTTAGTAACATTCTTCTAAAAAATTCAATCAGTAAGGAATAATTTGATTCGTCCAATAGCTGGGAGTTATTTGAGGCCTTAATGCACATCAAACTTACTCATAAAACTACCAAAGAACTACAATGTACTTTGCATGAGATTGAAACATGGATCTAATATTGGTTTAGATTTTTTGGGGTATGACAATATCTCCCCCTTGGGAACATTCATCCTCGAATGAGATTGTTTTAGATGAAAGTACTGAGGATTTGAGATTGCATGCTGAATATACGTGATGAAAACATGATGAAATGACTGAGTCTAAACATGACACATGATTGAACTAGTTCTGTGAATGCATGACTGACATGAGAATGATATGCAACTGAAACTGATCATAGAAAAGAGAAATTCTAAGAAGATTGTTACTTAAGCTGAGTCTGAGTTTGCGGAGAAGAGATAAGGTTACTTGGTCCGCATATCTGCTTCTGCTTCCCAAGTGGATCCCTCAACGGACTGATTTTTCCAAAGAACCTTGACTAGGGGAATTTTTTTGTTCCTTAGTCTATGAATTTGTCGATCAAGTATCTCGACTGGAATTTCTTCATAAGAAAGGTTGTTCTGAGCATCTACACTTTCTAAGGGAACAACTATAGCTGGGTCACCAATGCACTTCTTCAACAAAGAGATATGGAATACTGGGTGCACTGATGCTAAGTCTGCAGGCAACTCAAGCTCATAAGACACCTTTCCAAAATGGCTCAAAATTTTGTAAGGGCAAACATATCGGGGACTAAGCTTCCCCTTCCTTACCAAACCTCTTTACCCCCTTCATGGGAGAGATTATTAGATATATGAAATCTCTAATCTCAAACTCAACATCCTTTCTCCTCACATCTGCATAAGATTTTTGTCGGCTTTGGGCTGCCTTAAGCCTTTCTAGGATTAACTGAACTATCTCCAAAGCACCAAACACTAAATCAGGCCCTATCAAAGCAGTTTTATATATCTCAAACCAACCAATCGGATATCTACATATCTTTCCTTATAGAGCCTTAAATGGAGCCATCTGAATACTGGAATAATAGCTGTTATTTTATGCGAATTCAATCAAAGGCAAGTGGTTATCCAAACTGCCCTTAAAGTTAACACCACATTCTCTCAACATATCCTCAAGGGTCTGAATGGTCCTCTGTGCCTGACCATCTGTTTGAGGGTGAAAGGCTGTACTGAGGTGAACCTGGGCACTAATACCCTTCTGGAAAGCCTTCCAAAAATAAGAGGTGAACTGAGTACCTCTATTTGAGATGATAGAAAATGAAACACCGTGCAACCTAACCAAATCTCTAATATAGAGCTTGGCATAGTCCTCTGCTGAATAAGAAGTATAGACTGACAAAAAATAGGCAGACTTGGTCACCCTGCCTACAATGACCCAGATTAAATCATGCTACTGATGAGTACGAGACAAACCCATCATAAAGTCCATATTCACTACTTCCTACTTCCAAGTAGGAATACTGAATTCCTGCATAGACCCACTAGGCTTCAGATGCTCAATATTAACCTGTTGGCAAGTGGAGCACTTAGCTACAAACTCTACAATATCTCTCTTTATCCCACCCCATCAATAGATTTCCCTTAGATCGTGATACATCTTCGTGTCCCCTGGATGAATTGAGTAACGTGCACCATGTGCTTTTACAAGAATTCACTGTCTTAACTCATCAACACATGGAACACTTTGTCTATCCTGGCAATGCAGCACACCATCTGCCTCCTTGGGATAAAACCTCTACTTTCTGATCTCTGACTGACTCCTTCAACTTCACCAGACTAGGATCCCTATCTTGGTTTTCTTTCACTTTGGTAACCAAAGAAGATTTTGAACTATTCTGTACCCAAATGCTACCCTCAGCTAAATCAACCAAACAAACACCTAACCTGGAAAGCTGATGAACTTCCCTAACTAACTTTTTCTTATCATCCTTAACATGAACAACACTACCTATAGACAATCTACTTAGGGCATTTGCCACTACATTGGCCTTGCCCGGGTGATACAAAACACTCATATCATAATCTTTCAACAATTCTAACCACCTTCTCTGGCGGAGGTTTAAATCCTTCTGCGAGAATACATACTGTAAACTTTTTTGTTCTGAAGAGTACCCAAAATAGAAGTAAGTGCAATAGAGGATCCATACTCAAAATTGGAGGAATACCCAAAATAACCAAAGGAGAACCCTCTAAGTGAGTCAGGAAACACACCAATAACCCCTCCAAGACTGGGGTAGAAGAACTGGAGTTTAACCTGCACCACCAACATACTCAACCTGAGGCTCAGGGGAGAGTCCCTTAGCACTTCTCCTAGACGGGGCTGATCCACGGCCCCATCCACTCCATCGAGTCCATCCATGAATCAAGGCTTGCTCTCTGGGTGAAGGCCCCATATCTCTACTCTCGCGGGACCTAGTCATTACCATTTTCACAAAATAAGTGAAACACAACTCAGAACATAAGGTATAAAAGAAATTCACACACTAAGCGATAAAATGGGGGAAGTTTTCTAAAGACATCCTACAACTTTTCGAATATGGATACAAACGTCTACATACCAATGAACCTGGCTGATTTGATACCAATATTTTAGGATCCAAAAAAACCAAGGGTCATGATGGCACTTGTCACGAGGAACCTTGGCATGTAAGCCTATCATCCAAACTGATACACAAAGGGAAAAAGACAAAAATACCCTCAAGGTAAGGCTTGTAGAAAGAAGCTGAATCATGTAAGTATAATAAATGTAGAAAGAATATAATCAACAATATATCCATAACTCCCAAAACCTGATGTCAATAGTATAAGAACATATCTATCATAACTCGAATCAAATAAAATACATAAGAAATCTAATAGATACAACTCTATCTCTGAAAACTAGTAAAGATATAGTCTAATGATAGAGAAAGATAGTAGAAGACATTTGAACTCCTGAAAATCATTCATTACCTTGAAAGCTCCAATAATTGCCCGAGTCAAGCAACGTGGGGCAAACCCGAACATGAATTTGCACCAGAAGGGTATAGGAGAAGTGAGTACAATCCACTTATACTCAGTAGGTAATATAGGCCGACCGAGCAAAGTAGAAAATAAGACATACAAAATACATGCTTAGGGCACGTTACCTACAATCAAAAAATATCCCACAATGGTAGCCCATAACGCTTGCACTAACAGTTCTAATAAATCAAATATATTGCAACGAACATAAAAAAAACCACAAGTGTAAAATATATTACATACAAGTAGGACAAGGAAGAACAATATACATACCAGATCATTGAGTAAAAGTATAAGAAGATAGAACAATTAGATAGGTAATAAGTCAAAGTAGAAATACAATCACATCATAGTCATAATGAAGTAAACATAATAAGAATTATGATGATGATACACGAGGTTTCCACACAACCTTTGTATACACCTACAGAGGTAAGCCTTCCAACGTAGGACCCATGAGGGGTTCGTCAACCCATATACAATCGATATATCATGTCTCCTCCCTGGAACATCCCTCAGGGAGGATTTTATAAGATGTCATAATATCTATTTCCCGGCACATCTCTTGAGAAGGGTTTTGAAAAAGTATTGCCAATGTTTCTTAGATGTTGCCACAGTGGTACTAATGTTTTATGAATGAGTATGATATGGGGATGTAATGCTCACAACCAATCACAATTATTATTTCCACAACCAACCACATGATTTATTTCTACAACCAACCACTATGATATATTTCCACAACTATCCACAATGACATATTCCTCAACCATGTGAGGCAATATCTACTCATTATTTCCCCCATCCCTGAAATTCCACATGATTCACATGCCAAATAAAGTATGAATCTAACATAATACACCAATGGTACCACAATAGGAATTTTAACAACACAGTATAATTATCCATATGTATTTTAGGCTATCAACATCACACATGACCCCACACGGTCACATATATCACATAATATCTCAAAATCAACAATTACATCATATATAGGCCTTCACACGGTCACAACACATTAAGATAGCCAAATTCATTATTAGTTCTCATCCTCTTAACATGTATTTTATATACACATTAATCACCAGTCCAGTCTGTAAGAGTTAAGACATAACCTACCTCGAATGTCGAAATTGATCCGCTGAACTTTGAACCCAAAACCTTACGCCTCACAAACAGACCCAAAATCAACTAAAATATCAAAATATAAAATCTATGCATAAAAAAAAGCCAATGACACCCATATTGCCTATTTTTGAATCGGGGTCAAAACGGACCTCCGACATGGGTTTTTCGAAAGAAAAAGGCAAAATTATGACTTTATTTCAAAAACATGTTATCCATACTTATAGAAACATTCAACTAATAATCCAAGTCAAATTGAGTTAAAAACAAGGTCCAAATCAAAACAAAACCATTTTAAAACTTTATCGGGTAAATCCCTCAAAATCCATTTTAAAATCAAGGATTAAAGTTATTTTGAAGGTGAAATTGAGGATAAACTAGTTAACATAGGTTTAGAAACATTATTCAAGTGAAAAGGAGTGAAATTAAGATTTAAAATCAAGCCCTAAGGTTTTGAAATTTTGAGTAATTAGTTAAGAAATTCAACTAATGAAAGGTGGATTCTTACCTTAAATCCTTAAGAGAAGCAATAAATGGATGTTAATCTAGCTTCCCAACAACCCACATACTTTAATTTTAAGCTCTCACACTATTAAAGGATTTTTTCTCTCAATGTGTGGGTGAAGAATGAGCTAATTCACAACTTAAGGGGTCTATTTATATCCTTTTGAGAAAATCAGGTGCTGCATTCGCACACCCTAGCAGCAACAGAAGGTGTGGAGATCACCAACACCCTTAGTATGATTGAACTTTTCTCTCTTCACATACTGGTGCGATTACCACTCAAGTGGTATGATTGCAGATGCACCAGAAATCAACTACAACTTGGAAATTCTTCCAAGTTCTTGCTAAGGCCTTGAGATTCATTTGGAATCTGATACATGCAAATAAACTATGTAACCATACTAAATTTGATGCCATAGATTCAATAAAAATATCAGATATTAAAAAGATGTCATTTTCACAATGTTGACCCCCAAAACTTGAAATCATTATTTTCCAAATCAATGGTCGAAATGAGATTTAAAAGACATAAAACCACACCAAACATGTTACCACCCTAAAATCAACATTCCAAATCTACTGTCATAGTATATTCTTCCATCCATCATATGTATCAAAAGATAACCACAAAAGTCCATAATGAGGCTCTCGAAGCCTCCAAAAGCTACAATATTGCATAAAAGACACCAAAATACATCGAGAACCATGCCAATCACTCCCATACCCCAAAAATACCACAATAAAACTATGAGAAAGTATAAAACAATTAGATCACATAAAAACATATTTTTCACATATAACATCAAAAATTCAGGTTGTTACAAATTTAACCTAAAAATTATTTTAGAAAATATTTTATTAGGGTGAAACTAATGCTTCGAATCCATTTAAAATTGAAGCATCTTAAGGATTAAATTAAATAGTATAGATAAAAAATTAGGTGTCAACAAATCTTCCCTCTCTTTGTGTAGTGTGAATGCAAGTAATCCTGAACAAAAGAAAATTGATGTTTTATTTTATTCGACTACAAATTCATCTTTTGAAAGTGGTTGAATTTCACACAAGTTTTTAAGAAATTATGGTCAAACTCCAGTATTGAACTTCCTACATATCTCTGGTTGCATTAGAATTCAGGTCAATTGTAGTTCACCATGCTTGATTTTAAGCACGATTTTCAAGGAATTCATCAGCTATGCCAATTTCAAAATTTAGTAAAAAATAGAAAGCTGTGAAATAAAACATATGGGTATTTTGGAATGTAGTAGAGTTTTCAAAATAGAGCCCAACCACATATTTTAATATTTAGAAAATCAAACTGCTTGTAGTTCGACCCGATTGGTATAACTTATAGTCTTTTATGCTAAGACAACCTTTGCCTCAGGATGATTGACATGTCAATTGAGGTAGGAAGAAAAGACATGTAATTATCTCAATTATAAAATATAGGGTCATCATATCCATAGGTAATATTTTACTTGGTCATAATTTCCAAAGCTTGAGGTGTATTATCACCCGGGTTTGAAGAAAAGAGAAAGTTACCTTAGGTGTGAGTTTACAAATACAAAAAAAATATTTTTAAATACACATATGCCTTTTGACAGGTTTTATGGCTCAATGGTTATGGAACTCTTCCTTTTTGCTCATTTTCAAAAAGTTTGATACCCCTCTCCGAACTACATTCAGATTTGCTGCTAAAAAAGTTTTACGTTGTGCTATATCCTTTTTGGAGTCATCCACGCTTGTGGTTTTGATGTGAGATTTTTATCCTTCTCAGATACTCTAAAAAACATCTTAAAATAATATTGTTAGTTGTAAAATTAATTCAGGTGGAGAGATAAAGTCTTCACCTCATTTCTAAATTATGCTATGTCTATCTTAGCACAAACTTTATCATGCTATACATATGACACTTTTTTTATAAATTCATTTATTCCCTTCATCCTAGAAAATTTTATTGGATAAACCTATGGTTTTAGGTTGAGAATTTCATCCTCTCGGCTGCTCTTGATAAAAGTTGAAATAAGAATATTAGTAGAAAATATAATTCTTGAGGGTTAGATAGTTCTTTCACCATATGTTTGCATGGGTTGATTTTTGAAAAAGTGATGTCATTTTCTCTTGTATCGGTTGTTGAAATAACAACTTTTACAATAGTATATACAACAACTCTCTTGGTTGTTGGATATAATGGTACTCTTGGCGATTGAATTTTTTCATGAGGTGGCCTTCTTGGTCAGTGATGATATTTTTGGTTAAATGATCCCTACAATCGTAATCTTTTGTTTGATATAGTAACCCTCTCGATTATTCGTAATGAAGTGGGATAAGAATTCTCTAAATATAATACACCTTTTAGCAGTGACATGAAATATTTATGAATATGAAATGACCATCTCAATAATGATATGAAATATATGCAATATGAATATTCAATGGCCATCTTGGCGATGATTTGAAATGTAATGAATATGAAATGGTCCTCTTGGCAATGGATATTCAATATCAATATACAATTTCACTCTTAACAATGTAGTGAAATATATGCAATACTAATATGCAGTGACCCTCTCGATAATGATATGAAATGCAATATGAATATGTTATGGCCCTTTCAACAATAATATAAAATGTATGCAATATGAATCTGCAATAAACCTCTTGGCAATGTTATGAAATGTATGCAATATGAATATGCAATGACCTTCTCGACAATGATATGAAATATATGCAATATTAATATGCATTGGCTCTCTCGGTAATGATATAAAATGCAATATGAATATGTTATGGTCCTCTTTTCATGGCCCTCTCAGTGATTGTACATTTGCCTCATCCATTTTAATGCAACTTAGAGATATCCTCAATTCCAGACTCGTCCATCTCTGTGCTACACTATATTACCCTAATACTATTGATGCCAGACTCCTTCATCTCTATGCTATATTGGAAGTGATGAGACTTTGGTTGGACATCAGCCTTCTTCAATTTTGATGTGACTTAGAGAAATCTTCGACGCCAACTCTTGCACCTCTATTCTATATTAGATATCATGCATTATTGACAGTAGCACATCCTCCTTCTCTGACTTTAATGCCACTATAGATGCCCTTTTAACGTCAGCCTTCATCCGTTTTGATGCAATCCAAATATCATGGCCCTCTTGGCATTTGCACATTAGCCTCCTCCTATTTTTATGCAACTTTTGGATATCCTTTTCGATGCCAGCCTTCTTTGATTTTAATGCAATCCAGATATCATGACCTTCTTGGTATTTGCACATCAACCTCCTCCAATTTTGATGCAACTTTTTGATATGCTTTTCAAAATCAGTCTCCTCTTATTTTGATGGAATACATATATTATGTCCATATTGGCAATTGTATATCAGCCTCCTTCAATTTTGATGTGACTTTTGGGTATCCTTTTGATGTCAGCCTCCTCCGATTTTAATGCAATCCAGATATCATGGCCCTCTTGGAAAAAGTAAATATGCAATGACCTGTGTATACCTTCACATAGAGCAAATAGTTAGTAGACACATTGTTGATTTAGCTAGAGACTTTAATAAAAATTAAAGATAAAATTTTAAAATAATTAGATAAGGAATAAAGATTGTCCCTTTGTTGTGGATGTGTTGGTTCACTGGAGGGACATTGATTGATTCAGAGGGACAATTTTATTCTTTAGTTAGAGGAATGAATAAAATTTAAGTTTGTTTGTTGGTGGGACTATTACATTGGTTCGTAGGAGGAACCCAAAAAAATATAAGTATTTCTATTGGAGGGATATTGTTTGACCCATTAGTAGGATCTATAGATCTATTGAAGGGATAAAGGTTGATCCATTGGTAGGATCTATATATCTCTCAAAGGGACAAAGGTTGTTCGGTAGGATCTATTGGTCTATCGGAGAAATAAAGATTGATCCATCGATAGGAGCTATTGGTCTATCGGAGGGACAATATGATTTTTGAATGGCTTTTCGATGATGCATTAGTGGAATTTTTGAGGTTATGCTCAAAAATTTTTCCTTAGTTACATGCGTCAAAGACAATATCCCATGTTGTTGATAGAAAAAATTGACATCTTGTGCAATTTATAGGCTTTTTCAAAACTTCGCACTTCTGGTTTAAAACATTTTATCATGATCTCAAATCTTGGCTTGCTGGAGGAAAACATCTTCTTATGAATTTTTGAGGTCTCCTAAAAAACTCCACCTCAGTTCTATGACAAAGAAAAACATAAATCTTATGGGGAACACGGCAAAACTATTACTGTGCCTACATATCTTGTTGAGCTAGGAATCATGTCAGACAAAGTTCCAAAAGTTTTAGGTGTAAAAAATCTAAAATGAAACTTTTAGTAGAAAATGTGATATAAATATAAACTTCAAAAGAGGAGTAACAAGATTTATCCATTGGTGATATTTTTTAGGGTGGACGACCCCATTAAGCAAAATAGACATCTTATCCTTGCAAGATTAGCCTATTAGTCTTGTTTTTATGGTGGACAACCCAAAGGCAACTTTGTTTGGGGAATACCAAGTTACTTTTTCAAGTATTAAAAAGGTGGGCATCTACCCATTTTCTGAAAAAATAAGGGTAGAGAATCATATGTTGATCACTATTGGTACCAACTACTAGTATTTGCATTGAAATTCTTCTCATTTACTTTTCTTTAACTAAGGTTGCTTTGAGATAATTCATATAGCTTTGAATGGTACCTCAAACTAATATAAGGGTCAACAAGATTTTTTTGCCTTGCTTAAAACAAAGATTTTGAATTACACCTATCCTTATGCTTCAAATGCCCCCACTACAGATAATATCATATTCTACACCCATTTGAAGTATTTGATTTAAGGACTTTTGCGAAATGGTCTCATACTTAGAGTGATGTTCAAAGCATGTAATTGTGATGCCATATTCTTGGCCTTCATATATGACTCTACTACTGTGAGAATGCTTGAAATGAGATCATATAGGGCTTGTTATTGACTTATGATATAGTCTTAGGGATGAATAGGACATTAATTTGGGATACAAATGAATTAATCCCTCCTTGAACATTGCAATGATTTTATGCTTTTGACATTTGGCTACACCTTTGACGCTCGATACGATCTTTTTTGTTGTCCCCTTGTTTTTATATTTTATTTTGACTTCTTTTAAATTTCACTTACTTGCACCTTTTATTTTTTCATTTTGATGAGTTTTTCTTTTGAAGCATCTCCCCTTTTCTGGAGTTTTTTCTTTCCTATTTTTCATTGGGATTTCTCTATGCTTTGCGAGAGTTTTTGACTCTTCTTTTGCAACACTTTTTGAAGTCATTTTTTGTATTCATGACCTCAGAGACTTTGAATATTTTGACTTTATCAACTTCAAACTTGATCTTCATCTCTAATTTACACATTTTTAGTGCACTAAAGGGAGTTGGGGCTAAGATAGGAGTAGTGCACGGAATCACTCAAAAAGATACAGGTTAAGCTATGGTTATCCAAAGAAAAGGCTTTAGGATCAAAGTGGCGCATTCTAGGATTAATGTCATTGATAGGTACTAAAAGATACAATCGGGTAAAAGAAGGTCTATGATCATTTCCCAACCCAAGCATTATCCAGGATTTTACCTCAACAAATATTCTGGACAAGTTCTAGATCAATAATTCAATGTAGTTGAATTAATTTAAAAACTCTCCACACAATGCACATGAGCAATAAAATTAATTTCATTATTATCTTGGGTACATGCAAGGAGCATTATTGAGTGTCACAAAAGTATAATCAGAGGCACCAAAAGAGTCTATGGTTCACCATAAATCCAGTCCTCTTTATCAAATTAATTATTATTTCCACATGCATGCCCCTAACTTTATTGGCACCAACCAAGTCAAAGAATAATCCTAAAATTTTATTGATTTTTTTAAAATAAAAGGTACCAAACTCAAGGAGGGCTGCCTACATATCTCACTCTAAGGGATGACAATCAAGTGTATGTAGTTCATACAGATATGATATAATATATGCATAAAAGTAATGCTAACGCATAGATAAACTCATAATAGTGCCTCCTAAGTTTGATATTTTTCACCAAAAGATGTCTACTGATCATTAGGATTGTTGTAGTTTTCTAGTTATCTTGTGAGGATTGTTTATCATCATGATCATCACACATTTCTGAGGGATGGCATTTAGTGGCCTCTGCATTATCTATGAGGACACTTGTTGTTGCTTTGCATAAGTGTGGTTCCATTATTGCTTATAAATCACTTGTTATTTGTGCTTTCTCTTGGAATTATTTTTAAAAATTATAGAGTTACTCAAAGATCTACAAAAATTGTATATTATTGTGACCATACTCAACCATTATAGAGGACGACCTTCTTGTAAAGAGAAAAGAAACGAGTGAGAGTATAGAGGTCATAAAAATAATAGAACAAAATGGTATGGTAAACGACTGCCATGACTTATTTTCCCTATCGAACACTTCCTAATGGCACATGTTTTCTCCTATAAAGCTAGGGGTTGCATCCTACAAAATCAAAAGGAATATTTGAATCCTTCTTTGAGCATTAAAAAAGGGATTATAATTAGGCTTCGTACATGAGATTTATCAAATTAGAGATCCTTGTGATTCTCCTATGAGTTCTGAGTATGTTATTGTTACTCCTGCATCCAATGAAAACTTATTAGTATAGGACAAGGGTTTTGACTTCTACGGTCTTTGAGATTTCAGCTCTCTTTGTCTGCATAATGCCCCTTTGTAAATAAAACAGATCGGATTTTATTGAACCCTACATTCAAAGAAAGATTCTTAGTTTGAGAAGCTAATTGTGTTGGCTTTGTCTTGATGACATATTGCTCATTCCAATGCTTTGTTTTCAAAGTGTTCTTACCTTAAAGTGTAACCTTGGTTGATACAAACATAAAGAGCATAAGGATTACAAGTGATACGAGTGCAAAAAGGGTACAATCACAAGAAGCCATACTTGAACCATATGCAAGAAGAGAGAAGAGTGTGAAGGCCTTTGCAAAAGAGTGGAAAACGGGTATCAAGAGCTCAAGACCATTCCCTAGGAGCCAATCTCAGGAACTACAATATCTTTAAGGCACATTCAAGAAGATGGATGTGTTTGAGCATGTCTTAAGTTTGTCCAAGGGAGTGTATGAATTAAAGTGTGAATACATGCCTTGAGTGTATTAAAAACACTACAAGGCATCCCTATTTATACACTCCAAACCCGCCCCCTTCATTAAGGGTAAAGGTGTTATTTCCCATTTCTTTTGTAATAGACTATAAGTAGGAGCCCCTTAGTCTTATTTGCTTAGTTAGTAATTTCTTGAAAACACTTGTAACATTTAAACATCATATTTCCTCTCAATAAGAGAGTATACCACCAAATATTTGAGCGTCATAAGTGAAAGGTTCCACTTGTGTTGTGAAACGGCTAAAAACGAGAGTGCTTGAGTGAACCGAGTTCCTCTTGTGTTCCCGTAAGAACTTGGTGCTTGTTAACTTGTTTTGTAGAGGTTTTAGAGTTTGATACACTCTTTAGTTTCTACCTAATGGGTTCTATTTGTGTCAAGTTAGCTATCTTTTACTCTTTTTAAGTTTATGTTTGCTTCTCATATTGTGTTGTTGTGTTGTTGTTGCGGGTAAAAACTTGTGATTGTGGGTTGTTTGCGGACTGTTTTGGTGTTGTAGATACCATTTGGTATTATTTAGTATTATATAAAAGGCTTGTAATGTTCTTACACTACCAATCTTGGGCTATTCTAGTTGAAAATAAAAAAAAGGGTGTTATCTAGTGACTTGTGTTTGGCCGAGAAGTGTCTAGATTTAGATGTTGTTTTTAGTTATGTTAGCTTGTTGTTTCCTTAGCACACTTGAGTCTAAGGTTCAAGATTTGATCTTTGTTTAGTGTTGTTGAAGGGTTGGATGGCTTGAATACTGTTGTTGTTCATAAGTGTTCTTATTGTTGTTCATAATGTTCTTGAGGTGAATGTTCAACAAAAGGTGTGTTTGATTTGAAAAAAGAAAGAGAGAGGTGAAAGTCTTGTGTTTGTTTTGGAATTAGTTTAAAGACAAAACCAAAGAGGCAAATAGACAAAGGACCTCCTAAAAAGCTTACTTACCAAAAGGGTGTCAATTCTTTTTCAAAAGGAACCAAAAGGGGAAAGGGGTAAACCAAGGCCAGAAAGGTGTTTTGCCATTTTGGTGCAAGTTGGTGAAAAGTTGATTGCCAACTTGAACTTTGGAAAAAGAGTTCCAAGTCTTGCCTTTTCACTCCAAAAACCAAAAAGGCCTCACCAAACAAACAATATTTAGTCATTCAAGTTGGACAACACCAAACTTATACAAAACAACAACACCAAACGACCAAAATAAAAATTTTTGGGCCACATCAACAACAAAACTCAAGTCATAGGACCTTCCAAGTTTCTTTCCTTGTCTCTAATAGTTTCCTTTCTATTGACTCCTACACTAGTTGGAAACTAAGTAACAACCTACTAAGTTATGAACTAGTTTTCGAGTACGTCTTCGTGTCAACGTTCTTTGTGGTGATTTGCTCATTTATAATTCATAGTTGTTCTTAGTTCAAGTGCGTACAAAATATACTTGAGTCTTCAAAACCAAAATAAATTCTAACTCAACAGTAGACTTATTCCTAAGCACTCAAGTATTGATAGTCATCTTACAACACTTGAAGGGCCAAGTGAGGGAACCGAGTGTGAAAGTCTTTTAAACTAACGTTTGTTTGTTTTGTAGGCACATTTGCAAATGGAACCACAACAAATGGAACCCAAAACTTCCTATGCTCCAACCATGGACAATAATATTATGAATGTCCTCTTAGCTAGTCTTGAAACTTTGTCTCAAGACATGGCTAGGTTGAAAGCAAATGTTGAGAAGTTGGGTTTGGATGTGGCCTCAACGAGAGGGAGGTTGGAGAAGGTGGAAAGCCAATGGTGTTCTAGACCCCATACCCCTTAAAACACCTCACCTACTGTTACTCCTAAGACCTTGTACCAAAGGTTGTATCCACCAAGTGCTACAAATCAAGTCAATCTTTACTCACAAAGCTGAGAACAAGATGTACCTAGCCATTCCTCACTCCACCAAGTTCCACAAAAAGGACTTGGAACCTAAATTCCATCCTTAAACTTGAATCCTCCACTCCAAAATCCTCCAATTCAAAGACCCTACACTCCACAAAATCCAATGCCTCCTCTCCAAGCTCCACTAAATTGAGATCACACCATCTAAGTAGAAGAAGAGGGAGATTTAGAATCTAAGGAGAATGAGGCCAAGCCTTAAGATAGAGAGAAATTTGATGGTGAGGTACAAGAAGAATATGAATAAAAGAGGAAAAGGGAAGCCATGGGTAGTGAAGTTGGAAAGGGAAAGAAACACGTGCTTGTGGAACTTTCCCCCAAAGTATATTTGATACTCACTAACCCAAATGCTAGAACTTTGCCTAGCATAGATCCTTTTTATGTGCAGGTTCAAGCTCATATACTATCAAAGAAGGATTCAAAATGATCTCCACATGAAAACATGAGTAATAAGCTAATGGAACCCTTGGCCGAGATCTCCAAACAAGTGGACTATCATGGTATAAAATGAGGTATCATTGCTACACTCCACACTTCCTCAAGCTTAAAATATTGTGATAAGGCTAATAGTATCCAATGTGAAGAAGTTTCGGGATTATCTAGTGTAGAAAATAATAAATCTTTCCTTGGTAGTACTCTTGTTGTGTATAATGCTCAATTTGCTGTTAAGGATGGTTCACTACTTGACTATGTACGTGATATGATTAAAAATAATCAAGTTAATGCTCATTCTTGTAATGTTTATCATGATATGGGACATGAACCTTTGATCTTATGTGATGAAAATTGTGCCACTAGCTTTGCTCATAGTGATCATGTGTTTTGGAAAGTTGCGGATAATGGCATGCTTGTTCTTAGGATAGGCCTTCTAGACCACAATCCTTTAGTCTTTAATATTTGCCTTCTCTTAAATACCAATGTCTTGGGTGATTGTAAGTATGATCCTCAAGTAAAAGGAATGAGTAGCCTCGGTTTATGCCCTTGGCTACTTCATCCATTTGATCCCGGTGCACTAGTGGGGTGGGGAAGGGATTGTCTTGGCTTGTTCCCCTTTTTCCTTGACATTTGTCTTATCCCTATCCTTTGTAATGTTCATACTAAGTGTTTCATGGTCAAAATAAAGGACTGCTGGTCGTATTTCTATTGTGTACCCCCTTGGAGTGTTCCTTTAAACTTGTGTGATGAAATCTGTGCTAATAGTAGTGTTCATATTGATCATGTTTATGGAAATCTTGTGAATAATGGATTGTATGTTGTTTAGGGAAACCTTCTAGGCCATAGGTATCCATTTTTGAATGTTTGTCTTTCCTTAAAAATAAGTACCTTATGTGTTTGTCTTAGATTGTATTCATCACTCCTTGATGTGTACCTTAGCTATGTCCTTTGTGATGCTTGTGATAAGTTTTTCATGATCATAACAAAAGATTGTTGGATGTATTCCAAAAGTATACCCCCTTGGCGTGATTATATAATTTGTGACACTAATACTAACCCTCATACCATGAGGATTGTGTGCTTATTTTCCCTCTCTTTGTTTTTTTCAAGGTGTGAATTTGAGGACAAATTCCCTTCAAGATGGAGAGGATGATACAAGCGTAAAGAGCATAAGGATTACAAGTGATACGAGTGAGAAGAGGGTACAAGCACAAGAAGCCATACTTGAACAATATTCAAGAAGAGGGAAGAGTGTGAAGGCCTTTGTAAAAGAGTGGAAAATGGGTATCAAGATCTCAAGACCATTCCCTAGGAGCCAAGCTCAAGAACTACAACGTCTTAATGGCACATTCAAGAAGATGGATGTGTTTGAGCATGTCTTAAGTTCGTCCAAGGGAGTGTATGTATTAAAGTGTGAAGACATTCCTTGAGTGTCTTAAAAACACTATAAGGTAGCCCCATTTATACACTCCAAACCCGTCCCCTTCATTAAGGGTAAAGGCGTTATTTCCCATCTCTTTTGTAATAGACTATACGTAGGAACCCCTTAGTCTTATTTGCTTAGTTAGTCATTTCTTGAAAATACTTGTAACATTTGAAAATCATATTTTCTCTCAAGAAGAGAGTATACCACCAAACATTTGAGTGTCATAAGTAAAAGGTTCCTCTTGTGTTGTCAAACGGCTAAAGACAAGAGTGCTTGAGTGAACTGAGTTCTTCTTTTGTTTCCGTAAGAACTTGGTTCTTGTTAACTTATTTTGTAGAGGTTTTAGAGTTTGATACACTCTTTAGTTGCTACCTAATGAGTTCTATTTATGTCAAGTTAGATATCTTTTACTCTTTTTAAGTTTATGTTTGCTTCTTGTATCGTGTTGTTGTGGGTAAAGGCTTGTGATTGTGGTTTTTTTGCGGACTGTTTTGGTGTTGTAGATACCATTTGGTATTAGATCAAAGGCTGGTCATGTTCTTACACCACCAATCTTGGGCTCTTCTAGTTGAAAAAAAAAAAAAGGGTGTTATCTGGTGACTTGTGTTTGGCTGAGAAGTGTCTAGATTTAGGTGTTATTTTTGCTTATGATTGTGGGTTGTTTGCGAACTATTTTGGTGTTATAGATACCATTTGTTATCATTGGTAGAATTTATGAGGATATTCTTTAAAAATTCAACCCTAATTTAGAACTCAAAGAAACCCTTAAACATTGTTTCTTTGTATGGAACTTTTGAAATCTTCTCATTAATTCTTCCTCTCCAATATTCATCAGGCTCTTGTATTCAACATTGTAGAGGATACTATTTTTTGTGGATTTTTTGAGTTTTTCCAAAAAATTCTGCCTTAGTTTCCATTTTTGAATGGAAATGAAATCTTATGGGGAATATGACCAAAGCTGACATAGGCCACCTATACATCTAATTCTTGAGAATTCAGGTCAAACATAATTCAGGTTAAATAAAATTATGATTACAAGAAAACTGAACCATAATGTGCAGTTACAAAGAAATGAAAGCAACAAAGTACAGTTACAGGTAAAGAAACAAATAATGTGCAATTACAAGAAAAGAAAGTAAGAATCCTAAAATGCACGATAGAAAGATGCCAGAAGTGTGACTTTTAGAAAGCTTCATTCTACCTTGAAATTTGCTACGCCAAAAGTTTACTTCTCATAGTTGAAATTTGGTAGTTGTTAGCACTTGGTGGAGCTGTTATATGTGGTATCACTTTACTGTCGATTAGGTATTAGACTTTGTTTCTGAGGGTAACAAACTTCTCAGTATCATGTCTAACCACTCTAGAGTGGTAGGCGCATCAGTTTTAGGATAGTCTTACTTGGCCAAAGTATTCACAAGATTTTACTTTAATTGGATGAATGAACCTTGGTAATTTCAATCTCTCATAAAGCTGAGTCAAAGGTTCTGTCAATGGCTTGAAGGTTTTGGAAGGATTTATTTGAAATATGGGATGAAGAGCATTGTTTTGAGGATTTTTTGATGATCTCAAAGACTAAAGGTTAGGCGTGGGTTGTATACATGGTATGTCATTTGTGGAGACTGAGGCTGATATAATGGTGAAGTAGGATAATAAGGGAGTGGAGAATATTATCCACACTGAACATTGTGTTGGTACTATGGTGATTGTTGATGATATTATATACTTCATCGTGTCACTGAATCAAATATTTTTTTTTCTTTTTCTTATTTATTCTTGAGAAAGCCAACTTGAAAAGCCCTTTTAAGAGATTGTAATGTTGCCAGACTTGTTATTTTTAGGTCTCGATGTCATCTTTGATTCTTTTCTATAATGACCCTCTAGGTTATTTCCTTGATTTATGTATATTTGTTGCTTTTAGAGCCTTCCCACAGTGGCTACAAGTCATTTATGACTTGTTAGAACTATCGGTTTGGTTATCGAATAGTTCATTTGGGTTTTAGAATCATTTCCCTATTTTAGAGATTTTGCTAGTAAAGAATTGGCCTCGGACCGAAACTCCTAGTAGACAACCTTGGATGAGAAATCCGACAACACTGTTAGCTCCAAAACATTGATTTTAGGCTAGGGTGACCCTTGGTTTAGGTCCTAAGGCTCTCAGACTCATTTCGACCTATTGGGTGGATTAAACGAAAAAGGAACTATAGGTGTAGGCCCCATATTTAGTTGAAACAATCTTGGATCAAAGTTACAATGGTTACATTGAGTCTGAAATATCGAATTTGGTAAGGTAGCATAGCTTGTTTCCGTGCATGGGGTTCCGACAAATCTCAAGAATTTGGTCAAAGGCCATTTTGGACTTACAAAGTTTGATGCCTTAGGATGCTGATGCAATTGCTTAAGCGGACATTTGACCGCTTATGTGGTTGTCGCTTTAGTGACATTGGGTCACTTTAGCAATCAATGTCCACTTTAATGAACATCGCTTTAGCAGCCTAGGCACTGGTTTAGTGATGCCCGTACCCGTGGCAGACCTCTTTAGCGATTAAGGAGCCGCTTTAGCAGTAGTCGCTTAAGTGATTAGGTGATCGTTTAAGTGGCACCTGGGGATTGATAAATCCCCTTATTCACCCAAAATTCCCAGCATTTTCTCCTCTATTTTATAATATTTTGAGAGCTTAAAGAAAGGATAGAGTGGAGAATTATCCATCGAAGCTAAGGTAAGTTAGCCTAATACTCCTTGGTCATTGACCATTATCTTTTCCGTCAATTTCCATCCTATTTTATTTCAAATTCTTAGAAATTAGGTCTTTAAACCCTTAGACCTTTGGGGGCTGATTTGAGCCCCAATTTATGCACCATTTGTGCTCAGTTTTTGAGCACACATTCTTATCCTACGAAGGACCTCGTGATAGATTCAATTTTAGATTCTATTAGTGGGCCCCGCAAGCCTATTCTTGACTCAAATTTTGACCCAAACCTTTATATAGCAATATAGGTCTCATTTTACTCCTAATGACATGCAGATTACTATTTTGATAGCATGGCAGAGTTTCAGGATTGTAGAGCAAGAGCGAACGATTTAAGGATTTGCGGTTCAACATGGAGGTAGGCTTTGGTATATTATACTTCATGAGATAGTAGTTGATATATATTTTATGCTAGGTAAGGATTTTAGAATATGATTATGGTTTGGATACTAGGACTTAGCCTAAATTATGTGTTGTGGGATAGAAGGGTAAACCAATCCTTAAAGTGAAATGCGTATTAAAGAGATATGATCCTTTCACCCTTGATTACAAGTATGTTAACCATAGTTGATGCTAAGTATCCTTTAGTAAAGTTTTATTACTTGACATAGTGGATTACCATTCCCCGGATTATAGTATTGATATTGTGCTAGTTATATGCTATTGGGCGCGAGTCCATAGTTACAATATTAGTTAGGTTCCAGGTTAGTATTTTATCCTCATAAGGATGTGGTAGTCTATGGTCGTATGGATGCTCGTGATTATATTTATTGGAAATGGTGATGACATATATAACTTATGGTACATTCATACCATTTAGTGGTACGATTCTAACTAAATCTTGGTTTTACTACTATTTTCCTAAAAAGGATATATTTCCATTTTTTACCTTCAAAACACATTCTTTCATAATAGGAATCATTCCACCTTAATTGATGATTTATGAGCCTTTGGAACTAAAGTAATGTTTTAGAAATTTGGCTGGGATATATTCTAATCCATGGTTTTACCATTACTATTTACTTTGGTCGTGAGAGATTCTGATCCTTTCCACGATATTACGATGATTTAGTCTAGGTGTTAACCCCAAAAAATGGATTTACAGACTTACACATGCTTTTATCCATGATTTAAGTTTGTGCATTTATTATATATACATCTCTTCAGTACTAAATGTAGGAGATTGATGATGATAGTGATGGTGATGATTAGAAATCCTTGATCAGGACAAGGTCAATGCATGTAAATATTTTCTAATCCCGTAAGGGCCTCTTCATCCATGAGCCATTATGTCTCTTCAGTACTAAATGTAGGAGATTGATGATGATAGTGATGGTGATGATTAGAAATCCTTGATCAGGACCAGGTCAATGCATGTAAATATTTTCTAATCCCGTAAGGGCCTCTTCATCCATGAGCCATTATGTCTAAGAGAGGTCGACGTAGGTCCTGCCTTTGAAAACCATCAAGATAGATGAGGTGTATACACTTGGTACATTATGGAACTTGGATTAGTTATAGTATCATGGATTTACTTTGCATTTATTCATGCATGCACATTTCCTATCAGCAGTATATTTTTTGGTTCCTATATCTATCAGCCTTGTAGGGGATTGCATAGGTATATGTTATGAGTGCTATTTATTGTGTTTTGTGTACTGATTGAACCTTTTAATTTATGGGGTTTGGTTAAGATATTATTTGTCTGACCTGCCAGTTATTGTTTTGTTGTTATGATAGTTGGTTTGTGGTAAGCTAATTATTGTCTGGTATTGAGATTTGAGGCATGATTTTGATCTTTTTATTTTATTTATGGGTTCTACATTGCGGATCGTGTATTCATGGTTAGATACTCAACTATAGGCCTCGATCATACTAGTATTAGCCTTTCTACTTGGTTAGGATTTCCTGGAGGGATTAGATTAACTACCTTTGGTTTTACCTTTCAGTTAGTCTTTTATATAGACACACATATATAGCTATGCTATTATCGTATATCTCTTTCTTTCCTTGTTTATTCATATTGTCTATGAATTCCTTGGCCTTTTATACTACTATATATCCTTCTTCTACTCTTTCTTTGTATATTGGCCAGTGATATATGGTATAGTGCTTTAGTTCCTGAATACGGCTAAAATAGGATAGTGTATCCTTATTTACTCTTTAAACTTATTGTGTTTTGCTACCTAAATATTTACTTGTAGTTTATATCCTTGATCTGTATGTTATTTATATTTTCATTATCTTTGGACCTCAATCGGCAGTTACCTACTGAGTACCACATGTTTTGTACTCATACTATACTTCTATAGCCTGCAGATCTTAGTAAGGGTTCTTGCTGTTGTTGTGTGCATCTTGCAGAGTAGATATGGATCAGATATTTAGGGTGATCTCTTAAAATTTGCAGTATTACTACTCTCCTTCTTGTAGTTTAGACTGATCTCTCTATTGTATTCAGAGATGGGTTATACATGTATATTTATTTAGCATTTGAGTTTTTACCCTTATTATGTTTGAAGCTCGTGGACTGATTCCACTAGGTTTAGTAACTGTCTTATATGTATAAGTCTTTTATCATATTTATTTTGTATTTTTCCTCTATTTCTTTGTATAGTATGTTACTAATAGTTCCAGACTATGAGTCAGCTTACCTATTGGTGGGTTATAGTAGGTGATGTTATAACCTAAGAAATTAGGTCACGATAAATTAGTTTTAGATTCTAGGTTTACCATCATATTAGTATAAGAGCTTGATGTTTAGTAGAGTCCTATGGATTAGTGCAGAGACGTTCGTATCCTATCTTCGGCAGGCTACAAGGTATTTTTAAGAAATTCTATTCTTGACTCCTTGTCATGTGTTCGTATTTCTATGAACCTCTAGTACATTCTTTGACTCTATTCTTTTACATATTTATGATACAAAGTATGGGACTTCGGCACATGGTTCTAAAGCTTCAATGCAGTTTCAGACTAGGGAGTTAGAGATAGATATCGAAGATCTTTAGCGTCAGCCAAATGATTTGGGTCCAGCTCAGGCCCTGATAGATTTTATGGCCTCTTCAATGTTCAAGATTCAGCATTAGGGATTTTGAGCCTTTTTATGGACACCTTATAGTCAGAGATGAGGTTTGATTCATCGAGCAGTTCTTAGGCCATAATTGGGTTTATTGTTATTCAGCAGGGTTCCTTGTTGGTTCAAAATATGATTTTATTTCTTGCGTAGCCCAGTCATATTCCTATGCTATATCTCTCAGAGCATGGGATAATGTGTAAGATTATTGAGGAATTAGCTTTGCTACTTTATTTGGTGTTGGAGCATTTGATAACAGCTTGGTCTTCTTTCTCCCAGGTTGATGATCATACGCGGGCCACAAAGAGAACATGTATTAAGAATTATGAAGGTGGCAATAAAAGGTCATTTCATTAGTACAGAGCTATTGGTATTCCATATGGGAGTGAAGATCCTCCCAGCAGAGATTAGCTACACTTGCAGCCTATCAGTTCTTCGTAAGTAGCATCTTAAACTATATATGTCTCTCAGATTAGTCATAGTGGTCACAACAGATAGTTTTCATCAAACCATATGGAGTATTTGGCATGGATCCCTAGGCTGGGGCGATCGTTCTGGATTAGGGGGTCCAATACCTCAAAGTATTTCAAGATCTTGTCATGGTTGTATCAAGATTGTTCATCAATCTTGATAGTGACCCAAATGCAAATTAATTGTTCAGACGAAGTTAGCATGTGTTCCTCGCCAACCTAGAGTTCCTGAGGTTTGTTATGATTGCAGGAAGGATGGTCATTTCAGTAGAGAGTTCCCCTGGTGTTAGCCAATTAGGGTCTTCTTATATTTCTCACCATGTTAGGGTTTCAGGGATTGCTATGACTGAAGATAGACCAATCACTAGTCTAAAGAGTGTTCCTAATGTAGGATTATTAGTTATTTGGCTTGTTTAGATTAGTCTATAGTGTTGTGGCCCCTTTAGTTAGAGGTAGTGCACTTAGTACCTCGGTTGGTGATTCAGACACTCAGTGTGTGTTTGGACCCGCTCTGATTTGTACTCTTTTAATCATGTCAGACATGTGACTTTGGTTTTCATTGTGATAGGTCCAACTTTAATTTCCTACCTTTATTTTTTCATTTAAGTGTATTGGTTTTTTTGTACCTATTAATGATTATGTACCTTGGTAGGTTTATATTGATTGTTGTGTGCCTTGGTGTAGAGTTCATGATTATGTGACTACCCCATTTTAGTAGTTGATAGAGTGGATCAGTATTGATATTTATCTAGGGTTGTATCATTTGGGTTTGAGTCCTATTTAGTATGGCATATTGGTCTTTTTATGGCCCTAGAGTGGTACTTGTTATTGATTTTCATTTTTGGTACCACTTACTCTTTATACTAGTGTTTCTATTGTTGTTGTAATTATTTTCATTATTTGGCACTGATCTATCCTTGCTTGATAGACGACTAGGCTAGTATTACCTAGTTAGAATTCCCTTTCTCTCAGTTCTCATTTGTCAGTCTAGGTGGATAGCGTGGTTGGATGTGTTTTCTCTCTTGTAGCAAGGTGAGGTTGGTCAATTTTTCTTTTCTATTTGGCAATGTTAGATTAGTTGTTAAGTGGGATATAGAGTGAATGTAAGTTCGCCTTTTATGATTCTCTTATGGTTTTGGTGTTGGAAATTTAGTTATATTGCTTGTTTTTTAGTTTGAGATTCTAGGACTTGCCTTCTAGTTTACTGAGATTTTAGCATTGACTATCCTTCTCTATATAACCCATTTTTGAGATTGACCAGTTAGGGATCCATTCTTCTAATTTGGCTAGTTTATCACTTAGTAGTGGTCTTGATGTTGGTGTTGAAAGGTCTTGGGTTTGCCTTTTAGGCTTGTTGGGTTCATCTTTTGGTGATGGCTTTGATATTGGCATTGGTGTAGAGTTGGATATTTCATTCTTGCTATGATGTGGTTCTTATTCTAGAAGAGTTAAATGAGTTGGAGATAGGTGATATTTCCTGTGACTATTTCTTAAGTTGGAAAATTAGGTATTCATTGTTAAGATGGAGTATTAGATTGATCAAATTGCGGCTAAGGTTGTATTTCTTTGGGTTGCTGGGGTTTAGGTTATCATTGTATGGTATGTAGTCCTGGTGAGTTCTTGAGTATGTTTTGGTGATTCATGCCCTCCAATTGATATGAAGCTGATTGCTTGTGCTTTCAGCGTATGGTTTATCCTTCGTTGTGATTTTGTTCTTTATCTACCTTTCAATTTCTGCACTGGTAGAAACTAGTGAGGGTATGCCTGATCATGGATAGTGAGGGTGAGTTAGGCATTTGGGCGTTAGTTCATATATGTCAGTTTGGCACTAGTTTAGACTTGTCAGCTTTAATTTTGGATTTTGACGCCTAGGAATGACAGCTTGAAGGTTGTGATAGAGTTAGAGTATGGATGCTTACCTATCTACATGATTGGTTTGGATACTTGAAATCGACCGGTTCACCCTTGGTGTTGACATTTTAGCAGGGAGTTTTAGATCTTGGGTGCAACCTTTATTTACAGACTCATGTCAGTTGAGCATTCATTTATAGGTTGACTAAGCTTACTCCATAGCTACCTATTCAGTCTTCTTAAGTTCAGATGTATTGTGACTGATGGGTGTTTGGATGGTAGTCTATTGGCACACGGTGTTGGTTTCCTCTTCTCTTGACCTTGATTTTTATTTTTATTAGAATTTTGGATTGCCCTCTTCGCAAAATAAGTGTACCCGAGTTGGATTCGGTATAGTTTCATCCTTAGTTGGTAGGACATCTTGGAGAAAATCATTCTATAGTGAGTATTTGTGTTTTGGACTCCTGACTTTCATTTTGAGGGTCATCCAGACTAGCTGTTGCATTGGCAATGGGTTGCAAACATTGGTCATCACTATTTGTGAGTCCAAGTAGCGCCATATAGGCTTAGTCTTATGCTTTTCATTATGGATTTGCGGTGGATCAACTCTAGTTTCTTGAGGTCAGTGTGATAGGATTGTGCGGACAGGACTTGAATGATATTCTGCTTGGGTCAGAGTAGATAGTAGGTTTTGAAGGGAAAAAGAAAATTATATTTGGATGTTGGAGTTGGTTGCATGATTATGCCTTGGATTTTCTTTTAGCTTTGATAAGTTTTTTCTTTGTTGTGCTGATATCAGCGTGGTGTCAGAGTGTTGTGGCTTGAATTTGCGTGCATCAGCCTTTCTAGATCAAGTTGGAGGCCAGTTGGTTGTTTAGGTTGAATTTTGGTATTTTTGGAAAGTAAAGAAAGGAGGTTGGTTTAAAAAGAGATACCTATGGCAAAATCCATTGGTGGCATTGTCTCTCCATTGATGTTATCTGGGGAGTCATTGCATGCGGGCCTAATACCTCATCCCTTCAACATTTTGCGCACTCTTTATCCATTTACTTCTGCGAACGAAAGTCGTTTGAGTAGTGGATATTGTAGTGACCCTCTAGGTTATTTCCTCGATTTATGTGCATTTCTAATATTTTGAGCCTTCCTACTATGGATATAGGCCATTTATGACTTATCAGAACTGCTGGTTTAGTTATCAGATAGTTTCTTTGGATTTAGGTTCATTTCCCTATTTTAGAGATTTCACTGTTAAGGAATTGGTCTCAGACTAAAACTCCTAGTAAATGACCTGAGATGAGAAATTTTACATCGTCATTAGCTATGGAGCATTGATTTTAAGCTGGGGGAGGGGCCCTTGGTTCAGGTCACTAGGCTTTCAGAATCATTTTTGGGCTATTGGGTGGATTATATGAAATTGGAACTATAGCCGTGTGCCTTTCATGTAGTCGAAATGATCTCAGATGAAAGTTTTAATGGTTCCATTGAGTCTGAAATGTCGAATTTGGTATGGTAAGATAGTTCATTTGCTAAGGGGTTCCCAACGAATCCGAACACCCAATCAAAGTCCATTTTGGACATCGAAAATTTAATGCCTCAGGTTGGTGGTGCAACCACTTAAGCGGCCATTTGACCGCTTATGCAGTCATCACTTTAGCGACATTAGGTCACTTTAACGATATTAGGTCACTTTAGCAGCCTTGGCCATTTGGCTAAGGGATTCTTAAGCGATCAATGTCTACTTTAGTAGCCTAGGTACAACTTAAGCGATCAATGTCCTCTTTAGCAGCCTAGGCACTACTTTAGCAATGCCCACACCCTGTGTCAGATTGGTTCAGCGGTCGAGGAGCCATTTTTTCTGCGGCAGTTGCTTAAGCGACTGGGTGACCGCTCAAGCAGCACCTGAGATCGATAAATACCTTTCGACACCCAAAATATTCATATTTTTCACCTCTAATTTAACGCCATTTTGAGATCTTGTAGATAGAAAGGAGTGGGAAATCATCCATTGAAGCTAAGGTAAATTTGTCTTACACTCTTTTATCATTTTCCATTATCTTTGTTGTCAATTTCTGATGTCGCCCAAAACTACACCTCTAAGAAGTACAATATGGTCAAAGTCAAATATTGTAACCCACCAGAGGTTTGGTCAAACCCACAAGGAATAGGTTGAATATCTCTCATAAATCTATTAAAGTAAAAATACAAGAAATTAAACCGGGAGTTTTTCTATGAAAATAGTAAAGTAGCAACAAGTCTTGATCGCTTTAGTTGGAATCAATCTAAGATGAATATTAGAAATGTGTTCCCTCTAGATTCCTAATTCCATAGATTTGTCGTGCTTCATCGAACTATCAGAATACCTTGCATGCAGAATATGATAAGTCATGTATCACTACCCGTCTTGTGAAAGCCTTTAGTTGATTTTAATTTTTACCTTTTGAGTCTAAGAGTGTCGCCTTACTAATACTTATTCTAGATCCCATATTAACTATTACCTTTTGAGTGTCAACTTAATTAGATGAAGGTAAATTAGCTTCAAATTATTGTCGTGATTTTTTTCCTAATCTCTACCTCTCTTATGAAGTAAGTAGTGAATACAGGTAGGTTCTCAACATTTTCCACTGCTAAGAAAACAATCAAACCAAAGATGATCATAATACATGCAAGAATATTGATCAAGAGCAACTTAACACTTCCTATACTTTGTTACTCCGCCAGGGTTCCCACAACCTGGTTTAGCTTCTCATGTTTGGAAGAAGATCCCTAGAGTTCATAAATGAAAGAATAGAAACAATCTCCCAATAATTAAAGAACAAAAACCAAATTCTCAAATTAATAATCAACCAAGAAATCAAGAACGACGAATTCCAAGATCAAAAGCCAAATCTTGAAATCAATATATGTTTGTGAAAATAAAGTGTGTAAAAACTATGTAAAGTGCATAAAATGCATAAACTAGTACAAAAATGTCAAAAGGATATTCTTAGATTACATAAAAACCCTAAAAATCTAAACCAAAATAAGTAGGGAAACTTGGGTCGATGGCCACTTACGGATCCACTTACGACCGGTAAATGGCACCCACTCTCCGTAGGTAGTGTCGTGGGTAGCAGAAAATATTTTAGGGCTTTAGCAAGTTACAGGATGAAACCTGTGATGGTACTTACAGAGCGTGAGTGCCACCCACGCCCCATAGGTTCCCCATATGGGTGTCAAAAAATTCAGAAACTTTTAGGTTTTTTGATCTTTATCTTCTAATAACCATGAAGGGACACACAATAGTTGTAGTTAGTACCTACGCCACGTAGGTAGGATCACAGGTGGGTTTTCTTGCATAACTTCAACTCTTTTTCTCTATTTAAACTCCAAAATCTAGTTTCCTACAATATAAATACAAAAACACATCATATCTCACAAAATATACCTAAGTACTGGAATATTTTCCAGTTTTAAGCATCGAAAGTGCCATAAAATTATGGCACATCAATTTCCATCTTATTTTATTTCAAATACTTAGAAATTAGGTCCATAAACCCTTAGAGCTTATGGGAAAATTTGAGCCTCAGTTTTATGTACCATTTGTGCTCTACTTTTGAGCACACATTCCTTGTCCCTCGAGAGAACTCATGAAGGATTAAATTATGGATTTTATTTGCGAGATCTGCAGGCCTGTTCTTGATCTAAATATTGACTAGACCCTTTATATATCTATATGGGCCTTATTTTACTTTGAATAACGTATAGATTACTGTTTTTGATAATGCGATGGTGTTTTTGGATCATGGAGTAAGGGTGGATGATTTAAGAATTTGCGATTCAACATCGAGGTAGGTTTCAATCTACTCTTCTTCATTCAATAGTGTATGATATGTATTTGAATTCTAGGTAAGGATGTTAGGATATGATTATGGGTAGAATATTAGGACTTAGCCTAAATTATAAGTTTGGAGATAGAGAACCGACCGTTAAGATGAAATGCGTATTATAGCGATAAGAGCCTATACCCTTAGATTATAAGTATGTTAACCATAGTTGATACTAAGTATCCTTTAGTATAAGGTTTATTACTTGACGTAGTGGATTACCATTTTTTTCTCTATAGCATTGATTTTGTGCTAGTAATATGTTATTGGGCCTGAGTCCGTGGTTACAGTATTAGTTGGACTCCAAGTTAGTATTTTATCCTTATAAGAATGTGGTTAGTCTATGGTAGCATGGATGCTTGTGATTATATTATTTGGATATTAGTGATGACATGCATAAATCATGGTACATTCATGCTCATTTAGTGGTACGATTCCAATTACCCTTGATATTACTACTATTTTTCTAAAAAGGGATTTCTTACCACTTTTTACTTTTAAAATATATTCTTTCATAACAGGAATCGTACAACTTTAATGGATAATTTATGAATCTTTGGAACTAAAATGATGTTTTAGAAATTTGGCCGAGATATGTTTTAGAAATTTAGCTGAGATAGATTCTGATCCATGGTTTTACCACTACTATTTACTTTTATCGTGAGAGATTCTGATCCTTTCCACTATATTTTGATGATTTAGTCCCGGAGTTAACCCCGGCCAATAGATTTCCAAACTTACTTACTATTTTAGCCATAATTCGATTCTGCATATTTATTATATATACATCTCTTTGGTACTAGATAGAGGATATAAATGGTGATGATGATGATAATTAGAAATCCTAGATCGGGATTAGGTCAGTGTATACGGATATTTGTAAATCCCTTGGGTCCACTTTGTTAGCTGTTGTGTCAAAGAAGAGAGGTCATTGTAGGTCTTTCCTTTGTGAGCTATTGAGCTGGAGGAGCTAATAAACACTGGATGTGTTATGTCACTTGGATCTGTTATGGTATCATAAATTACTTTACATTTAATCATGCATGCGTATTGCCAATCACCAGTATGTTATTTAGTTTCTATATCGATCAGCCTTATGGGGGGTTGGATAGGTATAGGTTATGAATGTTGTTTGTTGTGTGCTGTGTGCAGATTGAACTTTCGATTTATGAGGCTTGATTAAGGTTTTGTTTGTACGGACTAGTCAGTTACTGTCTTTTTGTTATTATGATAAGTTCGTGGCAGGTTGGTTATGGACTGGTATTGAGATTTGAGGTATGATTCTCATCCTTTCCTTTTATTTATGGTATTCTGCATTGCAGATCATGTATTCGTGGTTAGATACCCAACTATAGGCCTTGAACATGCTAGTATTAGCCTTCCTACTTGGTTAGGATTTCTCAGAGGGATTAGATTGACTACCTTAGGTTGTACCTTTGAGTTAGTCTTTTGTGTGTATATATATACAGACACACACACATATATCAAGCTATGATATTATGGTATTTCTCTCTTCCCTCATTTATTCACATTGTATCTGTATTCCTTAGCCTTGTATACTACTATATATACTTCTTCTACTCTTTCTTTGTATATTGGTCAGTGATATACAATGTAGTGCTCTAGTTCTTGAATACGGATAGAATAAGATAGGTTATCCTTATTGACTCTTTTGTCTTATTGTGTTTAGCTTTCTAAATATTTGCATGTAATTTATATGCCTGCTCTGCATATTATTTATATTTGCATTATCCTTGGAGCTCAGTTGGCAATTTTCTACTAAGTACTATGTGTTTAGTACTCATACTACACCTATGCAACCTGTAGATCATAGTTCGGGTTCTCGCCATTGTTGTGTGCATTATGCGTAACAGCTATGTATCGTAGATTTGGGGTGAGCTCCTGACATTTGGAGCATTACTATTCTCCTTCGTGTAGTTTAGACTTATATCTATATTGTATTTAAAGATAGGTTGGACATGTATATTTATTTAATATTTTACTTTGTACCCTTATTGTATTAGAAGCTCTTGTACTGATTCCATCAGGTTTTGGGACTGCCTTATATGCATTAGTATTTTCTCATATTTATTCTGAATTTTTCCCCCATTTCTTTAGGTAGTCTGTTACTACTGGTTTGGGACTATAGGTTGGCTTACCTACTAATGCATTATAGTAGGTGTCATCATGACCTAAGAAATTGGGTCGTGACATTTCCCCCACCTTTATAACTCCATTGAAGGTTTCTATGCCCATTACAATCAATCGTGCATCGTAGTTTGAATCTTGTGCTTGAATAAAGTGAGTGATCATCTCTTCTTCATCCATGGGCGGGTGCACCATATATGCTTCTTTCCTCCACCATATAGCATATTCTCTAAAGAGTTCAAAGGCATTTTGCTTGAGCTTTCTGATCGATATTCTGTCATGTGTGATCTCAACTAGAAATTGTATTGGTTTATGCCACTGTCATTAAAGAAATTTTGACACCTAATTTTTGATCGAGACAGTATCACAAGGATTAAATTAAATAGTGGAGAGAAAAAATTAGGTATCAACATTTCTTACAAAATATTATTACATGATATTTTAGTATTTTGTTATAAAGAAATAAATTTATCAAAAGTGTATCACCATAATAAATGTCATTGTTGTTATAGGTAGAATGTCGTTATAGGGAGTAAAATATAATATGAAAAATTGGATACAGAGAAAATCAATCCACTATATTGAAATGCCGTTTTAATGATGTGACGTTATAAAGAGGGTTGGCTATAGTTTGAATCTCAAAATAAAAGGTATCACAAAAATTGAGATCGAAAAAAGATTTAGTTAGTACTTGTTTATCTATAATTTTTTTTTTAAAAATGACTTGCTCGTATTCATTAATTCATCTATTTTATTTATAGTAATAATTAGCTTATTATTGTAATTACCTGTTTTGTGAAATTTTCTTTTGATGTGTTTTGAACATTTTTCCTTCCCCGTTATTGCGTACATGCTAATATTGGTGTTTGGAAATAATTGACACGATTCTCGATGTGATCAAGAATGTTTTGGTTGATTTTGTGGTTTTAGAGGCTTCATGTAATACCCCGTACTTTTTTTTCTAGCTAATTTTGTCCCAAGAATGCCTAGTATTAGCTTCTAAATTGAATGACGACTATTTCATGAGGAATTTTCAAGATTTTCACTTTTTTTCATGTGAAAAATTCAATAAGCTTTCCATCGATAGAAGATTCGCCCAAATCTGATAACCGGGTCAGAAGTTATGACTATTTCAAGTTTCCGTCGAAAAACAGCACCATATTAGTTAGTGGCACATCACGCTACAAGAGAAAATGGCATTTGCAAATTCCAGTAGGGGTCCGTGATTATGGCGCGTCGCGTCAGGGCCCAAATTCAGAATTGTCCTTTTCCAGTGTCTCAACGCGATCTCCTCCGCGTCGCGCCAAAGTTCCAGGTCACATAGGAAGTGACAACGCGATGTCCCCGCATCACGCCTTCCCTCAATTCCCCAATTTTCATAATCTAGTGACACAGCACAACAGCGCTGCGTCGCGTCAAGGGTCGAATTAGGGAAATTTTTACTGAAATTAAATGACGCATCTAGGGTTAAAAGGGTCAACATCCCACCCCTATTTAAGCCCTTTAACATGTGATTCAACCACTTTTCACCCAAAAATATACTAGTTTCTCTCAAGTTTCTCTTAAGAACAAGCTAGGGTTTCTATTGGGGATTCGAATTCAAGAAGGTTTCACCGTCAATCCTTACGAAATCACGAACTAAGGTATGCATAGTGTTCATTCATGGACTCCTTTCATCCATGAAGCCCAAGAATCCCTTTTCTAAATTCAAGTTTATGGATTTTTCTTTGAATTTCATGATTGGGCTTCTCTTGTTCATGTTGATAATGAAAAATTTAATTCTACTCCATGCATTCTATGTGGGTTAAATTATTATAGATATAGATTCATGCAAACCTATGACTAAACCCTTGAATGATGAAATTAGAATTGAACCATGATGTTTAATTATTGTACAATGATGTTCACATGTACTATGCCTATTATATGATTGATTAAATTCCTTGATGAAGGAAAAGTGCCTAACTAACATGATATCATGAAATCCCCATGTATGTACAAGTTTATGACTATCACATGTTTTGATGAAATGCTTCTATAAATGTATTATGGATTATGATGTTAGTTATATGTTCAAGTAAGTTATACTTGGTTAGTTTCCTTTCATCGAGTCCTGGGGGTACGTGTACCCAAAACATTTGCTGTGTGCCTAGAGACATGTCATGTTTTCATGATACTCTCAGTCAAACTATGATCCTTAGACTTCAGACAGTTTTATGACTCAGGAAATCTCCATGATCTCATGAACTCAGTCAGTCGTCAGATAACAGTAGTATTCCATCAGTCAATGGAATTCAGTAACTTAGCCCATGTTCAGTTCAGTAAATCATGTTCAGAGTGTATTCAGATAGGAGTAGGAATTAGAACTGAGTGAATCCAAGGATGAGAACACACACTATCTGATGAGGGTGTGATTCTTAGAAGTCATCCTTGCATTCCAGAACTATGTAGCCAGCATAGGTTGAGACATCAACACTGTCTGATGATGGATGATGATATGGATAAACACTGTTAGATAAGGGCCCCACCATTCTCGTATAGGGGGCACTATCAGATGAGGGTCGCCCACAACTTGTCCTTACTAGTGGCGCGGTATTGATACCCTTCTAATTGGGGTTACAGATTGGACCCTAACTCAGCCATAATGGCGTATCAGGGGAATGCCAGTTAGATTACTACTTCCTACAGTTTCAGTATCAGTCTCAGTAAAAGAACTCAGATAGTTCTTCCATATTCAGGACTGTCTGATACAGACGACTCAGATACAGAACGGAACTCAGATAGTTCTATCAGATTCAGGACTGTCAGATACAGTCACTCTTGTTATCAGTTATATCAGTTATCATTATGTCATGTTATCAGTATTTAGATTCTGTAATCATGTTATCACGATATCAGTTACAGTTATGTATTCATGCATGTACTCACATTTATGTTAGACAGTCAGTTAGCATTGATCATGCATGTGAACCCTTGCATATAGCCTACCTCACATGCATACTCAGTACATTCTATTGTACTGACGCATTTGCGCTATGGTGCTTTTTTTGATGTTATACTATAGGTTCAGAGACACGAGATCCAGATCAGCAGTAGATTCTAGTTTCTGTAGTCAGAGTTAAAAGTGAGTCCTCATTATTTGAGGACATGATTATTCCCTATTATATCATTAATTAGTTTATTAGTTGGAGTTAGTTGGGGACATGTCCCATCAGCTCCTTACTCAGAAAGTTCAATCAGTTAGAGGCTTTCTAGACTATCATTTTTCAGACTTCAGTATGTTCAATTTTGTTTTGGGTATTATATTACCCCACATAGATGTTACATCATTTAGATCATGTTTAGTATTGAACCTTATGGCCTTTCAGTTCATGTTTCCACATTATAAAGTATTTTATCCAGTATATATGTACATATATCAGTCATGGGTTAGTTTGTGGTCCTTTGGGGTCATGAGCACTGTGTAGCGTTACTAGTACCAGATTCGGGGCGTTACAAACTATGTATCAGAGCCTAAGGTTCAATAGATTCCTAGTAAGTCTGAAAGACGTATCTAGTAGAGTCTTGCACATGGGTATATTGCGCGCCACATTTATGTGCAAGAGGATATAAGATGTTTTAGGAATAGTTTCCCTTATGGTATTCATGTCGTGCAAGTTAGCATAATCTCAAGTCAATCTCTCAGTCTAGTCTATTTCCTATTTTTTTCTACAGAACATACCTTCTAAAAGAAGAAACGAAAATCAGTCAGCCCCTCAGCCGGAAGATCCTTTGGGTGATCATGTTTATCATGTGGAGTTTAGGGCCACATTCACTATTACTGCTCAGTTAGTTGCCTATCAAATTGAATGGTCAGTAGTCATTTCGGCCAACCCAGTGGCCAATTCAGCCGCAGCTAGGATTCGGGACTTCACCCGAATGAATCCTCCGTCCTTCCTCGGGTTTAAGGTAGATAAGGACCCTCAGGAATTCATTGATCATGTTCATTAGGTGACAGACATCTTGGGGGTGTCTACTGTTGAGAGTGCTGAGCTAGCTACATATCAGTTGCAGGATATGGCTCATACTTGGTTTAAATAGTGGAAGTAAGAGAGGTCAGATGATGCAGGTCCTATAAAGTGGAAGGAGTTTGTCACTGCATTCTTAGACAGATTCTTTCCCCAAGATCTTAGAGAGGCTAAGGTGCTAGAATTCATCAACCTCAGGCAGGGCAATATGACGGTGAAAGAGTATTCTCTTAAGTTAACTCAATTAGACAGATATGCTCCTCATGTGGTTACAGACAACAGAGCCAAGATGAGTAAGTTTGCTTCAGGGGTAAATAATAGAATGGTAAATGAGTGCAGATCTGCCTTGCTAAATAGTGACATGACTTTAGCTAGGCTTATGATTCATGCTCAGCGAATAGAGGAGCAGAAGATTAAGCAGAGAGAGAAGCAGAATAAGAGAGCGAAGTCAGGTAGTTTCAACTTCGCTCAGCCTAGATCAAAAGGAGAAAACCGTTCCCAATTTCATCCTAAGTCATCAGTTCTAGCCCCTTCTTCAGCCAGTGCTCTAGTTCCTAACTTCAGGGAGGGTAACGGAGATAGAGCACCAGGATCTAGGTCTGTAACACCCCAATTTTCTAAACCGAAATGCTTCACGGTGCCCATGACCCCGAAGGACCATAAGCTAACCTATGACTGATATCTGTACCTGAACACTGAATAACCATACTGTAAAATATGCGGAAAAATAATACTGTAAGTCCATAAGGTTCAAATCTAAATAATCATCTGATAAAATAATGTCTGAAAATGGTATAAAAATACCAACATAAATCTGAAATAACTATCTGACATGCTGTATTCTGAAAGACTCTAACTGTACTGAATAAGGAGTTGAAGTAATATGTCGCCAACTAACTCCATCAACTGAAAACTAAACTAAAATGATAAATAAAGTAATAATCATATCATCCTCGAATGAAGAGGACTCACTGCTGACATTGACTACTAAAATCTGCAATGCTACTACTGCTCTGAAACTCGTGCCTCTGAACCTATGGTGTAATATTAAAAGAAAACAACATAGCGCAAATGCGTCAGTACGACTGAATGTATTGAGTATATGAGTGAGGTAGACTATATGCAAAGGGTTTATATGCATAAATAGTACTGATTGATATAAACGCGAGAATACATATATGCAGAGATAACTGTAACTGAACTCATAGTGATACTGACTACTGAGTCTGAATGCTGACACATGAGTTTACTGATACTGAGATATTGAATGATTGAGTTTACTGATATTGATATTTGGGTCACTAATAAGTGAGGAACTGATACTGTATTATGGAATACTGAGATGCTGATATTATATTACTGATAAGTGAATGATCGTTTCTGATAGTTTTAATTATGAAGAACTGGTCCAATTGACTGTATCTGACAGTCCTGAAACTGAATACTGATAACATGGTTTACCGATTTCTGGCATGACTAATAAGTGAGTTTTGATAACTGATATAACTGATAACATGAATGACTGTATCTGACAATCCTTAATCTGATGGAACTATCTGAGTTCCGTACTATATCTGAGTTGACTTATCTGACAGTCCTGAAAACTGAAGAACTATCTAAGTTCTATTACTGAGCCTGAATGACTGTATCTGACAGTCCTGATTCTGTAACTGAAACTGTGGGAGAATTCATCTAACCGACATGCCCCGAATGTGCTTTAATAGCTAAATTAGGGTCCAATCTGTACCCTGATTGGAAGGGTGCCAATACCGTGCCAAGGGTAAAGACAAGCTGTGAGTGACCCTCAAATATGGCAGTGTCCCCATAAGAGAACGACGGGTATCCGCCTCATCAACTCTAAAGTTAGTAGTGTTGATGTCTCAACATATGCTGGCTACATAGTTCTAGAACACAAGGATTGCTTTTAGGAATCTCACCCTCAATCTGGCAGTGTGGATTCCCATCCTTGGGTTCACTCGATGCTGAATCCTACTCCCATCTGAATAGACACTGAACATGAATTCTGAGCTGAGTTACTGAGTTTCGTTGACTGACGAAATACTACTTACGACTGACTGAGTTCATGAGATTTCTGAGAATACTGAGTTGCTGGATTTTTCCTGAGTCACATGACTGACTGAGTTCTATAGAACATGGCTTGACTGTGGATATCGTGAAAACATGACATGTCTCTAGGAACACATCTATATTTTTTGGATACAAGTACCCCCAGGACTCGATGGAAGGAAACTGACACAACATGATAATTCTTGATCATTGGACTAAAGTCCACATTTCATAACATCATAACTTGAAGATTTCATACTATACATGGTTCTTGCAAATTCTATACATAAGAGGGATTTCATATAATCAATATTCCATGAGTTCATCAATCTAGTTTCATGATCATCCCATCAACATTCACAACCATATCATGAGCATCTCATACAACATCTCCAATTCAAGACAATAGCATGGAAATTATGTTGAACATGAGCATAGTGCATGGACTAGTCATTTAGGACCTATTATGTCATAAAAGCATGATTTATAGTCTATTAGGTATTTTCACAAACACCTTACATGCACAATTAGGCATAGGTGGATTCATCAAGATTACAAGTATTCAACCACCAATTTCACATACTTATACATCATATACCACCATGGTTTCACACAAACATACAAAGATCCCATCTTGGGAATCATCCAAATTCGACAACATAAATTCATGGTTCTTAATTTAAAAGAGGGTTCTTGAGTTTTATGGATGAAAGGGATCCATAAATCAACACTACACATACCTTAGATTAAGAATCCGTGGAAATTTACGGTGATCTTTGCTTGAATCTTGAAACCCCCAATTGAACGCTTACTTGTTCTTGATAATCTTGGAGAGAAATTGAGCAAAAGGAGTATATTCTAGTCTCAAATGTCATTAATCCCGTGTTATGGAGTATATATAGGGGTGGAAGGTGACCAAAATTCCCCTAAATAAAGAGAGAAAGACGCAGCTGTCCCTCTGTTGACTGTCTAACAGGCTGAAGTAAATTGATCATAAATTTTTACTCCAATGTTCAAATTGGATAAAACCAATTGAATTGGAAAGAAGACTCAAATATATTTCCATTGATATATATCATCTCTCACAGTTCATTATATACATGAAGTTATGATCGTTTAAAGTTGACTAAAATTTTGACCTGAAATGCGCTCAGAATGCGGGAGCATTTCAAAACAGTGAGTTAGCCACTGAAATGAGCCCAAAATGCGCCCGGAATGTGTCCAATGCGTACTAGAGGATTTCCCCATCGCAACACAACTTAAAAATCCAAAAACGAAGGTCGGGAAGGTCATCAAGTAAATTCCCAAAGTTAGGAGGTCTAAAATGAGATTAAGTGTTGAACTTGAATACTTAGCAAAATTTTTATAAGTGTTGGAATATCTCATGGAGCTTTACGAGATTAATTTGACATGCAATATTTATGAGGTCTTACAAGGTCTCAGGGCAGTGTTAGCAATTCCTGAACTAATCCCCTTTGTCAGACTTGTGGTAAGAAACATAAGGCTGCTTGCAGAGCTGGTAGCGATGTCTGTTTCGATTATGGAAAGACAGGCCACAGAGTCAGAGACTGCCCTCAGTCAGGTTATTAGAGTCATCTCCTCTCCTCGTCTCAGTTCGGTCGGCCGAATCAGCAGGGTGCCACCACCAATGCTACTAGTGGGCAATGCCCAAATTGTCTCTATACTCTTCAGTCCCGACAGGATTAGGAAAATTCTCCTGATGTAGTTATAGGTACGTTATAGATATTTCATGTGCATGTTGACGCTTTGATAGATCAGAAGCTTCTTTGTCTTTTGTTAGTCCCTATATAGTAGGCGATTTTGGAATCAGTCCTGAAATCCTAGCAGAGACCTTTTAGTTTCTACCCCAGTGGGTAAAACCATCATAGCCCGACAGGTATTCAGGAGCTTCCCGGTTATGATATTTCAGAAAGTTACTTCAGCAAACTTAGTCAAATTAGAGAAGACTAATTTTGATGTCATTCCCGGCATGGATTGACTTTATTCCTGCTATGCAACAGTCGACTGTAGAAATAGAATAGTCCAGTTTTAGTTTCCGAATGAACCCATCCTTGAGTGGAAGGGTAGTACTTTAGCGTTCAGAGGTCAGCTTGTTTCCTACCTTTGGGCATGGAAAATGATATCTAAAGGTTGTGTCTATTATCTTGTTTGAGTTAAGGACACTGATAACGCTCAATCTATAGCTCTCGTAGGAGTGTAAAGCGGTCGTTAGCAAATATAGAACCCAATAGGGTTGGGTGTCGATCCCACAGGGAATAGCTTGGCCAACAAGTAAGCAAAATTACTAAACTTTTGGTGCAAGTCTCGTAAAAAGGGGGGATTTGTAATGTGTCACCAAAATAATTAAATAAAATCTGAAAATAGCAAAGTAAAAGAGAAAGATTGTTACGTAAGTTGTAAACAATGAGAATTGAGGCGTTGGGGTTATGTCCACCTTCTGAGGTATACGTCTCTATTGGCTATGAGTGTGTAGAATTCTGACATGCAACTGCTTATAGAGAATTGTATTCGATGGTAAATCCAGGCGTCTTTCGACCTATTCGAGGATTATTTCACTTTAACTCTTTCGAGCTTAAAGCGTGTCTAACGGTACGAATTCTCCAAGAGGTTAGTCCAGTTACGGCACTAGCTTTTTAGTAGGGAATTTTAGGGGGTGACCCTACTACCTTGACATTATCTCTTTTCCAGACAGATAACCTTTCTTTCGAACAAGTTAAATGTTATACTGGCGTATTCTTGCGTTTGCAACCACAAAGAATGTAGACTAAGATGAAGAGAATAATGATATAAGCAGTATACGTGTCGCGAACTCACAAACTCACAGCAATAGATAGTATCTCATACGGCTTCCATAACCCCAACAGAGAAGTTTAGTTACCCATGAATGCGAAGGAGATCACGACTGACATTGTTGTTATACCACAAGATTGAGTAATTTCGTGTAGCTTAGGTGGTAGGTGTGAGGCGTGAATTCCTAGGAAAAGTAACGATTCTCTTGTTGTGGAATTTAAGAATAGAAGAGTAGAAGAAGAAAAATAGAATTAATGGAAAGATTAGAAGAGTTGTAGAATTGTTTGTAGTGGAAGATGAGAGGGATGGAAGGAAGTGTTGTGTTCTCCCCCCCCCCCCCCCCCAGTTTCTTCAAAATCTCTAGCATGATAGGGTATTTATAATACCCATATCTTAATCCTACAAGATAAATAAAATATCTAACCAAATCCTACTAGGCTAATGTAATACTTAACCAAATTGTAGTAGGTTAATGTAACATTATCATAATCCAAATAAACTAATGAAATACATAACCCAATTGTACTAGGTTAATGTATCATTGTCCAAATCCAACTAAGTTACTGCAAATCCCCAAAGTCTTCAGAAATGCTGTTTTAGCCCGGGACAGATTTTCCATGCAGCAGTTTTGGTCCTTAGGCGTGTAAACTCCCTTCCCTTCCTTCGTGAGCTTTCTTTTGCGTCAAGTAAGCCATAAAATGCTGAATTCTGCATCATTTATACCTGAAACATTACTAATCATGTTCGTTAGCTCATTTACAGGAAAAAGGACTAAAAGTGCATGAAATATATAATTTGTTCTCAAAACTAGGCTAAAATATGGGCAAAATATAGTGCTATAGGCGTGTAAATTCGCCTATCATCAACACCCCACACTTGAAGCTTTGTTCGTCCTCGAACAAAATATCATGTCCCTCTAAACATCAACTTAGGGTTTCACAGCAACAACACAAAATATTCGTCAAGACAAGCACAACAATTATCAACAAAGAGTAGTTTTTCGATCATTAGTAGAAACAGTTTAACCTCTAGCATAGACTCGTGATGGTGGTCAACTCATATTCAAAGGTTAAGGCACAAGGAATCATATATAACTACCCAAAACTCATCAACCATGTGTGTCTCACACTATAGTACCCATAATCACTCACAAGTATAGCATATTTTTCAAACATGGGTATCAAAATGTCCTTGCTCTCACTCTCACAAAGAATTCATATGTAGCAACTGATGACCATAGGCTTGCCCTTAATGTAATACTCTACTAAATGTCAGAATGCTAAGCTTAGGATCAAGTAGGTCTTTTGATGGTTGTAATGTAGGCTAAGGGACGGGTAGGACTATTTTGGCCAGGAATAGTGACTAAGTTCCTAAGCGCTTTAATACATCACTTTGTATCATTGACACTTTTTTTTTCTTTCAACCTTTCTTTCTTTTATTCTACCACCCTTTTTCTCCTCTTTTGTTTTTCAATTTTAAGCACAACTCGCTTTTCAGCTTTCTTTTCCTTTTTGTTTTCACAACATACTTTTTATGATAACACTTTCTTTTTCATAACACATTCAAGCACCATTACAATTTATAGCATCATACTCACCCAATTTCCTCTTATGTTGTCACATGACTTTTTCACTTTAAAGCACTTAGGAATTTGGATCAAATTACGGTCTTGAAAAAAATTGGATTAGGCTTACATACAAGGTTGTCAAAGAAAATAGGCTAAAGGCTCGAAAGGGTTTAACTAGGATGATGTCCATGGGTAGGTAAAACTGAAGGTAAACAAATATAGGTTGCCAAAGAAATGCCTAAATCATATCCTAAACTTACACTCCTTATTTTCGCTTTGCATACATACCAGGCAAGTTCTAGCATCAGCCACACACATAGAATATACGATTATCTCACACACACAAGGCACATGGTCGACTTGCTTGGAAGTAATATAGACTCTCGACCCAACAAGTGAAGGAATTGAACCACATAATATCACATAATGAGTCACAACTAGAGCCTAAACGTCTCAATAGTCACAATTGTAGCACATACTCTTGTTATAATCTCATGCTGCCTATCAAAATAATTTCATGCGAAGCTAGAAAAAACAACAAAAACAAAAAAACTAAAACACGAAAAAAAAACAACAAAAAAACAACAAAATAAACAAACATAGATGCGATAGAGAAGTATAGCATACGATACCGCCACCCCACACTTAAACGGGACACTGCCCTCAGTGGAAAATAAATACGAGGAACCTGGTTAGTCGGACTCTTCCTCAATGTCGGGGGTCATACCCCCTTCGTCGGAATCATCATAAGAGTCATCGTCAGAGTTCTCCTCCTCGTCAGAGTCTGGCAAGCGTCGATCGTCATCAGTCGGCACATCATCATCTAGAGTTTCCTCAAAGTATACGCCCACTCCACACATCTCCCATGCATGCATGTTCATGGGATAGTTGTGGTCCAGCTGTTGGTGCTCTGCAGCAGTTGGAACACGTCCACCACTCATCATAGTAAATCGTGTCATGCCATAAAGATGACGGAAGCAACTCTCATCACGAGCATGTCTTTCCGCAGTAGTAAGGTTGACACCATGAGTTGTTTCAGCATCTTTGACCTTAGTAAGGTCAACCTTCTTTGGGTTATGTGGGAGTTTGTGGTCAGCTGGTTCCTCTTCGATATCCTCCTTCCGCAAGATTGCTGTCAACAGATTTCCAAATGTGAAGTGGGACCTTTTGTGGAGTCTGGCCTTCCTCATGGTAGAGCTAATGATTGCCCCAAAGTTGATAGGGACATTCGTCATCAAAGCATAGACCAAACACACTCTATCTCTTGATATCTTGGTATATTGAGTCCCAGGAATAAGGCATGAGTTGACAATACGCATCCAGATTCTTGCTTCCCTATTCAGTGAAGCATAGGGGAAGGTGTTGTGTCGTCCTGTGTCTTTATGTCTGCCCCACCTTGCCATCGATCTACTTCCACAAAGTGTGTGTCTAATTGCTCTATAAGGAGGCCTGCTGTACAGCTCTTTGAATGGTGCTGGGTCGACCGAAGGTAAGCCAAGAAAAGAGTTGATCCAGTCCGCGTTGAGCTGTAACACTTGGCCCCGAATTTTGACTTCGTTGCCTGTTGTTTTCGGCGACCAGTTGGCGTAAAACTCTCTTGTCAAATCAAGATTACATTCTCCCATATCGCGGAAGATGAAATCCAGCTTCAATGCCATGATTTTCGCCAACATACGCGGCTCCTTCTTCGCTAAGGTGTCCTTGTTGATCAGGTCGACGTGAACATATCTTCTTTCTTTGTTGTTCCTGTACCATTCTTTGGCTTCCTCCTCAAGAACCCATTTTATTCCAAACATTCTGCGGGGTAGTTGTGTTGAGGATGATTCTCCTTGGTCCTTTCTACCTCTCTTCTTGCCCTTTTGGGAAGTGGTAGCCTTCTCCTTGCCTTGCCTCGCTTTAGGTGCCATTGTACCTGAGACTAGAAATAGTGTTAATGGCATCACAATCTTAGTTGATACAATCTATAAACAAGTAGTAGGGGTACCACCCCACACTTAGTTTTGTTGACACAAATCAGTGAAGTGAAAGTGGTCGATTACTCAGATTTCGTCGACATACGTTTAAGGATTATATTCCGACAAGAAAATCAGTAATGTATTACTACTTGCAGCCATTGCACTACTTTCATGTTAGATATAACAACACTACTACATAGGGGTTGTAACATGGTATGGATGTTTTCAACAATCGCAACCTCCTAAGTCGGTAGGCAACAATAAGGCTTATCCCGATGAACGGGATAGTCTAGCATGTAAGTATCCAAGTAACAAGATCATAACATGATAGTCAATGTTCATCACCATAGCAATTCCGCAAATCATATAACAATGCTATTAAAACCAAATTCAAGTCGGAAACAAGTCAAGATTTTCCTACGTATATGTTTACTCACATGATTTTGTATCAACGATCAAAACACATGAACATCACCAATCAATCTTATACGATGTATCAATTTATAATAGACATAGCAACGTAGTACTTACGAGAAATAAATGAAGAATAAGAGAGTACTTACTTGCTTGAAGCTTTTGGAGATGGTTTTGTGAATTGGAAGAGCAAAAAGAAAACTTTTGGGATGGTTTGGAGAGGGAATGCGACGCCTTTAGGTTAATTTCTAGTATGGTTATGTTTCAAGACTAAGTCCCCTTTATATAGGAAGAGAATGGGTTGGGTTTTGACCCATTTACAATCGGTTTTAGAGACAAAAATGCTACATATGCGACGCATAATGCTCGGCATAGTCATGGTATATGCGGCGCATAGTCTATGGCATTTAGGGACATATGCGCCGCATAGTCTATGGCATATGAGATCCTGAGACCTAATGCTATAGCATAGGCGGCGCAGAGTCAAAAGCACACTTAGGAATGGGCGGCGCATAGTGTATAGCACGCTAGATTCCGAGACCTTAGGCTATAGGATAGGTTGTGCATCGTTCGTGGCCTAGTTTTACCTAGGCCTAGCCTTCCTTGATGCCTAGTTTGGCATGAGCAATGCTCAATCCATAGCCTTATGCATCACTATTCCTAACTTACCAACTTTACCATCCAATGCGTCCAAATCGTCAATTGAAATCAATCTCCTCGTTGAATACCTCTTGCACCTATTTTTGCTTAAAACCAAATGAAAATGATTAGTACGATGGGTTGCCTCCCACCAAGCGCCTTAGTTTTGGTCGTGGCATGACTCTTATTTTTAGATTTTCATTATCAAAAGCAAAACAAGTAAAAAAAAAATGATGAAACGATAAAACGATGGGTTGCCTCCCATCTAGCGCTTTTTTTTATTGTCGTGGCTCGACATAGTTACCTCGAGTACTTAGACTTCGTCGAGATAAGTGATGGCCATAGAATTCATTGAGTCAAGAGGACCGATATAAGGCTTAACACGTTGGCCATTCACCTTGAAGAAAACACCATTATTGTCTTCCAATTCGACTACTCCAGACGAGTAGACTTGGATAACTTTGTATGGACCAGACCACTTAGACTTTAACTTACCTGGGAAGAGCTTCAATCTGGAGTTGAAGAGAAGTACCATATCACCCCTTTGGAAGTTTCGTCGAACAATCCGCTGATCATGATACTTTTTCATCCGCTCCTTGTATAGGTCTGACCTTTCATATGCATGGAGACGGAATTCATCTAGTTCCTTCAGCTGCTCCAACCTCAGATTCTTCACATCATCCCAATTCAAATTTAATTTCTTTAATGCCCACAATGCCTTGTGTTCGAGCTCGATGGGTAGATGACAAGCCTTCCCATAGACTAGTTGATAAGGAGACATGCCAATGGGTGTCTTGAATGCAGTCCTATACGCCCATAGTGCCTCATCTAGCTTTCGAGACCAATCCTTCCTATTCGCATTAACCGTCATTGCAAGGATTTTCTTGATCTCGCAATTGGAAACTTCTACTTGTCCACTAGTTTGGGGATGATAAGGCGTAGCTACCTTATGTTGCTTGACACCATACTTGGCTAAAACTGATTTGAATAGCTTGTTGCAGAAGTGAGATCCTCCATCACTTATGATAGTACGTGGTACTCCAAAGCGAGAAAAGATATTCTTCTTTAAGAACGCTACAACACGGTTTCCTTCGTTGTTGGCCAATGCTACAGCTTCTACCCATTTCGAAACATAATCCACAGCAACCAAGATGTACTTCATTCCAAACGAATTCACGAATGGACCCATGAAATCAATACCCCACACATCAAAGAGTTCTACCTCAAGAATTTTGGTCATGGGCATTTCATGGTGTTTTGAAATCGCACCTTGACGCTGGCATTGGTCACACCTTCTAACATAGTCGTAGGCATCTCTGAATATCGAAGGCCAATAATAACCACTTTGCAATACTTTTCTGGCCGTCCGATTGCCTGCGTGATGTCCTCCAACTTGCGAAGTGTGGCATGCTTCCAAGATAGTAGGCACCTCTTTATGGGATATACATCGTCGAATGATACCATCCGCACATCGTCAAAAAAAATAAGACTCATCCCAATAGTAGTGCTGTACGTCATGCATAAACTTCTTCCTTTGGTGGTAAGATAAATTGGCAGGTATCACATTACTCACCACGAAATTTGCAAAGTCGGCATACCATGGTAATTTCTCCATTGTTGTCGCTAATATCTTTTCGTCCGGGAATGCATCATCAATCTGAATTTCAGGTTGCGCCACATGCTCATTCTCAAGTCGAGATAGGTGATCAGCCACTTGGTTCTCGCAACCTCGTCTATCTTTGACTTCGAAATCAAACTCTTGCAGCAGCAATACCCATCTAATCAACCTTGGTTTTGCATCCTTCTTTGTCATTAGATACCTAAGAGCTGCATGGTTCGCATAGTAGATAGGATGAAATAATTTCTCCTTTCTCTGACCAAGAACAGCACCAACGGCTACACCACTAGCATCACACATGACTTCAAACGGGAGAGTGCAATCTGGTGCTACCATAATAGGGGCTTCAATGAGTTTTCCTTTAAGGCATTCGAATGCCTTTAAGCAATCGTCATTGAAGTCAAACTTTGCATCTTTCTCCAATAGTTTGCACAATGGCCTCGCAATTTTGGAGAAGTCTTTGATGAACCTACGATAGAAACCAGCATGGCCAAGAAAACTACGAACTCCCTTCAACGAAATTGGAGGCGGTAGCTTCTCAATAACCTCAATTTTTGCTCGGTCAACCTCTATTCCTCTTTCAGAGATCTTGTGCCCAAGAACGAATCCTTCTTTTACCATGAAGTGGCACTTCTCCCAATTCAGCACAAGGTTGAACTCTACACATCTTTGTAATGCCATGCTCAAGTTTGCCAGGCATGCTTCAAAAGACTCACCAACAACTGAAAAATCATCCATAAATACCTCCAAAGTGTCTTCAACCATATCAGAGAAAATAGACATCATACAACGTTGAAAGGTGGCTGGTGCGTTACATAACCCGAATGGCATACGTTTGAAGGCAAACGTACCATATGGGCATGTAAACGTTGTCTTCTCTTGGTCTTCGGGTGCAATAAAAATCTGATTATAGCCTGAATAACCATCCAAGAAGCAAAACCATCCTTTCCCCGCTAATCAATCTAGCATTTGGTCCATAAATGGCATTGGGAAATGATCCTTGAGTGTCCAAGAATTCAGCTTGCGGTAGTCCATGCATACTCTCCATCCAGTGACGGGCCTGAGTGGAATAAGTTCATTCTTTGCATTCGCGACCACCGTCATACCTTCTTTCTTGGGAACACATTGTACAGGGCTTACCCATGTACTATCAGAAATAGGATACACAACTTCTGCGTCTAACCACTTGATGATCTCTTTCTTCACCACTTCTTGCATAGGTGGGTTTAGACGCCTTTGATGCTCAATGGTGGGTGTGCAATTTTCTTGAAGCTGAATTTTATGTGTACAAATCCCAGGTGGAATACCAATAATATCCGCAATGGTCCATCCAATAGCTCTAATATACTTGCGTAGAATAGCAATAAGAGCTGCAACTTGTCGCTCACCCAAATCGGCTGCCATAATGACTGGAAGAGTGTTTCCGCTTCCTAAGAATGCGTACTTCAAATGACTTGGCAGCTCCTTCAATTCTAACGTGGGTGGCTCTTCAATAGATGGCTTAGCTGGTGGTGTAGGCCGATTCTTGAGATCAAGATCCAGCTTCTTGGGAGTATAGCGATATGTTCCTAATCCCGATAGAGCACAAATGGCTTCTTCAGAATTTTCAGCATTTTCACTCTCTCCATTCATGAGCACAACCTCCAAGGGATCATCAATAATTTGCTCTTCTTCAAGTAGTTCTTTCTCATCATCAAAGAAAACATCAGCCACCGAAAATACACTAAGATCTTTGGGTTGCTTCATTGATTTGCAAACATCAAAACGAACCACTTCGTCATTTATTCGGAATGAAAGTTCATTAGCTCTCAAATCAATGAGCACACTTCCTGTAGCAAGGAAAGGGCGCCCCAAGATTATGGGAACCTCAGAATCTGCTTCACAATCCAAGATGACAAAGTCTGCTGGAAAGATAAATGAAGAAACTTTTACCAAGACATCGCATAGAATACCAACAGGTCGTTTTACCGACCTATCTGCCATGACGAGCCTCATATTGGTTGGAGTAGGATCTCCTAACCCCAACTTCTTGTAGATCGATAATGGAATCAAATTGATGCTGGCTCCTAAGTCACATAATGCTTTGGCACAGTTCAAAGATCCGACGGTGCAAGGAATAGTGAAAGCTCCGGGGTCGGCCTTCTTCTGAACTATCGATCGGGTAGCAATTGCACTACAATAATGCACATCGTCTTTCAGTTCATAACTTGCTGCCCTCTTCTTTGTCAAAAGATCCTTTATAAACTTCGCATACCCAGGCATTTGTTCAAGTGCCTCCACCAATGGAACATTAATGGTCAGCTGCTTTAACATAGTCATGAATTTGCTGAACTTAGTGTCATTCGCCACCTTCTTCAGTCTTTGGGGAAAAGATGGTGGTGGGTATGGAAGTGTTCTCTCCACGGTTTTCTTCTTCTCTTGCTTCCATTTTTCCATTTTTTCAGGCTGCACGTCACTGGGCGTGACGTCCTGACGTCAGGAGTGGTTGTTGTGGCATCTTCTCCTTTTACGTTATCATCCATGTCCGCAACTTCGTCAACCACTTGCTTGCCTTTTGCTGAAGGTTCCAGCACCTTACCACTTCTGGTAGTGATGGCCATGCATGACCCATCATTTCTTGGGTTTTGCACAGTATCGCTAGGTAAAGTGCCAGCCTTTCTTTGATTGAGTGCTGCTGAAAGTTGGCTCAATTGCTGCTCTATTTGCTTGATTGAAGTGGAATGAGAATAAACTAGTTGTTTCATGGAGGACAAATCATTAATTACCTCAGTAACTCCCGTGCTCGTTGCTTCCACTCCTTTCAATAATTTAGCCATCATGTCTTCCATACTTCCAGAATTAGATGTGGTGGTATCACGTCTACCAGGGGGAACGTACAAACCACTTTTTTCATTGTTTTTCTTCCAACTACCTTGGTCTTTGCTTCCAGATTTATCATAATAGTTCCGACCTTGGTTTTCTTGGGTATTCCCACGGAAACCCCCCTGATTGTTCAAGTAGTTGGCCTCCTCTTCCGAATCAGATTCGTCTCTTCCTTTTAACGCCACAACTTTCACTTTTTCGGTCTTCCCTGATAATAAATGCTTTGTCAGAAGATCCACTTGCGTTTTCATGTGCGCTAAATCTTGATCACGTTCTTCTTGTCTTCTTCTTTGGTCTGCAGTCATACCTATAGATAAAGTGGGGCTTGCTACCTCGAAATCCCAAGTATGCCAAGCTCTACTTTGTTTCGTCATACGATATAGCATATTGCTTGCTTGACCAAAGGTGAGGTCCATAAAAGATCCTCCAGCTGCGTTATCCACCACTGGCTTAGTTATTGAATTCAAGGCTCTATACAATATCTCCATGAGGTGAACATTAGTCATGTGATGGTTTGGGCATCTCGCTAGCTTTGTCTTGAACCTCTCCCATGTTTTATGAAGAGCTTCAGTGGGAAGCTGACGAAAGTTGCTGATTTCATCTCTCAATTGTGCCCTTTTGGAAGGCGGAAAGAATCTTTCTAGGAAAGCGTCTCTCAATTGCCTCTAATTTGTAATTGAATCAGGAGTCAGCCCATTCAACCATAGTGTTGCCTCCCCAGACAGAGACAATGGAAATAGACGTAATCAAATTGCATTCTGTCCAACACCAGGATTGTCAAAAGACTTGCATGTAGAAATAAAGTTGATGAGATACATATTCGGATCATCGCCTGCTAGTCCACCAAACAATCCCTTGAGTTGCAATAACTGAATCATGGTTCTTGTAATGTTGAACTTGGCTCCGGGCGCTAATGGTGGTGGAATTATAGCTCCAGTGGCTCCGGCACCATCAAGATCATCATCATCATCGTCGAAAGCTGGCTGCATAGGTTGGCGATCATGTCTATACCGAGCTTGTCGACCTCTTCTGTTGGCAGGTGTTGTGATTTCAGCATCATGCCTTGGGTTTAGTAATTCGTCATCACCTAAATCCTCATCGTCAGGGTTTGTTGCTCGTGCAGGGTTATCAATGTTCTGCTGTTGAACCTGGGCTGCGGCAAGGGCAGCCAATCTTGCTTGTTCCTGTTGAGCAGCCATCCTTGCGATTTCAGCTTGTGCTTCCATTCTACCAATGCGTTGTGGTTCAGGATTGATTGGTAATAACGGTTGACCAGAACTTCGAGTATGGGGCATGCACTAAAATAAAAACCTGCAGTAGACAAAAACAAAAACTAAACGTAAAAGTACGAGAATCTTTGACCAAAGGGTCTAGTAATTATCACGAACTTGATTGACACTTGTATTCCCCGGCAGCGGCGCCAATTTTTGATAACGCTCAATCTACAACTCTCGTAGGAGTGTAAAGCGGTCGTTAGCAAATATAAAACCCAACAGGGTTGGGTGTCGATCCCACAGGGAATAGCTTGGCCAACAAGTAAGCAAAATTACTAAACTTTTGGTGCAAGTCTCGTAAAAAGGGGGGATTTGTAATGTGTCACCAAAATAATTAAATAAAATCTGAAAATAACAAAGTAAAAGAGAAAGATTGTTACGTAAGTTGTAAACAATGAGAATTGAGGCGTTGGGGTTATGTCCACCTTCTGAGGTATACGTCTCTATTGGCTATGAGTGTGTAGAATTCTGACATGCAACTGCTTATAGAGAATTGTATTCGATGGTAAATCCAGGCGTCTTTCGACCTATTCGAGGATTATTTCACTTTAACTCTTTCGAGCTTAAAGCGTGTCTAACGGTACGAATTCTCCAAGAGGTTAGTCCAGTTACGGCACTAGCTTTTTAGTAGGGAATTTTAAGGGGTGACCCTACTACCTTGACATTATCTCTTTTCCAGACAGATAACCTTTCTTTCGAACAAGTTAAATGTTATACTGGCGTATTCTTGCGTTTGCAACCACAAAGAATGTAGACTAAGATGAAGAGAATAATGATATAAGCAGTATACGTGTCGCGAACTCACAAACTCACAGCAATAGATAGTATCTCATACGGCTTTCATAACCCCAACAGAGAAGTTTAGTTACCCATGAATGCGAAGGAGATCACGACTGACATTGTTGTTATACCACAAGATTGAGTAATTTCGTGTAGCTTAGGTGGTAGGCGTGAGGCATGAATTCCTGGGCAAAGTAACGATTCTCTTGTTGTGGAATTTAAGAATAGAAGAGTAGAAGAAGAAAAATAGAATTAATGGAAAGATTAGAAGAGTTGTAGAATTGTTTGTAGTGGAAGATGAGAGGGATGGAAGGAAGTTTTGTGTTCTCCCCCCCCAGTTTCTTCAAAATCTCTAGCATGATAGGGTATTTATAATACCCATATCTTAATCCTACTAGATAAATAAAATATCTAACCAAATCCTACTAGGCTAATGTAATACTTAACCAAATTGTACTAGGTTAATGTAACATTATCATAATCCAAATAAACTAATGAAATACATAACCCAATTGTACTAGGTTAATGTATCATTGTCCAAATCCAACTAAGTTACTGCAAATCCCCAAAGTCTTCAGAAATGCTGTTTTAGCCCGGGACAGATTTTCCATGCAGCAGTTTTGGTCCTTAGGCGTGTAAACTCCCTTCCCTTCCTTCGTGAGCTTTCTTTTGCGTCAAGTAAGCCATAAAATGCTGAATTCTGCATCATTTATACCTGAAACTTTACTAATCATGTTCGTTAGCTCAGTTACAGGAAAAAGGACTAAAAGTGCATGAAATATATAATTTGTTCTCAAAACTAGGCTAAAATATGGGCAAAATATAGTGCTTTAGGCGTGTAAATTCGCCTATCATCAGACACTAGTTCCAAAACTCCCAATCTTGAATCAATCCCAGTAGTGAATGAATATTCAGATGTCTTTCCCAAAGATCTTCTAGGAATTCCTCCCGGAAGGGAAATAGATTTCGGCATTGATCTTCTTCCAGATACTTAGACTATCTCTATTCTGCTATATAGAATGGCACCAACAGAACTCAGAAAACTGAAAGAACAATTGAAGGATCTCTTAGATAAGGGATTCATCAGGCCCAGGGTTTCCCCGTGGGGCGCTCTAGTATTATTCGTGTGCAAGAAATATGGTTCCCTCAAAATGTGTATAGATTACCATCAACTTAATAAGGTCACGATTAAGAACAAGTATCCTCTTCCCAGAATCGATGAATTGTTTGACCAACTTTAAGGTGCTAGTTATTTCTCTAAGATAGACCTCAGATTCGGCTATTATCAGCTCAAAGTTAGGGAATGTGACATTTCGAAAATAGCTTTCCAAACTCGGTATGGTCACTTTGAATTTTAGTCATGTTATTTGGTCTTACCAACACCCCAGCTACTTTCACGGACTTTATGAAACGTGTGTTCAAGCAGTACTTGGATATTTTCATCACAGTCTTCAAAGATAATATTCTGGTCTATTCCCGCAGTAAGCGCGATCATGCAGACCATCTCAGAACAGTACTTCAGACTCTCAGAGATTATCAGCTATTCACCTTATTTAGTAAGTGCGAATTTTGGATATGGTCAGTAGCATTCCTTGATCATTTCATTTTCGGTGATGTCATTAGAGTGGATCCTCAAAAAATTGAAGCAGTAAGAAACTGGCCTCGCCTTATCTCTCCATTAAATATCAGGAGTTTCTTGGGTTTGGTCGGCTATTACAGATAATTTGTTGAGGGATTTTCTTCTATTGCATCCCCTATGTCTAGATTGACTAGAATAAAGTCAAGTTTCAGTGGTCAGATCCTTGCGAGAAGAGTTTTCAGGAGTTGAAGACTCGACTCATCTCAGCTCCAGTATTAGCTCTTCCAGATGGTCTAGATGGTTTCGTAGTGTATTGTGATGCATCCAGAGTAGGTTTGGGTTGTGTTCTCATACAACATGGTAAGGTCATAGCCTACGCCTCCAGACAACTTAAGCCCCATGAGAGAAATTATCCTACTCATGATCTTGAGTTAGCAGCCATAGTCTTTGCCTTGAAGATTTAGAGGCATTACCCATACGGTGTTCATGAAGATGTGTTCACTGATTATAAAAGTCTTCAGTTTGTATTTTCTCAAAAAGATCTCAATTTTTTTCAGAGAAGGTGGTTAGAGCTCTTAAAAGATTATGACATGAGTGTCCTTTATCATCCGGGCAAGGACAATGTAGTGTCTGACTCTCTCAGTAAACTATCCATGGGTAGTGTTTCTCATGTTGAGGAAAGTATGAAAAATTTAGCTCAGGAAGTCCATCAGCTTGCCAGACTAGGTATTCGCTTAGTCGATACAGAAGAGGGTGATATATGGGTTCAAAGTAGTTTAGAATCATCTCTAGTTTCCAAGGTAAAAGAAAATCAAGATAGAGATACCAGCCTTCCCAAGTTGAAAGAGTCAGTCAAGGATTAGAAAGTAGAGGTTTTCTCCTAAGGTGGAGATGGTGTCCTTCGTTGTCAGGGTCATCTCTATGTTCCAGGTGTAGATGACTTAAGGCAGCAAATTCTTGCAGAAACGCATGGTGCGTGCTACTTTATTCATCCAAGGGCCACAAAGATGTACCGTGACTTGCGATAAATCTAATGGTGGAGTGGGATAAAGAGAGACATTGCAGAGTTTGTGGCTAAGTTCTCTACATATCAACAGGTTAAGATAGAGCATCAAAAGCCTAGTGGATCCATGTAGGAGTTCAGTATTTCTACTTGGAAGTGGGAAGTTGTGAACATAGACTTCGTGATGGGTTTGCCTCAAACTCATCATCAGCATGATTCAGTCTGGGTCATTGTAGATAGAATGATCAAATCAGCTCATTTCCTTCCAGTTCATACCTCTTATTCAGTCTAGGATTACACCAAACTCTACATTAAGGAATTGGTCAGATTGCATGGTGTTCCATTGTCTATTATCTCAGACAGAGGTACCCAGTTTACCTCTCATTTTTGGAAAGCATTCCAAAAGGGTCTTGGTACCCAAGTTCATCTTAGTACATCCTTTTATCCTCAAATAGATGGTCAACCAGAAAGGACCATTCAGAAGTTAGAAGATATGCTAAGGGCGTGTGCAATCGATTTCAAGGGAAGTTGGGATGACCATTTACCTTTGATTGAGTTTGCATACATCAATAACTATCATTCCAGTATTCAGATGGCTCTATTTGAAGCTTTCTACTGTAGGAGATATAGATCTCTAATTGGTTGGTTTGAAATTAGTGAGGCCTCAGTCATAGGTCCTAACTTGGTATTCGACGCCTTAGAAAAAGTCCAGTTGATTAAAGAAATACTTCGGGCTGATCAGAGACGACAAAAGTCTTATGCAGATGTTCATAGAAAAGATTTCAAGTTTGATATTGGTGATCATGTCTATATAAATATCCCTCCCATGAAGGGAGTGAAGATATTTGGCAATAAGGGAAAGCTCAGTCCCCGATATGTCGGTCCCTTCAAGATTCTCAGTCGCTTTGGCAAGGTAGCCTATGGGCTTGAATTGCCTTTAGATCTAGCCTTGATTCATCCAGTTTTTCATGTATCTTTGCTCAATAAGTGCATAGGTGACCCATCAGTTGTAGTCCCTATTCAGAGCATTGGTGTTTAGAACACTCTTTCTTATGAATAGATTCCATTTGAAATCTTAGACTATCAGACTCGTAGATTGAGGAACAAAGAGTCCCCCTAGTTAAAGTTCTTTGGCGAAATCAGTCCGTCGAGGGAGCTACTTGGGAAGCAGAAGCAGATATGCATACCAAGTATCCTCACCTCTTCTCCGCCAACTCGGATCAAGCTCAAGGTAACAGTTCTCCTTAAGCTTACTCATTTTCATGTCCAGTGTTCATCACAAACTTGGTATGCAGTTTCATACTCATGTTCCCATTATAAACTTGGTATCAAGTACCATTGCATATTCAGTCATGCACTCATGTATCATTTCAGTTATGTAATTATGCATCAGACATGCATTCTCATTATGAGAAACTTAGTTCTTCAGAACACCAAGTCATGCATTTATGAATCAGTTACTCATGCATCAGATATGCATGTTCAGTATGATATGTTCAGTTATCAGTCATGTCAGTTATGAGATCATGTTTCAGTATGTACGTTGGTTATTCTTTCCCCTCACCCAGTCTCATTCGAGGACGAATGTTCTCAAGGGGGAAATATTGTAATACCCCATACTTTTTTTCCTAGCATATTTCATCCCAAGAATGCCTAGTATTAGCATCTAAATTGAATGATGACTATTCCATGAGGAATTTTCAAGATTTTCACTTTTTCTCAGATGGGAAATTCAATAAGCTTTCCATCGATATAAGATTCATCCGAATCCAATAATCGGGTCAGAAGTTACGTCTATTTCATGTTCCCATCATAAAACAACGCCATATTAGTCAGTGGGGGCCCGTGATTATGGCGCATCGCGCCAGGGCCCAAATTCAGAATTGCCCTTCTCTAGTGTCTCAACATGATCTCCCCCGTGTCACGCCAAAGTTATAGGTCACAAAGAAAGTGGCAACGTGATGGACCAGCATCGCGCCATCCCTTAATTTCCCAATTGTCAAAATCCAGTGACACGACGCGATAGCGTCGTGTCGCGCCAAGGGTCCAATTCGGGAAATTTTCACTGAAATTAAATAACGCGTCCAGGGTTAAAAAGGTCAACTTTCTACACCTATTTAAGCCCTTTAACACGTGATTCAGCCACTTTTCACCCAAAAATATACTAGTTTATCTCATGAACAAGCTAGGGTTTCTATTAGGGATTCAAATTCAAGAAGGTTTCACCGTCAATCCTCATAAAATCACGAACTAAGGTATGCATAGTGTTCATTCATAGACTCCTTTCGTCCATGAAGCCCAAGAATCCCTTTTCTAAATTCAAGTTTATGGATTTTCCTTTGAATTTCATGATTGGGCTGCTCTTATTCATGTTGATAATGAGAAATTGAATTCTACTCCATGCTGGGTGATAAATTCTATGTGGGTTAAATTATTATAGATATAGATTCATGCAAACCTATGACTAAACCCTTGAATGATGAAATTAGAATTGAACCATGATGTTTAATTATTGTATAATGATGTTCACATGTAATATGCCTACAATATGTTTGATTAAATGTCTAGATGAAGGAAAAGTACCTAACTAACATGATATCATGAAATCCCCATGTATGTACAAGTTTATACCTATCACATGTTTTGATGAAATTCTTCTATAAATATATTATGGATTATGATGTTAGTTATATGTTCAAGTAAGTTATGCTTTGTCAGTTTCCTTCCATCGAGTCCTGGGGGTACTCGTACCCAAAACATTAGCTGTGTGCCTAGAGCCATGTCATGTTTTCACGATACTCTCAGTCAAGCTATGATCCTTAGACTTCATAAAGTCTTATGACTTAGGAAATCTCCATGATCTCATGAACTCAGTCAGTTGTCAGATATCAGTAGTATTCCGTTAGTCAATGGAATTCAGTAACTCAGCCCATGTTCAGTTCAATAAATCATGTTCAGAGTCTATTCAGATGGGAGTAGGAATTAGCACCGAGTGAACGCAAGGATGGGAACACCACTATCAGATGAGGGTGTGATTCTTAGAAGTCATCCTTGCGTTCCAGAACTATGTAGCCAACATAGGTTGAGCTATCAACACTGTCTGATTAGGGTTGATGAGGTGAATAAACACTGCTAGATAAGGGCCCCACCATTCTCGTATAGGGGACACTATCTTATGAGGGTCACCCACAACTTGTCCTTACCAGTGGCGCGGTATTGACACCCTTCTAATTGGGGTTACAGATTGGACCCCAACTCATCCATAATAGAGTATCAGGGGAATGTCGGTTAGATAACTACTTCCCACAGTTTTTGTATCTTTTTTAGTAAAAGAACTCAGATAGTTCTTCAGCATTCAGAATTGTCAGATACAGTCGACTCAGATACAGAACGGAACTCAGATAGTTCTATCAGATTTAGGACTATCAGATACAGCCACTCATGTTATCATTTAGATAAGTTATCAGTATGTCATGTTATCAGTATTCATATTCAATAATTATGTTATCACGGTATCAGTTTCAATTATGTATTCATGCATGTACTCTCACGTTCATGTTAGACAGTCAGTTAGCATTGATCATGCAGGTGAACCCTTGCATATGACCTACCTCACATGCATACTCAGTATATTTCATTGTATTGATGCATTTACGCTATGGTGCTTTCTTTTTATGTTACACCATAGGTTTAGAGACACGAGATCCAGATCAGCAGTAGATTCCCGTTTCAGCAGTCAGAGTTAGAAGTGAGTCCTCATCATTCGAGGACATGATTATTCCCTATTATCTCATTAATTAGTTTCTTAGTTGTAGTTAGTTGGGGGCATGTCCCATCAGCTCATTACTCAGACAGTTCAGTCAGTTAGAGGCTTTCTAGACTATCATGTTTCAGACTTCAGTATGTTCAGTTTTATTTTGGGTATTCTATTACCCTACACAGATGTTACATCATTCAAATCATGTTCAGTATTGAACCTTATGGCCTTTCAGTTCATGTTTTCGCATTATAAAGTATTTTATGCAGTATACAGGTACAAATATCAGTCATGGATTAGCTTGTGGTCCTTCGGGGCCATGAGCATCGTGTAGCGTTCCGGGTACCAGATTTGGGGCATTACACTTCAAAAGTCATAGAGTTGAGTTTAGTCAATATTTGACATTTTGAGTGTCGGATGACCTTTTGGACAATTTCCATTAGATCTTAACTATCAAATTTGAATTAGTAGTGGGATTGTTTCGGGTTCGAAACCTTTATTTTGAATTTCAACCCTGTATTTGAAAAATAGTAAAATAGGTGTCTTGGGGACAATTTATTGAAAACAATCATTTTTGAAAATCTAACATTGCCATTGATTCTGGAACATCGAAAATGTCTGGTAGCATGTAGTTTATTTCTTAAGCATCCGAATGAATTTCGAGGGTCTATACGAAGGATGAAAAACCATGAAAAATCATCCATTTTTCTAATCTCTGGTGCTAGCCAGATTTTTCTTCATGAATTAGGGCATCTGGCTGCGAACACAGAGAAGTATATTTTTCTTCTTTGTGAACACGACGAGGCTGTTCAAAGACAAAGGCTTGGATCATCAATATTTGTGAATGTAAAAGCCTTGACTTGAAGGCTATTTTATTAGTCTGGTCAGTGTTGTCCCTCATGAATGAGAAGCGTTTATCGCATTTGCGAGGTACTTTTTACAAAATAGTATAGAAACCTTATTTTCTCTGTTTTCACCATTTTTGGACCTCCGAGATTCGAAAGAGGCAATTTCTTAGGGGTTTCTCACCATTCTTTCTTGGGAAAACTTCTAAATCATATTTCCTTTAATTCTCATTGATTACATCTTCAAAAGCACCTTTTAATCATTAATTTAAAATGAGACTTTGAGAGTTTTATCGATAAAGCTTAAAAATGGGTTTTATTCAATTTGGATTTCATTTTTAATCCATTTTCGCATGGGTTTTCAACTATAGACTCTTATAACCCTAGGGAATGTATGTCTAAAAATAAAATTCTGATTTTACTCCTTTTATTTTTGAATTTGTTTCTTGAACCCATTTTAGACTCATCTCAAATATGGGCAATACGGGTATCATTGATGCTATTTTAAAATATTGTAGTTGATTTGAGGACGTTTTACAGGGAAAGATCTATGTTGAAGAACTTTAGGCTTGGATTTCATCATTTTGAGGTAGGTTATGGCTTAACTTATTTTAGATTGAGTTGGATGGTTAATAAATGGGTAAAGCATGTTATGGACTGGGGAAAATAACTATGGGTTTATATCCAGAGATTATTATTATTTTTGTGTGCTCTAGTGGTGGCTCAAATTCTGTTGTTGTGATACTGATATTGTGTATTGCTGTAATGACTTGATTATGTGATTTTTTTCCCTTTTATGTGTTTTGACCCTTTTAACCCTTCCCATGGCTATTATGTGAAGTTTCTAAGATGTGGGGATGGTTGGAATGATTTCCGATGCGATTCAAAATGTCTTGTGTGAGTTTGTGATTTTTAGAGGTTAAGAATGCTCATAGTTGATTTCGATCAATATTTGTTATTTTCTCCATTGGATGGCAAAATAAATTGCGTCAGCAGATTTGAAACATCAAGTTTGGGTTGGTACCTTGGTTGGTTTGATTTTATGGATTAGGTCTTATTTTAACCCTTAGTTTTAGAAATTGTGAAAATAGGTCTCGGGGGTCAATTTTGTGAAACCAACCTCTTTTTGAAAATCTGATGTCACCATTTATTCTAAAATATTAAATTTGATAGGGTAGCATAGTTCGTTTGCATTCATAAGATTTTGGATGAATCCTGAGGGGTTGGTGGATGCTTAAAAATTTTCCAAGTCCTAGCTGGTGCACTACTCAGCTGGTTTAACTGCTAAAGCAACACTTGGGTCGCTTTAGCGGAGGCCATTTAAGCAACTAGTTGGTCGCTTAAGCGACCAGGCTCACCAGCTAGGGCCGTTAAAGCGGAGCTCAGTCCGCTTAAGTAGAGGCCACTTAAGCAGGCTTTTGTCCTCTTAAGTGGACGTTGCAAGCTCAAGGGGTATCGTTTAAGTGGTACTTGGCCGCTTTAGCGGTCAAGTTGCCACTTAAGTGGTTATAGCTGGATAGTATAAAAGTTTCCTTTTTCTCGTTATCTTTCATTTTTAAGACTTTGAGCTTTGGGTTGAGAAAGTTTTGGCCGGTTTCTTCCATTTTCGAGCTTGGGTAAGATCCAAATCACTATTTCAATTATTTTACTTTGATTTTTATCATCTAAAACTCGTAAAATTGGGATTCAAAAGTAGAATTTGAGAATTTTGGCCTGAAAAGCCTAAATAGCGATTTTCTTCAATATAATACCCATTTTCACTTGGGTTTTCTTCTATGACTTATTTTAATCATTTATAAAGTTTTTATAAATAGAAATTCTGGTCTTCCCTTTTTTTTGAAAACTCATTTTAGGAGTCTATTTTGACCCCGAGCCTGAAGTGGAAAATACGGGTATCATTGGCTTCCTTTTAATATGTAGATTTTATATTTATATGTTTTAGTTGATTATGGGGTTGTTTGAGAGGGGAAGACTCCATGTTGAAGGGTTTTCGATTGGGATTTCATTTTTTTAAGGTAGGTTATGGCTTAACTTTTTTCAGACTGGACTGGGTAGTCAGTATATAAGTAAAAGCATGTTATGGGTATGGTAATGATCACAAATTTCCATATTTCAATAATATTCTGATTGATGTGTGCCCGTGTGGGGGCTTATACTGTAAGAGTTAGTATCTTGAGTTGATATTTATTGTGTAGTCTATATGTGGGTCTTATCTGATGTTGTTGTCCTTGTGTATGCATCTGGTTTCCTTATTTATGATATAAATGCTTAAGTTTGGAGTTAATGTGATATTAATGATGTCTTACTTGAATTTTTCACTCTAATGGTGCATTGCTTATAAGTAATCATGGTTGGTTGACATATTGAGTAGATTCTGAGCTTACATGTACATGTATTGAATGTATTTGAGATCTTCATACTGGTTTGGTTGTGATCATTACATCCTCATATAACACATATTTATGAGATATTGGTACCATTGTAAAAATATTGATTTTTGATAGAAATGAGACACTTTTACAAAAACCTATGCCATAGCCCATGAGTCGGAGAGAAGATATGGATTATGAGATTGGGATTAAGTATTGAGAAAGTATATGGATTGAAAACCCTCCATGGGTCCTACATGAAAGCACTGAGTCTCAATAGGTGTATGCAGAGGTTATGTGATAACCTCAATTATATCACATCATCATCATTACATTTCACCCATTTATGCATCTTCAACATTGTATTTTGTATTTTATTTGATGCATATCTATTCTATTTCTTTTATATACCTATTTTTTTCTGGCTTATATGATATATTTAGAACTGGTAATGGAGATGGTGTGAGCTACCGTTTGGAACATTTTCTAATTATAGGTGACTTGCTCATAGTATGTGTTTATGTACCTTATTTTCTACTTTGATCAGTTGGCCTATGAACCTACTGCGTACAAGTGGATTGTACTCATCCCGATCGTTCCCTTTCAGTGCAGATGCAGGTACGAGTGCACCGTACGACAGCTGAGATCATGAGATGATCTTTGACACTTCAAGATATTAGCTGCTCTACATATTCAGAGTCGACCTTAGACCTCTTCCTACCCAGTTTATGTCTTGTTTGTATTTAGAGACAGATTTGTAGTTTTTTGAATTTGCAGTTGTACTTCAAATTTGAGTTATATTGAGATTGTTCTTACACTGTGACACCAGGTTTTAGGATGGTTTACGATATCATGTTATTATTCAAACTTCGATTATAATTGTAAATGGATGGTTTGACTTTGCTTTAGAAGTTTTGCCTTTGGAATTATGTTATGAATTATTATCATATATTAGTTTGGGTGATTGTCTTACTTATCATTAGTCGCGGTAAGGGCCATTATGACTTTAGTTTTTTGGTCATGACAGTTACCTTTGTGGGAGATTTATTTGACATCATTGGCCATTATTTATTCATTTTACTGCGTTTATTCAAGATATGATGCACGTGCAGGGGCTTGAATTGATTTTTAGGACTTATTAAGCATTAATTGCCTTTATCATGATAGAAATACCTGAGTTAGGGGTTGATATGATATTAATGAGATATTACATGCATATTTATTCCAATGGTGCCTAATTTGAATTGATAAACATAAATTATGGACATATTGAGTTGATTTTTAGGTGCACTTGTATACGTTTTAAATAGATTGTATATCTTTATGTTGATTTAGTTGTAAGCATTACATCCTCATTCCATATATTTACATTCTTGATATATCGATACTATTGAGGAATACTATTTTTTGAAAGAAAATGAGAAATTTTTATATAAACTCTCTCCAAGAACATAAGCCAGAGAGGTGAGCTGAGATTTGAACTATGAGTTATAGTATATGGGTTGCGAACTCCTCTTTCTTAGGAGTTGCGAGCTAAATAGGTGTATACATAGAGTCATGCAATGACTTTCACCATTCATCTCATCCTCATTATATGACATTGTATTGGATATGCATTTTTTATGATTTCTTTAGTTTTCCTTGACTTGTATTTTGTTTCAGTATATTCATCATGTATATCTATGCTATTTTTGTTTACATATATATAAGTATATAATATATATATATATATATATATATATATATATATTAGAATTGTTAGTGGAGACGGTGTAAGCTACTGTTTGAGACTTTTCTCCTTGTAAGTGACGTGCTCATTCTATTATTTTACTTATATTATTATCTACTTTTCTCAATCATCCTATGATACCTATTGAGTATAAGTGGACCTTACTCACCCTTATAGGACTCTTTCGAAGAAAATTTAAGTACTATTACAAGACGTGATAACTGATTTTATGTTTATCGGGTAGTGATCAAGGTACTAGCATGCTCTAGGGCTTAAGAGCTGATTTCAGAGTTTCTCTCACTAATTTTAGATGTCCTTACTGGTTTTCTGAGAAATATTTTCATATTTAGTATTTTTTGAGCTATATTTAGATGTTCTACACTTATGTAAGACCCCGCAAAGTCCTAGTCATTTCAGTCCTATATAGCATGCCAAAAGAGGTCCCAGACTTAGAAAATTTCAGCAAAGTGTTGACACTTAATCTCATTTTTTGGCCTCGATATTTCAATGGCATCATTTATGATCTTTTCGACCTTAGATTGTCGATTTTTAAATTGATTCATGATCAGGGATGTCAATAGTTCATATTGGGTAAGTTTCAAAATTTTTGGACAACGTTTAAGTTGTGTTTGGATGGATAAAACAACAAGCCAATGCGATCTCGACATATCACATTGGCTATCGTGTCGAAAGAATCAACGCGGCGTGTCGGCAATCACGTCAAAACCATCGATGTGGAGCATCGCCTTCCGCATTGCTGGGCATATTTTTCTCGTTAAATTCCAACTTTCCAAGGGAAATTAGGTCCTTTTTCCCTCACCTCATTTAGCCAAAACATGAAATTAAACCTCCCAAAGGGCAAAATTCACTCATTATCTCGCAAAATACTCTCAAGAAATAAAACCTACTTCGTCAAGCTCAAGATAAAGTTCTAAGAAATCACCAAAAATTCTCATGAAATCAACAATCAAGGTATGTTAGGTGTTCATCCTTGGGTTTCCTTCCACCCTTGGAGTTCAAGAACCCTTTTTAAAACTACAAGTTTTCAGATTCATGATTTACATGCACAAATTGGATTGTATTCATGTTTGTGTTGTTGTATGGGTTTCAATTCTAGATTTAATTATAAGTTTCATGGACATAAGATAGCATGTATGTTGATTGATGCAATTCCTATGTTAAAACCTTTGAAATTTCAAGTTTAAGTTGTAGTTATGACGCTTATGTGTTGTTCATTATCATGTGCATTAATCATGCTACCCAAGTTTTTGATAAAATGTACATATGATTAAATTATGCATGGTAACCTATTGTTGTGTTGCTAAAGGTTTGATATGAGTTTATCTATTATGCTATCGAGTCTTAGGGGTATTTATTACCCGAAATCTAGCTGTTTACTTAGTTGCAGTAGTTATAGACTAGTCCCGATAAAGGTCAAGAATGGTAGTACTCAGTCAGTAACAAAACTCAGTGAACTCAGTCCAGTTCAATCAGTCAACATGATCAGTGTCAGTTCAGTCAAGCCTAGTACAGTCTAGTGATCAGTCCAGTGTCGATTTAGTTGGGAGTAGGATTCATCACCGAGCGAACCCTGGGATGGGAGAATTCCTGCCAGCAGAGGGTTTGACCCTTAGTAGCAGTCCCTGCATTACAAAACTATGTAGCCAACGTAGGGTAAGTCTTCCTCCTGCCAGACTAGGGTTGACGCTACTATATATACATATTTTATGAGTGTTCTTGCCAGATTAGGGTTGACCCTGTGTTGTTAGTATCCCCTGGCAAGGTTCTAACACCCTTCCATCTTGATACAAAAAATAACCTACTAAGATGAAATTAAATCCTAAATAAACAAAAATCAGCAACTACAGTAAAAGGAGATGAAGTAGAACACACAAGAAACAATCGAATTTAACACAAAAAGAAGAGAAAATGCATTAAAGTAAAAGGCTAGTTATTGAGACATACACCAACACTAATGAATAGCTCCAAGGTTTGTATCAAACACCAAGACACACAACACCAATAGAGGATAATACCACACTCTTAGGTGGACACAAAGGGATGAACTCCTCAAGCACCGAACCTTTCTTGCCAAAATGTCAACAAGAGTGATTCCACACTAAAAAATGACCCTAGTTTCAATGTCTTTTCCAAGACCTACACTAAGATGGATTTTCCAAGCCCTACATTAAGAAAATAAAATACAATTTGAGTTTCACTCAATCACTTTATCAAAACTGAGGTGAAAAAAGCCTAATTGTCTATTTATACTTATTACAAACAAAGACTAAAATACCCTTAATGAAGAGTGCTTCTTTGTTGTGTAAAAGAGGAGTATTAAAAGACCATAATACCCCTAAGTTAAGGCACCTTTGGAGTGTATCCAAGGCTTCCTTGGAGTATATTCAAGGTCCCTCTTCACATATTAGCAAGTACACTCCCTTGGATGAATGTCACGTACTCTCATGAGCCTCCATCTTCATAAATGGTGCCTTGTGTATTTGGACTTGATGAATGACTCTTATTTTATGCTCTAAAAACCGAGGATGGCTCATTCTTCAAGGCTTATGGTCCTCGGGTTAGCATCAAGGCAAGCATCAAAGCAACCTTCCACACACGGGGTTGTTTTATGTTTTGCTCAAAACCAGCCTTCCTTGCCTATTCTTGTGCCCTCGGGGTGACCAAGTCTTGAGCCTTTAGTTGTTTTACTCCAAAGAAGTCATCAAAATCTAAGGCGACCATTTGAATTGTATCATCCTCCCCTTATTGAAAAAGATTCAACCTCGAATCCAAACCTTCCAAAACCGAAGAGAGAACAAACAAATGCAAACTCCTTATGGTATAAGGGTTAGGGTTAGCACAATAAATCAACTCAACATGCCAAGGTTGCACATATTTGCAATATAACCAAGGATCCTTTGAATTAAATATTAAAAATTCAATGAAAGATGCACAAAGGATTTGGTTATGGGATTCACCAATATTATCAATTCTATATTTAGCTCCCGGGTCAAATGGGAAGTGTGGCCATAGACACGGGTCTAGACAACACTACCTTTTCCCATGGTATCTATCCAAACTAAATGGTATACTCTCTATACTAACATATATATCATCCAAGGAAAATAGAGAGTAGAGAAAGGTATCACTCAAGTCAACTTCTACTAAGATGCCCTTATGTGTGTACTCACTACTAGTTTCCCAATCTTCACCATGATTACTCTCAACAATAAAGTCATACAAAGTATAAGAAGGAGTAGCTTAAAAGACTACACATTCCTTACCCTTAAGATTACACTCATCTTCCAAGAAGAGATTTCCATCTTTAGGAGGAATATTGTCACACCATAGTGGATTAGAATATAGGCTATAACCTTCAAGGTAGGCTATACCATCCTTTTCACCACTAGGCTCATTAGGAGTGTTTATATCATATTTAAACAAGACATTATACTTAAAGAGAGCATGATATAATCCATAGAGCATGATCTAATCCACAGGTAGATTGGAAACACATGAGTTCTTCACTCTCTAAAAGACAATTATCAAGTTTCAAAGAGCGTTCAAGTACAAGATTATCCCAAGAATAGATCTAGGGTTCACTCCCATTTTATTGACCAACATCTTCAAGTACTTCACTAACTTGAGTTCTATTAAGTACATCACATAGATAATCAAGTGGTAGGAAATTTTTACAAATAAGTTGGTCAATACTAATCACACAAGACGATGTACTTCCGTTCAATATATAGGTTTCAACACTAGGTGGACATAAATTAATATTACAAGAAGAGTCAATTTGGTCATCAATAGGATAAACTAGTGTATCCACACTTACAACATGCACATCATCAACAATTGGCAAAGAATCAATAGACGATGTATTTTCATTCAACACATTGGCTTAAACACTAGGTGGACTTAAATTGATCTTACAAGAAGAGTCGATTCGGTCATCAATAGGATCAACTAATGTATCCACACTCATAACATATACATCATCCTCAAGAGGCAAAGAAACAATGGACTCACAAATAGATAAGCTACCACTCACACTCAATGGTCTACTATACACACAATCATCATTCACATGAACAAAAGTGTAAGAGTTAGCTATTTTACCTTGAAGTCCTTAAGCACATTCTTATTTACCTTGGTTTGGATCATGGTATCCCACTTTATACTTTGGGAATCCGTCACCACAAGGTGTTTAGACAAGAGGAATTGGATTTTGTGGGAATAGTTTAGGTAGCAATTAGCGTAGCCTTTCAATGTGCCATTTCATATCTTCAAGATAGTCATTGATATCACAATGGTCATTGAGGTGATCAAAAGGCGCATTAAAATTATTGGAAGCCATGGAACCTACAAGAAAAGACAACAATAAACAAAAGAAAACAAACTAGTTAGTTCAAAAAAAGCCTCACCAACTCTCACTCTTGGTTTTACCTCACACTTGGTTTCACAAGTGTTGAAAATTTGGCTTGTACTTCATGAGTGATTGAGGGATGAGTCTAATTTTGTACAGAATAGATTTTTGTTTGAGGTGACTCAAGGAAAAATTACTTTTGAACTTGAACCAACCAGATACTACGAATTACAAAATGATAAAAGCACACAAAGAATGATGACACGAAACAAAAGGACTCTAAACTAATTATCAACCTAGTAGGTAGTTACTAGTTTGCTAATTAGTGATAGAATCAACACAAAAGAAACTAGAAACAATAAATAGAAACTTAGAAATCTAGTTAAAAAATCAATATGGTTATTAAACTAGTGATGATGTGGCATTTTGTGATTGGACGTCACTTTTCAACATTTTTGAACACCAATTCTCTTGTTTCGTCCATACATACTTAGGATAAGAAGAAATTTCATTTGAGAGGGAAAAATGAAGATTTGGAGCCTTTTTGAAGCTTTAAATGAATTCAAAATGGATTGGTCATTTCAAGTGTACTTTCAATTGTACTTGCTTGTCCCCTTGTCCCCTCTTCCGTTTTGGAAGACTTAGAATATGCTAGGGAATATTCTTGTACAAAAACTTAGTACACTCTCTTTCTTTTCTATTTTTGGATCAAACAAGCTACTTGAATATTCTTCTTCAACAAGATTTGAAGATGATGGATGAACAAGATGAATATTCAAGAGTTGATCACGGTTTGACCATTAGGCAAATGAACCCCAAATTCAATTTTTCTTTTACATCTAGGTTCCCTTTTCCAAACCAAGAACAAATATCAATAAATCAGCAACAAAAACGTCCAACCATCACAACCCACACGTTTCTACCTTCACAAAAGCTTCAAAAACGCCACAACAATGGTGGATTTAGCTCAAAAACAACCAAATCTTTTTCCAAACGTAGATCTAAACTCCTTAGGTGCTAGGGAACAAGGATCTAGCACTTGAAACAAAAAAAAAACCAAAAATTAGTAGATCTAGGGAAAAAGTTTCAGATCTACTACTTCAACACAAGAAACTACTTTTTTTTGTGATTTTTCTTGACTCTAGACTCTTTTTTTGAGAGATTTTCTTAGATCCAAGGCTTAGAGTTGTGGGAACAACTCTAATACATGGCTCTTGATACCAAATGATACAAAAAACAACCTACTAAGACGAAATTAAAGCCTAAATAAACAAAAACCAGCAAATACAAGAAAAAGAGATGAAGTAGAACACACAAGAAACAATTGGATTTAACACAAAAAGAAGAGAAAATGCATTAAAGTAAAAGGATAGTTAGCGAGACATACACCAACACTAGTGAATAGCACCAAGGTGTATATCATACACCAAGACACACAACACCAATGGAGTATAACACCACACTCTTAGGTGGACACAAAGGGATCAACTCCTCAAGCACCAAACCTTTCTTACCAAAATATCAACAAGAGAGATTCCATACTCCAAGATGACCCTAGTTTCAATGTCTTTTCTAAGACCTACACTAAGATGGCTTTTCCATGCCCTACGCTAAGGAAAGAAAATACAATTTGAGTTTCACTCAATAAATTCATCAAAACTGAGGAAAATAGAAGCCTAATTATCTATTTATACTTATTACAAACAAAGACTAAAATACCCTTAATGAATGGTGCACCTTTGGAGTGTAAAAGAGGATTCTTAAAAGACCATAATACCCCTAAGTTGATGCACTTTTGAAGTGTATACAAAACTACCTTGGAGTATATTCAAGGTCCCTCTTCATATATTAGCAAGTATACTCTCTTGTATGAATGCCACATACTCTCATGAGCCTCCATCTTCATAAATAGTGTATTGTATGTTTGGAATTGATGAATGGAGCCTATTTCATGCTCTAAAAATTGAGGATGGTTCATTCTTCAAGGCTTATGGTCCTCGGGTTAGCATCAAGGAAAGCATCAAGCAACCTTCTACACACAGGATTACTTTATGTCTTGCTCAAAACGGGCCTTCCTTGCATATTCTTGTGCCCTTGGGGTTACCAAGTCTTGAGCCTTTAGGTGTTGGCCTCAAAGAAGTCATCAAAAGATAAGGAGACCATTTGACTTGTATCACAACTACGTCACATGTTGGACCCCAAACCAGTTTATATTGGGGTATGTTAGTTAGATGAACACTCCTATAGTTACAATTTAGTCATAGTAATCAGTAAAGAACTCAGTCAGTTCTACAGAGCCATGGCTATCAGTTATCAGTTATTCAGCCATCAGAATTCAGTACTCAATTTCAGTATAATCTTAGATACATGATGTATACTTATATACATAGTATTGCATGTTCAGTAGTTACCATTTTGCATGTACTCACACCCAATTACTTCGTGATATTTATTCAGTCAGTTATCATCTTATGCAGATGAACCCATAGATATCAACCTTACCATACTTAGCATACCAGTACATTCCATGTACTGATGCATACTCTCTCTTTTTCACTATGATGTCTCATATCATAGGTTTGGACGCGTAGGCTCATGATCGTACTTAGTAGCTCAAGTTATCAACACCAAATATAATGGTGAGTCCTTATATTTTTAGGACACGGTCTATCTATTTTAGTATTTCATTAGTCCAGTCATTATTTCAGTCAGAGTTAGTTGGGGGTTTATCTCATCAACTCCATATTCAAACAGTTAGAGGCTTTCAGACTAGTATAGCCAGTTATTCAATTTTTAGATGTTATTATCAGTTATACTCAGTTATTATTTTAGTATTTTTAGAACCTTATGGCATTTTCAGATTTTTTCCACATATATATTTCAATATTATGTTCAATGCTCACAGTAGGTACCAGTCATGGGTTAGCTTGGGGTCCTTCGGGATTGTAAGTATTTTGTGACGCCTAGGGTGTAGTCTCGGGGTACTACAAACTTGGTAATCAAAGCCTACTATACAAAAGAGTCCTAGGGATTCTGAAAGCTGTGTCAAGTAGAGTCTTGTGCATGGGTGTGTAGCACACCAAACTTATGAACAAGAGGCTATGAGGCATTTTTAGGAAAAATTTCCTTTCTTCCAGTGTTCATATCTTGTGAGTGAGCATGAGCTCAAGTTAAAATCTCTGTCTAATCCAAGAACTCCTTTCATTATAGAAAATGCCTCCTAGAAAGACCAATGGAAGAAGGACTGGGAACTAGCTAGAACCTCCATCCATTTAGTAAGATCCCCTGAATGAGCATGTCTCTCACACAGAATTCAAAGCATCTTTAATCACTCTAGACCATTTTGTAGCATCCCAGAATAAACTACCAGCTGTTTTTCAGGACAACCCAATGGCCAATACTGCTGCCGCTAGAATTTGGGAATTCACCCGAATGAACCCTCCTTCATTTTCAGGGTCAAAGTCTGAAGAGGACCCACAAAAATTCCTTGACATGGAACAGAAGGTAACAAACATTATTGGTGTAACTGCTAGTGAGAGTGATGAGCTAGCTGCCTAGTAATTGCATGATGTGGATCATACATAGTTTAATCAATGGAAGGTAGATAGAGGCGTAGATGCATGGCCCATAGAATGGGAAGAGTTCGCTACTGCCTTTCTAGATAGGTTCTTTCCATTGGAATTGAGAGAGGCTAAGGTGTTAGAGTTTATCAACCTGAAGCAGGGAAACATAAAAGTGAAGAAGTATTCCCTCAAGTTTACTCAGTTGGCTAGGTATGCTCCTTATGTGGTAGCTGATAGTAGGTCAAAGATGAGCAAATTTGTGTCTGGTGTGTCTGATAGTGTGGTCAAGAAGTGTAGGACTGAAATGCTGATTAAAGAGATGGACTTAGCTAGGTTGAAGGTCCATGATTAGTATATTGAGAAACAGAAGACTAAGGAGAAAGAGAGCGAGAACAGGAGGGCTAGAACAAGTAGCTTTAGTTTTGCTTAGCCTAAGTCAAAAGGAGAAAACCATCCTTAGTTCCGGCCAAAATCTTAAGTCCCAGCTTCATCCTTAGCCAGTGCTCCGGTGCCTAAATTCAAAAATAGTATTAAGGATAGGGCGCTAGGCTCTAAATCTGAAGATAGTGTTAGCAGTGTTCGAACAAATCCTCTTTGTCAGAAGTATGGTAGAAATTATCTGGGTATCTGTAGAGTGGGAAGCAGTGTATGTTTTGGGTATGGTAAACCAGGTCATAGAATCAGAGAGTTCCCTTAGGTGGGTTTGCAGAGTCACCATAATCATCCCCCAGTTCAGTTTGGTCGCCCGTCTCAGCAGGTTGTGACTTCCAGTGCCACCAGTGGGCAACACCCAAATAGGTTCTATGCACTCCAGTCCCAACAGGATCAGGAAAGTTCTCCTTATGTAGTCTTTGGCATGTTACAAGTTTACCATTTACATATTTATGCTTTGCTAGATTCAGGAGCTTTTTTGTCCTTTATAACTCCTTATATAGCTGTCACTTCATAGTTAGTCCTGAAATCTTAGTAGAACCCTTCTCAGTCTCTACCCAGTGGGTAAATCTATCATAGCCCGGTGGGTATACAAGAACTGTCCGATTGTGGTATCTCAGAAAGTTACTTCAGCAGACTTAGTAGAGTTAGAAATGATGGATTTTGACGTCATTCTCGACATGTATTGGCTCCATTCATTCTATGCCTCAGTTGATTATAGAAGCAGACTTGTCTATTTTGAGTTCCCGAATGAACCTATCCTTGAATGGAGGGGTAGTACCACAACACTTAAGGGTCAACTTATTTCATACCTTAGAGTGAGAAAAATGATATCCAAAGGGTGTGTCTATAATTTTGTGTGAGTCAAAGACTTTAGTTCCGAGACTCTTAACCTTTAGTCAATTCCAGTCTCAAGTGAATTCGTAGATGTGTTTCTCAAAGATCTCTCCGGAGTTTTACCTGAAAGGGAAATCGACTTCGGAATAGACCTTCTTCCTGATACTCATCCTATCTCTATTTTGCCATACAAAATGGCTCCAGCTGAACTTAAATAGTTGAAAAACCTCTTAAACAAAGGATTTATCAGGCCCAATGTATCTCCTTGGGGTGCACCAATCCTATTCGTGCAATAGAAAAATGGTTCTCTTTGAATGTGTATAGACTACCATCAGTTGAACAAAGTCACTATCAAGAATAAATACCCATTTCCTAGAATTGATGACTTGTTTGACCAACTTTAGGGTTCCAGTTACTTTTCTAAGATAGACCTCAGATCCGGTATCATCAGCTCAGAGAATGTGATATTTTGAAACTATCTTTCAGAACTCGCTATGGTCACTTCGAGTTTTTAGTCATATCATTTGGTCTTAACAATGCCCCAACAACTTTTATGGACTTGATGAACCACATGTCCAAGAAGTACTTGGATATATTCATCATAGTCTTCATAGATAACATCCTTGTCTACTCCCGCAGTGAACATGATCACGCAGACCATCTCAGAGTATTATTACAGACTCTCAAAGCCCTAAAGTTGTTTGCCAAATTTAGTAAGTGTGAATTTTGTCTAAAATCAGTATATTTCCTTGGTCATATCATTTTTGATGATGGCATTAGAATTAGGTCTCAAAAGAATGAAGTAGAGAGAAACTGCCTAGACCCATCTCTTCATTAGATATCAGGAGTTTCTTGGGTTTGGCTAGATATTACCGATGGTTTGTTGTAGGATTTTTATCTATTGCATCCCCCATGTCCAGATTGACTTAGAAGAAAGTCAAGTTCCAGTGGTTAGATTCTTGTGAGAAGAGTTTTCAAGAGTTGAAGACTCGACTCACTACAACCCCAATTTTAACTTTGCCCAATGGTTCAGATGAATTTGTTGTATATTGTGATACTTCTAGAGTTGGCTTGGGATATGTTTTTATTCAGAAGGGTAAGGTTATGTCCTATGCCTCCAGATAGCTTAAGCCCCATGAAAGAATTTATCCCACCCATGATCTTGAATTAGTATTTGTTTCGTTTGCCTTAAAGATTTGGAGGCACTATTTTAATGGGGTGCATGTTGATGTATTCATAGACCACAAAATCCTGTAGTATGTGTTTTCGCTGAAAGACCTGAACTTATGTTGGAGAAGATGGTTAGAGTTGTTGAAAGATTATGACATGAGCATTATGTATCATCCAAGCAAGGCTAATGTAGTGGCAGATGCCCTCAGTAGGTTGTCCATGGGTAGTTTTGCTCATGTTAAGGATGGTAAGAAGAAGTTAGTTCAGGAAGTTCATCAGCTTGCTAGACTAGGTGTCCATTTGGTTGATTCAGCTGAGGGTAGTGTATGGGTATAGAATAGTGCAGAGTCTTCTTTAGTTTCCTAGGTAAAAGAAAAGTAGGATAGAGATCCCAGTTTAGTTAAGCTGAAAGAGTCAGAGACCAGAAAGTGGAGGTTTTCTCCCAAGGGGGAGATGATGTGTTGCGTTGCTAAGGAAGGCTATGTGTGCCATGTGTGGATGGCGTGAGATACCGAATTCATGAAGAAGCACATGGTATGCGTTACTGTATTCATCTGGGGGGCACTAAGATGTACCACAATTTGTGAGATATCTATTGGTGGAGTGGGATGAAGAGGGACATTGCAGAGTTTGTGGCTAAGTGCTCTACGTATCAGCAGGTTAAGATTGAACATCAAAAGCCTAGTGGTTCCATGTAGGAGTTCAGTATTCCCTCATGAAAGGGGGAAGAAGTAAACATGGACTTTGTGACGAGTTTGCCTCGTACTCATCATCAACATGACTCGATTTGGGTGATTGTGGACAGGATAACCAAATCAGTCCATTTCTTATCAGTTCATACTTCTTATTTAGCTGAGGACTATTCTAGGCTCTATATCAGAGAGTTGGTTAGGTTGCACGGTGTCCCATTGTCCATCATTTCAGATAGAGGTATGCAGTTCACCTTTTATTTTTGGAAAGCTTTTCAGAAGGGTCTTGGTACCAAAGTTCACCTCAGTGCGTCCTTTCACCCTCAGATAGATAGTCAAGTAGAAAGGACCATTTAGACCCTTGAGGATATATTTAGAGCATGTGTAGTCGACTTTAAGGGCATTTGGGATTATCACTTACCTTTGATGGAGTTCGCGTATAATAACAACTATCATTCTAGTATTTAGATGGATCTGTTTGAGGCTCTTTATGGGAAAAGATATAGATATCCCATTGGTTCATTTGAAGTAGGTGAGGTCACGGTAGTAGGCCTGACTTGGTGTTTGATGCTTTAAAGAACGTGCAGTTAATCAGAGAGAGGCTTAAGGCAGCCCAGAGCCGACAAAAATCTTATGCAGATGTGAGAAGGAAAGAGCTTAAATTTGAGATTGGTGATTATGTGTATTTGAAAATATCTCCCATGAAGGGGGTGAAAAGATTTGGTAAGAAGGGGAAGCTTAGTCCCCGATATATTGGTCCTTACAGAATCCTGAGTCGTTTTGGTAAGGTAGCTTATGAGGTTGAGTTGCCTACAGACTTAGCATCTGTGCACTCAGTGTTTCATGTCTCCTTTATAAAGAAGTGCATAGGTGGCCTCGATAATCCAATGGCATTATTTATGATCTTTTCAACCTTAGATTGTCAATTTTTAAATTAATTCATGATCAAGGATGTCAATAGGTCATATTGGGTGAGTTTTGGAATTTTTGGACATCGTTTGAGTCGTGTTTGGATGGCCAAAATAGAAAGCCAATGCGATCTCGATGCATCGCGTTAGCTATCACGTCGACATTATCGATGCGATGCATCGATAATCGTATCGACACCATCTACATGGCGCGTCGCCGGCCGCATCGCTGGACATATTTTGCTTATTAAATTTTGACTTTCCAAGGGCAATTAGGTCCTTTTTCCCTCACCCAATTCAGCCAAAACTCGAAATTAAAGCTCCCAAAGGGAAAAATTCACTCATTATCTCAAAAAATCCACTCAAAAAATAAACCTTAGCGCATCAAGCTCAAGATCAAGTTCCAAAAAATTACCAACAATTCCCATAAAATCAACAGTCAAGGTATGTTAGGTGTTCATTCTTGGGTTTTCTTCCACCCTTAAAGTTCAAAAACTCTTTTTAAAACTATAAGTTTTCAGATTCATGATTTACATGCGCAAATTGAGTTGTATTAATGATTGTGTTGTTGTATGGGTTTTAATTCTAGATTTAATTATAAGTTTCATGAAAAAAAGATAACATGTATGTTGATTAATGCAATTCCCATGTTAAAACCCTTGAAATTGCAAGTTTAAGTTGTAGTTATGATGCTTATGTGTTGTTCATTATCATGTGCATTAATCATGCTCCCCAAGTGTTTGATAAAATGTTCATATGAGTAAATTATGCATGGTAACCTATTGTTGTGTTGCTAAAGTTGTGATATGAGTTTATCTATTATGCTATCGTGTCCTGGGGGTATTTACTTAGTTGCAGTGTTATAGAATAGTCCCGATAAAGGTCAAGAACGGTAGTACTCAGTCAGTAATAAAACTCAGTGAAATTAGTCCAGTTTAGTCAGTCAACATGATCAATGTCTGTTCTGTCAATCCTAGTACAGTCTAGTGATCAGTTCAGTATTGATTCAGTTGGGAGTAGGATTCAGCACCGAGCGAACCCATGGATGGGGGAATTCCTTCCAGCAGAGGGTTTGACCCTTAGTAGTTGTCCCTGCATTACAGAACTATGTAGCCAACGTAGGGTAAGTCATCCTCCTCCCAGACTAGGGTTGACTCTACCATATATACATATTTCATGAGTGTTCTTGCCCGATTAGGGTTGACCCAGTATTGTTGTATCCCGTGGCAAGGTGCTAACACCCTTCCCAACTGGGGTCATAGGTTGGACCCCAAATCAGTCTATATCGGGGTATGTCAGTTAGATGAACACTCCTACTATTATAGTTCAATCTCAGTATTCATTAAGGAACTTAGTTAATTCTACAGAACCATGGCTATCAGTTATTAGTTACTCATCCATTAGAATTTAGTACTCAGTTTCAGTATAATCTCAGATACATGATGTATACTTATATGCTCATTATTGCTTGTTCAGTATGTTCAGTAGTTACAGTTTTGCATGTACTCACACCCAGTTACTTCATTATGTTTATTCAGTCATTTATTATCTCATACATATGAACCTATAAATATCAGCCTTACCTCACTTAACATACCAGTACATTCCATGTACTGATGCATACTCTCTCTTTTGCGCTATGATATCTGATATCATAGGTTCGAATGCTCAGGCTCCTGACCATACTTAGCAACTTAGGATATCAACAACAAATATAGTGGTAAGTCCTCATATTTTGAGGACAGAGTCTATCTATTTCAGTATTTCAGTAGTTATTTCAGTCAGAGTTAGTTAGGGGTTTGTCCCATCAACTCCATATTCAGACAGTTAGAGGCTTTCAGACTAGTATAACCAATTATTCAGTTTTCAGATGTTATTATCAGTTATACTCGGTTATTATTTCAGTATTTTGAGAGACTTATGGCATTTTTAGATTTCTTCCGCATATATATTTCAGTATTTTGTTCAGTGCTCACAGCAGGTACCAATCATGGGTTAGCTTGTGGTCCTTCAGGATTGTAAGCACCGTGTGACACCTAGGGTGTAGTCTCGGGGCGTTACAACTTATGGCACCTAATTTTTTGTGATTTTATGTTATTTCTTTTGGATTTTAGTTTTATTTATCTTTTGAATTGGTCTGACTTCATTCTAGATGTCTTATTTTATTATTATTGTTACTTGTTGAGAATTTTGTTTTTTCTTTCTTAGTTTGGGTGATAGGCTTACTTATCAATACTAGTCCACGATAAGTACCATCATGATTTATTTTAGGTCATGATTAATTGGTATCAAAGAATCTAGATTCATTAGTCTCATAAGCTTATGAGAAAGATATCTAGTAGAGTCTTATAGATCAATACGTAGACATTCATATATATCTTCAAGAAGCTATAAGACATCTTTAGGAAAAACTTTTCTAATTTGATTCCTTATTGTACATGTTGTTCATATCCAATATTCTAAACTTATATTCCATTCTTTTCTATGCAGATAGTGACAACTAGGTCCTGAGAGGCTAGAGATGCTAAGATGATACTCGATATAGGAACCCCAATTTTAAGAACGAGGCAGAGGATGTGGTTGGCCTAGAAGTAGAGAATAGGCACGAGGAGATGCCCCCAGCTAGAGGACATGCTAGAAAGGCCTTTATCAATCTCAAAGTTATGTATTCCAAGGATAAATATTAGACAGAGGGTTTGGAGTCAGCTTAATTTCTAAAGAGTTCAGTCGACACTCTAGTGCTTTAGGGTCTTTTGGTTCATAACTTGAGTTGTTTGGAGGGTGTTACCTTGAGTGTAACTAGTATTCCTCAAAATTTGAGTGATATTACACAATCAGTATTGGCATCTACTTATTGTATTCCTATGTCTGTACAACCATCATCTATAGTACCCCCACTCGTGGATTCTTTGCCTACAAGACTCAGTATTCCTTTAGTTACTTCGGGTACAACTATGTCTTCTAATGATCAAAAGATATTTGAGAAGTTCTTATTCTCTAGGGTCTATCCAAGTTTAGTAGAACTATTGGCGAGGATGCCTACTAGTTTTTGATTGATTCTAGGAGAAGTTACATAATCTTGGATCCCTTGAGTCGTATGGAGTTGCTTATACTATATATTAGTTGACAAATGTGTCTAGGGATTAGTGGAGGTCACTTGCTAGTTGTAGGCCTTTGAGTTTGAATGTTATGACTTGGACTCAATTTTTTTAGGCTTTCTTAGAGAGGTTTGTGCCATATAGCTTGAGAAATCAAATAAGAGATGAGTTTGATCATTTGGAGCAAGTATCCATGTCTATTTTTGAGTATAAGACACATTTTTACACCTTATCAATATATTCAACTATTAGCATCTCCATCGAATTAGCGAGGATTCAAAAGTTTGTGAAGGGGTTATATGGTACAAATCAGTTGGCTATAGACCAAGTGGTAGTTTTAGGGGCTTCTTTTTAGAGTGTTATTGAGCATGCCAAAATGACTGATTCTATTATTTTTGGCTACTCAGGGAGGCACAGAGAAAGTGCATCGTTAGGGTGAGTTTAGTGCACATATCTCTCGAGGTAGAGATTTCTCTAGTATAGGTTCCCATGAGTATCATAGTAGGTCGATTCAAGACACATTGTAAGGATCATGTGGTATGCTTTTAGGCTCTGCAGTTTTTGGTAGTCGAGTATCATATCAAGCGGGTGGAGGCTCCAGGACCAGTTCTTTAGGGTAAAGTGGTCATTTTAGTTTATCTGCCTCTTCTCAGATTGCGTAAAGCCATAAGGGATGTTTTTTATGTGATAAATTTGTCCATATGGCCAAGGATTTCCCTCAATATGTTTATGGACTCACTTTAGAGGGTTCTTTACTTTATCTTTGTCCTACCCTTATTTCTATAGTGAGAGGTAGTTTACAGAGTGGTAAGGGTGGTGCTAATGGTTCTAGAGGTGTTAGAGGTAGAGTTAAGGGAGCATGTGGAGGTGGTCGTATGGTTACTCAATTTGAGAGCAGACATGGTCAGTGTTATGCTATACTTAGGAGACCCGAGATGGAGGTTTTTGATGCATTTGTTAACGATATCATTTCAGTTACTATAGATCTGCATTTATGTTATATGACCTTGGTTTTACATTCTCCTATGTGTCTACATATTTTGCTTTTGGTTTAAATATTACAGTGATCCCTTTTCTGTGCCTTTTCATGTTTCTACCCCTATACAAGATTTTTTATTGGTGGATTGGGTGTATTAATTTGTGTGGTTGCCTTTGTAATCCATAAGACTTGGGTAGCTTGATTATCTTAGATATAGTTTATTTTAATGTTATATTGGGTATAGATTTAGCCTCTATTATGCTATTTTGGACTGTCACTCCAAGACCGTGACCTTAGCTGCACCGGGTGTGCCAAGGTTAGCTTGGAAGGGTATGCTTAGTTTAGGTCCAAAGGATGTTATATCCTTTCTACCCACTCGTCACATTAAAGAGAGGGTGTTTTTTTTTAATTTGGCTTATGTCCATGATACTAATGTTGCCTCACCGCCTCCTATGGATACTATTCAGGTTGTTCTTAAGTTCATGGATCTGTTTCCTATAGATTTACCTGGTACAGATTATGATATTGATTTTTCTATTGGTGTGAAGCCATGCACAAAGCCCATTTTCATTCCTTCCTATTGAATTAAAGAAGTTGTAGAATTTATTCAGTAAGAGATTCATTAGACCTAGTGTATCTCCTCGGGGTGATCTTATTTTGTTCGTAAAGAAAAATAATGGTTCTATGCATATATGTATTGATTATAGGCACTTAAATAAGGTAACAGTTAAGAAAAAGTATCCTCTTCCTCGCATTGATGATCTTTTTGACCAGCTTTAGGGTACCTATGTGTTTTCCAAGATTGATTTGAGATTTGGATATAACCAATTAAAGATTGGAGCTTTGGATGTTCTGAAGATGACCTTTTGGACTAGGTGTGGTCATTATGAGTTTTTGTTCATGTCTTTTGGGTCGAATAATACCCCTACAACGTTCACGGAGTTAATGAACCAATTATTTTGGTCGTATCTCAACTTTTTTTGTGATTATATTTATAGATGACATCATGGTTTATTCCAAGAGTGAGGATGATCATGTGAAACATTTGAAGATTGTACTTCAGAGGTTACATGATGAGGAGTTGTATGCCAAGTTTTCCAAGTATGAGTTTTGGTTGGATTCTATCCCTTTCTTGGGTCATGTGGTGTCCAAAGATGGTATTATAGTTTATCTGGCCAAGATAGTGATGATTTATGATTGTCCTAGACCTATTTCTCCTACCAATATTTGTAGTTTTATGGGCTTGACAGGTTATTATCGATATTTTGTAGAGGGTTTCTGATTTATTGCAACTTCTTTGACCACGCTGACTCAAAAAATAGTGGTATGTAGTGGCCAGATGCATGTGAAAGGAGCTCCCAAAATCTTAAGGAGTTGTTGACTTTGACTCTTATTTTGACTTTGCCTATGGAGGGTGTGCATTTTACCATGTTTTGTGATACTTCTTGTATTGGTTTGGGCGTGGCGTTGATGCATGAGGGTAAGGTGATTGCTTATGCCTCTTGTCAGTTGAAACCTTTTAAATGAAATTACCCCATACATAATTTAGAGTTGGCAGCCGTAGTGTTTGTGTTAAAGTTGTGGCGTCATTACTTGTATGGAGTTCCCTGTGAAATTTTCTCGGACCATCCTAAACTTTAATAATTCTTTAGTCAGTGAGATCTTAATATGAGGTATAATGTTGGCTTGAGTTAGTTAAGGATTATGAACTCACTATTCTTTATCATTCAGGCAGGTCTAATGTGGTTGCAGATGCCTTGCGCCGGAGTTCGACTAGTATGGGGAGTTTAGCTCATATCTTGACCCAAGAGTAGCCTTTATCCTAGGAGATTCAATATTTATATAACCAAATGGTTAGGCCTGATATTTAACACTTGGGGTATTTTAACCTGTGTTGATGCTAAATTTTCTTTGCTAGAGCAGATCCGAGATCACCAATTTGATAATGATAGTTTGAGGGTAATCCAAGACAAGGTGTTGAAAAGTGAGATTAAGGCAACATCTCTTGATTTTAATGGTGTTTTAAGGATTGGAGCTTGAGTTTGTATTCCAAGAGTTGGTGAATGGGTAAGATTGATTTTAGAGGAGGTGCATTGCTCTAGATATTTTATCCATCCAGTGGTGACTAAGATGTATCATGATCTGAAGTAGCTTTATTGGTGGGATGGTATAAATAAGGATGTGGCAAACTTTGTAGCTTATTGCTTATGTTATCAGTAGGTGAAGGCCGAGCATCAGAGACCGGGTGGTTTGCTTAAGAGATTACTCATTCCTGAGTAGAAGTGGGAGAGAATCACTATAGACTTCATAAATGGGTTGCCTATAGTTCTCATGGTTCTATGATCAATTGGATCATCATGGATCGATTGACCAAACTAACCTATTTTATACCTATTTAGATTTTCTTCAGTGTTGAGAGGTTATCTCGTATATATTTTTAAGAGATAGTTTGTTTTCATGGGGTAACCATGTCTATTATCTTAGAAAGAGGCTCAGTGTTCACTTTTAGCTTTTGCCAGACATTTCAGGAGGAGTTGGGCACCCAAGTTGACCTTAGCACAAGTTTCCACCCGCATACCAACGGTCAGTTGGAGCAGACTATTCAAGTTTTGGTGGATATAGTTTGGGCATGTGTTATGGACTTCAAAGATCAGTAGGATCAGTATTTTGCCATAGAGGAGTTTGCTTATAATAATAATAGCTATCATTTGAGTATTAAAATGACACTTTTCTTGGCGTGGTATGGTAGGAATTGTCGATCTCCTATTTGTTGGTTTGAGACCTTAGACATTAGATCCTGTGGTACAGGCTTGCTTTATGAGTCTTTGGATAGGGTTTAGATGATTCAAGATAGGCTTCGGGAAACCCAGAGTAGACAAAAAAGTTACGTGGACCGTAGGCTTTGTTCCTTGAAATTTGGGATTGATGATTGTGTTTTCTTCATGTATCACTCATAAAGGGTATGATTAGGTTTGGGAAGAGGGTAAATCTTAGTCGGAGGTGCATTTGACCATTTGAGATTCTTTGGATAGTAGGGGAGGTTTCTTATGAGCTGGCCTTACCTTAAGACTTTTCAGTCGTTCCTTTATATTTTTATGTATCTATACTCCAATGATACATTATTGATGAGTCTCATATGCATCATTGGGATTCAGTTCAGTTGGATGAGAGGTTGTCCTTGGTAGCTGAGACAGTGTTCATTTTCGCTAGAGATGATGTTATATGGTTCTTTTCTAGAGATATTCCTGTGGTTAAGGTTTAGTGGAGATACTGTCCTGTTAAGGAGGCTACTTGGGAGGTTGAGCCTGACATATAAGTAGTTAGCCTTACCTATTTACCAATTTTTGCACTTCCTTACCTTTTGTGGGTATTGTAATGACCTGATTTGTGAAATTTTTCTTTTGATGTGTTTTGATCATTTTTATCTTTCCTATAATTACTACATGTAAATTTTAGAGTATGGGGATGGTTGACATGGTTTTCGATGTGATCGGAAATAATTTGGGTGAGTTTGTGGTTGTTGGAGGTTTTAAAAGCCATATAGTTGGCGTCGATCAACATTTAGTGTTCTAAGTGTCAGATGACATTTTGGACAGTTCCACTAGGTTTAAAATATCGATTTTGGGTTAGTAGTGGGGTTGATCGGATTCAAAATCTTTATTTTGTATTTCAACTCTTCATTTGAAAAAATAGTGAAAAGGGGTTCTCAGGGGTTAATTTATTGAAAATAATTTTTTTAAAAAAATTTGACTTCACCATTGAGTCTGTAACATCGAAAATGGCCTGATAACATATACGATTTATTTCTTTCAGGTCCCAAATAAATCTTGAGGGTCCATTCAGAGAATTCAAAAATGTCCATTCGGAGAATTCAAAAACATGTAGAATTAGTATTTTTGTTGATATCTGGTGCAAGCTCAATCCTTCTTTGCGAATGCAGGCCTCTGTCTGCAAACACAGAGAAGGATATTTTCCTTCTTCGCGAATGCTATGAGGCTGTCGGAAATGCGAAGGCTTGAATCATCAGCCTCCGCGAACACGAAACATTAGCCGCGAATATGAAAGCCATTTTAGTGGCATGTTCAGCATCGACCCTCGATGTACTATTCCCAGAATAGTATATAAACCTTATTTTTACAATTTTCACCATTCTTTAACCTTCGAGATTCAGAAAGAGACAATTTCTTAAGGTTTTCTCACTATTCTTGCTTAGGTAAACACCTCATATTTTCTTTATTTTTCATTGATTACATCCTCGAAAATACATTTTAATCATAATTTTGAAATGAATTTTGAGGTTTTTATCAGTAAAGCTTAATAATGATTTTCTTCAATTAGGACCTCATTTTAACCCATTTTTGTGTGGGTTTTAAACTATTGACTCCAATAACCTTGGGAAATGTATTTCTAAAATAAAATTTTAATTTTATCCTTTTTATTTTTAAAATTATTTTTCAAACTCATTTTGGACCCAACTCAAATATGGGAAATATGAGTATCTTTAGCTTTTTTTCTTAATGTATATATGCTATTTTTGAATGTTTTAGTTGATTACCCGATCGTTTAAAAGGAAAAGCTTCGTGTTGAATATCTTAGGCTTGGATTTCATCATTTTGAGGTAGGTTATGGCTTTACTTCTTTCGGATTGAATTGGATAGTTAATAAATCGGTAAAGCATAATATGGATGGGGAAAAATAACTATGGAATTTAAATTTGGAGATTATATTATTGTTGTGTGCCTAAGTGGGGGCTTAAATTTTGTTGTTGTTGACTTGTGATATTTGATATTGTGTATTGACCTTGTAGGGGCTTTATTTAATATCATTGGTCATTAATAGTTTATTTGATTGCCTTTATTCTAGATATGATGTCTGTGCGGGGCAATTGTTATTTTAGGCCTTATTGAGCATTGGTTGCCTTTTCATGATAGAAATGTCCGAGTTAGAGGTTGTTATGATATTAATGATGTCTTACATGTATATTTATTCCAATGTTACCTAATTTGAATTGATAATCATGAATTGTGAACATATTAAACTAACTTTTGGGCCTACTTATATACGTGTTGAATGAATTGGATATCTTCATACTAATTTGATTGCGAGCATTACATTCTCATTTCATACATATACATTCATGAGATATCAGTATCATTAAGGAATAATATTTTTGAAAAAAGTGTGACATTTTTATATAGACCCTCTCTGTGACCACGAGCCGAATAGGTGGGTTAAGATTTAAGCTATGAGTTATAGTATATGTGTTGCGAACCCCCATGAATCCTACCTTGGGAGATGCGAGCTCGGTAGGTGTACACAGAAAGTGATGTGATAACTTTTACCATTCATCTCATCTTCACTGCATGACATTACATTGCATATGCATCTTTCAGAATATCTTTAGTTTTTCTTGACTTGTGTTTAGTTTCAGTATATTCTTCGTGTATATCTGTGTTGTTATATATATATATATATATAGAGAGAGAGAGAGAGAGAGAGAGAGATTAGAACTATTAGTGGAGACGATGTGAGCTACCATTTGGAACTTTTCTGCCTGCAGTTGACATGATCATAGTGTTATTTTACTTATATTATTATCTGTTTTGCTCAATCTCCCTATGATACCTATTGAGTACAAGTGGATCGTACTCAACCCTACTGTTTTCTTTCAGTGAAGATCCGAGTATGAGTACAGGACGCAACAATTGATTTCGTGCTTGTCTGAATAGTGATCGAGGTACTGGCGTGCTTTAGGACTTTAGAGCCGACTCCAAAGTCCCTCTCACCTGTTTTAGATGTCTTTATTTTTTTTGCAGAGACTAATTTTCATATTTTAGTATTCCTGAGTTGTATTTAGATGCTCTACACTTATGACATCAAGTTTTTGAGGATTTCATGTTATTTCTTTAAAATTTCCATTCTATATATGTTTTTAGTTGGCATGACATCATTCTAGAATTCTCATTTTATTATTATTGTTACTTATTGAGAATTTTAATTTTTCTTTATCAGTTTGGGTGATTGATTAATTTATCTAGGTTGAGTCGTGATAAATGTCAATCATAACCCATTTTTAGATTGTGACAATTATCATTGGTAAATTTGCTATTGTGGTTTTATACTATTTTATATTTTTGTATATGTATATTTTGAAAAAGAACAGAGAAACCAACCAAATGAAATAAAATAAGGAAAAATTATGTGGTGTGTATAAAACGACTCAGTGTATTGTATGTGATTACTTGTTTCCTTAACTATTTCTTAATATGGGATCCTATAGACAAAAAAAAAAGTAGTGTATATACCATTTCTAATTAAAAGTAAGATTTTTCTCTCACTTCTCTCACCTAATTAAAGTAAAAAAATTTCTCTCACCTAAAAGTAGCGTATAAGGTTAATTTTTTATTTGGGTATTGTTGTATTTTCTAGCTTTATCTTCATCATTATTTCTTTAATTTTCACCGAAATTAGTGTTGATTAGGCTTTCAAGTAATTGTTATGCTTGAGTCAAATGGCTGGCAAAACTTTTTTTAACAGTGTTTTTTATCTATATATTTATATATACATATAAATGTATTCGATGCACATTTTTTGCTGTGTATATGAATACTTTTGTATAACTATATATGTATACAAGTTTGTTTTGTGTTGGTCACACAACATATGCATATACATATGTATATACATTTGCTATGTTTTAGTTCATATATACATTATGCATATACATATGTGAATACATCTGTTTTGTGTTTGTGTATGCATACATACATACATACATACATACATACATACATACATATATATATATATATATATATATATATATATATATTGTGTATTTGTATAAATTTGAATGGGGTATTAATGCATTCATGATACTCAGATTTACTCCCGTAATCTTTCAAGATTTGAATTCTAATACTTAATAATAATTGGGGATGGTAGAGAATAATGGAGGATGTTGGAGAAAATAAAGGAAGTATATCACTCTCCTTTTATTTTTTTATCTTTAAACGTAACTGAAATAGTAACAAAACTTGTTAGTTAATATTTGTATATTAGAGTCTTAAATACATCAATTACTAACCAAAATCTATAAAATGTAATTATTAAAACTTAGACTAAGAAATTAGTTTAGATGATAAATAATAAGAAAAAATACAAGAAGTAGCAACTTAAGTATATAATTAAGCTAAATAGCAAAACTTTAAAAAATATTATGTGGGATAGAAACGATAACAATATTTTAATGATTTATCCTCCCTTATTTTTCTTTTTTTCTCTCTCTTATATCTCTACCTTTTTTTCTCTTTCTTTTTTCTTGTTAGTTTTTTTCATTTTCTCTTTTTTTATAATCATTTTTTTTATTTTGATTTATTTTTCTTTTTCATTTCTCTCTCTCTCTCTTCTGTTTCTCTCTTTTTGTTCCTTTTTTTTTGTTTATTTCTTTATGAATTTTTCTATTTAATTTTTTTCTTTCTCATATTTTTATTTTTCTTTTCCTATTTTCGTTTTCTTCTTCTTCTCTTTTTAAATTTTTGTTTTTTCGTTTTTCTCATTTCGCTTTTATTTTTACTCTTCTATTTCTAGATTCTATTTTTCTTTTTCTTTTCACTTCTTTTTCTATTTTTATTTTTTCTATTTTTTTTTTATTTTTTACTCTTCTATCTCTAGCTTTTATTTTTTTTATTTTTTTATTTTTTTCTTTCTCATTTTCTTTTGGTTCTATTTTTTATTTATTTTGTATTTTTAAAAAATATGGCTACGTCGTGCACAAATCATGTATGATAATGAAAAAATCACAATCATTTATTGCATTTGTATTCGCACCATTATTTATATTTTATAGTCGTTTATACAATTGTATTCGTATTCTATAGTTCACCTTTGTATTTGTATTTTAACGTTTGCACTTGTATTTGTAGTTTATAGTTCGCATTTATATTTTATAGTTTGCACTAGGGGTGGCAAATGAGCGAATTGGATTGGATTTTGACGGGTTAAATATGGATCGAGCAAAAATGATTTGGATTGCAATCCGCCCATATAAATATGGGTAAATATAGATTTGGTCAAATATGGATTGGGTAAAAATGGTTCCAACCCACTTTAACTTCTAAAGTCAAAAACTTAAAACTTCTATATCATATCAACTTGACTTTTTTTCCGTTTTTTTTTTAGTTTTTTTCTCTCTCTCTTCAATACGTAGCCTCTAGTTTTATTTTTTTATTTTTTCATTTCTTTTTTTTCTCTCTCTTATATATCTGCCCTTTGCTTCTCTTTCTTTTTACTTTTTTTTCTTTTCCTTTTTAGTCTCCTTTTTTTCTATTTTTTATTTTATTTTGTTTTTACTTCTTTCTCATTTTTTTCTTTTTTGGTTGTATTTTATGTTTTATATTTTTTTTATTTTCGAAGAACATGGTTAAGTCGAGTACAAATTATGGATGATGACTGAAATATCATAACCACTCAGTATATTTGTATTTACCATCATTTTTTTCTTTTTTCCTTTTCTCCATTTTCATTATTTTTTTGTTTTTGATTTTTTTGTATTTTTTGTATTTTTTCCTTCAATTCTTTCTTTACACCTTTTTTCTCTCTTCTATCTCTAACTTCTACGTCTCTTTCTTCTTCTTTTTTCTTTTTTTTTTCTATTTTTGGTTTTTTTTTATGATAACGAAATTACCCTAAGCGCATATTGATTTATATTCGCCCAATATTTATAATATGTGTAAATACATTCAATTGGACTCCACCTAATAGACAGATACAGAGATAGTATCCTGAAATATCTTGGGATTACATTCGTCAAACCAAATATCTTTAGCAGTCGCAAGAAGTAAACAAATCAAGATTTCTACGTACTTCCTTCCTTGCCTGACCCTAAGCTCTTTGTTTCGTGCCTTACTTCTGCTCTAACGAGAACTCTAAGATAAGGGAGTTAGAAGTCGGATTTGAAGCTGGACTTTCCCTTAAATCGAGGGCTATGTGGATCCTCTGTCATATATGAAATGGAATAAAGATGGACCAAGCTACTTAATGCAATTATATTTGTATTTTTTTTTAGACTTCAAACTTGTATTTGTATTTTATAGTTTGCACCGTCATATATATTTTTTATAATTCACACTTATATTTTAAAAGGACTGTTTTGTATTTGTAATTTATCTTTGACTGCACATTGTATTTGTATTTTGTGGTTTTATTCTGCTTGTATTTGTATTTGTATTCTATTTTCATTGATGTACTTGTACTTTTAAAGATCTCTTTTATATTTGTATTTTTAAGTTGATCGTGTATTGTATTTGTATCTATAATTGCATTTGTTTGTATTTGCATTTGTAGTTGATAGTATCATTTGTATTTTAAACAATTGAAAAGGAACAATTATTTTCCTTTCTACGAACACTTATATTTATATATATTGATACAACTTATTTTTTTTTATATAAATTAAACAATACAAATAAAAATAATAAAATTATGCAAATATAATTGCTAAATTATACAAATACAAATGTTACATTTGTATCAAATGATACATGTTTTTACAACTTGAATCATATGCATACTAATGATACTTGTTTATATACAAATATAAATTATAAATTTGATATACAAATATTAATGATACATTTTCATTGAATAATACATTGTATATTTATATATTTTAGACTCGAAAAAATACAATTAATTCATACACTTATTTGTATATAAATACAAATGATAAATTGTACATATTGAGAACTAAGCTATTCAAATACAAATAATAAAATTATTTAAAATATATAGTATGATACAAATAAATTTAAAGTAATTTTTTTTTAAAAATTTAAAATGCAATGAAAAAAAAAGATGAGGAAAAAAATATAAAAAAAATAAAAAAAATGACAAAAATGACGAACCAAGAATGAAAAAGAGGAAAACGAAAATACAAAAAAAAAAAAAAGAATGCGAAGAAAAAAGAAATAAAATTGAAAAAGAAAAAAATTGATGAAATAGAAGAAAGAAAAAAGTGTAAGAAACGAGTAAAAAATAAGTAGAAAAAAATGAAAAAGAAAAAAAAGTAGATTAAAGGAAAAAAGAAAGAAAAAATAGCAAATTAAAGGAAAAAGAAAGAAAAGAAAGAGAAATAAAAGATAGAAATAATATAGATAAGAGATGCTATAAATTGTATAGGCTAAATGGAATAACTAGAAGCTTAAATTAATTAACCCATGTAGGTCTCAAACGAATATGAATGATCAAATAAGAATGAAAAGGGGGAAAACGGAAAAAAATACAAAGAAAAAAGAAAAAAATAGCTGGAAAAAATGAGAAAGAAAAAAAGAAATTATAAGAAACGAGTAAAAATGAAAAAAATGAAAAAGCAAAAAAGTAAATTAAAGGAAAAAAGAAAGAAAAAACAAAAAAGAAGAAGAAAAGAAACTAGAAAAGAAAAAAAAAACCCCTGAAATTTTAAGCATAGGTAGGTGATCTCTGTGTTTAAATGAGTACCCATATTTTACCCATTTTGTCCATATTTGTATGAGCTTTTAAAATGAGTTGAAGTCCATATTTACTCATTTAAAATATGAGCGATCCAATTTAATAAATATGAATTAAATGGACTCTTTTCACAAATATGGGCTGCAATTGCCAGCCCTAGTTTGCACTATCATTTATATTTTATATAATTCACACTTGTTTATACAATGATACATATACAAATGATTTATGACATGACCCGAACCAGGACCACGTCGTAATGGGCATCTCAAGTCCAACAAGGATCGAAGATCACCCCCGATACCCAATCCAACCAACCAATAAACCACAATTAAATAATCATATCCATGTCCATTCCATAACATACCCAAGTCGACAGTTTGCCCATACAAAGCCTCTAAGACAAAAACAAAAATATCCGATCGGGACATGCCCCTGACCATAGCCAAAACCAATATCCAAGTCTAAATCAATAAAGACAAAAGAAACTTAAAACAATAAACGGAGCCTTCCTAAGTATGAAAGCTCACCACTTCAAGTAAACACAAGCTGTCCCCGAATCCAAGTCACTAAGTAGGAGGTGTGATAGTATAACCAGCACTTGCATTGTGTAGGGATACAACGTCCGAGAATGATTAGCGGTTGGAGCACTATTATGTAACTCAAGGATAAGGATAATATAACGTCAATAGTTCAAAATCAATTAACCAATGCACATGACCCATATAATACATATATACATATTTATATATCATGCCTGGGTAGGGAATAGAATTAGCATGAACTTTGAAAATATTAACCTAGGTTATGTAGCATAACCGTCATATAATAAGGCACCCACGGGCTATATGGACCCAACTCTCCCTTAATTGAAAGGGCCCTAATGCATGTAGCCGCACAAATCAGAGAATATCCATAGCCGTATATGCCTATATGGGGGACTCAAACCTCCCGTCATAATCAAGGTGACTTAAGCACAATACATGTATTATGGGGGACTCGAACCACCCGATCATAAACACATCCGCACTGGCTAGCACGATTTCTAGTGTTAGTCATTCGTACTCCACTTTCACGGCCCTACTACACATCCCTCTTTAAAGCCCAATTTAAAACCATCATTTCACATACACAACCATTAGGCCAATTACTTACCGAAGGCACTTCGTTGGTATCGTCATAATAATACCACTTGCAAGCGTACAACATGCCATTACCATTATCAATCAAACCATCATTCATTTGACTTTGGGACTCGGACCCATTGTCTAACAAAGACATTAATTCAATTCAAAGTTTAGGGACTCGAACCCATTATCTAGTAGAGACAAATCAATTTAATGTTTAGGGACTCAAACCCTTTTAGCCAATTGAACCACCAAGGTTGCCATTTAAATCATTACATGGACAACAAGGACTTCAGAAAACCTTCTACCAATCATTCATATTCATTAGGACAATGCCTTAGTTCAAAACACCAATTAACATATGACTAGTTTATTCTCTGAGGCATTTTCACAACAAGTTGATGGCATACCATTACCAAGGCCAAAACCAAAGTAAAAACCATCAAGTTTAGGGTTAACCATGACCTACTTATTAATCCCAAATACCAAGCACCCACATATGAAAACTATCATCAAATATATGTATAAACATAATTTAAACCAAAAGTAAATGATACTCAACAATATGCATCAAAACTCTCAACATTGGTTTTTAAGACCATCATTAATGAATCATAATCAATGTTTAAAGCACATGATATTTGTGAACTAACTATAAAGGAAGAGTTACATGCCTTATTAACAAAAATTCACGAAAAGAACTTGACCCTTGAGCCTCTAGATGAACACTTGAAAAAAACCCTAGCCCAATCTTCAAGAGAAAGGTTAGAGAGAGTTTTTGGAGTGTTTTTATCTTTCCAAGTGTGTTATGAGAGGCCACAATGTGTTTTAAGATGTGGGGTCTTAAGGGTTTTGGGGTGGAAAATGCCTAAAATGTCCTCAGCTTAAAAGCTGAAAAATAAGCGCAGGAGGGTACGACCCTACCACCCAACCCATACCCCAACATACGAGTGGTACCCTAGAACCGTACCCTTTGCAGAATAGAATTATTTAGGCTAAATATAGGATATCATACAATATGTCATCATACTTATCATACCCTAACATAAGACTAGTATGATGTCCATTCGTACCTTTGACAAAAACCAACCAAACCATACTGATATCATACGGCCATAGGCTCCCAACCGTATCCACATCATACTACAAGTAAGCACAAGTCGATTATGTCCTGAGATCTCAAAATCCAGAAATTTTCTAAGGGTCAAAACTAGGGTGTTTCAATTATCCCCCACTTGGATCATTCATCCTCGAATGACGAGTTATGGAAAGCACAAATACGAGTTAACACATAAACACCCATAAAACTTTTCTTTAACAAGATTAGAAAACAATGACATTAAGGAATCACCACTTCTTTTAACAAAGAAATACACAAGGATATTAAGAACAACACATACCTCAAGAACGAATTTCTAGAACGAGGAACAAATGTGGATACTTGGACTTCATGTCTTCTTCCACCTCCTAAGTAGCTTTTTCAACCTTATGGTTCCTCCAAAGAACCTTTACCGAAGTCATATCCTTCGTCCGCAATCGGAAAACTTGACGATCTAAGATCTCAATCGGGACTACCTCATAAGATAAGGAATCCAAAATACCCAATCCTTCCAAAGGAACAACCGATGGAGGATCACCCACACACTTTCTCAACATAGAGACATGGGAAATTGGATGAATGTAACTCAAGCTAGAAGGAAACTCCAATTCATAAGCAACATTACCAACTATATTAGAAACTAAATATGGACCAACATACCGGGGACTAAGCTCCCCCTTCTTACCGAATCGCATTACTCCCTTCATGGAAGACACCTTCAAGAATACTCAATCACCAACCTTAAACTCCAACTCCCCACACCTCACATCCTCATAGGACTTTTGGCGACTTTGAGAGGCTTTCAATCGATCATGAATCACCTTCACCTTCTACAAGACTTGGAGAACCAAATCAGGGTCGAACAACTTACCCTGACCAACTTCATACCACCCGATAGGAGAATGACATCTCCTACCATACAACTCCTCAAAAGAAGCCATACCAATGCTAGAGTGATAGCTATTATTATAATCAAACTCTATAAGAGGTAAATGGTCAAACCAACTACCACCATAGTCAATCACGTAAGCAAGAAGCATATCTTCTAATGTCTAAATGGTCCTCTCTTTTTGTCCATCTGAATACGGGTGGAAAATGGTACTAAGGCACACCTTAGTTCCCAAACCTTTCTAAAATGACCTCCAAAAATAAGATGCGAATGGCGTACCACGATCCGATATAATAGAAATAGAAGCACCATACAACTTTACAATCTCCTCAAGATACAACTTAGCATAATCCTCAGCCGAATAACTAATCCTCACCGATGAGAATTGAGCGGACTTGGTCATACTATCGATAATGACCCAAATTGAATTACACTGGTTCTAAGACCGAGGAAGATTGGTAACAAAATCCATGTTAGTTATCTCTCACTTTAATTTGGGTAACTCAGTCTCTTGGTACAAACCTTTGGGTCTCATGTGCTCAACTTTCACTTGTTGACACACCATACACTTAGCCATATCTCGCTTTATATTATTCCACCAATAAAACTTCTTAAGATCATGATACATCTTCGTAGAACAAGGAATAATAGCATAACGAGACACATGTGCTTCGGCTAAAATCTTTTCCTTCAATCCATCAACATTGGGAACACATAGCCTACCTTGGTACCTTAAGATACCATCACCACCAACTACAAAGTCAACAACTTTTTGCTGACCCACATTCCTCTTAATCTTCTTCAAGTTAGAATCTAACATTTGTTTTTCCTTTATATCAATAACAAGAGACGATTGTGATACTTGATATACAAATACACTGCAATCCTCAAAATTCGTGAGATGAAATCTAGACTAGACAAACGGTAAATGTATTTCACCAACTCCCACTTATCCTCATCCATATAAGCTAGAATCCCCATGGATAACCTGCTAAGAGAATTAACAACTACATTAGATTTATCTGGCTGGTAGTGGAGACTCATATCGTAGTCTTTCAACAACTCAAGCTACTTTCTTTGCCTGAGATTTAACTATTTCTGAGTAAACACATATTGTAGGCTCTTATGATCAGAAAAGATGTCAACATGAACCCCATAGAGATAGTGACACCAAATCTTCAACGCAAATACCACAACCAATAACTCAAAATCATGAGTAGAGTAGTTCTCCTAATGAGCTTTCAACTGCCTAGAAGCATAGGCTACCACCCAACCATGGTGTATCAACACATAACCAAGCCCAATACGAGAAGCATCACAATATACCACAAAACCATCATCACCCTCGGGCAAGGTCAAAATTAAGGTTAAAGTCAACTTATCTTTCAACTTCTCAAAACTACCCTCACACGCATCGAACCATAAGAACTTCACCTTCTTCTGGGCCAATCTAGTCAATGGGGTAGCTATAGTCGAAAAACTTTCCATAATTCTCCTATAGTAACTGGATAAACCCAAGAAGCTTTAAATGTCAGTTGGAGTTGTGGCTCTAGGCCAATTCTTAACCACTGCAACCTTTTGTGGATCTAACATGATCCCTTCACCAGGGATAACATAACTAAGAAAAGTCACCGCCTTCAACCAAAACTCACACTTTGAGAACTTGGCATACAAACACTAATTATTTAAGGTCTGCAACACAACACGGAGGTGATCGGCATGATCCGTCTCACTCTTAGATTACACCAGAATATCATCTATGAAGACAATGACGACCAAATCCAAAAACTGACGGAAGACCCTATTCATCAAATACATAAATTCTGCCAGAGCATTCGTCAGCCTAAAAGACATAACTAGAAACTTATAGTGACCATACTGGGTCCTGAAGGTAGTCTTAGGGATATCCACTTCCCTAATCTTAAGTTGGTGATAACCCGACCTAAGATCAATCTTTGAGAAACACGTCGCACCTTGAAGCTAATAAAAAAAATCATTGATTCTAGGAAGAGGATACTTATTCTTTATAATCACTTTATTCAGCTGACAGTAATCAATACACATCCAAAGGGAGCCATCCTTCCTATGCACGAACAACACAGGAGCACCCCAAGGAGACACACTAGGACGAATAAAACCTCTATCTAAAAGATTCTTCAATTGCTCCTTAAGCCCCTTCCACTCGACCGAAGTTATTCTATAAGAAGGGATGGAGATATGACGATTATTCGAAACAAGATCAATCCCAAAATTAATTTCCCTATTGGGAGGAATACCAGGAAGATCATCAGGGAAAACCTCAGAAAACTCATCAACCAAGGAACGAATTCTAGATAAGGACCTTCCGAGTTAGAATCTTTAACCCGAACCAAATGATACAAACACCCTTTGGAAATCAACTTTTGAGCTTTAAGATATCAGATGAACCTTTTCTTGGGCACTAAAGAAACCCTTTCCCATACAATGACAGTCTCATTAGAAAATTTAAACATGACCTTATGGGTCCGACAATCTAAGAAAGAATAACATGAATGCAACCAATCCATCCCCAGTATGACATCAAAGTCAACCATATCCAACACTATCAAATCCACAAGAGTTTTTCTACCACTAATAGATATAAAACACCCTCATAGACTCTTTTAACAATCACAGAGTTTCTAATAGGGGTATATATAGAAAAAAGATCAGAAATAAACTCAGGACCAAAACCAAAATGTACAGCCACAAATGGGGTCACATAAGAAAGAGTGGACCCTAGATCAAGTAAATAACACACATCATGGGAGAATAGTTTCAACATACCAGTAACGACATTGAGAGATGACTTAAAATCCTGACTAGACGTAAGAACATATAAATAATTCCAGCCAGTGCCGGTACTAGAAGCAAAAACAGATGTTGAAGCAACACCCTTTGGCACAGAAGCAGATGAAGAGGCAACCAGAACCTTGTTACCCCCAGAATACATTCTAACACGATAATCATGCTGCATATAACCAATCTGACCATAATAAAAATATTTGTTCTTCCTTTCCTCACAGAGCCCACGGTGTGACTGCCCACAATATCTATAAGGGGGTGGGATGGAGCCAACTGAGTCCCACTAGTCTATGATTGGGCCCCTATGCTCGAAACCCACCATCATGCTGAGACCGATGATCACCCAACGAATTTGGGTAAGGAGCACTAGCCGTAGAGTAAGAGCCAGAACTTCCCCACTTCTTTTTTGGCCACTTACCACCATCTCTACCACTTTGCTTAGAAGGCTTAAATTTCTTCCCCTACCTCTCACTAAACTCAACCTGTTTTCTCTTCTCTTCCTCCACCTACTGCATATACACAACCAACCTAGAGATATCCATGTCCTTGATCAATAAGGTAGCCTTACTCTCAAAGATTAACTCATGAGACAATCCAGAAGCGAACTTATGCTTCCTAGCCTTCATGCTAGAAACTAACTCAGGAGCATATCTGAACAACTGATGAAATTTCAAGACATACTCCTTGACAAACATCCTACCTTGCCTCAAGTTCACAAACTCTTCCACTTTTGCCTTCCTTAACTCCTGAGGAAAGAAGCAGTCCAAAAATACACTAGAGAAATCCTCCCACAAGTCAGAACTAGCATCCTCTCCCCTCGATTACTCCCACTCTTTGTACCACTGCTACTCTATATCTTTCAATTGGTAGGAATCAAATTCAACACCTTCAATCTCCGAAGCATGCATAACCTGGAAGATCTTCTTTATTTCATCAATGAAACCTTGAGGATCCTCCTCAACCTTAGTACCAGTGAACATACGAGGATGCAAACTTATAAACTATCCAACCCGTGTGGCCTTAAAAGATGGAGTAATAGGAACACCATGCTCGAAATTAGAAGCAACCAACTGAGTCAACATAGAAATAGAGCGACGAAACTCAGGATTAGTAGCCTCCCCTAGAGGCGATTAAGTATGAGTATCTCCCTCAAGAGTAGGATCAGTAGGGATAGGTGGAACTCCATGAGGATAGTAAGATGTATCGACCCTTAACTGGGTGTGGACTTCAGAAGGGATAGAAGAGTTTGCAGGAACATAAGATCATCTTGGAGGCATGATTTGAAAGATGAGAAAAAAGAAATCAAAAAGATCCAAAACCTTAAACTCCATAGCTCGAAGTAAGACAAAAAAAAAGTAAAATATTCCTAAATATCTCATAGCCTCTCTCTTATAAGTTTAGCGCACTACACACCTATAAAAGAGACTCTACTAGACAGGACTTTGTGGACACCTAAATGACCAAGAACGTAGGCTATGATACCAACTTTACACAACCCGAATCAGGGCCTTATCGTAATGGGCATCTCAAGTCCAACAAGGATCGGAGATCACCCCCAATACCCAATCTAACCAACCAATAAACCATAATTCAATAATCAAATCCATGTCTATTCCATAACATACCTAAGTCCACAGTTTTTCCATACAACGCCTCTAAAATATAACAAAAAAATTCGGTCGGGATATGCCTCCGACCATAGCCAAAATCAATATCCAATTCTAAACCAATAAAGAAAAAAAAACTCAAAGCAATAAATGAATCCTTTCGAAGTATGAAAGCTCACCACTTTAAGTCAACACAAGTTGTCCCCGAATCCAAGTCACTGAGCATAAGGTGTGATAGTATGAACAACACCTACATCGTGTAGGGATACAACGTCCGAGGATGGTTAAAGGTTGGAGAACTAGTATGTAACTCAAGGATAAGGATAATATAATATCAATAGTTCAAAACCAATTAACCAATGCACATGACCCATGTAATACATATATACATATTTATATATCATGCCGGGGTAGGGAACAGGATTAGCATGAACTTTGAATACATTGACCTGAGCTATGTAGCATAACCTTCATAAAACAAGGCACCCAATGACTATATGGGCCCAGCTCTTCCTTAGTCGGAAGGGCCTCAGTACGTGTAGCCGTATGAACCAGAGAATATCCATAACCATATATGTCTATATGGGGGACTCGAACCTCCCGATTAAATCAAGGTGACTTAAGCACCAATATATGTATTATGGGGGACTCAACCTCTCATTTATATATTCATTCGGGAGACTCAAACCATTCGGTCATAAAGACACTCACACCAACTAGCATGGTTTCCAATGTTAGTCCTTTGGATTCTACTTTCACAGCCCTGATACACATCTCACTTTAAAGATCAATTTAAAATCATAATTTCACATACACAACCATTCGGCCAATTACTTATCGAAGGCACTTCATTGGTATCGTTATACCAACACCACTTGCAAGCATACAACATGTCATTACCATTATCAATCAACCCATCATTCATTTGACTTTGGGACTCGAACCCATTGTTTAACAAAGACACTAATTTAATTCAAAGTTTAGGGACTCAAACCCATTATCTAGTAGAGACATAAATCAATTTAATATTTAAGGAATCAAACCCTTTTAGCCAATTGAACCACCAAGGTTACTATTTAAATTATTACATGGCCAACATGGCCTTCACAAAACCATCTACCAACCATTCATATTCATTAGGCCAATGCCTTAGTTCAAAACACCAATTAACATATGACTAGTTTATTCTCTTAGGCATTTTCACAAACATGTTGAGGACATACCATTACCAAGGCAAAAACCAAAGTAAAAACCATCAAGTTTAGGGTTCACCATGACCCAATTGTTAAACCCCAACCACCAAGCACCCACATGTGCAAACCATTATAAAAAATATGTATAGACACAATTTAAACCAAGAGTAAACAATACTCAATAATATGCATCAAAACCCTCAACAATGGTTTTCAAAACCACCATTAATGAATCATAATCAATGTTTAAAACACATGATATTTGAGAACTAACAATCGCAGAAGAGTCTCATGCCTTATTCATAAAAATTCACGAAAAGAACTTGACCCTTGAGCCGCTAGATAAACACTTAAAGAAAACCCTAGCCCAATCTTCAAGAGAAAGTTTAGAGAGTTTTTGGAGTATTTTGATCTTTTTAAGTGTGTTATGAGAGGCCACAATATGTTTTAAGTCGTGGGGTCTTAAGGATTTTAGGGTGCGAAATGTGTAAAATGTCCTTAACTTAAAAGCTAAAAAATGAGCGTAAGAGGGTACGACCCTACCACCCAAACCGTACCCCAACATATGAGTGGTACCCACCACTCATACCCTAGGCAGCAGCTTGGATCAACACTTTCAAACATACGACCACAAGGTCCAACTCGTACCCAATCATATAAGAGGTACCCTAGAACCCTACCCTAGGCAGAATAAAATTATTTAGGCTAGATATAGGACATCATACGGTTTGGCATCATACTTCTCGTACCCTAACACACGACTAGTATGATGTCCATTCGTATCTTGGACATAAACCAACCACACCATACTGAGTATCATATGACCAAAGGGTCCCAACCGTATCTACATCATACGATAAGTAAGCACAAGTCGTATGATGTCCAGAGAGCTCAAAATCCAGAAATTTTCTAAGGGTCAAAACTAGGGTGTTTCAATTTATACATATTTATATTTTATACTTGAACCACACATATACAAATGATACATATACATATCATTTATACATATACATATCATGTTTATACATAGCCATATCATGTATATTTGTTTATATTTTATCAAATGATACATGTTTATATAATTTGAACCATACAAATACAAATGATACATGTTTATATATATACAAATGCAAATGATAAATTTGACATACAAATACTAACGCTACATTTGTATTAAATGGTACATTGCATATTTGTATATTTCGGACTCAAGCAAATACAATTAATATAAATTTTTGTTTGTACACAAATACAAATGGTAAATTATGCACATTCATAGGTAAACTATTCAAATGCAAACAATAAATTTATTTAAAATATATAATTTGATACAAATAAATACAAAATGTAAAAAACATATAAATATAAAATACAACAAAAAAACAATTTTTTATAAATGATTTTAAAAAAAGAAAAAAATGAACAATAAAGAAAAAAAGAAAATACAACAAAAAAGTGCAAATAAAAAAAAAAGGAACGATGGAGAAAACAAAAACAGAAAAAGAAATATAAAAAAGATTGTAAAGAAAAAAAGAAAGAGTAAAAAAATAAAAAATGAAAAATACGAAGGAAAAAAACTGAAAAAGAAGAAAAAAAAGAGAGAGAAAAATAGATTTTTTATTTTTTTTAATCATTCAAACCTATTTTGAGTTTTGAAACTAATCAAAAAAGAAATACAATCTTCGATTAATCTTCTATTAATTGAGTGAACGTGATGTAAGGGATCTGAAATTCTTTTGCCTTTTTAAACTAAAATTGTTACCCAAAAATAAAGTAATAATAGTATTTGTGTATGTATTTAATGTTGTCTTGCGCATTAAATATATATACAAATTGTTATTTCGAACAATTATGAAACTATTGCTACAAAACATCTAATTATTAGTTTAAATTTACTACTTGTGAATTTTTTTCTAATAACAACATACAAAACAGGAAAACAGCCCAAAGATAAAATCCACTAAAGAAAAGGACCAGCCCTGAACGCAAAATCTTAGAACACAATTCATCTACTAGCCAAGGGAAGATTTTTTTGATTTTGGGACTCTTATTTAAATAAAAATAATAATCGTATATATTCTTTTACGTCTAGCCATATCTGGGATTGAAATTCCTCTTTATCTTATACTGTACTGAAATTTCACATATTTTTTTTATGAGGATTTGATTTTCGTAATCGTCTCTCATTTCTCTTTCCCCCATCTCAAATGTAATAAAATATTACTTTAATGAAAAAACACAAATCTTGGTAAATCGTGAATGATGAAATTAAAAAGGAGTAGTTCTTAATTGTTTTTCTTTATTCTCTTGCGTTCTTAACTTTTTGCGCTTGCCCGCCATAACTTTTGCGTAGCTGCCATCCACAGACAAATAGTCTACATTATTTTTGTTATTTATACATCATTTATCTAATAGATTTTGCCATAACCATAGTAAAGTAGTGTAGAATGAGCTGCCAGAATATCATTAGAAAATGTTTCAAATTTTTTTTCTTACAAATGGCCATTAAAAAAAGTGCAGATCCAATTCAATTCTATTTTACCTTTAAAATATTACATCGTTGTTGGTGTGAGAGCAAGGACTCAAAGGTTAATAGCAAATCTACACTCACTATCCCAAAATACCCATTATTGAACGAGGAGAGCACACAAGTTTTTAAAAAGGGAAAAAAGTGTTTCACCATATTTCTTGTCAAAACCTTAGTAAAACTACTCTAACGAAATCTATATGAGATGTTGCCTACATTTTTGTAATAGACAACAATGGATGTCTTGATGTTTCTGTCGATTATATGCAGAGTACCCCTAATCTAAATTTAATCCATACTTTTAGGAATTGTTTGATTTGAATACAAGTTATGTTGGGATTGATTATGATGAGATAAAATTATGTTGGGGTAAGTTATGCTGCGATTATTTTTTATTGAGTGTTTGGTTTGTTATATTCAAAATAATATCTATTGTGTTATAAATATATTACCGTATATTGTGAATGTCTACTTTACCATATATAGTGAATGTCTATTTTATCATATATAGTGAATATCTATTTATGAAAAGATTAGAAACCCCAAGGTTAGTTTTCCAGTTCCCCTTTATTGTAATTAACTCCTCAAGAATCCCCATGAGAAATAAAGAAGTCTCCTCTCTTCTCTCTCTATTCATTTTCTTCTTTTCTTTATATTTCATAACACGTTATTAGCATGAGACTCTGTCATCTCAAATTTGAAGGCTAAGGTATTATTTTCTTTCTTTTCATATTGTTAATAATCTTACAAAATCTGAGTTCGTTGCCTCGAACAAAAACTACCTTTAATGTGTATTGAATGCTGAAATCCACTTAGATGCTATGCGTCTTAGAGACGCCATAAAGAAAGAAGATACAACATATCATCAAAATCATTCAAAATCGTGCTAAGGCTATGATTTTCTTGCGTTATCATCTTGTCGAAAGTCTGAAAATTGAATACCTTACTACTAAGGATCCACTTGTTTTGTGGAATAGCCTAAAAGAAAGATTTGACCCCTTGAAAATGGTCATCCTCCCAAAAGCACGATATGAATACATGCATCTTGAAAATAAGATGTTGGGTTCAAGTCCCATCGATTTATACCTAAGACGCCTTTGTATGAATAAGATGTTGAGTTTGAATCTCAATGCACCATATTGATAATATAATGATGGCTAAGGCAAAATAATATATTTTTGACAAAAAGACATGAATCTGTCCCATTGAATATGCTCCATTCCAAGAAGTGAATGTGGTAGTAATATATGATAAGTCAAATTACTCCATTCTTGAAGTGAACGCATTAGCAATATATGATAAGTCTGAAAGATGACAAATTGCTCTATTCTTGAAGTGAATATTGTAGCAATATATGATATACCCCGAAAGGTATGTTAAGAGAAAAATTCTCTACATTATATGCACACCTCATTTTACTCTTAAATTAACAATATTTTGAAAGGGGTTATAAACTATCATAATTTGATATGCTTAAGGCATGATTATATTTCATTTTTGGGAATGAGAATTTTGATTATTATAAATACAGATCTATGCCCTGGGGGTGAATGTGGTTGTATATATACTCGAATGTATTTTTTGTTGTGAAGATATCACAATCCACCTCTAAAGGAAGTAGAATAATTGGAAGATTGAATATCCCCAAGTTAATGCAAATGTGCACTTGATTGTGATGGTATCACAACTCACCTCCGAAAGAGGCTGAATAATTGAGAAGAGTTATTTTAAAATCTACTTCTAAAGTAGTAAATATGAAATTTATTCATATAATAGTAAATCTGAAATTTACTGAAGTAAAATACACATGTCATGGTAAATTTGAAGTTTACTAGTACAAATAAGTTCATAAGTTGACATAAACAATTATAACATCTCGAAGATGTGCATATTGAGTATTAAACATGTATTGAAGAATTAAAAAATTCTTCATGAATTTTAAATGTTACTTGTTCTCATGATAAATTGGTTGGACCAACTAATATTGGGATTGGATCCCTTAAAATCTGAAAAATATAAAAGGTAAATATGGGCCCGTTCACCAGTCATGTGATCTATTAAGATGCATCGATATAAGATGATCACATGTACATTCATTGTCAACCTGCAGTTTAGCATTCGTAAAGTTGCTTGCTCAATACAATTGAGTTAAGAGCAAAACTTTCAGATTGTGTAATCAAGAAAATCTTAATGATGATGGTTTGGCATTGAATGCCTTCGATAAATAACTAAACCATTGCTAAGGAGAACAAAGCTTCATGTGTTGGTCTAAAATATGATATGTTGCGTACAATAACACTTGTATGCATTAGACCAATAAATTATGATTCTTTCTTCCCTCTCAATTGGTTCAAGATCAGGAATCAACCATTCCATCTAATAGTTTTGATGTGTGGTATACGATTAATAATATACCATTATACACAAAGATGAATTCCTCAAAGAAGATGGAGGATGAATGTTAGTTTTTCTAACATAAGGGGGAGATTATAAGTAGCTATAAAATATGTTAGGAATTATTATAAGATCTTCACTCAAAAGATAATTCAAGTCAAATGTCGGAAGCATATGTTGACTCAAATTTAGTATCATATTTAAGCTACAAGTGCTCCTATTTTGCGTTCTTAAAGGAAAAAGTCTACGCATTCATAAATCATGGTAGACTAATCGGTTCCAAATAAAATAATCCTTGAAAAATAAGCAGCAAATAATCATAATAAAAAGGCAATGTGCTCTTGAAGATCCTTCGTCAAAACACTTCATGAAACCTTATGAAAGGTTCAGGTACCTGAAAATAATGAAGTGATGAGATCTCAAAAATATTATGTCACATTGTGAACCATTATAAAATGATATATCATTGATGATATTTTTGATACAATATTGGAGAAATATTGTAGAAGATTACGAGAATCTAAATTCTACGTTAATTTAAGCATGCTGATGTAGAAATATTTATCAAGTGATGCAAAAGGATGCATTTTGGTAAACATAACACTTATTTGATTTGAAATCTAGACACTTGAAGATGTAACACATATTGATATTGTCACTTGACAAAAATCCATATGAAAATTCCTAAAGGATTTAAAATGCCTGAAACATATAAAGTTTCTAGAAAACTTGTTTATTATCCTTATAAGGGATAAATTGATAGTTTGAATATTATTGAAACTCTTGAAGAGTTTTCAAAAGCAATAGATTATTTTCTTAAATGAGAAATATGCAAAATTGAATAAGGATCCATTCCGACCTCAAGAAAAGAATGAAGAAATTCTTGGTTATGAAGTATCATATCTTAGTGCAATTGATACACTAATGTATCTTGCAAATACTACAAGGCCTGCTATAGCCTTTTTTGGTTAATTTGTTAGCAAGATATAGTTCTGCTCCTACTAGTAGACATCGGAATGAGATCAAACATATATACGGTACCTAAAGAGACTACCGATATGGGCTTATTTTATTCTAAAAATTATAGTTTCGATCTTGTTGATTATATTGATGCTGGGTATTTATTTAATACGCATAAATCGCAATCTAAAACATGCAATGCGTTCACATGTGAGGATACTGTCATATCTTAGAGATATACAAAACAGTCTATCTAGCCACTTCATCGAATCATGCTGAGATAATAGCTATTCATGAAGAAAGAAATAATACAGCTTACATAGCACATCTTAATGGAGGATTCATAAAAGGAGATAGAATGAAGCACACTTCATCAAAACTTTTCTACATACATGTGTTACAAAAGAATGGTGATATTAACGTGCAAGAGATTCGTTCAAGTGACAATGTGGCTGATTTATTCATCAAGTCTCCTTCAATTGCAACTTTTAAGAAGATGGTGCACAATATCAGGATGCAAAGGTTCAAGGATGTTCTCATTAGGGGGAGTTAATGCGAGTTGTACTCTTTTTTCCTTACTAGGTTTTGTCCCATTGGGTTTTCCTTGTAAGGTTTTTAATAAGGCAACCTATATGTGTATTATTAGAGATGTGTACTCTTTTTCCTTCACTAAATTTCTTTTTCCCATTGGGTTTTTTCTAATAAGATTTTAACGAGGCACATTATCTATCAATTAGACATTCAAGGGGGAGTGTTATAAATATATTATCATATATTGTGAATGTCTACTTTACCATATATAGTGAATATCTATTTATGGAAAAGTTAGAAATCCCAAGGTTAGTTTTTCCCTATAAATAAAGGGGTTTTCCTTCATTGTAATTAACTCCTCAAGAATCCCCATTAGAAATAAAGAAGTCTCCCATCTTCTCTCTCTATTTATCTTTTTTTTTTTGCTTTATATTTCATAACATATTATATAATTTTTAAGAATAAGTTAATGGATTATAAACATATCCTCCACCTTCATTAGCTTTTTTAATAAAATTTCTTTTCAAGCTTTAATTATTCATTCATAAAAATAAAACTTTCATCTTATTTAGCTCTTTTTTTTGTGTGTGTGCATTCTCATGATTATTCGTGTGTATTTAAAAATAAAACTTTCATCTCATTTAGCATAAATTTTTTCGTATGTGCCTTCCCATGATTATGCCATGTGTGGTTAAAAATAAATCTTAAATCTTATTTAGTTTGAAAAAACACTTTCAACTTAAGTTTGTTAAAGCTAAAGAAAGATTTGTTGTTTATGTCACTTAATTTAAATACATATCTCTCATATATTATAAAATATTAAAATTCATTTTAATTGATGTATACAATATTAATTTTTAAGTGATTAAAAATTATTTATTTAAAATATGTAATTCAATAATTAAGTCAACATGTTTATTATTCTTAAGAGAAATCAAAATATATAAATAAACACAATAACTAGTCACATAAATTTAACGTATAATATATTGATAAATAAAAAATATATTTATATAGTATAATTTTTTAAATAAAAAATATGAAGATTTATCATAAAATAACGAGTAGTAGAGGTTGTGAATGTTATTATAAATGGTATTAAAAAAATTGTGAATATGTATGGATGTGAAAAATAATTATAAAAAGGATTTGTAGGGTACTTTTGTCATTTCAATTACTTTATTCAAGGATAACTTATCCTAGTATTACTATACCACCAAGAGGAAAGGATAACTATCCCAGTACTAATTAATAACCCCGGAAAAATTTATCTCATGTTATACAGCCAAACAAGAAATTATGAGGTACTAAAATTTTATTCCAAAATTATTTGTTCTTATCCCTCACACCAAACAACCGCGTAGTTTAGAGGAGAGTAAGCGGAACAGTAGGAGGCGTAAAATTTAATATGCCTTTTATTACATTAAATCTTAATTTTTGAATTTAATTATTTATTATTATTGCATTTAGAGGAGAGAAAAAAGTAAAAATCTGAAAAAAAAGAAAAGAAAGATAAATATGTTTCTAGATCATAGAGAAAGTCACATCAGCATGCTCATGTTCCTCCTTTATTATTATATACTAATATTTATATCTGTGCGATGCGCGGATAATATTAAAGTATTAATTCTAATCATTTCATATTAGAGAGTCTCATCCGAGCATGTTAAATCGTAATATTTTAAAGTTTAACTATCATAATATTGTCAAAGACTACCCTTCCCCCACCCCTACCACAATCTCCATCCCAACCCCACCTTACCCCACCTCTATCCACCCTCAATTTTCTTTTAAAAAAAAGTTCTACTCCCCTTTCCCCTTCCACAATTTCCCAACCTCTAATCAAATCTATATGAAAAAATAATTACGTAGTTGAAAAATAAGTTTTATGTTTCATAATCCCTCCTCCCTCAACCCCCTATCACCTCTAATCAAATCTAAATCAGTAAAAATAATCATGTTAAAAAATCTTGTACATTTTGTGTTTTTCTTTATTATATTATTTAGTGCTTCAATTTATAGATTTCAGATTGTCCATGTAATTTAAATTTTTATTTTATTATCTCCCTATCTCATCAGTCTCTCTCTCTCTCTCTCTCTCTCTCTCTCAGTATGTGTGTGCGTATATATATATATATAATTACGTTTATTATATTCTCAAAATTAGTTCAAGTTTCCCCCCTCAATCCCACTCTCCCCACCTCCACCTCCACCCTCTTTCCCCAAACTCCCACCTCATCCTTAATTTTCTTTAAAAGAGACCCTCCATACACCCCCACCTCTCCCCCAACTCTAATCAAATTTATATGAAAAAATAATCATGCAATGTAACAAAAGAGTCTTGTATTTCAAAATTTTTTTACAATTTAAAGATATTAAGTAGATTGTTAATATCCCCCTCCCTACCACCCACATGCCCAGCCCCTTCACTTTTTATCTGGATGGGCAGATTACTAGGCTAAATCCAATGGTGACTCTTTCTTAGTCGTGTAAACTTTGTCACTATTCTCATTAATATAAAACTAGAGATACATCTTTAACGTTTCACATAAGATACTTCATTGATTATATTTTTTAAGAAGGAGCTAATGATTGATTACTTTATATATTTTGATTCATCATTATACTTGTTCATTTTTAAAATATTCATTTTACATTTTTATGATGTCTATATACATCAGATTAATGAAAACTTCAGATTCTTTAATTAAATCTATGACAAAAGATAAATATAATGTTAGTTGTAACTAATAATAAGATAATTAATGAAGCTCACCTTTCTTTTTGATCATTTTGTTAGAGGGGAATGAAGAAAGTGGACAAAATAAACTCACATTTCTCATCGAAAAATACAATTGATTCCAAATAATGTTATTTTTCTCACCGAACAAATTAACAATAACTTAGAAATTTATTTTTAGTAATGTCGACAAGCAATGAGGAATCGATAGAGTCTTTCTATCTTTGTATGTTTGTACTTATAAATCATTTCAATATGTTGTACCTTATGATTTTATTTGGACAAAATATGAAACACTTCAAAAGCAATTTTGTATATGATTGATTTTATGTACTACATGATCAGGCTTAATATGAGGATAACTGTACATATTGATTGTAAAAATTCACATATTTCTATATATAAAATAGAAAAATTACAAACTTAATAATGTAATCGAAGCAATTTCAGAGACGATAAAAACAATTGGAATATTGTACATAGCTATGGGCTAGTTTAAGAATCAAGTATTGGCCACATCCCTCCAAATTTTGACATTCAAACTATTTGATTAAAGAAAAAGAACATAATAAATTAGAATAATATGATAGAGCTACGATAAAAAAATTTCATAATTTTTTTAATTAAAAGCTATTTAATTTATTATAATGGGTTAAGATGAATTTTTCATCACTATTTTATTGTAACAGAAGTATACCAAATATGCTATGTGAGTATCGTAATGCCTATAACTTAGCTTGAATAAAGTCTGTAAAGTTTGAATTCATAGAAGGTGTTGGCTGTTTTATTTTTATAGTGGTGAATGCAAACCTGAATTAAATTATTTATGGTACATCGTGTATGTAACGACCTGTTTTAGAAGAAATATGTGTAATTTATGATGTTTTGTGATTTGACTATTTTATTCCTTCCGGTAATTGCGTTATCGTATTTCTAGAGTGTGTGAATGATTGACACAGTTCCCGATGTATTTTGGTACTATTTATGCGATATGTGGTTTTTGATGGCTTCGAGAGTCTTATTTTGGACTTATGTAAATATCTTTTGATCCGTGCGACGGATGGTTGAACGAATTGTGCCAGCAGCTCCAAAATATCAATTTTAGGCTAGTTAGAATTTTGGTTCATGTCTCAGTGCACCCGAGTTCATTTCAATCAATTGGTCAAACAAATGAAAATTTTAAAATATAGGTGTTAGACCCACATTTGGTCGAACGACCTTGGATGGAAAATTCGACTTCACCAGCAGATTTGAAACTTTGATTTTAGGGTGGTAACACGTTTGGAGTGATTTTACGGCTTTTAAATCTCATTTCGATTTGAAAAATTGTGATTTCGAATTTCAGGGGTCAACTTTGTGAAAATGATGTTTTTTCAAAAATCTAATATCACCATTGAGTTTGGACCATTGAATTTAGTGTGGTTGCACAGTTCGTTTGCATATATCAGACTCCAAACGAATCTCGGACACCCCGTCGAAATACGTTTGGACTTTAGAAAAAATCTGATATAGTGCAGATTTTTCTGCTATATATAACATCTTTTTATCCTTTTCTTGGGTCCATTTTGTCCATTCTTTTACATTCCCTCTTGAGAGTTAAACCCTAAAATAGTGTGAGAGCCTAAAGTGAAACTTGTGGGAGCTTGGGAAGCTAGATTAACATCTATTTCTTGATTCTCTTACGGATTTAAGGTAAGAATTCACCATTTTCTTAGTAATTTCTTGATTAATTTTCCAAAACTCCAAAAATCTTAAGACTTGATTTTAAATCTCAATTTCACTCCTTTTCACTTGAATAATATTTTAATCTTATAACTACTAGTTTTCATCAATTTAACTTTCAAAACAACTCTGATTCTTGATATTAACCTTGATTTTTTAAAGATTTTTACCCGGTATTGCTTAAAAATTGGTTTTCTTCGATCTAAACCTCATTTTTTTTTTACTCAATTTGACTTGAATTTTCAGCTTTAGGTTCCTAAAATACGAGAAACACGTTTTTGAAGTAAAGTTATGATTTTGCCCTTCTTTTTAAAAAACTCATTTTGAGGGTCCATTTTGACCCAAACAAAAAATAGTCAATATGGGTGTCATTGGGTTTTTTTATGCGTAGATTCCATATTTGATATTTTTAGTAGAGTTTGGGACCGTTCATGAGGAGTAAGTCTTTGGGAGTAAAGTCTTGGTTGAGGTATTTTGGCTTTTGAGGTAGGTTATTGCTTAACTTTTTCAGACTGGGCTGGGTAGTAAATGATGGTACAAAATGCATGTTAAGAGTGGAAACTAATCATAAAAAAATAACTATCTATGTATTGTGCCTGTGTGGGGGCCTATATATGATGTAATTATCAAAATTGAGATATTGTGTGGTATATGTGACCGTGTGGGGTCCTATGTGAGACTGATAGTCTTGAATACACGTGACTAATTGTATTGTGTTGTTAAAATTCTTAATGTGGTACCATTGGTGTATTGTAATTATATTTATACTTTATTGGCATATGATACATGTGAAAATTCATGGATGAAACGAAAATAATGAGTCAATATTGGCTCGTACAGTTGTGAAAATATATCATTGTGGTTGGTTGTGGAAATATATCATGTGGTTGGTTGTGGAAATACTCATTGTGATTGGTTGTAATCATTACATTCTTATAGCATACTCATTCATGAAATATTGGTACCACCGTAGAAACACCCGAGTAACACAACAACACCTTTTTAAAAATCCTCCCTAAGGGATGTATCGGGGAGGAGATATTGAAACACCTCACAAAACCCTTTTCAAGGGATGTGATGGAAAGAAAATATGAGATATTTGGATTGTATACGGGTTGATGAACCCCCATGGGTCCTACGTTAGGAGTTTTGCCTCTGTAGATGTATATGGGGATTGTGTGACGATCCTGGAGGCTGTGCGACAACCTCGTGCATCATCATCATCATCATCATATACTGTCACAATCCGAGGCTACCCCCTAATCGTAACACGATGCTTAAGGCCATAAGTGACCCCAAACTAACCCATGATCTAGTACCTGCTGTGAGCACTGAATAGAATAATACTAAAATATCATATGCAGAAATTAAATTAATTAAATACTGTTAAGATGTACTACAGAAACAATACATAATATGTCTAAAACTGCTGATAAAACTGAGACAAGTCTAAATATCTAAATATCTGAAAGCCTTTAAAACATGAGGAGTTGATGGGAAAAACTCCCAACTAACTCCTATTGACTGAAATGAAGAAAATACTAAAAATAATTATAGATACTTGTCCTCGATGGATAAGGACTCACCACAACTGTTGATAAGTGATACTGAACTGACTAAGGGCGATTGAGGAACTGAGCGTCCAAACCTATATTATAAAATCAATATATAGCAAAAGAGAGTATGCAGTTAGTACTTTAAATATATGGGTATGTGAGATAAGGACTAACTGAAATACATAAGGATACTGGATATGAATGTATGAATATGTATAACGAATGCAAGACCAAGTAAAGCATGTACTTGAAATAATCTGCCAAACTGAATGTCCTTATAGCTGATAAACTGAACACTTGGTCATGCAAACATGAGATGATATAATCTAAATACTGGACTAAAACTGTGGGAGCTATCATGTAACCGACACTCCCTAATCTGAGCTAATCGGGGTCCAACCTATAAACCTAGTTAGAAGGGTGTCAGTACCTTGCCATTGGTACCAACACTGACTTTGTGGATCCACTAATTTGATGTCCCAACAGACTAGAATGTCAGTCCTTTACTGGTGGGTGACCCCTAAGAGAGTGTCAGTCCTCTACTGGCGGGTGACATCTCACAACCTACGCTGGCTATGTAGTTTTGTTACTTTGGGACTTCTACTAAAGGGCTTAGTCCTCTACTAGAGGATGAGCCTTCATCTCTAGGTTCACTCAGTGCTAAATCCTACTCGTAACTAAACTAGAACTTGTACTGATTTAAGTTAACTGGACTCGTAACTGATAATTGCTCAACATGAATATGATAATTTGAATATGATGATAAAATCATGATCTGACTGACTTGAAACTTAAAAATATGAAATATGTGTAAGCATATAGGTATCGGGTGTTCATAACCCACCAGTATTGAACAACACTTTGGTACAATAATATTATCATAATCTTGTAAGGAAATTCATAATTCGTAGACCCAAAACATAGTATATTTCACTAAACTAATGAAATCCATGATTATGAGCACAAAAATATGTTAAACTTATGAGGACAACATGCTCACATAGTTTATTTCATAACTTGATAAATTGACATGGTATCAATTAAACATGACATGGATGACTAAGATCATAAAGCATGCAAGAGTATAATTCTCATGGGGAAACACAATTTCATGATTTGTATTCAAAACTATTAAGAGAAAAGCGGATAAATTCATAATTAACATTGAAATTCCATAAAAAGAGGAAAAGGGGTCTATACTTGAAAAACAAGGGATTTTTTAGACTCAATGGGTGGAAGGAACCCATTGATGAATATCCCATATACCTGAGTTACTTGAATTCGTGAAGAAAAGTTGCAATTAGGACCTTGAATAGTTGAATTCTTAGAAGAAGCTTTCAATTTTGTGTTCTTGAGAATGAGATATGATTATACGTTATTAACTGATGATGAATGGGGCTAATAATGCCCTTCTTGGATTTTTAAGTCGTGATTTAAAAAAGAGGGAAAAAGACCAAAATGCCCCCTTTAACTTTAAGAAATCTTCCCAAAATTACACAGCCTCTGTGCCATGAAGGTTATCGTGGAGGCCAGCCTCCATGACATGCTATGTATTGCGGAGGCTATCCTCCATGACACACAGCGTATCGCGGAGACTATCCCCTGTGACATGCTGAAATTATGGAGGCTTACTTCCTCTGTGATCCAAAAATAGCCTGAACCTCTTTCAAAAATTCCAACACTCTCCCAGATGACCCTTTTAACATCCTTAAACACATTTCAACTCATAAATCAATGTTTCAAACTCAAGAAGGCAAAAATTAAAATATTCAAAATCTTGAGGTCTTAAAAAGGCAATATCATTTGTACTTAGTGTAAATTAAATAGCTTTGTGACTTCTAAACATTGTACGAATAGCTGAAAAATCTTCTAGAATCTTGCAGGGTATTATATATACATTACACTTACTTTATTATGTTTATATTGTGTTGTATTCCATATTGACTTTCCATCTATATAATTATCTTATCTTCTTTTACTTGTATTTGATGATCTTGTATATGCATGTTCCCCCATGTTCTACTTATATGTGATATAATGAATACTTGTGTTCTATCTTGGTGTGATGATGCAGTAAATATGATATATTAGAACTGTTACTGCAAGCGCTGTGGGCTACCATTGTGGGACTTTTTCTAATTGCAGGTGACGTGCCCTTAGTGTATATTTTGTATATTTTATTTACTACTTTTCTTGGTTGGCCTATGATACCTACTGAGTACAAGTGGATCGTATTCATGCCTACTGCGCCCTTTCGGTGCAGTTTCTAGGTCGAGTGCACCTCAACCTGCTTGACTCGGGCGATTGTTGGAGCTTCTAAGGTAGCAGTTGGACTTTCATACGTCTGGAGTTCACCTCTATCTTTTTATAGTAGTTATGTCTTTATTAATATTCAGAGATAGAATTATTCCTTTGTGGTTATTTTTCTGATGTATTTGACTCTTGGATTAAATTAATAGTTCTTACACTATTAACACCTAGTTTTGGGCATGATTGATATTTTGGATATGTTTTTTCTGTATTGTTATGATTACTTGTATGGTTCGACTTTGTTCTAGAAGTCTTACCATGGGTTATTTCTGTCTTTTTCTCTATTATTTCAATTTGGGTGATAGGCTTACTTATCAAGGTACGCCGCTACAAGTGTCATCATGACCCTCATTTTTGGGTCGTGACAAATTGGTATCAAAGCAACCAGGTTTCATTAGTCTTAATGGTGTAAGAATGAGATGTCTAATAGAGTCTCACAGATCGGTACATAGACGTTCGTATCTATCTTCGAGAGGCTATAGGATGTCATTAGGAAATTTTTCTTATTTTATTCTTTATCGTGTAAAGTTCTTTCATACCTTGTGTTCTAAGTTATGTTTCACTCTTTCTGCATGTGGTGTGGCTTATACTATATCTTATTAGTTGAAAAATGCAGTGAGAGATTGGTAGAGATCATTTGTTAGTTGTAGATCCCGTGATTCTCCCAAGATGACTTAGGATCAGTTTTTCATTTATGCATTTTAGTTTGAGAAATTGTATGCGAGATGAGTTTGATTATTTGGAGCAGGGCTCCAAGACAGTTGCTGAGTATGAGGCACGTTTCATACCCTTTCCAGATATTTCTATGATAGTATTTCCACTAAGTCTGAGAAGATTTAGAAATTTGTGAATGGTTTGGATGTCTCCCTTCAGTTGGCTATGTCTCAAATAGTTGTGCTTGAGGATTTCTTTCAGAGTATTGTGGACCATGCTAAGATGGCAGTGGGTATTCTTTGACTATCTCAAGGTAGTGCCAAGGAGGTGCATCATTTTGGTGAGTTCAAAGGTCAGTCTCCTCATGGTAGAGAATTTAGAAGTTCTCATGGATATCAGGGTAGGACAGTGCAACCGACTTTACAGAGTTTAGGTGATGGATCTTTGGTTTCAGCAAGTCAGGATGGTCGTCTGGCCCAGTTATACCTTCTTCGGTGGACTCAGACCGTAGAAGTTTCTTTGTGTGTGATGAGGTTATCCATTTTGCCAAGGACTGTTCCTACTGTGTGATTAAAGCTACTCCTATTACAATTGTGAGAAATAGAGGTTCTACCAGAGACGTGAGGGGTAGAGGTAGTGGAGCCTGTGGTGGTGGTCGTAGGGATATTTAGCTAGTTGGTGGCCATGGTCATTGTTATGTTATACCCGCTAGGCTAGAGGCAAAGGTGTCTAATGTTGTGATAATAGGTATTGTACCCATTTGTTTCAAACCTACATCTGTGTTATTTGATCCTGGATTGACTTTCTCTTATGTGTGCATATTTTTCTTTGGGTTTTGATTTTGTTAGTGAGTTTTTTGCCATGCCTATTCATGTATCTACCCCACTAGGTGATTATTTAGTGGTGGATCAGGTGTATCGATCTTGTGTTGTAACTTTTGCCTAGCATGAGACGTTGGTAGACTTGCTTATGTTAGATATGGTTGATTTTAATGTTATTTTGGGTATGGATTGGTTGACTCCTTATCATGATTTCCTAGATTGTTATGCCAAGATCGTGACTTTAACTTCATCGGGTGTGCCTAGGTAGCTTGGAAGGGTGAACTTCATTCAGGTCCTAAGAAGATTATATCTTATGTTTAGGATCATAAACTTGTTGAGAGGGGATGTTTATCTTATTTGGCTCATATTCGTGATACTAGTGTTGTTTTACCTCCTTTCTTGGATTCTGTCTGTGTTGTCCATGAGTTTGTAATGTGTTCCCTTCGGACTTGTCTGGTATGCCTCTGGATTGAGATATTGATTTTTCCATTAATGTTGAGTCAGGCACCAAACTCATTTCTATTTCTCCTTATAGGATGGCCTGGTCGAGTTGAGGAAATTGAAGGATCAGTTGCAGGAGTTATTGGATAAGGGGTTTATCCGACCTAGTGTATCACCTTGAGGTGCGCCTATCTTGTTTGTGAAGAAGAAGGATGGGTCTATGCATAAACATATTGATTATTGACAGTTGAATAAGGTGTCGGTTAAGAATAAGTGTCCTTTTCCTGTATTAATGACTTATTTGATTAGCTACAGGGTGTCGCAGTATTTTCAAAGGTTGATTTAAGGTCCGTTATCACCAGTTGAGGATTAAGCATCAGATATTTCCAAGATAATTTTCAAACTCGATATGGTCATTATGATTTCTTTGTCATGTCCTTTAGGTTTGACCAATGCCCCTACTGCGTTCATGGAGTTGATGAACTGGGTGTTTCGACCATATCTCGACTCCTTTGTTAATGTATTTATAGATATCTTATTTTATTCTAAGAGTGAGGTTTAGTATGAGGAGCATTTGCAGATTATACTTCAAAGATTGTGGGATGAAAAGTTGTATGCAAAGTTCTCTAACTGTGAGTTTTGGTTGGTGTTTGTTTATTTCTTGGGTCATGTTGTAACTAAGAAAGGTGTTATGGTTGATCCAGCCAAGGTTGCAGTGGTTCATGATTGGGCTAGACCTACTTCACCTATCGAAATTCAGAGTTTTATTGGCTTGTGTAGTTATTATCGATGTTTTGTTGAGGGTTTCTCTTCCATTGTAGCTTCATTGACCAAGTTGAACCAGAAGAAGATTTCTTTTCAGTGGTTCGATGCTTGTGAGGCGAGTTTCTAAAAGCTCAAGGATTTGTTGACTTCAGCTCCTATCATGGCTTTGCCCAAGGAGGGCATGGGCTTTACCATCTTTTGTGATGCTTCAGGTGTGGATTTAGGTACTATGTTGATGTAGGAGGAAAGGTGATTGCTTATGCGTCTCATCAGTTGAATCCTCATGAGAGAAATTATCCTACCCATGATTTGTTATTGTGCGCAGTGGTGTTCGCCTTGAAGTTGTAGAGGTACTACTTTTATGGAGTCCATTGTGAGATTATCTCAGATCATCGTAACCTTCAATACTTCTTCACCCGGCGAGATCTTAATATAAGGTATTGTCGTTGTCTTGAATTGCTTAAGGATTATGACTTGACCATTCTCTATCATTCGGACAAAGCTAATGTGGTTGCGGATGCCTTGAGCCGGAAGTCGACTAATATGGGTAGCCTGGCGCATCTTTTGAGCCAGGAGAGGCTTTTATCCTTAGAGGTTTAGTCTTTAGTTAACCAAATGGATAGGCTTGATATTTTGATACCTAGGCATATTTTGGCATTTGTGGAGTCTACATCTTCTTTGATGGAGCAGATTTGAGCTTATCAGTTTGATGATGTTGAGTTGAGGTTGATTCTAGATAAGGTGTTGAATATGGAGGCTAAGAAAGCCTCACTTGATTCAGATAGAGTTCTGCGTATTAGAGGTTAATTTTGTGTACTGAGAGTGGGTGACTATATTAGGTTGATCTTGGAGGAGGCCCATTATTCTAGACATTCCATCCATTCGGGAGTGACTAAAATGTATCATGATGTGAGACAATATTACTTGTGGGGTAGTATGAGGTGAGATGTAGAGAATTTTATGGCTCGTTGCTTATGTTGTCAAGAGGTGAAGGCTGGGCATATGAGGCTTGTTGGGTTGCTTCAGAGGTTACCCATTCTTGAGTGGAAGTAAGAACATATCACCGTAGACATTGTGATTGGTTTGCCTCGTACATCTCATGGTTCTGACAATGTTTGGGTCATCGTGGATCTATTGACCAAGTCAACTCATTTTATTCTGATTCAGGTCTCATTCAGTGCTGAGAGGTTGACCCGTATCTACATTCATGAGATTGTGCGTCTGCATGGTGTGCTGGTGTCCACAATTTTAGATCGAGGTCTATGTTCACATCTCACTTTTGAAAGACTTTTCAAAATGAATTGTGTACTTGGGTTGATCCCAACATAGTGTTTTACCCCCTGATTGATGGCTAGTCAAAGAGGACTATCTAGATTTCATAGGATATGCTCTGCCCATGCATGATAGATTTTGGTGGCCAGTGGGAGGAGCATTTGGCTTTAGCTGAGTTTGCATATAACAACAAATACTATTCAAGTATCGACATTGCTCCTTTTGAGGCATTGTATGGTAGACGTTGTCACTCCCTAGTAGGTTGGTTTGATGTTTTAGAGGTGAGACATCGAGGTACATACTTTCTTCCCGTGTCTTTGGATAGAGTCTAGGTCATTTAGGATAGACTTGGAGCGGCTCAAAGTTGGTAAAAGTTTTATGCTTATCGTAGACTTCAGGCCCTGATATTTGGCGTTGGTGATCATTTTTTCCTTCGAGTTTCACCAATGAAGGGTGTGATGAGGTTTGGGAAGAGGGGCAAGATTAGCCCCAGGTATACTGGTCCATTTGTGATTCTTCGGACTGTTAGTGATGTGTCTTATGAGTTTGCTTTATCTATCAACTGTTCATCCAGTTTTTTATATTTCTATGCTTCGCCTTTACATTTCGGACAAGTCTCATGCTATTCACTGGGATTCAGTTTGGTTAGATAAGTGGTTGTGTTTTGTTGAGGAGTTGGTCTCCATATTGGATTGGTATCACGACCCGAGACTAACCCCTAGTCACAACACGGTGCTTAGAACCACAAGTGATCCCAAGTTAACCCATGTACTAGCATACTGCTTGAGCAACTGATTTAATATATATATATATATATATATATATAAATGCTAAATAACTGAGTGGAAGCATAATCAACATGAGATAAGTTGTTTCAATTCATAACTGATGAAAGTTTACAACACTGCAATCTGAGAGAGAGAGAGGAACTTAAATTACAAATAATGACTCTGACTGACCATCTATGCAGACTCTACTATACTGACTATAGGTAGTTGCGACATTCCTCCAACTATCTTAAATCAATACATAAGAATAATAAAAATAAAATACAGGAACTGCAACTGATTTGAGTCCTAAAAAAAAGAACTCGTCACCTGTTGGCTGAATGTTGTGAGTTGTCTGACCCTGGTGTGTGGGCTACATCTGCTACCTACATTAGGAATGTAGCCACAAACGCATATATGTGGTCAGTACTTTGGAATGCACTGAGTATGTGAGACATGCACTAACTCATGGAAATACTTAATGTATGCTTTAAAACTGAGGACATACGTTATTTACTGAAATATGCATTTAAATTCTGGTTGTATGTAAAAGTTATAAGACTTATTAAAATTTCTATATCATGAGCTGAAAACATTTCTATAAGCTGGAAAGCAGTAGAAACATGAGTACCATATACAAATCTCAAGTTAAAGCTAAATAGGCTGTAAAACCATAGTGAGGATCATGTATGAATATTGAGCATGAATCCATGAATATATAAAACGAATGCAAGACCAAGTAAAGCATATGCTAAAATAATATGTAAAACTGAATAACTGATAAACTAAACAGTTGGTCGTGCAAACTTGAGTTGATGTGGTCTGAATACTAAATTGAAACTGTGGGAGCTAACATTTAACTGACATGCCCCAATCTGAGCTAATTGGGGTCCAATCTGTAACACCAGTTGGAATGGTGTCAGTACCTTGCAATGGGTACTGATACTAACGATGTGGATCCAAAAAGCTGATGTCCCGAAGGATGTGATGTCACCCTTAACTAGCAGGTACCCCCAGGAGAGTGTCAACCCTAAGCTGGCAGGAAGACCTCTCATAACCTACGCTAGCTACGTAGTTTTGAAACTTAGGGAATCCTACTAAAGGTCTCACCCTAAGCTGGTAGAAAATCCTTCATCCCAAAATTCGCTCGGTGCTAAGTTCTACTCCTAACTGAACATACACAGAAGCATAAACTAATACATGCACTGATAAATGATTTGCTCAAATATGGTATTTTGAAAATAACAATGCATCTTTAATCTGAATATAATGATACAAACATGGTCTAAATGACTTGTAACTTGAAAATTTGAAACATGAATAAACATATAGGTATTGGGTGTTCATATCCCACCAACATTGAAAAATATAATTAAATACGATAATTTTAAAGTAATGACATGATAAGAAATTTCATGACTTAAACTCAAAATCCAAAAATTTCATCAATGTAACGAATTATCATGATTAGAGTACAGGAGAATACTTGAAATTATGAGGGAACACTATTTCATGATAGAATTCAAGAGTTACATGGAGGGATCATGGAATTTATGCTTTTCATAAAACCTTAGTTTATGAAATTCATAAAATTCATGAATAAAAATCGTATTTTTGGTCTTGAGGATGAAAGGAGAACCTCATTGAATATCCACATACCTTATTTTCATGATATCTTGAAAGAAAACTTGAATTTGGATCCTTGGGAGGTTAATTCTTGGAAAAAAACCTTGTTTGGTGTTCTTGAGAACTTGGGAGGAAAAGGGATCATCTATTTGATGTATTTGGGGTTATGGAATGATAAAATCACATTTATATAAGTTATAGGATAGTTTAGGACATAAATGAATTGTTTACCCTGGAAACTCTGAAGAGAAATACGGGTTTTAGCGTTTCTGAACAAAGGCCCATGCCACACTGAAAATCGCGGAGCATAAGGTCCGTGCCATGCTGAAATCGCGCACCCTCACCGGTTCCTCACAACAATACTCATAACTTGTTTTTGGGTATCAGATTAAGGAAAAATTGGATACGTCAGAAACAGGACACATTTACCTATAATTTGATGGGTTTTGAAATATAAAATTCCATATATACTATAAGTTATACACGTTCAAAGTTGGCTCTTGTAGGATCAAATACCAAAATTTGGTCGAATCAAAAGCTCTTAACTCAACTTTGCTCTAAGTGTTTCCTATGAACATTTTTCACCTAAAAATCACTCTTCACACTATGATAATGATCATAACACTTATATTTTCATAGGAATTATTGTTTTTAAGTTTATACACGTGGGAACGACGGTTCAAATTCTAGCCCGAAAATATGGGGTGTTACATTATCTCCCCCCTGAAATCATTCATCCTCGAATGATGGATAGGAGCCCTTTGAATATTTAGAAGTATGGAATAAAGTATGTAACTTCACATTAAAAATTCTCCCTCAACAAAACACATATAAGAATAAAAAAGTACATTATTTAAGAATGAATCATGAGATAATGAGACTAAGGTCGTTCAAGGGGTAAAATATCCAAATACCCTCACCCCAAGTGAGAAAATAAAAAACTGGAAAAAATTCAAACACTAGCGTGGCATGCTACTTATCGTGGAGACTATCCTCTATGCCACACCATGTAGAGACAATCCTTCATGACACGGCAATATCACGGAGGCTTACTGTCCCAGAATTTAAAAATAACCTCGATCCTCATTAAAAATTATGAAACTCTTTCGAGACACTCTATTAACATACCTGGACACATTTTATGTCAAAAATTGATGTTTCAAACACGGGAAGGCCAAAAATAAAAAGATTGAAATTTTGAGGGTGTCATAGTAAATAGTCATGACACTTATATATGGTTTGACATAATTGCTTTGGGGCCTTTAAACATGTGACAAATAGTTGGAAACTTATCTAGAAGCTTGTGGGTTATTACAATGCCTGAGCTAGAATACTAGGAAAACTGAGATCATGCACTGAACACTTATGAACTGAATCATGGCGAAATATCTGAATTGAAAACATGATGCATGGACCAAAGTGAATTCGTAATTTACATGGATGTGAATAAATTACCTCATGGAAGAGCCATATTCATGAAACTTTGGATAGTAAGACTAGATGGAAAGATGGAAAATTTTAGGAACTTATCTGTCTGATTGCTAAATAGAATTGTTGGCTATATAAACTAACTCATTCTGAAAGTTTATACTCAACTGGATTATTTCTTCAACACTCTTTGTAAGAAGTTCTAATAACATTAGGGAGCAAAGAACTTTGAGCATGATCTAAATAAGATATCTTAATAAGGAATTGCAACATGGCTACAACTCTATAACATGGGTTATAGGCCTATAAAACATAAGCCAGAATAGAATTACTATGCCTTAAGCAATTCAACTACTAACTTTTCAAACTTAGCCACACTTCTCAAATACTGCCTCAACTATCCTCTTAAATACGACCCTTCATTTGACACCACTTCTAATCTTCACATGAGCATTGATAACTCCATCTACTAAAGTCTGAGCTAAGCTAAATTCTCTCACCATATTCAAGCCTACTCAAAGTCACAAGGCACCACACATAACACCATAATACTAGTCTAAACCATGGATTTAATATCCTATGTGTTTTCACAACTTCCATCACAAGAGTAATACTCCTTACCACTTTAACAACTAACTTTAACCTCTTATTCACTAATGCATGATGCATTCATCCATTTTTATACCAACATGACATTCAAGCCTATCATTATAACCACATAGGAACTTCTATGCAACCAACCCACCTAGGAATTTTTTCATATTCTCTAATATCTCTATCAATAACAACTTTTTTGCACTATTACCAAGAAGATACCCCTAGAATTTTCAACTAACTATGACATATATCCAAGCTTTGCCTTAATCTTTATTTACACTTATTGCCTTAGATAGAACAAACATACAACAATCTTTACCTAATAAGGGATATTTACTCTCTTCAATCTAAACCTTTGTTCATCCATTCCCATCACTACTATCTTTATGTAAGGAGAAGTCACTAAAAGGTTAGAACATGAGAACCTGAAGCATGAAAAAGTATTTTACATAACTTCAACACTTAACTGAGGCCTGAGGAATAGAGTACCAATGGAATGGATTTATTAAAGAGATCAAAATTGACGACATACATGCAGTAATATAAATTTCACTAGTTAATAAGGGTGTCTCATGATTTCGGGGAACTAAGCATACTGTAAAACATGAGTACATGAGTCACGAGCTGCATGACTTGAGCTATGGAGTCATAAATTAATGAAATAGGAGTCGTGCTTCTGAGTGAACCGACACTCCTTATACTAGGAACTAGGAGCGCACATGATTCTATAGAAAGTGCATAAATATAAGTTATGATCGTAGATCTAACTAGTAAGGCATGAGTAGATGTCGTAATGAATGAAGTATAAAAGAAATTATACCAAGATAGGAATGAGTGGAATACCTTCACCCCCTACTGTTGTTCTAGATCTTTCTAGCTTCATTTCCATCATTACTATTTTTACGTAAAGAGAAGTCACTGAAAAGTTAGAACATGAGATCCTGAAGTATGAAAAAGTACTATGCATAACTTCAACACTTAACTGAGGCCCGAGGAATAGAGTAACAATGGAATGGATTTATTAAAGAGATCAAAACTAATGACATACATGCAGTAATATGAATTTCACTGGTCAATAAGGGTGTATCATATGTTCGGAGAACTGAGAATACTGTAAAACATGAGTACATGAGTCACGAGCTGCATGACTTAAGCTATGGAGTTTATAAATTAATGAAATACGAGTCGTGCTTCTGAGTGAACCAACACTCCTTATACTAGGAACTAGGAGCGCACATGATTCTATAGAAAGTGCATGAATAAAAGTTATGATCATAGATCTAACTTGTAAGGCCTGAGTAGATGACTGATAACGCTCAAACTATACTCTTGAATGGGTGTAAGCGATAGTTATCAATATAAAACCCAACTAGGTTGGGGTCAAATCCCATAGGGAATAGGGTGTGAACTTCGATTTGTTTATGAAATACTTTACTGGTAGTTTACTGTTTCTGAAAATGGAGGTTTAAGTTTCACAGAGAGTCAATTGTCACTTTCAATATTTTAGTATTTGTAACCAAGATAAATGGGAGACCAGAGTTATGTTCACCATGGGTTTTGGGAATTGACAGATACTAGGTAATGTTTAAGACTCTTGAAGTAGGTAGAAACAACAGAATATCCCTGACGACGATACTATGTGACTTATCTCTCGACCTCACCAGATAATTTATTATCTAATTCTCTCAAACTTAGATAACTTATCTATTTCCAATAGGATTTTATCTCAGGTAGATTAATCCAGTTACGACATCAATCATTAAACAGAAGGTTGGTAGCTTTCGAGTCCCTGTTGATAATTCACATCCTCTAGTTTATTTCTCTGTTAAAAGCAAATAAGCCTAAGGCATAACCTATTGTTTGCAACCAATAGATTCAAGTTAAAGAAACAGAATTTCAAGATGTCCTACTACTTTTTGAATCCTTTAAATACCTAGCATCATATAAAACCCTAATTCATGGATCCCATAACTCGGGCTAATGGAATTAGCCTCTCATGATTTGATGAACGAAATAACAAGTTGGATTCATGATAATATGGATAAACATACTGATGGATAAAACCCACTAAGTATTTCTTCAATTCAATTACAAGATGGAAACCCACAATAGTTGATAAGTGTTTGGAAGGAAAATAAGAAAAAATATCTGATGAAAAAGATGAAGCAATTTTACGTACCACCCTCCGAGTTAATTTTCTGATAGATTCTCGATCATCAAAATCCCAAAATGAATTCTTCAAAAAAATCTAAAACAAGTCTTTAAATAGTTAATTCTAAATAAGGAAACAAAAATTAAGATTTCAGTTTTCTCTTCAGAATAGTCGACAACGATCTTGACGGCGTGTCAGATGTCTGACGACTTCTGCAAGATATCGTCAAAGATTCCAGTGAATTTTTAACTTCTGAGTCTTTTGAAGGAGTGTTAATTAAGTGACGGCGCGTGAAAAATGTCATCACATGTTCATTGGAAATCATCATGTTTTGCTTCTAGTTGACGACAATTTTGACACCTTATCACAGTTGTGACGACACTTCAAAAAGGTCGTCACACGTCACTTCAATTATTCAGATTCTGTCTATGTTTGATGGTGACTTTGACATCCTTTTACATATCTGACGGTGCTTCAAAAATGTCGTCAGCTTTACTTCAGCTTATTTGCACCAGATTCTAACTGATTTGTTCTTCTTTCCTTTTGTTTCCTCCCCTATCACTCACATCTGCATTAACATAATAAAAACAATCAAAACTAACAAAAGTTTCTTAAGACTTTGGAATTATTCCGAGTTAAAAGCCTCAAATGTGTTAGCATCTACTCACACATCAAAACCTTCAATTTAAAACAATTTCTTGTTCTCAAGCAACCAAAACATAACTAGGAGTATACAAAGTACAATTTGGTAGCTAACTACTCTTATCTGGTCAGAATACATGCACTATCTCCATGATCAATCAAAGTAAAATCAACTGTGTCTAGTATTTGAAAATAACCATGTAACTCACAAGTATCTAGATATGGCAAAAATCTCAGCTATAACAACCTAGCACATACCCAAATTACATTATCCGAACAAAGCAGTTATTACCAACATACCTAGTGTGCCCTCACAATAAATGAATCCCTTTTCACTCAGATTCACATGTATAGACATAGCGATGAACATAAGACTCTCTCTCAGAATGAAGTTCCAATATTGCGCATTAAATGCCATGGGATTTCCCTTATAGTCAGTAACTAAGTCTTCAGAAAAGTCAGTTAGGATCATTATAGGGTTTTTCTTAAGCTTGTAACGTATGCTAGGGCTGGTATGATATTCATGGGTATTTCATAGTGACTGGAACTCCTTGGCACTACATTTAATCTTGGGGTTTCAACTCTTGACCTTCTTTTCCTCCCTCTTTTATTTGTCAAGCATGCTTAAGATGGGTGTTGTATGTTCAAGCATTAGATTAACTTTTTCAGTTTTTCTTTTTTCCTATTTTGTTTGTCACTGTACCCAACTTGTTATTCATTTTCCTTCTTTTACCTATTTTCATACTCATATTGCATCACGCACCCCTATAGTAGCCATACTCAACTTAGGTTATTTACCTAAGTCAAGGTGCACAGTGTCCAAGGAGGACCAGGGCCAAAATAGGTTCATTGTGATGTAATGGGAAGGTGAAAGGTGTACAAGAAAGAACTAGGCTATTTAGGCTCAAAAAGGGATCAAGGGATATTATTCACAATTAGGTGGTCATTTAAGCTAAAATGGGTTAACATGCAAAAACGGCCTATGATCCTTTCCTAACGCCTATCCTATGACTATGGCATGACTAACTGGGCAAGTTTTGGATTCAACGCACAACGGGAACTGAGTAAGACCTTACACGCACATGGCACACAAGTATATTGTCTATCACTACTCATCCATTTCATGAATTTGTTTTCTACAGGTTATTCATTTGCCATATTAATGCCATAAACAGATATACAGTGGTCAAAATGGATGCAATCCACACAGTACAGAATAGATCAGACCACTAGAGAGGTACTCAAATATCAAAAAACAAGCTAACTACCTCAAGTACTTGTACTACTCCTAATTATCTTCAGAAAATGTTACAACAACAGTTTCCCTACACCCTCAACTTAAAATCAAGAAATAAAAAACATTAAGGGTTAGGATATACCTGAAGACAGTCAAGCCTGTGGATCCTGGGTCTCCGAACCTGCTACTGCATCATCTGTTGTCTTCCCCCACTCGTAGCAGCTGCCTTTACAGTGGCTGGAGCCTGGCTCGATGCAGCACTTGCAGCCCTAGCTCTGATGGTTGCTTCCCATTTCTTCGTGTCAGCCAGAGACTCAAATCTTACCCTTTCCAAGTCTTCCTTCTCAGACTTCTTCTTTACTTTTTTTTAGCTTTTATCTCCTCTTCACTATCCGGCTCATCTCTCTTGTTCTTGCTTTTCTTTTCCCCTTTTTTGTTCTTTTTCTTTGGGGAATTCGCAGTAAGATCAAGGATAGGAATTTCTTCCTCTACATCATGCATGGCTAATCTTGTTAGCGCCATAATTTGGTTCTGCTGTAGTATCCCAACCTCAGCCTTCACCTTGTCCAGTGCAGCCCTGAAAGTGGCAAGATCATCACCTGTCATCTCTCTTGCCCAGGCATCGAATCTGTTCTCTAGATCTGCCACCCGCCCAAGAAAAGTCATGAAAGGTTCAAGTACAGCCTTTATTCTTTTATCCACAGCAGCAACAAACTGTTTGGCGAAGTCCTATAGTTATACCTCACACTAATTTGCTTTCCTAGCCACCTTCTTGATATCAATCGACTGAAATGCAGAACCTGTTAATGCTGGAGAAACTGAGGTAGTCAACTCACTTTGAGGTACTAAGCCTGCCTAAGCTGAATATGCTGGTGGTGGTGGTATAGCTTCAGAGCTTTGCACCCCCACATCTGGTGTTGAAACAGTCTCAGTGACTGGAGGATCTGCTGCGCCAACTGCATCTCGATCAAGTCGCAAGACTAGCTGAATTTCATATTTTCTGACAGGGTTGTGGGTCTTCTTGGTATGTAACTCAACACCAATACCTAAAATCTCAGGTACAGTAGCTGCTTCACACAACTTAGTGATTAGACATAGGAATGGATATGCAATATCGGGTCTTGCGATCCGAATCTTGATCTCTTCCGCTATAATTTCTCTGAAATCCAAGGGAGTTCTATCTATCAATCTTGCAACTAATATTGCTCGATCATACCCCAATATATTGTCTCCCTCAGTGGGTATCAGATGAATTCGTACTAAACCCTACCAAAATCTTGCCTCTGAATTTAGAGACGCTTTGGTTATCTTTTCTGCAGGATTATTCAGCCACTCAGGTTCCCCATCTGCTATGAGAGTCGCTAGCCATTTGTGCTAATTTTCCCGATGCTTCAACTGGGCATAGAAGGTAGGTGACATGACTCGTGGGATGAAGGCTAGCCCATGAAGAAACCTGTTTATGGTGGCGTCTCATACATCCACCCTCACTCCACGTACTGCAACTTTGGTTAGTAAAGGCTTATCTGAAGTTCTATCCCCTTTTATGCACATATTTTCCACCGTATCCTGGTAGTTCGCATAGAACTCCCGAACTAACGAAGGACAGTAAACACCGCTTCCCCTAGTAGTCCACTCCAGGCCATAATCCTTGAGTTTTTGAATCACCTCAGGGTATCTGATCAACCCCGTAGTGATAATCTTTTTCTCCTCTAAAATTGGCCTCCGAGCACTTCTTCGATCTGTTCTGCGAAGTCCATCCCAAAAGATTATTTCAGTTCCAGGGATTTGCCATCTCACATTATTCCTAATCGGGGTTTTTGCATTTCACCAAAGTTCCCCGTACTGGAGAATCCTTATCACCTTGATGCTCCGATGATGGTGATTCAGACTCAGTTTCTTCAGCTGCAGGCTTCTCAGAACCCTCATTTTTAGATTCTTGTTCGATGTCCTCCGACTCCTACTCAGTGTGTTCTGATCCTTGTTCCTCCGATGCTTGCTTAGATAAGGTTTTACCTCAGTATCATCAGTATCCTCTACCTCAATAGGCTTAGGTGGAGGTGGTGTCTTTGGACCAACCCTCTTTCTAGTCCATCTGAGTAATGGTTCATCGTCTTCATAGTCAGAGTCCTCATTGACAAATTGCCGAGGTACACTCTCTTTAACCACTTTCTTTGGTGTAGTTGGATTCTTTTTCTTGGGTTCCATGCTCAGTTCTGCAACAACATAGAAATCCTCAATTAGTGTCCATAATCAAACAAGAGAATAAAAGGCTCACTTCAGTTTAACCTCATTACTATTTTTAGTTTGAAGGTTTGACGGCCTTTCTGATTTGTGACGGCGCTTTAAAGGCGTCTTCAACCTTATCCAGAATCTATAATATTTCCCAAATTTTGACGGCATTTTTGAAAAGCTGTCACACAGGTGCAAGGCCATAAAAGTTGTCATCAGAAAAAATTACCACTTCCAATTTCTTTTTACTTGATTTTTCATCTACCATTATTCTCAATTTCAACTTAGGTCATGTGATTCAACTGAAATTTCAATGAAATTGTACCGCATGACCCTACAAACCCTAGTTTTTGAAGGATCTTGAAACATGTTGATGGGTTCAAATCATTCCTTTGAAACCAAGGTTTCTTATAGTTCACAATTTCTCCAAAGAAAGATGAAGTTGAAGTTTTTCTCATACCTGAATGTCGACTCTTAGCTGATGTACTTCGAGCACTTAGAATTTTGAGCAAGAAAAGATTGTAATGAGAGAGAGGGAAGGTTTCTTGACTTAACTCTCAAGCTTCAATTTACAAGAAAAGTATTAAAATTTTGCCTTAGATGGAAATAACTTTGAAAAAGGAAGGGAAATAATTCACTAAGGAAAGAAAACCAAAAATGAAAAAAAAGTATTTGTAGTACGCGGGAACGTGAACAGCTGTTGCTGGGCCAGGCTAGCTCAAATTTTTAAACTGGGCCCAACTCATTTGATGGCAGTTTTTACGGCCCATCAAAGATCGTACGACGCTTCAAAATTATCGTCAACCTTAATAGTATAAGGCTTTGACTTGATTGTTTTGACGACGTTTCTCATGGCTTGTCATACTTGTGACAGCCCGTCAAAATTAACGTCAACCTTCTCAAGCTGACTGCAACTAGTTCACCTCATTTGTACAACTCTTAGCTACAAAAATTAACAACACTAGTGCAACTAAATTAAAACTTTGGGTTGCCTCCCAAACAACACCTGATTTAACATCGCGACACGACTTGGTTATCTCGACTACTCAAACTTCATCAAGATACCATATCGATACCTCATTACTATTTTCCTAGAATACATCCACAACCGAGAAGATATTTATCTCCTTTACTTGCTTCATAGGAGGATACATTTTGAATCTGGCTTCCCATTTTCCATGCCTGAACCTTAGGTCATTGAGCTCCATATCAACTAGTACTCTTCCCGTGGATAACAGTGGTCTACCCAAAATGATGGGTACCTCAAAATCAACATCACAATCCAATATCACAAAATCTTCAGGCAGAATAAAGTCATCCACCTTTACCGACACATTATGTAGTATACTAACTGGTCATTTCACCGATCTATCTGCCATCACAAGATGCATCATTGTGGGGGTAGGTTCCCCCAATCCAAGTTTTTTGTAGATATCAAGTGGCATCAGATTAATACCTTCTCTTAAGTCACATAAAGCTTTGGTAAACTTCATGGACCCAACTGTGCACGGTATAGTAAATGCCCCAGGGTCAGGCTTTTTCTGCACTAAGGATTGTGAAGAAACAACACTACAGTGGTGGATGTTGTCCACTGGCTCACAGTTTACCTTCCGCTTCTTTGTTAACAATTCCTTCATAGATCTAGCATAGTTTGGAATTTGCTCAAGTGCCTCCATCAATGGCACATTCACTGTCAGTTGTTTCAGTATTGCCATGAATTTGCTAAATTTTTCATTATCTACTTTCTTCCTCAATCTCTGAGGAAAGGGAGGTGGTGGTCTTGGCATTTATTTCAATACCACTTCCCCTTCCTTTTCGTCTTTTTTCTCTGAAATATCAACAAAACCATCTAGCTTCTCAGACTCCACTGGATTTCTTCCTTCTGATTCATCAACACTTACCTCATTCCCCATATATTTCCCCACAGGAGGGCCACATAACATCTTACCACTTTGAGTGGTAATCGCCATACAAGAGCCATCAGTCCGCGGGTTTTGAACTGTATCACTAGGTAAAGTACCAGTTTTTCTCTAGTTCAGTGTAGCAGAAAGTTGGCTCATCTGTTGCTCCAACTGCTTAATAGAAGCAGAGTGTGAGCTAACCAACTGACTGAGGGTAGAAAACTCACTCTTCATAGTAGTTACCCCCGAGTTGGTAGCTTCAACTCCGTTTAACAGCTTTTCCATCATGTCTTCCATAGACATCTTGCCAGAACTAGTTGATGCAGTATCCCGACTTCCAGGAGAAATATACAAACCACTCTTGTCATTATTGTTTCTTCAGTGTCCCTGCTCTCTATCTTTATAATCAGGCTTGTCATAGAAAGTCTGACCTTGGTTTCCTTGGCTATTTCCTCAGAAATCCCCCTGATTACTCATATAGTTTGCCTCTGCATTAGTACCTGCAGAAATAGTACTCTGAGATTCCATCGTTTTAACCATTTCAGTCTTATCGGATAGCAAGTTCTTGGCTAGCAAGTCCATCTGCGTCTTTAAATGGGCCATGTTCTGATCTCACTCCTCATCCCTTCTATGGTGCTCCGTAGTTATACCACCAGCAACAGTTGGGATAGCCACCACAAAATCCCTAGTGTGCCAAGCCCGACTCTATTTGGTCATTCTATTCAGCATGTCAGAAGCATCTAGAAAAGAGAGGTCAATGAACAAACCACCTGCAGCGTTGTCAACAATTGGCTTTGTCACAGAGTTGAAAGCTCGGTACAAAGTCTCCATCAAGTGCAAGTCCGTCATGTTGCGGTTTGGAAGTTGTGCAAGTTTCTTCTTAAATCTTTCCCAGGTTTCGTGTAATGCTTCAGTCGGGAGCTATCTGAAGTTACTAATTTCATCCCTCAACTGTGCACTTCTGGAGGGTAGAAAGAATCGTTCTAGGAACGCATCTTTCAACTGTCTCCAGTTGGTTATAGAATTAGGTTCTAGTTCATTCAACCACATTATTGCCTCTCCAGGCAGAGACTACGAAAACAACCTCAACCTGATCGCATTCTGGCTCACTCCCAGTTTGTCAAAGGATTTGAAAATGGTGATGAAGTTCACCAAATGCATGTTCGGATCATCACCAGGCAAGCCTCTAAATAACCCTTTCAGATTCAGGAGTTGGATCATGGTACTTGTTATGCTGAATTTTGCACCTGGTGCCAACGGTGGAGGAATGATAGAACCCGTTGCACTGGGTCCATACATTCCTTCATCATCTTCATCAGCCTAATATTAAATAGGCTGTTGACCATATCTTCCTCGGACTGGACGGTTTCTATTGACATTTCGCTGCACTGGTGCAGCAACTTGCTCAGCTCTCCTTGGGTTTTAAGGATTCAGCAATTCCTCATCACCCAAGTCTTCATCATCAGGGTTCTGGTGACGTGTTTGTTGACCTAAATTCCGTACATTCACCTGAGCCCTGGCCAAAGCAGCTAGTCTCTCTGCTTTCCGTTGTTCAGCCATTCTCCCTATCAGCTGAGGTTCCGAGTTGATTGGTAATAGCAATTCTCCAGAACTTCTTGTTTTTGGCATAAACAACATATCACCTAAAATATAAAAAAACAACAAATAAACGTAAATCAAGGAAACTTAACTATCAGCAAATTTTTACGCACAAACTTTTAGTCTACAACCGTATTCCCCGGCAACGGCGCCATTTTTTATAACGCTCTAACTACACTCTTGAATGGGTGTAAACGATCATTGTCAATATAAAACCCAACTAGGTTAGGGTCGAGTCCCATAGGGAATAGGGTGTGAACTTTGATTTATTTACGAAATACTTTGCTGGTAGTTTACTGTTTCCGAAAATAGAGGTTTAAGTTTCACAAAGAGTCAATTGTCACTTTCAATATTTTAGTGTTTGTAACCAAGATAAATGGGAGACCAGAGTTATGTTCACCATGGGTTTTGGGAATTGATAGATACTAGGTAATGCTTAAGACTCTAGAAGTAAGAAGAAAAAGCAGAATATCCCTGATGACGATACTATCTGACTTATCTCTCGACCTCACCAGACAATTTATTATCTAATTCTCTCGAACTTAGATAACTTATCTATTTCTAATAGTATTTTATCTCAGGTAGATTAATCCAGTTACGACATCAATCATTAAATAGAAGGTTGGTAGCTTCCGAGTCCCTGTTGATAATTCACGTCCTCTAGTTTATTTCTCTGTTAAAAGCAAATAAGCCTAAGGCATAACCTATTATTTGCAACCAATAGATTCAAGTTAAAGCAACAGAATTTCAAGATGTCCTACTACTCTTTGAATCCTTTAAATACCTAGCATCATATCAAACCCTAATCCATGGATCCCATAACTCGGGCTAATGGAATTAGCCGCTCATGATTTGATGAGCGAAATAACAAGTTGGATTCATGATAATATGGATAAACTTACTGATGGATGAAACCTAAAAAGTATTTCTTCAATTCTATCACAAGATGGAAATCCACAATAGTTGATAAGTGTTTGGAAAGAAAACAAGAAAAAATATCTGATGAAAAAGATGAAGCAATTTTACGTGCCACCCTCCGAGTTAATTGTCTGATAGATTCTCGATCGTCAAAATCCAAAAAATAATTCTTCAAGAAAACCTAAAAAAAGTCTTTAAATAGTTAATTCTAAATAAGGAAACAAAAATTAAGGTTTCATTTTTCTTTTCAGAATAGTCGACGACGATCTTGACGGCGTGTCAGATGTATGACGACGTGTGCAAGATATTGTCAAAGATTCCAGTGAATTTTTATCTTCTGAGTCTTCTGACGGCGTGTCAATTAAGTGACGGAGCATGAAAAATATCATCACATCTTCATTGGAAATCATCACGTTCTGCTTCGAGGTTGATGGCAATTTTGACGCCTTATCACAGTTGTGACGGCACTTCAAAAAGGTCATCACACGTCACTTCAATTCTTCAGATTCTGTCTACGCTTGACGATGACTTTGACAGCCTTTCACATAACTGATGGTGCTTCAGAAATATTGTCTGCTTTACTTCAGCTTATTTGCACCAGATTCTAACTGATTCGTTCTTCTTTCCTTTTGTTTCCTCCCCTATCACTCACATCTGCATTAACACAATAAAAACAATCAACACTAACAAAAGTTACTTAAGACTTTGCAATTATTCCTAGTTAAAAGCCTCAAATGTGTTAGCATCTGCTCACACATCAATGTCGTAATGAATGAAGTACAAAAGAAATTATACCAAGATAGGAATGAGTTGAGTACCTTCATCCCCTACTATTGTTCTAGATCTTACAAGCATTACTATTAGAATTTGAGAGCCTGACTTTATTCCTTGTTCTATCATCTCCCCCTTAGATTAAGCCATCATTCTAAGTCTGTGGACCCCTATAATAAACTCTAAACTGAACTACAACCACTCTACCCTAGAGATCGAGATATAACAATACACATAAATAATAAATTCACTTTGAAAGACTATATCTTAAAGTGTAAAACCCACTACTAGTACTTCTTTCTGAGATAGAACTCTTAACTTTCTATAGCCCCAATAGTCATATATAATAACTTAAACACTTAATAACTTAGAATCTTTTGGAGTATTACCATGCCCTGAGTTCACACCATCTAGAATTTCAAAATCTTTTTTCTTTTAGCTTAATCATCCACAATTCAAACTTAGATTCTAACATTTAACATAGATATACCCAAACTTTTAATGAGTTATACTAACTTAGTACTACTGGATAGTAATCATGAAACACTAACCCACACGGGTTACACATAATTTTATGAACATACTCAACCTTAACAAGCTTCTTTATCATTGTGGTCACTACCTAATCTCTATCTCGGCTAAACCATTAACTTACTCTAAGTTCTCTTAACTGAGAAATCTCTCTTAAAGTATTAATAAACAAAATACACAACATCATTCTATCTCCATGGATACATAATCTACAAAATTCAGATAAACACCATCCCCACTTTACTGCTGCTAAACTTTTAGGTACATGCTTGTAACTCTCGATCATATGCTGTCATAGGTTTCTGAGAAAGGATCTGAGGGCATATCTAACTTTGGTCAATGCTCGGTTTTCATAAATAAGAATGAACTCTTTCAAACATTAGAACTTAGAGGCACTGATGAGATCCTTTTGAGCCCACATGCAATCCCATAACTGTTTGTGAGGACTGTCTGAGAAAACTCTATCAGTAGGAATTTATGCTTGACTGTTTCTATTACCTCAAAAATAAAGCAAAGTTGGCATAAATGGAGCAATGTAAGAATCTGTATAAGTTTCTTAGGCAATATCTCTACTGCGCGATTTGAGATATGAAAGAATGAAAATATTTCTTAAATGTATTGTAGCCTCTTGAAGAAAAGTATAGACATCTTTGTACTGTTTTGCAAGACTCTACTAGACACATCTTCATAGACACCCTAGGACACTTGAACCTTGTGCTCTGATATCAAGTTTATCACGACTTGAGACTACCTCCTAGTCGTAATAAGGTGCTTAGAAACACAAGTGATACCAAACTAGCCCATGTACTGGTATACTGCTTGAGCAACTGATTTAATATATATATATATAAATGCTAAATAACTGAGTGGGAGAATAATCAACATGTGATAAGCTATTTAAATACATAACTAATCAAAGTTTACAATACTGTAATCTGAGAGAGACAAATGTAAATTACAAATACTCTCTGACTGACCATGTATGAAGCCTCTACTATACTTAATATAAGTATCTGGGATATGCCTCCAATTATCCCAAATCAATACATAAGCATAATGAAAATAAAATACAGGAACTGCAACTGACTCGAGTCCTCAAAATAAGAGAACTCATTACCTGCTGGCTGAATGTTGTGAGTTGTCTAAACTTGGTGTGTGGGCTATATCTGGTACCTACATTATAAAGGAATGTAGACACCAACACATATATGTGGTTAGTACTTTGGAATATATTGAGTATATGAGACATGAACTAAATCATGAAAATACTTAATGCATGCTTTAAAACTGAGGATATAAGCTATTTGCTGAAATATGTATTTAAAGGACATAAGACTTATTAAAATTTCTATATCATGAGCTGAAAATACTTCTATAAGATAGAAAGCGATAGAAACATGAGTACCATATGCAAATCTCAAGTTAAAGCTGAATAGGCGGTAAAACTGTACTAAGGATCCTGTATGAATATTGAGCATGAATGAATGAATATATAAAACGAATGCAAGATCAAGTAAAGCATGTGCTGAAATAATATGTAAAACTAAATAATTGATAAACTGAACACTTGGTCATGCAAACCTAAGCTAATGTAGTCTGAATACTAAACTGAGACTGTGGGAGCCAACATTTAACCAACATGCCCCAGTCTTAGATAATCGGGGTCCAAACTGTAACCCCAGTTAGAAAGGTGTCAGTACCTTGCCACGGGTACTGACACTGACGGTATGGATCTTCAAAGCTGATATCCCAAAGGACGGAGTGTCACCCTAAACTGCCAGGTGCTCCCATAAGAGTATCAACCACAAGCTAGCAGGAATACCTCTCATAACCTATGTTGTCTACATAGTTCTGGAACTTAAATATTGCTACTAAAGGTATCACCCAAAGCTGGCAGGAAAGCCTTCATCCCCAAATTTGCTTGGTGCTAAGTTCTACTCCCAACTGAATAGACACAGAAGCATAAACTAGTACATGCACTGATAAATCATTTGCTCAAATATGGTATTGTGAAAATAGAAATGCATCTGAATATAATGATACAAACATGGTCTGAATGACTTATAACTTGAAAATCTGAAACATACATAAACATATAGATATCAGGTGTTCATAACCCACCATCATTGAAAAATACAATTAAATACGATAATTTTAAAGTAATGACATGATAAGAAATTTCATTACTTAAACTCAAAAATTCAACAATATTATCAATGTAACGAATTATCATGATTAGAGTATGGAAGAATACATGAAATTATTAGGGAACACTACTTCATGGTAGAATTCAAGAGTTACATGGAGAGATCATGGAATTTATGCTTTTCATAAAATCCTAGTTTGTGGAATTCATAAAATTCATAAATAAAAATCATAATTTGGGGCATGAGGATGAAAGGAGAACCTCAATGAATGCCAACATATCTGATTTTCATGATTTCTTAAAAGGAAACTTGGATTTGGAGCCTTGGAGGTGAATTCTTGGAAGAAACTCTTGCTTGGTGTTCTTGAGAACTTGGGAGGAAAAATAATTGTGTATTTGATGTATTTGGCGTTATGGAATGATAAAATCGCATTTATATCAGCCATAGGATAGTTTAGGAAGTAAATGACTTGTTTATCCTCAAAAAACTGAAGAGAAACATGGGTTTTAGCATTTTTAAACAAGGTCTGTGCCTCGCTGAATATCACGGAGCACAAGGTATGTGCCACGCTGAAATCGCGCACTGATTCCTCATGAAAATGCTCATAATTTTTCACTCGGGTATCAGATTAAGGCAAAATTTGATGTGTTTAAAGAGGACACATTTGTATATAATTTGGTGGGTCTTGAGATCCAAAATTACACATATTCCAGAAGTGATACACGTTCAAAGTTGATCCTTATAGGATCAAATACCAAAATTTGATCGAATCAAAAGCTCTTAATTAAACTTTTCTCTAATATTTTCTATGAACGTTTTTCACCTCAAAAGCACTCCATAAGTTAGGATAATGATCATGACACTTATATTTGCATAGGTATCATTGGTTTTGAGTTTATATACGTAGTAATGATGGTTCGAATTCTAACCTAAAATTGCAGGTTGTTACACTAATGATGTTTGTTGTTGCGCTCTAGAGTAATCCCTGTGGTTATGGTTTAGTGGAAACATCGACCTATAGATAAGACTACTTAATAGTTCGAGTCTGACATGCATAGTTCTTATCCCCAGCTCTTCATTGATTCAAGTATTTCCTTACCTTAGTTCGATGACAAACTAGATCTTTAGTGGTGGATAATATAACGATCTGCTTTTGATGAAATATGTGTAATTTTATGTGATTTGACTATTTTACCCTTCTCCATAGTTTCATTATGATATTTCTATGGTGTGGGAGTGATTGGCACAGTTCTTGTTGCATTTTGGTACAATTTATGCGATATTGTAATTTTTGGTGGCTTTAAGAGCCTTATTTTGGACTTATGTGGATATATTTTGATTCATGTGATGGATGGGTGAACGAACTACACCAACAACTTTGGAATATTAATTTTAGGCTAGGTAGACCTTTGTTTTGGGTCCCAGTGCACCCGAGCTCATTTCGGCCTATTGATCGAAAAGTTAGAAAATTGAAAATATAAGTGTGGGACCCATATTTTGTCAAAACGACCTCGTATGAAAAATTCAACTTTCCCAGCAGATCCAGAACATCTATTTTAGGGTGTTAACATATTTGGGGTGTTTTTATGGCTTTTAAATCTCATTTCGACCCTCGGTTTGGAAAATTGTGATTTCGGATTTCGGGGGTCAACTTTATGAAAATGATATTTTTTCCAAAAATTTATATTTTCATTGAGTTTAGAACGTCGAATTTAGTGTGGTTCCATATTTTGTTTGCATATATCGGACTACGAATGAATCCCGAACACCCCATCAAAGTCCATTTGGACTTGGAAAAAACTGCTATAGTACATATTTTTCTTCTATATATAGCAGCTTTTTTGGCATATTTTGTCCATTCTTTTACCTTACCTTTTGAGAGTTAAACTCTAAAATAGTGTGAGAGCTTAAAAGTGAAGCTTGAAAAGCTAGATTAACATCTATTTCTTGATTCTCTTACGGATTTAAGGTAAGAATTCACCCTTTTCTTAGTAATTTTTTATTAATTTCTCAAAACCTCAAAAATCTTAGGGCTTGATTTTAAACCCTAATTTCACTTCTTTTCACTTGAATAATATTTTAATCTTATAATTACTAGTTTTTCATCAATTTAACCTTCAAAACAACTTCGATTCTTGATTTTAATTCGGATTTCAAAGATTTTTACCCAATAAAGCATTAAAATAGTTTTTCTTCGATTTGAACCTCATTTTTTACTCGATTTGACTTGGTTTTTCGGCTATAGTTTTTCAAAAATATGAAAAACATGTTTTTGAAGTAAGGTTATGATTTTGCCCTTCTTTTTCAAAAATTTATTTCAGGGGTCCGGTTTGACCCGAACCAAAAGTAGTCAATATGGGTGTCATTGATTTTATTTCACACGTCGATTCCATATTTGATTTTTTAATGGAGTTCGGGGCCATTCGTGAGGAGTAAGGCTTTGGGAGGAAAGTCTTGATTGTTGTATTTTGGCTTTTGAGGTAGGTTATGGATTAATCCTTTTAGACTGGGTTGGATAGTAACTGATGGTACAAAATGCATGTTAAGGGTGGGAACTAATCATAAAAAAAATAGCTATCTATGTGTTGTTCCCGTGTAGAGGCCTATATGTGATGTAATTAACGATATTAAGATATTATGTGATATGTGTGGGGTCCTATGTGATATTGATAGTCTTGAATATATATATGAATAATTATTTTTGTTGTTAAAATATTTAATGTGGTACCATTGGTATATTGTAATTATATTCATACTTTATTGGCATATGAGACATGTGGAAATTCATGGATGAAACAGAAATAATGAGTGGATATTGGCTCACGTGGTTGTGAAAATGTATCATTGTGGTTGGTTATAGAAATATATCATGTGGTTTGTTGTAGAAATACTCAATGTGACTAGTTATAAGCATTACATCCTCATATCATACTCATTCATGAAATATTGGCACTACCGTGGCAACACCTGAGTAACACTGACAACACTTTTTTAAAAAGCCTCCTAGAGGGATGTGTCGAGAAATAGATGTTGTAACACCTTACAAAACCCTTTTTGAGGGATGTGCCAAAAAAGAGATTTGAGATCTATGGATTGTATACGGGTTGACGAACCCCCCATGGGTCATGCATTGGGAGACTTGCCTCTGTAGGTGTATACGGAGATTGTGTGACGATCTCGGAGGTTGTGCGATGACCTCGTGCATGACCATCATCATCATCATCATTATATACATTGCACATACTTTATTGTGTTTATATTGTGTTGTATTGTCATATTGACTTGTCATTTATGTAATTGTCTTATCTTCTTTTACTTGTATTTGATGATCTTGTATATGTATGTTCCCCTTGTTCTATTTATATGTGATATAATGCATATTTGTGTTCTATCATGGTGTAATTTTGCAATAGATGTGATATATTAGAACTGTTTGTGCAAGCGGTGTGGGCTACCATTTTGGGATTTTTTTTATTGCAGGTGTCGTTCCCTTAGTGTATATTCTATATGCTTTATTTTCTATATTGCTCTGTCGGCCTATGATACCTACTGAGTATAAGTGAACCTTACTCATGCCTACTGTGCCCTTTCGGTACAGGTCCAGCTCGAGTGTGCCTCAGCTTGCTTGACTTGGGCGATTGTTGGAGCTTCCAAGGTAGCAATTGGACATTCATGGGTCCGGAGTTCACCTTTATCTTTCTATAGTAGTTATGTATTTATTAGTATTCGGAGACAGATATTATTCCTTTGTGGTTATTTTTTTGATGTATTTGACTCCTGGATTGTATTAGTAGTTCTTATACTATTGACACCTGGTTTTGAGCATGATTGGTATTTTGGATAAGTTCTTTCCGCATTGTTATGATTACATGTATGGTTCGACTTTGTTCTAGAAGTCTTACCTTGGGGTATTTATGTCTTTCCTCTTTTTGTATCAGTTTGGGTGATAGGCTTACTTGTCAAGGTATGCCGCAACAAGTGTCATCATGACCCTCATTTTTGGGTTGTGATAGTGTAATCAGTTGGGATGTTAACTGGTGGATTTGAGCATGAAAATGTGAAAAAAAAAAATTATTTTTGGCTTTCTGATTCATTTAAGTTGATCACTACGTGGGGTTATTTCGTCTTTAAATGTGTAATAATATATGGATTAGAGTTAATAACATGTCTTGGAGTGGTTGTTTGTAGTCAAAAATGTAGATCAGGTTGATCTATTATATAAAATCCATCCTTTTAATTTGTCTTTGTCTCTTTCCATCTTGTCCGTTCTTGCTCTGTGAATACATGATTTTTTTTTGCCTTTAAACTATACTGATGCTGCTATCTGTTTTTTTTTTTTGCAAATTGAGTTCAAGAATATGGCTTTAAACTATACTGATGTTGCTATCCTTTGTTTCAATATATGGTTGCTTTGCGTCTAAACATGCGAATTTGCCCCCCTTTTGTTTCCTTTTTCTTTTATTTTTTTGAGTCTTTTTTAATACGTGAGACTAGTTAAACTTGGACTAAGCCTACATTGTTGTTGTATTTTGGGTGGTGGTTGTAATGTTGATTCTTCAAGTTCATTTCGTGTGCGAGTACATGGGTCTGTGAATATGTGTATTTATGTGTTCAATTTTATTGGGACTTCTGGTTGTTTCTTGTTGCAACCGAGTGCATAAATAGTCAATTGTGATTCAAAAGAACTGTTTAAGGGTGTATATTCGAATGACATCCAAATCGTTCAAGAATCGTGTGTGTTGGAATATGTTTAATCTTGTCTGTCTTCCTCTACCAAAATAAAGGTTTAATGTCTTCAAGGCTTTTTAAAAGTCGTTTTCTCATGTTACTTCTTCTATCCCCTTATTTGCTCTTTCTCTAAATGAAATAAAGGCTGCATTTTTTGTCCCATTCTAATTAATCGGAAAATTCCAAAGTCTTTGTTATCTTTCGGGTATTCAAATTCTCGTCTAATTTATAACCTGCGTCTATGGTTGCGTGATTAGTTTCAAGGTACTTTCTTTCTTTAGTGTTAGTAAATAATATAGGGATGGAAGAGTTCTGATGAAATCCTTTAGAGATAAATCTTTCTGTCAGATTGCTATAGCCCTTTTCAGTTCTAAACACCATCATACTCCTTCAAGTTGGTGTACAGACTAAGTTATGGTTTGCAGATGACTCCCTTTATTATTTAATAGATATTGATAATATATAGCTAAAGAATTTTGAGTCATTCGTGGTTTAGCATTAACTTGAGTTCTCCCTAAGTTTAAATTGGTGTCAATGTGTAGCTATGATTCAAGTTTAACTCTTCCAGTGTTGTTCTTCGCATTGTCGAAATTATGCTTGTGTGCTTAAGTTCATCACTGGAATGTTTTGGTTTTTGTTTGGTTTTCCTCTTTTCTATTTTAAAGTTATTCTTTGATTTAAAATTAGCATGGGATGTGTTCATTTTGTTTCCCCAATTATTTGGATAAATTTTGTGTGTTTAAGGTATTAAATTCTCATCACTTGGGTTTGTTTAAAGGTAGTGGGATTTTTCCAATAGAATGTTTTTATTCATAGTTGATTATTTGAAATATGCTTTTGCCTCCACTTTCATACCAGTAACTCTTTTTTTTCCAGATTCATCATGTATTCATGGAAGTGATTTTCCTTGTCTTAACAATCTATTAGTTGACAATGTACTCTTTTAAATAAAACTTACCAGATAGAAATTGCCTTAAGCTAGTTTAGTAGTTTGCTAATAAGATTTGAGTACTTCTCTTATTTACAAAAATATATATGCCTTCAAATTTGTGCTTTGTTTTCTCTATATTCGAGCCACATACAAGTAGTACTCTTAAGCTTTAAAAGATTGCTTGCATGACTTTGTAAATTATCTAATAAATCCTCTGAGTTTATTAGAATCCTTTAATATGAAATAGTAGTCTATCTTTAGAATCGAGTTAGTTTGTCACCAATTAGTAACAGCGGATTAATAAATATATAGGTTTTTACCGTAGGCGAATTTATTATCACTAGACTTGAAAATCAGCTTTAACTACTTTGAATATGGAAAATCAATTTCATTTTCATCATTTTTAAATAAGAAATTTGTGACTTTGCCAATTTGATTCCGCAAGGTCTTTTTTAGGATTTCAAATAAAAAAAATCTATCTTTAAGACATGAGCCATTTTTTTAATAAATAATTAAATTCTCAAGTTATTGTACATTTAAACAACTATATTTTAGCTATTCATTTAGTGTAAGATAATTAATCCTTTTTCATAAAATTTGATTTAAAAGAAGTAAAAAAGTCAATTTCTTTTAGAATAAAAAATGTGAAGTTTCTTAACTAACCTTTTTGTTAATTATTAAATAAAAGTCTTGTATATCTTTTAAAAGAAATAATTTGAAATAACTATCTTTTGACGACAATAAGGTTGCACTAATTTTAGGAGTTATTTTTGATAATTTTTTAAAAGCGGGTGAATCTTTCTAAAGTTTTCTAATCTTTTTATTATAAATAAGTAACTTGTTTTACTTTAGTTATATATATATATTCTTTATGCCTAGCTTATGTCTTTTCTTAATTTAATTTGATTTCTTTATCTAACCAAAGTTTGATCGATTAACTGTAGTTAGCAGATCCTTTAGCGTGTCTAATTCCTTCCCTTTAAGATAATTAGAACTCTTATCTTGAATTGTTTACATGAGTAGACCTAAAAATAAAGTCTTTATTTGTTTAAATTGTTTAGTTTATAATAGGTGTCCTAATTCACCATAGAATTAATTAGGTGGCAACTTCTTTGATTTAATTAGTAGTTTTTGATATGTTGCACCTCAATTTGAACCGTGTTAAAATGGGGTGTAACAACCTGGCGACTTCACTGGGGACTACTAGATTTATAACCATAACAAACTTCAGTTAATACTCAAGTTTTTATATATTGTTATTTGTTTCACCCAAATTGTCTTGATTTATCATGTTCATGTGGCATAAATTGTTTATTTACTTTTATCTCTTTATATAATTGGCATTTCGTTCATACTTTCTCCACTTTAGAAAACTGGCACTCACACGCATTGTACACGAGGATTGTTTATTGTACCTTCCCAAAATTCTTTTAAATCACCTGTTTTAGCGAGTTGGTGCATACATGGGGTAAGCAGAAGTTTTACTATCGTGGAACCACGTGCATTCTCATATAGGAAATCCAAGTCCGTGTCTGCCCGAATCTTAGAAAAACTTAAGATAGAGTGTTTCTACCAGCCATGCATAGATAAGCCATAAGTGGTTTGACCCATGGTGTCATTCCACGAAATTAGAAAATGCCCTTATGTCAAAAGGATTCACGACCCAATGACGATCCTAGTATTATGTGCAGTGATAATGATAAATTGATCCAAATTAAAATTTTGACCAAATTGAGTTTCGAAAAGCATTTGCTCATGTTGTCTTTTTGTATATTGCTAGAATGGATAACTTGCCTAATTTTGCCAACACTCAAATGGTTATGTGTGTGCCACTTAATCTAAGGAGATGGTGGGAGAACATCAAAATGGATAATAGGTTCGAGATTAGGAGAAGTTTGGGTTTCTTGACATCATTGATTTACATCCTTTCTGATAGGCATATAGTCAAAGCATTGCTTAAGTTTTGGGATCCTAATAGGGTCATGTTCAAGTTCAAGGATTTTGAATTAATCTCCATAACTGAAGAAATTAGTGGACTTACTGATTTGAAGTATCAAGGAAGAGGTATGATCTTACCTTACAAACAATCAGGAAAGAAATTTTTGCATCTTCTTGGGCTCAGAAACAACCTCAAGCTTGCATGTTTAGACTGTGACTGGACTTCTCTTGACTACTTGTATGAAAGATTTGGTCACAAGGATGGTCATGAAGTCTTTAGCAGGGAATTTTCTTGTTCTGCTGAGAGTTGGAGAAAGAAACGTCCTATCGTTTTTTCCACTGCTTTACTAGGCACTCTAGTCTTTTATTTGGAGCATTGAAGGATTGATATTTTCCTTAGATCCATAGTTCGGGCACTTTCTCATGGGTCTAACAATGTTGAAGTTATACTCGTTGCGATAATTGTAGCAGAAATAATGAGAGCACTATCTACATGTGCTAGAGGAAGAAGGTTCTTTGAAGGTTGCAATTTTCTTCTCCAAATTTGGGATATAGAACATTTCTATAGTTGTAACCCCATGGGCGATATGATCTTTAGAAGACCCAACATGATTGACTCTCATCTACAAAGGACGAAATTTATAGCTTCTGTTGGTACAAATGATTGGTACGCATACGTGGGAGTTCTCACGGGTAATCAAATCCAATAGAGAATCCCATGGTTTCACCTCATATCTCTGTCATCAGGGGCCATACGACATACTGTATTAAGCTTATTATCTTGAAAGGTTTTTAACCATATGCTCCTTCACGAGTGCTTTGACAATTTGGATGTCATCAAGTTATTCCACTCCGTTCAGATATGAGTATATTTGAGGTTGATTTTGGGCGACTTTTTGAGATTACTTGAGAAATTGAATTTCTTCAAGAGTGTAAAAATCTTATGACGATAGATGTACTTAACGAGTAAGCATGCTACACTCTAGAGTATTATCTATAGTTATCAGCAGATATGGAGGAGGCAGGCTTTAGACGTCAAGGACAAGCCATTGGGTTTGGAGATCTTGAAGAAATGGCGTGGGCACATGATATTCTAATGATCCATTTTCTCATCCCACCTGAAATATGGGAACAAGTCATTCCCGAATCTTTGGCATACTTTGGAGCATGAAGATTTAGTTTAGTGTCTAGGATTTCCATTTTGTTATCATGTACTCTCTTTATGTTTTTGAATTCAATGTAATGGTTTAATCATGATGTTTAAATGAAGTATTTTGTTTCTTATTTCTAACTCCAAACTCGAGCAATGTCTTTAATTAAAGCTTGGATCAATTTATCACAATCTCAATTATTTGATACTTATGCCCACCTCTTGAAACAAAAGAGGTCATGTGCATAGTAGGATGCATTTTTTTATTATTGAAGTTTTCTTTTTATTAGGTGCTTTGTTTGCAACATAATGCATGCTTTTATTTCTTTTCCAACATTGTTTGCTTAATTGCGAGTTATTTTATTAATGCAAATTATTCGTCTATACAGATATATTTCTTTATTTTGAAGGTTTTCTTTCTTTTAGTTTGTTCTTCCAAAGATTGATTTGTGTTGACTACGAACTAGCTCATCACCCATACTTTACGAGATCAAAAGCACGAGCAAATGCCAACATGATTGATTCAGGTACACTTGATGCTTTAGGATTTGTCACCGTCCCAAGAGGTGAGCCTGAGACTTTAGGGGATAAGGACCCAACCCTTCATGATGAATATATAGCCCATATGATACAATAAATAATGGAAATACAAAATAAAATCGATCGACTTTAAAACCTCGTCAAATTATCCATTAGCATGAATACTCCACTTCCCGAACATGGAACAAATACCACTATCCCATCTTCTTTTCCACCTGTTAATTCTCTTGCCTCCCAACCCTTCCCACCAAATCCTTCACTCCACCAAAACAACCCAATTCCTTCCAAATATCCCTCCAGCCCACAAGAAAATAACCCACAACAAATCAACTCGCAACAAATAAACCCATTACCCTTCACTACTCTATATGTTCCTCAAGATCCGCTTACCCAAACTCCATATACCCAAGCTCCACATACCCAGATTATCCCACTAGCCCAAACTACTACAGTTATCCAAAACCACTAAGCATCCCCACATATATAAGTGGCACATGCTGTAATTCCTAACACGAAATATGTGTCACAAATATATGTAGCGGGAGCTCAAGCTTTCACTATCCCAATGCCAACCACATAAGAAGTTGATTCTTATGATGAGATAGAAAGGAAAGAAAGGTCAAAAGCAGATGAGAGTGTATCAAATGAGATTCATAGTTTAAAAGAAGCATTTTAAACCATTTAACAACACAAAGGATGTGAAGGACTTGAGTATAAAGATTTATGTGTTTATCCAGATGATGAGTTATCGGTAGGGTATAAGGTGATGAAATTTGATATATTTGATAAAAAAAAGGAATCATCAAGCTCATTTAAGGTCATATTATGACAAGCTAGTTGGAGTAGGAAAGGATGAGGCCATTAGAATAAAGTTGTTTATAAGGAGTTTGACAAGAGAAGATCCAGATTGGTAAACAAGCCAAAACCTACAGAAATGGCGAGGTTGGAATACCTTGGTGCAAGAATTTATGGATAGGTTCAGGTTTAACGCTGAAGTCATACCGGACAGGTTCCATCTTATAAATATGGAAAACAAATCGACAAAGTCATTCAAATAAAATTCCATTTAGTAGAGAGAAGATACCGCAAAAGTTCAACCTTCGATGGCGGAAAGCGAGATGATTCACTTTTTTGTGCAGTCTCAAAAAGTTACAATGTATTATGACAAGATGATAACCGTGGTTGTACAAAAGTTCCCCGAGGTTGTTAGGATAGGAGAATAAGTTGAAGAGGGTATTAAAATTGGGAGAATCACTAATTTGGCAGCTATACAAGCAATAAGTAAGGCAATGCAGTTTGATCCAACTGGGGGAGCAAAAGAAGGATGGAGTTTCTGCTATCATAACCATTCAAGAAAAAAGGACAAACTAAATGTTAACATACCAAAATACACCACCCCAGCCTTCCTACTATAACTAATATGCTCAATTTCCTCACCCATATTACAAACCTTTAGCGGCTTCATATCCAGTTTATGCCACCCAACCAGCATATTGTCCACCTCAAGCACCAGCCTATCAAAACCCGTTATAATATCAACCTACCTATCCATCTCAAACTTACTACCAACCATAAAATCGTCATCTAAATTCACCCACACCTCACCTAAGCTATGAAAAGAGGCCAACCAAAACCTATACACCCTGGATGAACCCTTATCCCAACTATATAAAAGATTGAGAACTGAAATAGTACTTTAGCTGATCTAAGGTACAATTCCAATCCCCTACCTAGGTGGTATAATGGGACAAAGCATTGTGCTTATCACTCTGGGCTTACTGGGCATGACACTGACAATTGCCTTACTCTCAAGGATAAGATTGAGGCACTAATCAAAGAAGGAGTTATTCAACGCAAAAGAGCTCCCCTAATGTGAACAAAAATCCCTATCCAAATCATGGGGATTACCATAAGAACATGATCACCATTGATAGATAAAGTAATTTGGAGGGAACTGTTATATGAGTAAGCGATGAGGAAAAAGTTGAAACATCAGCTTTGTTGCTCCTATAATTATAGTCTAGATGCGAGTGCTAATTGAAGTTGAAGTTCTTGTTGCTAGGCTTACAACTTTAGTTTCTTAGACACCTCCTTTAGATACCATAGTAGTTCCTTGGAATTACTTGACTGATTCAAGGGACAGAGGAAAAGAAAAATTGGTTGTAGAAGATGCCACTGTAGGAATGACATGATCCGGGCGATGTTATGCCCCTAAAAGAGTTGTGCAAGAAGCATAGAATAAGGAGAATAGTCAAAAAAAAGATTGTGATTGAGGCTGAGGTAGAGGATTTCTGAAGGAAAATACCGACTAAGGAGTATTCTCCTTATTATAATTATTGATGAATTTTGCAACTCATAGGAGAGCTATGGTGAAGGTGCTAAATAAATCTTATGTTCCAATTGAGATAAGTAGCGAGAATATTTCAACTCTGGTGGGACAAGTTTTGGAAGCTAATACAATCTCTTTTCATGAAGATGAGTTGCCGCCTGAGGGCCTAGGACATAATAGAGAATTGAACATCACTGCGAGGTATAGGGACAAGTTTGTTTCAAAAGTTCTTATTGACAATGACTCAGTTGTTAAAATTTGTCCTTATACTACTCTTCGGCCTTTGGGAATTGACATTGGGAAAGTTGGTGAAAGTAATGTGAGAGTTAAAGGTTTTGATGGGACTCAAAGGGGAGTCACTAGAGAAATTGATTTGGCACTAAAAATTGGACCTGTAGAGTTCACAATAGAATTCTAAGTGTTGGACATATCTGCTAGTTACAATTTGTCACTTGGAAGACCATGGATGCATAATGCTGCCGCAGTCCCTTCTACTCTGCACCAAACTTTGATAATTTTTTGGGATTATCATGAGATTGTGATTCATGTAGAAAAAAATAGTTTTATCTACCATGAACTCAGTCCCTATTATTGAACGTATGGAACACCTCGATGGATCTATTTTTCATGTTAAGAGGTCATGTGTATTACTCAGGTAGAAAGGTTAAAGTTGCCACGAGCACTTATGATGGTGGCCTTAGAAATATTGAAAAATGGTTTTGTTCCTGGTTAAGGTCTTGGTGTGAACTTGGATAGAATACTAGAGCCAGTCTAATTGTTTGGACAGAAGAGCACTTTTGGTCTTGGATACGAGCCTACCGCTAAAGAAGTCCCATCGGCTAATCTTAGAAATAAAGGTGACATTCTCCTGCCAAAGTTTATTCCACTACTGAATCAGTTATTTTCCAAAGCATTTGTTGCCCAAGTATTAGAGGAAAATTCTGAAGAAAACCTCCTGGAAGGACTCAAAAACTTGTTCATTACTAAAGAAGAAACTGAGTGCGATGTAATTTTGAAGGATTGCATCGAGACCCTGATTATCTAGGATGTTGAGCCTGGAGGTGGTTCTAACAATTGGACTTGTACCCCATCTCCAGTTCTCCAAAAATCTTGGTGCATGATTGTATTAGTATAATGAAATAACACGATTCAAAATTGAGGCCTGAATCATGTTTATGAATTTATATTTTTTGCCTCCACTTTTGAAAGCTTAAATGCCAAATCCAACTATGTTTTTGTTGCTCTTATCAAATCATCTTCATTAATTTATTTCCTCTTTTTCCTTTTTCAATAAGCAAACTAATAAATCTGCCAATACTATGAATGTGACATATAATGAAACAAGTGAAACAATTTCAAATAGTGAACAAGCCTTTGCAAAATATGAAGAAGATACGTTGTCTGAAGAGTTGACTAAGAAATTCAAACATTTTGAAAACAAGACAAAACAAATTTATATAAAATTGAGACAATAAATTTGGGGAACTTAGAACTCATAAGAGAAATAAGGATTAGCGTTCATTTGACTATATCCCAAAGGAAAGAATTAATTGATATCTTGAAGAAATATATAGAAGTGTTTGCATGGTACTATGATCATTTGTTGGGCCTAAGCACAAACATTGTTTCACATAGGTTTCCAACTGATCAATCTTATCCTTCCGTAAAGAAAAAGCTGAGAAAGATGAAGTCTGATTTGAGTTTGAAAATCAAGGAGGAAGTGTCCAAGAAATTTGATGCCAACGTCATTTGAGTCACAAAGTATCCCACTTGGTTAGCCAATATTATACCCATGCCAAAGAAAGATAGAAAAACTAAAGTATGCATGTATTATCGGGATCCCAACCACGAGACATAGATTTTTGAGTTAATTAACATTTAGGGGTATAAGGAGGAAGTCTCGGGGAAGTTTAAAATTTTTCAAACGAGATTTGGGTCATGTTTGAATTTCGATTATAGTAGCTCACTGTGATAGCATCGCGTCGCGATCCATATAGCGATGGACTCCTCATCGCATCGCGGTGACCCATTAAACCACGTTCCAATTATGAATTTAATCTCCTAAGGGGCAGTTATGTCTTTTCCCATCAAATTAATTTGTAAAAACACAAATTAACACATCAGTCAAGACATTATTTACCTATCTTCCCCAATTTTCTCTTAAAGCAAACCATACTCTTTCCCTAAGATCACCAAATTCCATTCCTTCCTCTCTAAGGAAACCAAGAATTCAAGCTTCTAGAATCCAAGAACCTTCAAGAAAGCTTCAAGATTGGTATTCTTCTTGCAATCTTAAGGGTTTAAGGTATGTGTGATGTTCATCCATGGGCCCTTTTCACCCATTAAGTCCAAGAATCTATTTTTATGTTTTAAATGATGAATTTTACATGTTTATGATGAATTATTTCCATGAAATTCTTATGAATTTCGATTTATGTATTGTCTTTACAAGTGTTTTGATGGAATGAGCCTTTACACGTTTAAATGATGAAAGTTTCATGTTAAATCTCTAACTCATGGTTTTAGTATTGTAATTATGTTATTATCACATGATTTACCCATTCCCATGTTTAAGTTCACAACTCTCGTGTGTTTGATAAAATTTCTAAGTGTTGAATTTTGAACAATGATCCCCTACTATGGTTTCAAAGATTTTATATATTTGTATTGTTATTTCCATTCAATGTTGGAGGGCTATGAACACCGTATACTTAGATGTTTACATAATTTCAGTATCTTCAGAATGATTTCAGATATACCATGAGCATTATCATTCATTCAGTTATTATGATCAGTTATTTATTCAGTTAAGCTTAGTTCAGTCCATTAATTAGTGTCAGTTTAGTTAGGAGTAGGATTCAACACCGAGCGAACCTAGGGATGGGGGCATTTCTTCCAGTTTAGGGTTTGACCCTTAGTAGAAATCCATGAGTTATAGAACTACGTAGCCAGCATAGGTTTGAGATGTCTTCCTGCCAGCTTAGATTGAAACGTATCTCATAAGGTTCCTACCAGTATGGGGGTACTCATTAGTCCTTTGATACACCAGTTTAGTAGATCCACACAGCCATTGTTAGTACCCGTGGCACGGTACTGACACCCTTCCAACTAGGGGTACAGGTTGCTCCCTGATTAGCTCAGATTGGGGCATGCCGATTAGATTATACCTTCCACAATCTCAGTACAGAATTCAGTTCAGGTTTGCTTGACCATAGCATACAAACTTCCAGTTATTCAGTTATCAAATTTTAGTAATACGGTTTACAAATTATTTTAGAAACATTATATGTTTGGTCTTACATTCTCAGTATTTCAGTTTTTATGCATGCATACTCAGTTATCCCACACTATTCAGCCAGTCATTATTTTATGCACAGTTAACCCTTGCATTACAGCCTAACCTCATCTCATATACCAGTACATTTAAAGTACTGACAACATACTTTTCTTCGTGCTATGATGTCTTATATCATAGGTTCGGACGCACAATTTCCTGACCACGCTTAGACAATTCAGTATATCGGTAGCAACAGTTGTGGTGAGTCCTCATCTATTGAGGAAATGATTGTTTTATTTTAGTTTATCTTAGTAGCTTATTATTTCCATTTAGTCGGATTTAGTTAGGGGTTTGTCCCATCAACTTCACAGTCAGTCAGTTTGAGTTTTTTCAGATATTCAGACAATTAGACAGTTAGTTGGTTTATCAGTTTTTTATCAATCTTTTTAGTATGTCTTCACAAGTTTCAAATCTATGATTTAATTGTGTTTTAGTAATTAAAATCTTATGGCATTATTATTTATTTTTCTACTTGTGATTTTTATTATCAGTTTACTCAGTGCTCACGACAATTACTAGCTCATGGGTTAGCTTGTGGTCACTTATGATCGTAAGCACCGTTGTCGCGACTAGGGGGTAGCCTTGGGTTGTGCCAAAACTTTGCATTAGAGACTATTATTTTACAGTGTCCTAAGAAGTCTGAAGCCACGTTGAGTAGAGTATTGTGCATGGGTGTGAAGCGTGACATACTTATGGACAAGAGGTTACAAGACGTTTTAGGAAAAGTTCCTCTTCTTTCATAATTCATGTCATGCAAATGAGCATAATATCTATTTAAAACTCCCTTTCTGAATAATTCTTCCTTCTAGTATAGACAATTCATCCCAAAAAACAACAACAAAAGAAGAAATAAAAATAAGCTCGCACCTCCACCTGTTCAGGAAGACTCTCTGAATGAGTACATCTCTCATGTCAAGGTCAGAGCTATATTCACTAGCTTAGATCATTTAGTAGATGCTCCGAATAATTAGTAGGATATTGCCCCAGCTAATCTAGTGGAAAATACAGTTGTAGCTAGGATACATGATTTCACTCTAATGAATCCCCCTTTGTTTTCAAAATCCATGTCTGAGGAGGATCCGTAGAAGTTTTTTGATATGGTTCATAAGGTTATTGATATCATGGGTGTCACTTCGAATGACATTGCAGAGTTGGCTTCTTATCGGTTGCAGGATATAGCTCATACGTGGTATAAGTAGTGGAAGAAATGTAGGGGTGTTAAGGCAGGTCCTATTGAGTGGGAGAAGTTTGCCACAGCCTTTTTAGGTAGTTTCTTTCCTTTAAAGTTAAGGGAAGATAAAGTGCTGGATTTTATTAATTTAAAGAAGGATAATATGAGTATGAAGGAATAATCACTTCAGTTAGTCAGTTGGAGAGGTATGCTTCTTCGATGGTGGCTGATAATAGGTCTAGAATGAGTAAGATTTTTTCTGGTGTAGCTGATAGAGTGGTCAAAGAGTATAGGACTGCTATGTTGATTAAGGAGAAAGAGAGAGAATAAAAGGTCCAGAACATATAGTTTTAACTTTTCTTAGCCAAGGTCAGAGGGTGGTAACTGTTCTTAGTTTTTTCAGAAATTCTCAGCCCCAACTCCGTCTACAACAAGTGTGGTAGAGCCAAAATTCAGAAATAATAGTCGGGACAGAGCACCAGGCTCCAAGTCCCAAGGTTATGTGAATAGTGGTCATACTAATTCACTTTGTAGAAAATGTGGTAAGAATCATTAGGATATGTGTAAGTATGGTAGTGATATATGTTTGGATGTGGCAAGCCAAGCCATAGAGTCAGAGAATGCCCCCAGGAGGGTCAGCACAGTCGTCCTTCAGTTCTAGCCGGTCGCCTGACTCAGCAGGGCACTACTTCCAGTGCCTCCAATGGTTGGCGCCATAATAGGCTATATGTACTTTAGTACCAACAGGATCAAGAAAGTTCTCCTAATGTGGTTACGCTACATTACAGGTCTTTCATCTTCATATGATATTTTACTAGACCCCGGAGACTCACTCTCTTTTGTAACCCCCTATATAGATATTAATTTCCGTGTCATCCCAGAAACATTAGTAGAGTCTTTCTCAATATCTACCCAGTGGGTAAGTCTATCATAGCCAGACGGGTATACAAAAACTGCCCGGTTACAGTATCTTAGAAAATCACTTCAGTAGATCTTGTAGAACTAGAAATGACTAATTTTGATGTCACTCTCGACATGGATTGGCTCCATTCATGCTATGCTTCAGTAGACTGTATAAATAGATTCGTTCAATTTCAGTTTCCTAATGAACCAGTCATTGAATGGAGGAGTAATACTTCAGTTCTTAGGGGCCAAATTAGTTCATACCTTAAGGCCAGAAAAATGATATCTAAGGGATGCATGTACCATCTTTATCGAGTCAAAGACTCTAATTTTTTGATTCTCAATCTCGAGTCAGTTTCAGTAGTAAGGGAATTTCCAGATGTGTTCCCTGGAGTCCTTCCCGAAAGAGAAATTGACTTCAGAATAGATCTCCTTCCAGATACCCAGACTATCTTTATTTTGCCCTATAGAATGGCTCCATCTAAGCTAAAAGAGTTAAAAGAACAGTTGAAAGATCTCCTAGATAAGGGATTCATCAGGCCTAATGCTTCCCCATGGGGTGCTCCTATTCTTTTTGTGCTAAGAAAGACGGTTCTTTTAGAATATGCATCGATTAACGTCAGTTAAACAAAGTCACAATCAAGAATAAATACCCACTATCCTTAGGATTGATGATTTGTTTGACCAACTTTAAGGTGCTAGTTATTTCTCTAAGATAGACCTCAGATTCGGCTATCATTATCTTAGAGTCAGATAATGTGACTTTTTGAAAATAGCCTTCAAAACTTGGTATGGTCACTTCAAATTTCTAGTTATGTCTTTTGGACTAACGAATTCCCCAACAGCTTTCATGGAATTAATGAACAGAGTGTTCAATCAGTACTTGGACCTGTTCATCATCATCTTTATTGATGATATTCTTATCTACTCTCGTAGTGAAAATGATCATACAGACCATCTCAGAATTGTATTGCAGACTCTTAGAACTCATCTGTCATTTGCAAAATTCAGTAAGTGCGAGTTTTGTATAACACCAGTAGATTTACTTGGCCATATTATTTCCAGTGATAGCATTAGATTTGACCCTCAAATGATCGAAGCGGTCAGAAACTGGACTAGACCCATCTCTCCATTAGATATTGGGAGTTTCTTAGGTTTGGTTGGCTATTACAGATTGTTTGTTGAATGGTTTTCATCTATTGCATCCCCCATGTATCGATTGACTCAGAACAAAGTCAAATTTTAGTTGTCAGATTCTTGTGAAAAGAGTTTTCAAGAGTTGAAGACTCGACACACCTCATCCCCAGTCTTGACTTTGCTAGATGGTTCAGATGAGTTTGTTGTTTATTGTGATGCTTCCAGAGTTGGTCTTGGTTATGTATTGATCCAGAGAGGTAAATTCATAGCCTATGCCTCTAGACAACTTAAACCCTATGAAAAAAATTACCCTACCCATGATCTTGAGTTGGCAGTAGTTGTGTTTCCTTGAAAATTTGGAGGCATTATCTTTATAGGGTTCATGTTGATGTGTTCACGGATTACAAAAGTTTGTAGAATATATTTTTGCAGAAATATTTAAATCTTCATCAGAGAAGGTAGTTAGAATTATTAAAAAAATTATGATATGAGTGTGTTGTATCATCCAGGCAAGACCATTGTAATGGCAGACACCCTTAGTAGATTGGCTATGGGTAGTGTTGCTCATGTTGAGAATGATAAGAAGAAGTTAGTTTAAGAGGTTTATCAGCTTGCTAGATTAGGTGTTCGGTTGGTTGATTCAGTTGGAGGCAGTGTTTGGGATCAGAATAGTTCAGAATCTTCTTTGGTTACCGAAGTGAAGGAGAAGCAAGATAGGGATTCTAGTTTTTTTAACCTGAAAGAGTCAGTTAGAAGTCAAAAAATGGAGATTTTCTCCCAAGGGGGAGATGGTGTGTTGCGATGTCAGGGTAGGCTCTGTGTGCTGTGTGTTAATGGTTTGAGACAATAGATTTTAGCATAAGAACATGGTGCACGTTATTCTATGCATCCAGGAGTCACTAAGATGTACCATGACTTGTGGGAAATCTATTGGTAAAGCGATATGAAGAGGGATATTACAGAGTTTGTAGCTAAGTATTCTAATTATCAGCAGGTTAAGGTTGAGCACCATAGGTCTAGTGGCATATTGCAGGAGTTCATTATTCCCACTTGGAAATAGGAAGAGGTGAACATGGAATTTGTTACGGGTTTGCCTCGTACGCATTGTCAGCATGATTCGATATGGGTCATTGTAGACAGAATGACCAAATCAGCCCATTTCTTGCCAATTCATACTTCTTATTCAGCCGAGGATTATGCGAAGCTCTATATTAGAGAGTTGGTTAGGTTGCGTGGAGTCCCATTGTCTATCATTTCAGATAGAGGTACTCAGTTTACCTCTCAATTTTAGAAAGCATTTCAGAAAGGTCTTGGTACCCAAGTTAATATCAGTATAGTTTTTCATCCTTAGATATACGGTCAGGCAGAGAGGAACATTCAGACCTAAAAAATATGTTGAGGGCATGTGTTCTTGATTTCAAGGGTAGCTGGGATGATCGCTTATCTTTGATCGAGTTTGCCTATAATAACAATTATCACTCCAGTATTTAGATGGCTCCGTTTGAGGCTCTTTATTGAAAGAGGTATAGATCTCCTATTGTTTGGTTTGAGGCAGGTGAGGCTGCTTTGATAGGAACTTATTCAGTCTTTAATGCAATGGAGAAGGTTCAGTTGATTAGGAAGAGTCTTAAGAAAGCCCAAAGTCATCAGAAATCCTATGTAGATGTGAGGAGAAGTGATCTTGAGTTTGATATTGGTGATTTGGTGTATTTGAAAATCTTGCCCATAAAGGGAGTGAAGAGGTTAGGAAAAAAAGGGAAACTCAGTCCCCGATATGTTGGCCCTTATCGAATTTTGAGTTATTTTGGAAAGGTGCCTAGTGAGCTTGAGTTGCCTACACATTTGGCATCAGTGCATCCAGTATTCCATGTTTCCTTATTAAAGAAGTGTATTGATGACCCAGCTATTATAGTTCCTTTAGAAAGCACAGATGTTCAGGATAGACTTTCTTATGAAGAAATCCTAGTCGAGATCCTTGATCCTCAGATTCGTAGGCTAAGGAACAAAGAAGTTCCCTTGGTCAAAGTGCTTTGATGGAATCAATCTATTGAGGGAGCCACTTGGGAAGCAGAAGCAGATATGCGTACCAGGTACCCTCATCTTTTCTCTGTAAACTCAAACTCAGCTTAAGGTAACAGTTCCTCATAGATTGACTCTTTTCCCATTCTCAGTACCAACTATATAATCATTCTCATATCTTTCCATGCATTAACGAATTCAGTTCAGTCATGTATCATGTTTCCGACTCAGTCAAGTAATCATGTTTTTAGTTATGCATGTTCAGTATGTGATTTTAGTTTCCCCCGTATTCTTAGCTTAATCAGTCTCATTCGAGGATGAATGTTCCCAAGGGGGATATAGTGTAATAACCTGTATTATACTTAGCTTAGTTCAGCACCTAGTTGCATGCATAAGAAGCTTAAAGCCAGAAAATTTCACCAGTATTGGGGACATAGTCTTATTTTTGGCCTCTTAACTTTAAGGATTTTTAAATTGGTCTTTCCAACCCGAGAGGTAGGTTTTTAAGTTAATTCATGATCAAGGGTGTAAGGAGCATGTCTTGGGAAAGTTTCGGATTTTTTGGACGAGGATTGGGTCGTGTTTGGATTTTGATTCCAACAGCTCACCGCGATAGCATCGCATCGTGGTCCATATAGCGATGGACTCCTTATCACATTGCAGTGACCCATTAAACTGCATTCCAGTTATGAATTTAATCTCCTGAGGGGCAGTTATGTCTTTTTCCATTGAATTAATTCATAAAAACATGAATTAACACATCAATTAGGGCATTATTTGCCCATTTTCCCCAATTTCCTCTCAAAGCAAACCCTACTCTTTCCCCAAGATCATCGAATTCCACTCCTTTCTCTGTAAGGAAACCAAGAATTTAAGCTTCCAAAATCCTTAAACCTTCAAGAAAACTTCAAGATTGATATTCTTCTTTCAAGCGTAAGGGTTTAAGGTATGTGTGATGTTCATCCATAGGCCCTTTTCACCCATGGAGTCCAAGAATCTATTTTTATGTTTTAAATGATGAATTTTACATATTTATGATGAATTATTTCCATGAAGCTCTTATAAATTTCGATTTATGTATTGTGTTTACAAGTGTTTTGATGGAATGAGCCTTTACACGTTTAAATGATGAAATTTTCATGTTAAATCTCTAATTCATGGTTTTAGTATTATAATTATGTTACTATCACATGATTTACCCATTCCCATGTTTAAGTTCATGACTTTCATGTGTTTGATGAAATGCCTAAGTGTTGGATTTTGAATAATGATCCCCTACTATGGTTTCAAAGCTTTTATATGTACGTATTGTTATTTACATTCAATGTTAGAGGGTTATGAACACCCGATACTTAGTTGTTTACATAATTTTAGTATCTCCAAAATGATTTCAGATATACCATAAGCATTATCATTTAGTCAGTTATTATGATCAGTTGTTTGTTCAGTTAAGCTTAGTTCATCCCAGTAATCAGTGTCAGTTCAGTTGGGAGTAGGATTCAGCACCGAGTAAACCTAGGGATGGGGGCATTCCTACTAGTTTAGGGTTTGACCCTTAATAGAAATCCTTGAGTTATAGAGCTACGTAGCCAGCATAGATTGAGATATCTTTCTGCCAGCTTAGGGTTGACACATATCTCATGAGTTTCCTGCCAGTATAGGGTTACTCCTTAGACCTTCGGGACACAAGTTTAGTGGATCCACATAGCCATTATTAGTACTCATGGCATGGTACTGACACCCTTCCAACTGGGGGTATAGGTTGGACCCCGATTAGCTCAGATTGGGGCATGTCGGTTAGATGATACCTCCCACAATTTCAATACAATTTTTATTATAGAATTCAGTTCAGGTTTGCTTAACCATAGCATACAGACTTCCAGCTAGTTAGTTATCATATTTCGGTAATACGGCTTCCAGATTATTTTAGAAATATTATATTCTTGGTCTTGCATACTTAGTATTTCAATATTTATGAATGCATACTCAGTTATCCCATGCTATTCAGAAAATCATTATTTCATGCATAATTAACCCTTGCATTACAGCCTAACCTCATCTTAAATACCAATACAATAAAAGTACTGACCACATACGTTTCTTCACACTATGATGTCTTATATCATAGGTTCGGATGCATAGTTTCCTGACTGTGCTTAGACAATTTAGCTTATCAGCAGCAGCAGTTATGGTGAGTCCTCATCTATCGAGGACATGATTGTTTATTTCAGTTTATCTCAGCAGTTCACTATTTCCATTTAGTCAGAGTTAGTTGGGGGTTTTTCCCATCAACTCCATAGTCAATCAGTTAGAGGCTTTTCAGGCATTCACACAGTTAGTTGATATATCAGTTGTTTTATCATTCTTTTTAGTATGTCTTCACAAGTTTAGATCTATGATTTAATCGTGTTTCAGTATTTAAAACCTTAAGGCATTATCTGTTGTTTTTCTACATATGGTGTTTATTATTAGTTTACTCAGTGCTCACAGTAGGTACCAGCTCATGGGTTAGCTTGTGGTTACTTGTGACCGTGACCACCGTTGTCAAGACTAGGGGGTAGCCTCGGGTTGTGACAGAGGGCTATGACTACCATTTTTCATGACTACCACAAGACTAGGGGGTAGCCTCCATAACTTCAAAGCAAACACAACTGTACACAACTTCCTAACTTTAACGGACTAGATGTATAAGTAGTCACCTTGCCCTTCTTCATCAACAGAACACCTAACCCAACACCTGAAGCATCACAAAAGACGGTAAAACAAACACCCTTCTTTGGCAAAGTCAAGATAGAAGCTGAAGTCAACAAATCCTTAAGCTTTTTGTAATACCCCAAAGTTTTCTAGCAAATTTCATCCAAAGAATACCTAATATTATCTTCTAAAGTGAATGATAATTATTCTATGAGGAATTTTTCAAGATTTTCACTTTTTGTCATGTGGAAAATTCAATAAGCTTTTCATCGATATATGATTCGCTTAAATCCGATAACCGGGTAAGAAGTTATGACTATTTTAAGTTTCCGTCGTAAAATAGCACCATATTAGTCAGTGGCGCCCCGCGCCACAAGAGGAAATGGCATTTAGAAATTTTCAGTAGGTGTTCGCGATTATGGCGCGTCGCGCCTGGACTTAAATTCAGAATTGTCCTTATTCCAGTGTCTCAGCGCGATCTCCCTTGCGTCGCGCCAAAGTTCCAGGTCACGAAGGAAGGGGAAACGCGATGGCTCTGCATCGCGCCATCCCTCAATTTCCCAATTGTCAATTTCCAGTGACACGGCCTGATAACGCTGCATCGCGTCAGGGGTTCAATTTGGGAAATTTTTACTAAAATTACAAGACGCGTCCAGGGTTAAAAGGGTCAATTTCCAACCCTATTTAAGCCCTTTAACACGTGATTCAACCACTTTTCACCCAAAATACACTCTGTTCTCTCAAGTTTCTCTCAAGAACAAGCTAGGGTTTTCATAGAAAATCCAATTTCAAGAAAGTTTCACCGTCAATCTTCACGAAACCATGAACTAAGGTATGCGTAATGTTCATTCATGGACTCCTTTCATCCATGAAGCCTAAAAACCTCTTCTCTAAGTTTAAGTTTATGGATTTCTTCATGAATTTCATGTTGGGTTAGTTTTGTTTATGTTGAGAATGATCAATTGAATTTAAATCCATGTTGGGTGATCAACTTTATGTGGAATTGATTTGTATAGATGTATATTCATGTGAACCTATGAATAAACCCTAGGATAATGAAATTAGATATGAATCATGATGATTAATTATTGTATAATATTGTCTACATGTGCTATGCCTACCATGTGTTTGATTAAATGCCTAGATGAAGGAACAATTCCCAACTAGTATGATATCATAAAATCCCCCATGTACATACAAGTTATGCCTATCACATGTTTTGATGGAATGCTTCTATAAATGTATTATGGATTATGATGTTAGTTATATGTTCAAGTAAGTTATGCTTGGTCAGTTTTGTTCCATTGAGTCCTGGGGGTACTTGTACCCGAAACATTAGTTGTGTACCTAGAGACATGTTATGTTTTCACGATACTCTCAGTCAAGCTATGAATCTTTAGACTTCAGCTAGTCTTATGACTCAGGAAATCTCCATGATCTCATGACTCGGTCAGTTATCAGATATCAGTAGTATTCCGTTAGTCAACGGAACTTAGTAACTCAGCTCATGTTCAGTTCAGTAAATCATGTTCAGTGTCCATTCAGATGGGAGAAGGAATTAGAACTGAGTAAACGCAAGGATGGGAACACACACTATCAAATGAGGGTGTGATCCTTAGAAGTCATCATTGCGTTCCAAAACTATGTAGCCAGCATAGGTTGAGACATCAACACTGTCCGATGAGGGTTGATGAGGTGGATAAGGACTGTCAGATAAGGGGACCACCATTCTCTTTTGGGGACACTATCAGATAAGGGTCCTCCACAGCTTGTCCTTACCAGTAGTGCGGTATTGACACTCTTCCAACTGGGGTTACAAATTGGACCCACACTCGGCCATAATGGCATATCAGGGGCATATCGGTTTAATACTATCTCCCACAGTTTCAGTACCAGTCTCAGTAAAAGAACTCAAATAGTTCTTCAGATTCAAGACTGTCAGATACAGTTTACTCAAATATAGTAAGGAACTCAGATAGTTCCATCAGATTTAGGACTGTCAAATACAGTCACCCTTGTTATCAGTTACATTCAGATACAACAAATTATGCTATCAGTTATATCAATTATTAGTATGTCATGTCATCAATATTCAGATTTAAAAATTATGATATCACAGTGTCAGTTAAAGTTACATATTTATATGCATTCTCGCATTCATGTTAGACAGTCAGCTAGCATTATTCCTGCATGTTAACCCTTGCATTAGCTTACCTCACGTGTATACTCAGTATATTCTATTGTATTGACGTATTTGTGCAATGGTGCTTTCTTTTTATGTTACACCATAGGTTCAGAGACACGAGTTCTAGATCAACAGTAGATTCCAGTTTCAGCAGTCAGAATATAAGTGAGTCCTCATCCTTCGAGGACATGATTATTTCTCCATTATTTCATTGATTAGTTATTAGTTGGAGTTAGTTGGGGTCATATCCCATCAACACCTTATTCAGATTATTCAGACCGTAGAGGCTTTTAGACTAGATTTAGACTATCATGTTTCAGACTTCAGTATTTTCAGTTTTGTTTTGGGTATTCTATTACCCCACAGAGATGTTATATCATTCAGATTATGTTCAGTATTGAACCTTATGGCCTTTCTGTGCATTTTTCCATATTATTATGTCATATTATGCAATGTACAGGTATAGATATCAGTCATGGATTAGCTTGTCGTTCTTCAGGGTCATGAGCACCGTGTATTATTCCGGTTCAGCAAATCAGGGCGTTACAAACTTGGTATCAGAGACTAAGGTTCAATAGAGTCCTAGGAAGTCTGAAAGCCGCATCTAGTAGAGTCTTGTACATGGGTGTGTTGCACGCCCCATTTATGTATAGGAGACTATAAGATATTTTAGGAACAATTTTTCGTCTTTCAGTATTCATGTACTGCCAGTGAGCATAATCACAAGTCAATCTCTCAATCTAATCCGCTTCTTCTCTTTATTTAAGAATATGCCTCCTAAGAGAAGAAATCAGTCAGCCCTTCATCCCGAAGAACCTTTGGGCGATCATGTTTCTCATACGGATTTTAGGATCGCATTTACCACTCTTTCTTAGTCAGTAGTTTCCCATAATGAGCGACCAGCTGTAGTTCTGGCCAACTCAGTGTCCAACTTAGCTGCAACTAGGATTCGGGACTTCACCGAATGAATCCTCCATCCTTCCACGGGTCTAAAGTAGATGAAGACCCTTAGAAATTCATTGATCAAGTTCAGAAAGTGAAAGACATCATGAGGGTGACTACTGTTGAGAGTGCTAAGTAAGCCGCATACCAGTTGCAGGATGTGGATCATACTTGGTTTAAACAGTGGAAGTCAGAAAGTTCAGATGATGTAGGTCCTATAGAGTGGGAGGAGTTTGTCACTGCATTCTTAGACAGATTCTTTCCCCAAGAGCTTAGAGAGGCTAAGGTTCTAGAATTCATCAACCTCAGGTAGGGAAATATGATGGTGAAAAAGTATTCTCTAAAGTTTACTCAATTAGCCAGATATGCCCCTTATGTGGTTGCAGACGGCAAAGCCAAGATGAGTAAGTTTACTTCAAGAGTAAATGATAGCATGGTTAATGAGTGCAGATCTGCCATGCGAAATAGTGACATGACATTAGCCAGACTTATAACCCATGCTCAGCAGATAGAGGAGCAGAATATTAAGCAAAGAGAAAAGCAGAATAAGAAAGCTAGGACAGGTAGCTTCAATTTTAGTTAGCCTAAGTCAGAAGGAGGAAACCGTTCTCAGTTTTATCCTAAGTCATCAGCTCCAGCTCCTTCTTCAGCTATTGTTCCAGTTTCTAAGTTCAAAGATAGAGTGCCAGGATCTAAGTCTCAGGGCAGTGTCAGCAATGCCCGAACTAATCCCCTTTGTCAGACTTGTGGTAAGAACCACAAGGGTGCTTGCAGAGCTGGCAGTGATGTCTATTTCAGTTATGGAAAGTCAGACCACAGAGTCAGAGATAGCCCTCAGTCAGGTTATCAGAGTCACCTCCACTCCTCAGCTCAGTCTGATAGTCCGAATCACCAGGGTGTCACCACCAGTGCTACTAGAGGGAAACGCCCAAATAAACTATATGCTCTTCGGACCCGGCAATATTAGGAAAAGACTCCTAATATAGTTACTGATACGTTACAGATCTTTTATGTGCATGTTTATGCTTTGCTAGATCCAGGATATTCTTTGTCTTTTGTTACTCCCCATATAGTAGTTGATTTTGGAATCAGTCCCAAAATTCTAGCAGAGCCCTTATCAGTCTCTACCCCAGTGGGAAAAACCATCATAACCCGACGGGTATACAAGAACTGCCCGGTTATGATGTTTCAGAAAGTCATTTCAGCAAACTTAGTCGAATTAGATATGACTGATTTTGACGTCATTCTTGGCATGGGTTGGCTTCATTCCTAGCATGCCACAGTCAACTGTAGAAATAGAATAGTCCAGTTTCAGTTTCCAAATGAACCCATCCTTGAGTGGAAGGGTAGTGCTCCGCTTTCAGGGGTCAGCTTATTTCCTACCTTCGGGCAAGAAAAATGATATCTAAAGGATGTGTCTATCATTTTGTTTGAGTTGAGGACACTAGTTCCGAAACTCCCAGCCATGAATCAGTCTCAGTAGTGAATGAATATTCAGATGTCATTCTCGAAGATCTTCCAGAAATTCCTCCCAAAAGGGAAATAGACTTCGACATTGATCTTCTTCAAGATACTCAGCCTATCTCTATTTTTCTATACAGAATGGCACCATCAGAACTCAGAGAACTGAAAGAACAATTGAAGGATCTCTTAGATAAAGGATTCATCAGGCACAGCATTTCCCCGTGGGGCACTCCAGTATTATTCGTGCGCAAGAAAGACGGTTTTCTCAGACTGTGCATTGATTACCATCAACTCAATAAGGTCACGGTCAAGAACAAGTATCCTCTTCCCAGAATCGATGACTTGTTTGACCAACTTCAGGGTGTTAGCTATTTCTCTAAGATAGACCTCAGATCCGACTATCATCAGCTCAGAGTTAGAGAAAGTGACGTTCCAAAAATAGCTTTCCATACTCGGTATGGTCACTTTGAATTCTTAGTCATGTCATTTAGTCTTACCAATGCCCCAGCAGCTTTAATGGACTTGATGAACCGCGTGTTCAAGCAGTACTTGGACATGTTCATCATAGTCTTCATAGATGATATTCTGGTCTATTCCCGCACTGAGCGCGATCATGTAGACCATCTCAGAACAGTACTTCAGACTCTCAGAGATCATCAGCTATTCACCAAATTCAGTAAGTGCAAATTTTGGCTAAGGTCAGTAGCATTCCTTGGTCACATCATTTCCGGTGATGGCATTAGAGTTAATTCTCAAAAGATCGAAGTAGTAAGAAACTGACCAAGACCTGTCTCTTCATCAGATATCAGGAGTTTCTTAGGTTTGGATGGCTATTACAGACGGTTTTTTGAAGGATTTTCATCTATTTCATCCCCTATATCTAGATTGACTTAAAAGAAAGTCAAGTTTTAGTGGTCAGAACCTTGCGAGAAGAGTTTTCAGGAGTTGAAGACTCGACTTACCTCAGCCCCAGTCTTAGCTCTCCATATGGTTCAGATGGGTTCGTGGTGTATTGTGATGCATCCATAGTAGGTTTGGGTTGTGTCCTCATTCAGCATGGTAAGATCATAGCCTACGCTTCTAGAGCTTAAACCCCATGAAAGGAATTATCCTACTCATGATCTTAATTTAGCAGCCATAGTCTTTGCCTTGAAGATTTAGAGGCATTATATCTACGGAGTTCATATAGATGTATTCACAGATCACAAGAGTCTTTAGTATGTCTTTTGTCAAAAAGATCTCAATCTTCGTCAGAGAAGGTGGTTAGAGCTCTTGAAAGACTATTACATGAGTGTCCTCTATCATTTGGGCAAGGCCAACGTAGTGGTCGATGCTCTCAGTAGGCTATCCATGGGTAGTGTTTCTCATATTGAGGACAGTAAGAAGAAGTTAGCTCAAGAAGTCCATCAGCTTGCCAGACTAGGCGTTCACTTAGTCAATTCTTCAGAGGGTGGTGTATGTGTTCAGAGTAGTTCAGAATCATCTCTACTTTCCGAGGTGAAAGAAAACCAAGATAGAGATCCCATCCTGGTCAAGTTAAAAGAGTCAGTTTAGGATCAGAAAGTAGAGGTTTTCTCCCAAGTGGGAGATGGTGTTTTGCGTTGTCAGGGTTGTATCTGTGTTCCAGGTGTACAACTTAAGGTAGAGAATTCTTGCAGAAGCGCATGGTGCACGCTACTCTATTCATCCAGGGTACACAAAGATGTACCGCGACTTGCAGGAAATCTATTGGTGGAGTGGTATGAAGAGAGATATTACAGAGTTTGTAGCTAAGTGCTCTACATGTCACCAAGTTAAGATAGAGCATCAGAAGCCTAGTGGGACCATACAGGAGTTCAGCATTCCTACTTGGAAGTGGGAAGTTGTGAACATGGACTTCGTGACGGGTTTGCCTCGAACTCATCATCATCATGATTCAGTCTGGGTCATTGCAGACAGAATGACCAAATCAGCTTATTTCATTCCAGTTCATACCTCTTATTCAGCTGAGGATTACGCCAAACTCTATATCAAGGAGCTGGTCAGATTGCACGGTGTTCCATTGTCCATTATCTCAGACAGAGGTACCCAGTTCACCTTTTATTTCTGGAAAACATTCTAAAAGGATCTTGGTACCCAAGTTCTTCTCAGTACGGCCTTTCATCCTCAGACAGAAGGTCAAGAAGAAATGACCATTCAGATGTTAGAAGATATGCTAAGGGCGTGTGCAATCAATTTCAAGGGAAGTTGGGATGACCACTTGCCTTTGATTGAATTTGCATACAATAACAGCTATCATTCCAGTATTCAGATGGCTCCATTCGAAGCTCTCTATTATAGGATATGTAGATCTCCAATTGGTTGATTCAAATTTAGTGAGGCCTCAGTCATAGGTCCTGACTTAGTATTCGATGCCTTAGAAAAAGTCCAATTAATCAGAGAAAGACTCCGGGATGCTCAAAGCCAACAGAAGTCTTATGCAGATGTTCGTAGGAAAGATCTCGAGTTTGAGGTTGGTGATTATGTATATCTAAAGATCTCACCCATGAAGGAAGTGAAGAGATTCGGCAAGAAGGGAAAGATCAGTCCCCGATATGTCGGTCCCTTCAAGATTCTCAGTCGCTTCGGTAAGGTAGCTTATGAGCTCGAATTGCCTTCAGATCTAGCCTTAGTTCATCCAGTCTTCCATGTCTCTTTGCTCAAGAAGTGTATAGGTTACCCCTCAGTTATAGTCGCTATTCAGAGCATTGATGTTCAGAACACTCTCTCTTATGAAGAGATTCCAGTCGAAATCTTAGACTATCAGACTCGTAGATTGAGGAACAAAGAAGTCCCTCTAGTTAAAGTTCTTTGGAGAAATTAGTCTATCGAGGGAGATACTTGGGAAGAAGAAGTAGACATGCGTACCAAGTATCCTCACCTTTTCTCCGCCAACTCAGATCAAGCTCAAGGTAACAGTTCTCCTTAAGCTTACTCAGTTTCATGATCAGTGTTTATCATAAACTTGGTATGCAGTTTCACGTTCAAGTTCCTAGTATAAACTTGGTATCAAGTACCATTGCATATTCATTCATTCATTCATGTATCATCTCAGTTATATAATTATGCATCAGAAATGTATTCTCATTGTGAGAAACTTAGTTCCTCATGCATTCATGAATCAGTTACACATGCATCAGATATGCATGTTCAGTGTGTTATGTTCAGCTTGTTAGTCATGAGATCATGTTCTAGTTATTCATGTTCATTTCATGTTCATCTTATTATTTCCCCTCTTAGTCAGTCTCATTCGAGGATGAATGTTCTCAAGGGGGAGATATTGTAATACCCCAAAGTTTTCTAGCAAATTTCATCCCAAGAATGCCTAGTATTAGCTTCTAAAGTGAATGATAATTATTCCATGAGGAATTTTTCAAGATTTTCACTTTTTGTCGTGTGAAAAATTTAATAAGCTTTCCATCGATATATGATTCGCTTAAATCAGATAACCGGGTAAGAAGTTATGACTATTTTAAGTTTCCGTCGTAAAACAGCGCCATATTAGTCAGTGGCACGCCGCGCTACAAGAGGAAATGGCATTTGGCAATTTACATTAGGTGTCCACAATTTTAGCGCATCGCGCCAGCACTCAAATTCAAAATTATCCTTTTTCCAGTGTCTCAGCGCGATTTCCCCCGCGTCGCGCCAAAGTTCTAGGTCACGAATGAAGGGGCAACGCGATGGCTCCGCGTCGCGCCATCACTCAATTTCCCAATTGTCAATTTCCAGAGACACGGCGCGATAATGCTGCGTCGTGCCAGGGGTTCAATTCGGATAATTTTTACTAAAATTACAAGACGCGTCCAGGGTTAAAAGGGTCAATTTCTCACCCCTATTTAAGCCCTTTAACACGTGATTCAGTCACTTTTCACCTAAAATACACTCTCTTCTCTCAAGTTTCTCTCAAGAACAAGCTAGGGTTTTCATAGAAGATCCAATTTAAAGAAAGTTTCACCGTCAATCTTCACGAAACCACGAACTAAGGTATGCGTAGTGTTCATTCATGGACTCCTTTCGTCCATGAAGCCTAACAACCTCTTCTCTAAGTTTAAGTTTATGGATTTCTTCATGAATTTCATGTTGGGTTAGTTTTGTTTATGTTGAGAATGAACAATTGAATTTAAATCCATGTTGGGTGATCAATTTTATGTGGAATTGATTTGTATAGATGTATATTCATGTGAACTTATGAATAAACCCTAGGATGATGAAATTAGAGATGAATCATGATGATTAATTATTGTATACTGTTGTCTACATGTGCTATGCCTACCATGTGTTTAATTAAATGCCAAAGATGAAGGAACAATGTCCAACTAGTATGATATCATGAAATCCCCCATGTATGTACAAGTTATGCCTATCACATGTTTTGATGGAATGCTTCTATAAATGTATTATGGATTATGATGTTAGTTATATGTTCAAGTAAGTTATGCTTGGTCAGTTTCGTTCCATCGAGTCCTGGGGGTACTTGTACCCGAAACATTAGTTGTGTACCTAGATCCATGTCATATTTTCACGATACTCTCAGTCAAGCTATGAATCCTTAGACTTCAGATAGTCTTATGACATAGGAAATCTCCATGATCTCATGACTCAATCAGTTGTCAGATATCAGTAATATTCCATCAGTTAACGGAACTTAGTAACTCAGCTCATGTTCAGTTCAATAAATCATGTTCAGTGTCCATTCAGATGGGAGTAGGAATTAGCACCGAGTGAACCCAAGGATGGGGACACACATTATCAGATGAGGGTGTGATCCTTAGAAGTCATCCTTGCGTTCCAGAACTATGTAGCCAGCATAGGTTGAGATATCAACACTGTCCAATAAGGGTTGATGAGGTGGATAAGCACTGTCAAATTAGGGCCCCACCGTTCTCTTTTGGGGATACTATCAGATAAGGGTCGCCCACAGCTTGTCTTTACCAGTGGCGCGGTATTGACACCCTTCCAATAGGGGTTACAGATTAGACCCCAACTCAGCCATAATGGCGTATCATGGGCATGTCGGTTAAATACTAACTCCCACAATTTCAGTACCAGTCTCAGTAAAAGAACTCAAATAGTTCTTCAGATTCAAGACTGTCAGATACAGTCCACTCAGATACAGTAAGGAACTCAGATAGTTCCATCAGATTTAGGACTGTCAGATACAGTCACCCATGTTATCAGTTAAAGTCAGATACAACTAATTATGCTATCAGCTATTTCAGTTATTAGTATGTCATGTCATCAGTATTCAGATTCAGAAATCACAATATCATAGTGTCAGTTACAGTTACGTATTTATGTATGCATTCTCACATTCATGTTAGACAGTCAGCTAGCATTATTCATGTATGTTAACCCTTGCATTAGCCTACCTCACATGTATACTCAGTATATTTCATTGTACTAATGCATTTGCGCTATGGTTCTTTCTTTTTATGTTACACCATAGGTTCAGAGACACGAGTTTCAGATCAGCTGTAGATTCCAGTCTCAACAGTCAGAATACAAGTGAGTCCTCATCCTTTGAGGACATGATTATTTCTCCACTATTTCATTGATTAGTTATTAGTTGGAGTTAGTTGGGGACATATCCCATCAACTCCTTATTCAGATTATTCAGAAAGTAGAGGCTTTCAGTCTAGATGCAGACTAATATGTTTCAGACTTCAGTATTTTCAGTTTTATTTTGGGTATTCTACTACCCCACACAAATGTTATATCATTCAGATTATGTTCAGTATTGAACATTATGGCCTTTCAGTGCATGTTTCCGCATTATTATATCATATTATGCAGTGTACAGGTACAGATATCAGTCATGAATTAGCTTGTGGTCCTTCGGGGTCATGAGCACCGTGTAGCATTCTGATTCAGCAAATCGGGGAATTAAACTTTTGGAAGCTCGCCTCACAAGCATCGGACCACTAAAAAGAAATCTTCTTCTAGGTCAACTTGGTCAATGGAACAACAATAGATGAAAAACCCTTAACAAAACACCGATAATAACCTACCAAGCCAAAAAAACTCTAAATCTCGATGGGCGAAGCAGGTCTAGCCTTACCATGAACCATGAAAATCTCAGTTGGATCAACCATAATGCCTTCCTTAGTCACCACATGACCCAAGAAAGAAACCGACTCTAACCAAAACTCACACTTAGAGAACTTAGCATACAACTTCTCATCCCTCAATATCTGAAGCACAATCCACAAATGCTCCCCATGCTCAACCTCACTCTTGGAATAAACCAAGATATCATCTATAAATACAATAACAAAGGAGTCGAGATACGATCGAAAAACCCAGTTCATCAACTCCATGAACACAATAGGGGCATTTTTCATGCCAAAGGACATGACCAAGAACTCATAATGACCATATCGAGTTCGAAAAGCTGTCTTCAGAATATCTGAAGCTCTAATCCTCAACTGGTGATAACCGAACCTCAAATCAATTTTCAAAAATACCGCAACACCGTGAAGTTAATCAAATAAATCATCAATGTGAGGAAAAGGATACTTATTCTTAACCATCACCTTACTCAACTGTCGACAATCAATACATATCTGCATAGACCCATTCTTTTTATTTACAAATAAGATAGCCGCATAAGTGAAACACAAGGTCGGATAAATCCCTTATCCAATAACTCCTGTAACTGATCATTCAGTTCAATCAACTCTGTCGGGCCATTCTAAATAGAGGAATAGAAATGGTCTTAGTGCTCGACTCAACATCAATAATAAAATCAATATCTCGATATTGCCTTATCTCCTTCCTGGCATATTTCTTGGAGAGGGTTTTAAAAAGGTGTTGCCAGGATTTCTTAGATGTTTCCATGGTGGTACCAATATTTCATGAATGAGTATGATATGAGGATATAATGCTTACAACCAATCACAATGAGTATTTTCACAACCAACCACAATGATATATTTTCACAACCATGTGACCCAATATCCACTCATTATTTCAGTTTGATCCATGAATTTTCATGTCTCATATTCCAAATAAACAACAATAACAACAAAAACAAACCCAGTGTATTCCCACAACGTGGGGTCTGGGGAAGGTAAGATATACGCAGTCCATACCGCTATCTCCAAAAAAGTAGAGAAGTTGTTTCCGATAGACCCGCGGCTCAAGATAAGGATAATAAACAAGGGGGTGGATGACATAACCGAAATAAAGAATAGGAAATAATAGAATAAAACCATAAGAATATGAAATATGGGAAATAAGAGCAACATGGAATAAGAAAAATAGGAACTAAGCAATAGAAAATAGGACACCCACCTAGTAGTGACATACACTCACATCCCAAAGACACCTATGTACACTGACCTATGATTACTAAATTCGGCTACACGAGAATTCTCCTAACTGCTAGCTACAACCCACACACTAACACTAGTCTTCTACCCTAATCCTCGACCTCCACGTCTTCTTATCTAGGGTCATGTCCTCAGTAAGCTGAAGTTGCTCCATGTCATGTCTAATCACCTCCTTCCAGTATTTCTCCAGCCTACCTCTTCTCCTCCTGAAGCCATCCAACGCTAGCCTCCCACACCTCTGAACCGAGGCATTCGCTCCCCTCCTCATCACATGCCCAAACCATCTCAGCCTTTATTCCCGTATCTTTTCCTCCATCGAAGCCACTCCCACCTTATCCCGGATAATCTCATTCCTAACTCTGTCCCCTTTAGTAAGCCCACATATCCAACGCAACATTCTCATTTTCGCCACCTTCAATTTTTGGATGTGAACATGCTTAACTGACCAACACTCCGCTCCATACAACATGGCCGGATGAACTGTCACTCTATAGAATTTGACTTTAATATTAAGGGGCACCTTCCTATCGCACAACACTCCTGAGGCGAGCCTCCACTTCATTCAACCTGCTCCAATACGATTAGAAACATCCTCATCAATCTCACCATCCCCCTGGATCATAGACCCAATGTACTTAAAATCATATGTCAAATAAAGTATAAATATAATAATAATACACCAATGGTGCCATATTAAGCATCTTAACAACACAATACAATTATTTACATATATTTAAGGCTATTAATAGCACATAGGACCCCACACGATCACACATATCACAAAATAACTCAATTTCAATAATTACATCACATATAGGCCCCCACACGAGCACAACACATAAATAGCCATTTTTTATGATTAGTTCTCACCCTTAACATGCATTTTGTATCATCATTTACTACCCAGCCCAGTCTGAAAGAGTTAAGCCATAACCTACCTCAAAAGCTGAAACCAGTCCGCTACACTTGAACCCGCACCTTAATTTTTATGAACAATTCCAAACTTCACCAAAAATATCAAGTATGAATCTACATGTCAAAAGAAAACCAACGATACCCATATTGACTACTTTTGATTTGGGTTCAAAACGAACCCCTGGAACGTGTTTTTGAAAAATGAGGGAAAAATTCGAAGTTTACTTCAAAAATATGTTTTTCATATTTTTAGCAACCTACAGCTGAAAACCCAAGTCAAATCGAGTCAAAAACGAGGTTCAAATCGAAGAAAAATCATTTTTGTGCTTTACCGAATAAAATCTTTGAAATCCGGGTTAAAATCAAGAATCGGAGTTGTTTTGTAGGTTAATTTGATGAAAAACTAGTAATTATAAGATAAAAATACTATTCAAGTGAAAAGAAGTGAAATTAGGGTTTAAAATCAAGCCCTAAGATTTTTGGAATTTTGTGAAATTAATCAAGAAATTACTAAAAAAAAATGGTGAATTCTTACCTTAAATCCGTAATAAAATCAAGAAATAGGTGTTAATCTAGTTTCTCAAGCTCCCGCATACTTTACTTTTAAGATCTCACACTATTTTAGGGTTTAACTCTCAAGTGGCAAGATGAAAGATGAGCCAAATAGGCCAAAAAGAGGAGAAAAAAATTGTTATATGCAGAAAATCTGCAACAATAGTGCGGATTTTTTTTCTCAAGTTCAAACAGACTTTGACGGAGTGCTCAGGATTCGTTCGGAGTCCGATATACACAAACAAACTATGCAACCATACTAAATTCGACGTTCTAGACGCGTTGGCGATATCAGATTTTCAAAAAAATATTGTTTTCACAAAGTTGACCTCCGAAACTCAAAATCATAATTATCCAAATTGAGGGTCGAAATGAGATTTAAAAGCCCTAAAATTATACCAAACATTATAACACCCTAAAATCAACATTACAGATCTGCTGGCAAAGTCAGATTTTTCATCCAAGGTCGTTTCGATCAAATGTGGGTCCCACACTCATATTTTTAATTTTCTAACTTTCCGACCAATAGGTCAAAAAAAGAACTCGAGTGCACTGAGATCCTAACCAAAGGTCTATCCAGTCTAAAATCGATATTTCAAAGCTTCTGGCATAGTTCGTTTGGACATCCGTCACACGGATCAAAAGATATTCATATAAGTCCAAAATAAGGCTCTCGAACCATCAAAAACCACAATATCGCATAAATGATACCAAAATGCATCGGAAATCATGTCAATCACTGCCACACCTCAGAAATACCATAATGCAACTACGGGGAGGGGTAAAACAATCAAATCGCACAAAATCATAAATTTCACATATTTCATCAAATTTTTAGATCGTTACATTATGATATATTGAAATTTGGTGGTTCGCTGATCGTTTGAGTTTGTCATTCTAGTTTTCCTGATTGTGAACATAAACATGAAATGGAAAGAGTCTGGTTATTGGATTTTGTTTACATTATGTGATGTGTTCATGAAATATTTTTAGCCTGTGACTTAGCTTGAATAAAGTCTGTAAAGGTTGAAGTCTTAGAAGGTGTTGATTGTTTTGTTTTGATAGACGTGAATGCAAACCTGAATTAAATTATTTATGGTACATCATGTAATCAGTTGGCATGTTAACTGGTGGCTTTGAGCATGAAAACGTGAAATAAAAATCTATTTTTGGCTTTCTGATTCACTCAAGTTGATCACTGTGTGGGGTTGCTTCGTCTTTAAATTTGAAATAATATGTGAATTAGGTTTAACAATATGGCTTGGAGAAGTCGTGTCTGGTCTAAAATGTAGATCATGTCGATCTATTACGTAAAATCCATCCTTTTAATTCGTCTTTGTCTCTTTCCATCCTATTTGTTCTTGCTCTGTGAATACATGATTTGTTTTTGGCTTTAAACTATACTGATGTTGCTATCTGTTTTTTTTGGCAAATTGATTTCAAGAACATGATTTTTCCTTGACTGTCCTTTGTTTTAATATATGATTGCTCTGCGTCTAAACATGCGAATTCGCCCCCCTTTTTGTTTCCTTTTTCTTTCATTTTTTTGAGTTCTTTTAATACGCGGGACTATTTAAACTTGTACTAAGCGTACGTTGCTGTTGTGTTTCGAGTGGTGGCTGTAATATTGATTCTGCAAGTTTATTTCGTGTGCGAGTATATGGGTTTGTGAATACATGTATTTGTGCGTTTATTTTATTTTGGGACTGTTGATTGTTTCTTGTTGCAACCGAGTTCATAAATAGTCAATTGTGATTCCGAAGAAGAACCGTATAAGGGTGTATATTCAAATGACATCCAAAGCGTTCAAGAATCGTGTATGTTGGAATATGTTTAATCTTGTTTGTCTTCCTCTATCAAAATAAAGGTTTAATGTCTTCGGGGCTTTATAAAAGTCTTTTTCTCATGTTATGTCTTCTGTCCTCTTATTCGCTCTTTCGCTAAATGAAATAAAGGCAGTATTTTTTCTCTTATTCTAAATCGGAAAATTTTCAAGTCTCTGTTATCTTTCTGGTATTCAAATTCTTGTCTAATTTATAAGTTGTGTCTACGGTTGTGTGATTAGTTTCAAGTTACTTTCTTTCTTTAGTGTTAGGAAATAATATAGGGATGGAAGAGTTCTAATGAAATCTCTTAGAGGTAGAAATAAATCTTTCCGTCAGATTGCTATACCCTTTTTCGAATCTAAACACCATCATACTCCTTCAAGTTGGTGTACAAACTAAGTTATGGTTAGCAGATGACTCCCTTTATTATTTAATAGATGTTGATAATATATAGCTAAACAATTTTGAGTCATTCGTGGTTTACCGTTAACTTGAGTTCTCCCTTAGTTTAATTGGTGCCAAAGTGTAGCTATGGTTCAAGTTTAACTCTTCCAGTGTGTTCTTTTCATTGTCGAAACTATGCTTATGTGCTTAAGTTCATCACTAGGAAGTTTTGTTGTTTGGTCGGTGTCCTTCCTTTCACTTTCAAAAGTTATGCTTTGATTTAAAATTAGCATGAGATGTGATCATTTTGTTGCCCCAATTGTTCGGACAAATTTTATATGTTTTAAGGTATTAAATTCTCATCATTTGGATTTGTTTAAAGCTAGTGAGATTTTGCCGAAAAAATGTTTCCATTCATGGTTGATTATTTGAAATATGTTTTTGCCTTCACTTTCATACTAGTAACTCTTTTCTTTACAGATTCATCATGTATTCATGAAGGTGACGTTCCTTGTCTTAACAATCTATTAATTGACAATGTACTCTTTTAAATAAATCTTACCAGATAGCAATTGTCGTTAGCTACTTAATTTAGTATTTTGCTAATAAGATTTAGCTTAAAATGAATGCTTCTCTCATTTTAAAAAAAAATATATGCCTTCAAATTTGTGCTATGTTTTCTCTATATTCGAGCCACATACAAATGGTACTCTTTAGTTTTAAAAGATTGCTTGCGTGACTTTGTAAATTATCTAATCTTGATGGCTTCACAACTTCTTTCATCCTTTTACTGTTAGCTTTGATGACATAGTTAAATCTTTTTTTGTGTAGATTAATAAAAAAGAAAATATGACATTATATCTCATTTTTGTGTTATAATTTACTTCTTTCGTATTTTTCTTAATTAGTAAATTGGTTATACTAATTCCTATCTTTTTCTTTGTCTCATGTGAACTCGGAATGCGTTTGGGGTTTCATGTCTTGACTCCATCTCTGTCCAAATCAGAGAAGCCAACAAATATCACATTAAATATTTTCGTCTAGTAGTCTAGTGTCTCTTTCCCTTTTTCAAGCATTATCTTTCTTTTATAGACACTTATTATTATTTTGTTTAATATTTCGCACATTATTATTTAAAATTTATGTTTTATATGTTCTTATTTGAATTAGTGTGAATTCTTAAATATTATAATGAATTCATTTCTTCCCTTTTCGCCCCTCTTAGATTTCAAATTTAGTATATCGCTAGACTTCGGTATTTAATTTATATCATTAAAAGTTTTAAAAATTGGTAGGTTTAAACATACCTTTTAAAATAATTGACCGAATTTTTTTGAATCCTTTAATGCTTCTTAAATATGAAATAGTAGCCTATCTTTAGAATTGAGTTAGTTTGTCACTAATTAATAATAGCGGATTAATAAAAATATAGGTTTTTACGGCAGGAGAATTTATTATCGCTCGACTTGAAAACCGGCTTTAACTACTTTGGATATGGTAAATCAATTTCATTTTCTTCATTTTTAAATAAGAAATTGTGACTTTACCAATTTGATTCTGCGAGGTCTTTTTTAGGATTTTAAATTGTAAAAGATATATCTTTAAAACATGAGCCATTTTTTTAATAAAATAATTAAATTCTTTTTTTTTTTTTGGTTTCTCAAGGTATCCCCACAGCTGGCAGCCGTGAGACTAATCCTCCGTTCCTCGGTCAGCGCATTTTGCGGTAGGAAACTGGCTACAAAGTTTGCTCCATTAAATATTTAAATTCTCAAGTCATTGTAGCTTTAAACAACTATATTTTATTTGTTCATTTAGTGTAAGATAATTAATCTATTTTCATAAAATTTGATTTAAAAGAAGTAAAAAAACATCAATTTCTTTTTAGAATAAAAAATGTGAAGTTTCTTAACTAACCTTTTTTTTTAATTATTAATTGAAAGACACTACTAGAAAAACAGCAAAGACCAACTACCCAAAACCGACGACAATAAAGTGGTCGGAAAAAACCGACCACTTGTGGTCGGTTTTTTTATTTTTTATTTTTAAAAAAATTATTAAAAAAGTGACCACATGTGGTCGCTTTTTTATTATAAAATATCAAAATAAATATTCCAATAATTTTAATATTAATTATTATTTATTTTAAAAATTAAAATATTAAAAAAATAACAAAACCGACCACAAGTGGTCAATTTTTATAAAAATAATAAAAAATATTTCTAAAAAGCGACCACTTGTGGTTGGTTTTTAAAAATATTTTTCTTTTTTTTTGAAATAAAAAACCATCCACTTTTGGTCGGTTTTGAAACTAAAAAAAAGAAAAAGAAAATACTTTTAAACATAATATTTATATGTAATCAAAATAATTATATATATGTAATCAAATATATATATTATTTGTTTCATAAAAAATAATTATATATATAATGTAATATATATATTTATATATAATTTTTTGAAATTACATTGATTACACGTAGTAGATAATCAGTATACTAATAATAAAAATCAATCATTCCACAATTTTTTAAAAACTTTACACTTAAAAATATATCAAATAAAATAAACAAATTATGTTAAACATAATCTTTATATTTTATTTATGTTTCAATATATAAAATAAATATTTTCTTTCGTATATACGTTAAATGACGTTAAACATGCATAACCTTTGTATAATGAATATGTGTGTGTATATATATATAATATGTTACTATATATTTCGGTCATAATAATGTAATATATAACCGATAATTCATCAAAATATAATGAACGTGTTCTATTATAAGGTAACATTCTTGTGGATGTGATATATGTATACGCATCAAGAGTTCATATATATAGATATCTTTTCATATATATATATATATATATATCATGTAGTGCTGAATTGATGAACGATGTAATCAAAACCTAATATATTAAGCTAATCAAATATAATTAATCGAACACTAATGTAAATATGTATAAGAAACACATCGCATTATATTATTGGATAATATACTTGTATACGCATGTGATGTATATAGTATGTATTTTAAACTTTATATAGTCGATAGTGTGTATATGTGTTTGTATATATGTAAATGTATATATATAATATATACATATTATACAACGACGGTATATTAATGACATAAGATAAATCAACCGATTATTTATTTGAGTATATGTGAAATACAATGGGGTAGTCGATAATGTGTATATGTGTGTGTGTATGTATAGGTATATATATAGTATATATATACATATTATATAGTGAACGTATGTTAATGACATAAGATAAACCAACAGATAATTCAACTGAGTTTATGTGAAATACGTAGTATATTATTATGGGGTAGTAAAATTGGGTATGTGATGTATATAGTACGTATTTGAATATTGATAGCCAATTGAATAAATTTATATATACGTACATCTCGTGTAGTGATGAAATAGATATATTATTTTGTTTCAATATAATGTAGACAGACGTATATTGTTGAAGTTGTAATAACGCAAGACAAGTATTACGAGGTATATAAGAAGGAGGAAGGAAGTAGGGGAAGGAGACAGAAAATTGAATCATGAAACTAGCATATACTTACCATTTGCTTTGAATTTCGAATTTTGAACGACCGCTAAAATTGGATATATGTATATATATACTGCATATCTCGTGTAGTGACATATTGCAGTAATCGAAAGCTCGATAACTGAATGTATATATCAAAATATTTTGAAGAATACATTGATATCATACTTATGAAGAAATAGATATACTATTTTGTGTCAATGTAGATACGCGTATATTGTTGAAGTTGTAATAACGTAAGACGTCGATAATTTATCTGATTAACACGTTATATATATATATATATATATTATATAATTTATCTGTTATAAATATTATACAATTTATTAAAAAAATAATCTATTAAAAATTAAATTAAATTTATTAATTAATTTATTAATTGTAGTTTATTAAAGTATAATTTATCAAAAACTTAGTAAAAACCGACCACATACCGACCACATGTGATCGGTTATTTTGTTATTTAAAAAAAAAAAAAAAACTTTTAACCCGATCCGACCCACCCAATCCCCAAATAAAGAAAAGGAAAAACGGGAATCAGCTAAAGCCCTAACTCAAATTCTCTCCAATTCTTTCAAAAATTCTTTCACTCTCAAAGTTTGTCACGCCGGGATCTTCTCCACCACTCTTCTCCATCACTTCAATTCGGGTAAGTGCTCAAATTGTTCTTATTGGATAGTAAGGTCGATTAGGGTTATTAATCTTAGTTCGTATTTGTATAAATATGGTAAGTTATGGTGTATGATTATGTTATTTTTCCTAGAATTGATTTCGAACCGAGTAAATCAAATAACTTGTGGTAGAATCCCAAACTTGAACCAATATACTAGATGGTGTTCTTAATAGCTAAGTTAAGAGTTATTGAGGCTTAAATACATGTTTACAGTCACCAATGGAATTGCTTAGTTCTTATGTATATAGCCTATCACTTTTCTGTCGTTTTATTTTTGGGTAAAATAATGTGTCACTTTCACATAGTTATATTTATTGGACATGAACAACCACCCTCCCCCACTGACATTTTCACTTCAGATAAATTGTACACCTTCAAGATACGGGATACAGGGCACTATAACTATTTATAGGGATTTGGAAACAATACTGAAAATTACATTAAAATGCTTAAAATATGTTTAGAAAAAAAAAAGGCTACTACAATTAGAAACAGTATTATTAGGTGTTCATATGTCATTATATATGCTATAAAACTAAATACTGCATTAACTCTCTCCTATTTCCAATACTTAAATATGAATGTAGCATAGAGTAGATAGGTATTTTGGAAAAAATTGCAGTAGTCTGTCTTTTAATTTGCTAAGATCATCATTTTCGATAGTGCAGCTTCCCGTGAGAGAATCAAGAAGCAGATTGAAGCTGCCATTTTAAAATATCAAGACATTAAGGAAAATATCAAAGGTAAGTTGACATAGTGAAGCCGTGTGGGGCCTTGTGCGATTCACTATTGTTGTTATCTTCCTTTTATTGTTCATATTGAAGTCTAGTGAAGCCGTGTGTGGCCTTGTGCGATTCACTAGCATTGTTCTTGACATTTTGTTGTTGCTTGTTTCTCGTACTGTCAACATGATCTTATATCATTTCTTATTTTGAATGTGGTTTGTTCGGTCACTTAGTCACTTGAAAATGGTTAAGTGTAGGGACTTTAAAGGGTATTTTGTTGTTTTGAATGCGATTTGTTAGGTCACTTAGTCACTTGAAAATGGTTAAGTGTAGGGATTTTAAAGGGGAATTATTTGTTAAGAATGTGGTTTGTTCGGTCACTTAGTCACTTGAAAATGGTTAAGTGTAGGGACTTTAAAGGGGAATTATTTATTTTGAATGTGTTTTGTTCGGTGACTTAGGTGGTTGAAAATGGTTAAGTGTAGGGACTTTAAAGGGGAATTATTTGTCAAGAATGTGGTTTGTTCGGTCACTTAGTCACTTGAAAATGGTTAAGTGTAGGGACTTTAAAGGGGAATTATTTGTTTTGAATGTGGTTTATTCGGTGACTTAGGTGGTTGAAAATGGTTAAGTGTAGGGACTTTAAAGGGGAATTATTTGTTCGGTGACTTAGGTGGTTGAAAATGGTTAAGTGTAGGGACTTTAAAGGGGAATTATTTGTTCGGTGACTTAGGTGGTTGAAAATGGTTAAGTGTAGGGACTTTAAAGGGGAATTATTTGTGAAGAATGTGGTTTGTTCGGTCACTTAAACACTTGAAAATGGTTAAGTGTAGGGACTTTAACGGGTATTTTATTGTTTTGAATGCGACTTCTGGACCAGCTGGCAAAAGGTACCAGAACTTGACAGGGATAGAATGTTTGATGAATTTCAGGTAAGGATTTAACTTATTGACTACTTATTGACACTTTGTTAGAACAAAACATTGATTATTGTATTTTCGTTGTAGAAATTTTACTGGTGGGATGATGAAAATACATTTCTTATAAAAAAGAACTTTATGCAAAGATGTAGAGGCAGATTTAAAGATCTCTTGGATTATGCTCGACAAAACATGGTTAAACCTACATGCATTCCTGAACCCGCATGGAATCGGTATCTTATATATTGGAATAGCGACGAATTCAAATTGTTGAGTGAAAAGGGAAAGAAAGCCCGAGCATCATCCAAGGGTGGCTCCCTACATACTGCGGGTGCCAGAAGTACTCTTGCTGTGATTCAAAAAATGGTATGTAACTTTACAGTTTTAATTGTTTGTTTCTATTAAAATTTTATTATTATTTGAACATTGAAAATTTTTTCATATGCAGGAAAAAGAACAGGGTAAGAAAATACCACATGATGTGATATACGTTGAGACTCATGTGAAGAAAAAAAAAAACCGACTGATGAAGCTGTCTGGGTTGAAGCTCGTGCAAAAGCTGAACATGTAAGAAAAAAATTCTGAATTTATGAATTTTTTTCTCAAAGTTGATATTATTCAGTTATAACTACTTTAATATTTTTTTACTTTTAGTATTAACTTTACTTTGAATATAGGACGAATATATGCGCCTTGTTGGTGCGTATCGTAGTATTCAGCCACTTGAAAGTCAGGGTGACCCAATTCCCAAACATGTCGAGGTGGAGTTATGGACAAAAGTTGTGGGTCCTGCAAATAGAGGTCATTTGACCGGATACCACAACGACTATTTTAGGGATAATGTTAGGTGTTCGTCCAGCCCTGCATACCCGAGCTCTTCAGTTGATAGTGAGACAATTGAAAGACTACAAACTACAGTTTCTCAAATTACTCAACAACTTGCTGCACAGAATGAGAGGGAGAAGAAGAGGGCGAAGGCAACAGCATCACGATTCAAGAAGTTGCAGCAGCAGTTGAGCACTTTCATTCAGACCGTGGGGGTTATTCCTCCATGTCCTGGTGATGCATCTCGGGCTGCAAAGGGTCTAAGCCCCCTGGATGATTTCTTCACGGATGAGGATATGAACGACGAAGACGAATCAGATGATGAGGTTTAGTTTTTTTATGTGTGTTGTACTTTGAATTTAGATATTTTGATGATTGAAACTGTTTTTGTATTTTGATACTCAGTTTTCTTGGACACTTTGTATGTATTGTTCTCTTTTCAAAGTCCTTATATTTAATTTTTTTTTGTTATTGTTGTTGTATGTATTTGATTTGATACTGCAATGTTGCGTTGTTGCATGCCGTAATTGGGTCTGAAATTTTTTTTTTTTTTAATAAATTCACATAAATACCGACCACAAGTGGTCGGTTTGTCAAAATTTTCTTTTGGAAAATCCAGCCACAAGTGGTCGGTTACTCCAATTTTTCTTTTGAAATAACCGACCACAAGTGGTTGGTTTTGTAATAAATAAATTAATTAATTTATTAATATACCGACCATATGTGGTCGGTTTATTATTAAATTAATTAATTTATTTATTACAAAACCGACCACTTGTGGTCGGTATTTTTTCCCAAAAATTATTTTTTCCTATTTTAATGAAATAATAATCAATTTAAAAAAATATATATATTTTTTAAAATACCGACCACTTGTGGTCAATTTTTGGGTAATACCGACCACTTATTGATGGTCGGTTTTTCATGTTTTTCTAGTAGTGAGTCTTGTATGTCTTTTAAGAGAAATGATTTGAAATAACTATCTTTCGACAATAATAAGGTTGCACTATTTTTAGGAGTTATTTTTGATAATTTTCAAAAAATGGGTGAATCTTTCTAAGTTTTCTAATCTTTTCTTATAAATAATTAGCATATTTTACTTATATATATATATATATATATATATATATATATATATATATATATATATCCTCTTTATTCCTAGATTATATCTTTGCTTAATTCAATTTGATTTCTTTATCTAACCAAAGTTTGGCCGGTTAATCATATTTAGTGGATCCTTTAGGGTGCCTAATCTCTTTTCTTTAGGATAATTAGTAACCCTACCTAGAATTGCTTAGTTAAGTAGACCTTAAAATGACATCTTTATTTATTTTAATTACTTAGTTTATAATAGTTGTCCTAATTCACCAAAGAACTAATTAGGTGGCGACTTCTTTGATTCAATTAGATGTTTTCGATATGGTGTACCTCGATTTGATCCGTATTAAAATGAGGTATAACAAGTATATAACATATATCAGTGTAAAAAGCCTTCAATTTCAAAGAAGGTAAAGAAGTGAAAAGGGAGAGAGGTTCTCTTTGTTGATGTTTTGAGAAAGGAGGTGAGGAAAGGAGAGAGAGTGGAAGGCGGATGGTGACGTGGTTTCACCGAAGGTTCTTCGGTGATAGGGGCATGTGGTGTCTAAAGGAGGATATAGTGGTGGTGTGGTGAGAGGAGAGTGAGACCGGCGGTTGGTGGGAGCGTAAAATGAATGAGAATTAGAAGGACTTGGGGTGGTAGATTATAAAGGAAAAAATTATAGGGATTCAATCCAGTCTATTGGATGGTTGAGATTGACGGTTGCGATTATAAAAAGGGGTCGATGGGTCAAAATAAGATCATGAATTGGGATTTCAAAATTCATCACAAATTAGATTCAATTTTGGCTAAAATTGACATTAATTAGGTAGAGATTAGCTAGGATTTAAATAAATTGGGAAGATGATTAAATTGAATTGAAATAAGGCTGCTATTTAATTAATGAAATCGCATATATATAATCTAACAAATAAATAATATCAATATAATTGATACTAATATCACATAAGATATTATTTGTTAAATCAATTATAAATAAAGTATAAAGAGTAGTAAAAAGTCACGTTGAAATAAGACACTATTTAACTAATATATATATATATATATAAACTAAAAATATATAATAAATAAGACACTTATAAAAATATAAAACTAGAAACAAATGATTAAATGTACGACTAATTGAGCAAATACAATAAATAATTATATGAAGGAATTTAATTTTTAAAAAGATCTGAAATACATCAGTTAGTCTAATAGAAGCCCGAACAGGATAGGGAGGTTAAAATTGTGTGTTAACAAAGACTATCAGAGATAAATTTGTAAAGATTCGTCATAAAGCATCAAAAACAACTTTTAAACTCGACTAACCCATTAATACCTCATATGAATTCCTCTTTATCATATGAAACATTAATTGAAGATCCTTAAATTCTGGTAAAAGAAACTATGAAGGAGAGTATTTGAGTGTCGTTTGGGGCGTGTGTTGTTGTGGTCCGTCGGCCGAAGTGGCCAGAGATGGAAAAACAACGACAATTAAAAATTAACGAGGCTTTGAGAGATTTGGAAATGGTAGATTAAAAGGGACAAAATAATGGGAATTTAGCCTGGTCAGTTAGATGATTAAGACTAACGATTGAGGTTAAAATCAGGAATAGGTTGGATTAATGAGTCAAATAAGATCATGAATGAAAATTTCAAAATTCAGTAAATTAAATTCAATTTTGGCTAAAATTGACATTAATTAGATAGAAATTATCTAGAATTTAAATAAAATTGGGAAGAAAATTAAATTAAATTGAAATAAGACTGCTATTTAATTTATAAATCACATATACATAATATAACAAATAAACAATATTATTATATAATATCATATAAAATATATGAATTATATATGAAACAAAAATAATAATAAATAAGACACTTATAAATTTATGAAATTAGAACAACTCGAGATGATAAAATGTATGACCAATTGATTAGATACAATAAATAATTATATAAAGGAAATTAATTCTTTAAAAGATCAAAAATATATAATTAGTCATATAGAAGCCCGAGCAGGATATAGGAAGGTAAAAATTGGATACCAACAAAGATTTTATTGGAGACAAATTTGTAAAGATCCGTAGTAAAGCTTTGAAAAAAACTTTGAAGCAAGACTAAATCATTAGCGCATCATATGTATTCTTCTGGGTCCTCAAATTCTGATAAAAAAAACTATAGAGGAGAGTTAGAGTGTCATTTGGTGTGTGTGATGTTGATGTCCGCTCTAGAGATGGGGAAATAGCAACAACCGAAAATGAATTAAGATTGAGGAAATTGGGGCTGGTAGATTAAAGAGAAAAAAAATAATGGAGATTCAATCTGATCCGTTGGATGATTGAGTTTGATGGCTAAGATTATAGTCAGGGATGGGTCAAATTAATATGTCGAAATCGGATCATAAATTGGAATTTCAAAACTCAGCCAAATTAGTTTCAATTTTTGCTAAAGTTGACGTTAATTGGGTAGAAATTGGCTAGGACTTAAATAAATTAGGAAGAAGATTAAATTGAATTGACATAAGGTTACTATTTAATAAATAAAAGTCACATATACATAATTTAAAAAATAATAATATTAATACAATTGATAATAATATCATATAAAATATTATTCATTAAATTAATTATAAATAAAGTATAAAATTATAAAAAGCCACGTTGAAATAAGATGCTATTAACTAAAATACGAGGTTATCATATCATTCTATAATTTGTCTTGTTATTTTCTGCAGAGAGCGCTTGAAATATTTGCCAGTTTACATTTGTAATCATAAACAAAGTAACCGGTCAAAAATTATTATATATTTATCTATAAAAAATATTCGTAGCAAATAGTTAAATTATTCAATAACAAATTTTAAATTGTCGTTATTTAACCATTGCATATTTTGTGACAAAGTTATGTTATCACTAAATCACAAGTTGATTAGAGAAAATAAAATGATCGTCACTTATTACTATATTATTAGTGACAAAACTAAAGGTCACAATTGAATACAAATATTAATAGCTAAAGCTTACAACATTTAACGACATCTAATTTGTTGCTATTGGACCAACTTATTTTTTGTGACAAAAATTTTTCGTATAAAACTAATAACTAATTTTAAAAAAATAACAGTTTGTCACAAATTGGATACAGTATTTGTGACAAAATAATGTGTCACTGATAACTTATTATTTGTCGCTAAATTGTACTTAATAAATGACGCCAAATTATTTTTTGGTGGAAAACTTTAATGGATAAAATTTTGCTATGAAATTATATGTTTTGTCACTAAAATTATGTTGCTCATGCATTTAAATACAAAAAAAAATTGTCACAAAAGGTGAATAATTAGTGATGAACTTCACGTTGTATCTAATAATTTCGTAGATAAATATTACATTTGTTGTAGTGTCTATACTTAAATTGAGTGGAAGATTCCATTGTTTTTGTCTATTTGTGAAGATGGACTGTGCACATCTTCCTATTTTACTTTTCGGGTTTCAACTCCATATTATTTTATCGCTTTCTACTAGATTAATGTTTTAGAAATTTCAGTAGAGATATACAACTATGAAGACGAGCGTTTATGTGCAATATTTACAAGGTATTGTTTTGTTATGTTTTTCTTTCCTTCTAATTCTAGGTTTTGCTGTTTCTGATTCTAATATTGGTAGGTCCTTACATTGCCTTTACTTATAGATGAATGTGTGTAGTTTTTCTTTCTTTCCCTTTATCAACTTTTAATTTCAGGAAATTAATATTTAATTTTTTCTTACTATTTTACTTAATTCGTAGGAATGGATTGCTCTCTCAAGTTGATTTTGTGGGTGAAACTCATTTTACATAGAAATTTCAATTTCGGATAAGGAAATAATTGTTGATTCTTCTCAAATATTTTGTTCTTATTTTACTTTTCTTGATTCTGAAGTGATACTAAGTTCTCAATTGTAGGTTGTTCTACCGTACTGATTATTAACTAATTATTATCTTCCTTTTTTTTACTTCTTTAATTTCTTTTATGACTTTCGATCTAAGTGAACTCGATGACTTTTGTCAACGGGGCAATCTGTCTTTGAATTTTCAGACCACTGCTGAAATTTTTTTTGATGTGAAAATTCATAATGGCTATATAAAGATGTATTTTAAAATCACCTTTTTACTCTTTAATTATGAATTTGTGTAGATAATGAGTGTGGAAAAGTCTAGAGCTATGTTAACGAGGTATGAAATGCCTCTTACTTTGAAATTATGTGAAGTCAGGAAACTATGACTATGATACAATAATGAGCTGGTGTGATTAAATAAACAATTCATATTTGATTAAGCAAAGTAATACCATATCTACCATTAGAAAGAAATGGAACAAATAGAAATTGTGAAGGGAAAATTTGAGAAATAGCAATTATAGAGTCTTAATTGTAATTTTTATAGCAATAGTTTCATAATTACGAAAAATAGTAAATTTATTTTGTATTTAAGTAAACTGTTGCTATACAAATACATATACAACAAGATTTATTGTCTTTGTTTTACTCAAATTAGTTCAGTTAAATAAGGAATAATTATCTCATCTAATTAAATTCCCATAAGTTACTCTTATTTATATTAGTAGATTCCTTTTCCAAATCAAAATCAAATACGAAGATTATTATTTTCATGATTTTCAAAATTTCAAAATATCATTCTCTTATATCTCTAACTATTTATTTTTTTAGTTTTTTCATTTTTTTTCCAGTTTTTTCTTTCCACTTTATTTTCTCTCTTCTACTTCTCCTCTTTTTTTTCCTTTTTCGCTTTTTATTTATTTTTTATTTTTTCATTTTTTTTTCACTTTCTCATATTTTTTTTCATTTTCTTCTTCTTCTTTTTTTTCGCTTTTATTTTTACACTTCTATTTCTAGTTTGTATTTCTCTTTCTTCTTTTTTTCCTTTTTCACTTCTTTTTTTTTAAAAAAAATTTTTTAGACAAATATCTATATGATATATACATATTCAAAAATATACAAAATAAATAAACATACAGATCTGCATATGTATTTACAGTAAAAAAACACGCACATATATTTGCATATGTATTTACAGAAATACATATCTGACTCACATTTATATATAAACATATATGACACAAAATCTCTATAATAAAATGACAATTATATACATATACATAAAGGTAATAAAAAAAAATACATGATAGATATCTTAAACAGTAAAAGAAAATAAATAAGTACATATGTTACCCTCTAAAATGACATAGTATGTACAGTTCAAAGACAAATTCAACACCGTATAAAATACATATAGCTCTACATATGTATTTACAGAATACATACCTGATCCATATATATATTCTTATTTTATATGAGTCACTTTTGTATTTCGCATATACATATGAATATATATAGTATAGTTATGTTTGTTACTGTTTAATATGAATATGATATGTATATCGTAAATACATATGTATGTTTTGTACCGTAGATACATATCCAGATCTGTATGACTATGTATTTTTTATATTTTTTGAATATGTGTATGTGATATACACATTTATCTTTTCAAAATAAAAGTTAGAGATAGAAGAGTAAAAAAGGAAGAAAAAACAAAAATAAAAAAAATAAAAAAAATAAAAAGTGAAAAAGAAAAAAAAAGGAAGAAAGAGAAATAGAAGTGTAAAAATAAAAGAAAAAAAAAACAAAATAAAATAAAAAAGAAGAAGAAGAAAACGAAAATAGAAAAAGAAAAAAAAGATATGAGAAAGGAAAAAAAAACGAAAAAGGAAAGAAAAAAAAGAGAATTAGAAGAGAGAAAATAAAGTGGAAATGAAAAAAAAAAGAAATAAAAAAAATGATAAAAAAATAAGATGAAAAAAACTAACAAGAAAAAAAAAAGATAGAGATATAAGATAGTGAAAGACAGTAATGATGTTTTATTTTAAAATCTTGAAGATCATGAAGATAATTATCTTCAAATATGAAAAAAGAAAAAAAAAACAAAATTAAAAAAAACGAAAAAGGAAAAAAGAAGAGAAATATAAGAGAGAAAATAAAATGAAAATAAAAAAAATAAAAAAAAAATAAAATAAGAAAATAAAATGTTAAAAAAAAAAAGATGAAAAAAAAAGGTAAAAGATATGACTATATTTGGGGGAAGTGAAATAGTGGGGTGAAAATAGAAAAATGTAAAGTAGTGAGAGTAAAACATGCACTTGCCTAGTTAATGAGTAAAATAATGCTACTCTTGCTATAAACTGTAATTTTACAAAATTATTGTTATTTATTATAATTATAGTCTTAAATATGCTACTTTCTGTAACTTTTCCAATTGTGAATACCCAACTAAGGACGAGTAAACCATTTAGGCCCCATGTATATCCTTAATCCCCAAGTCTTAACACTTTTTTCCCTTTGGCTGAATTTGTGGTCATATTAACAAATATTTTTCATAATTCACTTTTTTTTTTTTTGTTTCCCAAGGTATTCCCACAGCCGATAGCCGTGAGACTAATCCTCTGTTCCTCTATCAGCGCACTAAGTGGTAGGATACTGGCCACAGAGTTTGCTCTATTCGCTAGAGGCGGGGATCGAACCCCCGACCTCTTACTTAAGGAACATGGCGCTGAACCACCATGCCAACTCTAGTGGTTCATAATCCACTTCTTTTTACCATTCTTTTGAAAATCAAAGTAATACTAATAAAAATAGCTTTAGCCAAACAAAACTAGGGAAAGAAAGGAAAGAAGAGAATAAATAATATTTTTTGTTCTTTCTCTGCTAGAGTATATTTGACAAGGAAAAAGATCTTCTTCATCCCTTTCGTGTTACTAAAAAAAAGCTAAGTCCTGTTGCTACAAAAAAGCTAAGTCGCAAAGAGGCATTGCTCATTAAATATTTTTTCATATATTATGTCCAGAATTCTGATCAATAATTGTTTTAAACTACAATTTTAGAAATTTTTTGGTGCAACTCTTTTCCTTAAGAACTGAGTGATAAAATTGTGACACCTGTTAATTGTCTCTCTCACGATCTCTTGAAAAATATTTGGATGCTTAACTAGAATTTGAAGTTCTTAAATCGACTTTATCTTTCAAGAACTATAGGATACATATTTTGTTGCTGTTTTTACACTTGAACATACTTGCAGTTAATTCCCTCCAACTCCTCCTGCACTTATGAGGCATATTTGCAACTTAAAGTTTGGCTCCCTTAATTATTGACTGGTTATTTTTCTTTTTTCTTTTTTTTTTTTTTGGTTGCATGATATAACAATTCATATTTAATCTTTAAATAACTTGGCCTCATCTCTATATGACTTTTTAGTAATTATATCAACTAACCAGCATTCAACTTTATAATGACAGACTATATCATAGGAGTTATACAAATTACATTGAGATAATCCCAATTCTATAAAAATGGAATTTTTGGCTAGAGAAATATTTATGTGATATGAACGCCTAACTGGAGATTGTCATAACTAGCTTAATGCATCAACTATGCATTAGATTTCAAATAAAATTTTAATTGTTGGCGGCCAGAATGTACATGAAACTGCATTTTGATTTTGATTATTCAATATGGAACATTAGTGTGTCATCCTCAGGAGATTCACTTTGGAGTGAATGACTTCACAGATATGAAGGAGCTTTAGTATTGTCAAATATGGTAGGAGCAATTCTCTTTCTTTTTATGATAACTCTTTTCTTTTTTTAATTTAATGAATTAGAGAATAACATAAAATAATATGAACGTCGAATTGAGGACAAGAGGTGGGCTTGCACTATTGCTAGATTAAGCTATTGGTCTAGAAATTAAAACTTTGATTTAGAGAAGTATGGAAAATACCTTGCCTTACTTCAAGTAATCATGCCGGTTGGACTATAACTGAATATTTAATAAAACTATGACTTCAATCATTCTTTATTTTAAAGCACCATTCCATTTGTACATATTCTTAAGTATTTTCTGTTTGTTTAGAAAGAGGAGAAAAGACATGTTTTTACCCTGAACTTGTTCGCTCAATTTACTTTAGCACTTAAGCTAAACTTTCGTTGATTTATCCCTCTTAAATTCTTTAAAGTATATTAGTTTCACCCCTTAATGCTGGCGTGGCAAAAAAAAGGAAAAAAAAGCGTGAATCTTAATTTTTTACAAAAATTGATGGTAACGGCATTTTTCGGAGAAAATTCACCGGAAAATCTGAGCTCCTTGGATATGGGCTCTTTTTTTCTAATTATATCTATTGAGGTGGAGAAGCTCCTTTATCTTTGGCTGATTGCAGGTCCACACTCTGTCCATTGAATAGTCCTAATGTACAAACACATTACATCTACAGAGATCAAAATCAGCTAGCAGATCATATGAACTAGCACGACACTTTTTTGGATGCTCTTACATCTTCAATGGATATTTTGTGTGATGATGGAAATGGAGTTTTGTCTACTACAAGGGCATATTTATCTTTGATGTATAAATGGTGGTTGGGTGGGGAGTGGGTGGGTGTGGCTGAAGAAGATGGAAAATGGGGGATTATATATTAAGAGGTGAAACTAATACACTTTAAAAACGTTAAGAGGGGTAAATAAATAAAAATTTAATTCAAGTGCTAAAGTAAGTTGAGTGGATAAATTTAGGATCGAAATGATGTCTTTTTTCTAAAAATAATAAAATTTTGAATTGTAATACTTTTAGATTTATTTTCGATACTGATAAGTCGATCTTATCTGAAATAAAGAATTATTGTTATTTAAAGATGTTGGGCCATGCTTGCACTGACAAATCACATCTAGTCTTACATAAAAGCAACATAAATGACCTGCTTGGGCCAACATGCCTGCTTCATCAGGGGCATTTTGATACTTTTATTGAACATCATTTAAATAAATTAAGATAAGTTTAATAAAATTTTCATTATTTTTATTCATCTGTTCAACCCTACTGTTTCTTCCTAATTTCCTTGTTTGTGCCTCTCTATTTTCTCCTTCGGTTTCTCAATTTCTCATTTCCATCAAAATTCATCTACAATTGCAGATGCAACTACTGATGCTTTTCCGTTTAATTATTATTTTTCGGTAAGTTATCTTTTTCTTGACTTGTATTACTCTATGAATTAGTCTTTATATTAGTTCATTATGTCACTTGATGTAATGACCTAATTTGTAAAAACTTATTTTATGTGTTTTGACTATTTTGTCCTTCTCTGTAATTGTTACATGATGATTTTGGGGTGTGGGGATGATTGACATGATTCTCAGTGCGATCGAAATAATTTGGGTAAGTTTGTGATTTTTAGAGGCTTTAAAAGTCATATAGTTGACTTCGATCAGTATTTAATGTTTTTGAGTGTCGGATAACAATTTGGACATTAGATCAAAAATATCGAATTTGAAATAGTATCATGGTTGGTTCGAATTCAAAACTTTTATCTTGTATTTTGACTCTTCATTTGAAAAATAGTGAAAAGGAGATCTCAGGGGTTAATTTTATAGATATCAAGCTTTTCCTAAAAATCCAACATTGCCATTGAGTTTGAAACTTTGAAAATAGCCTGGTAGCATATATGATTTACTTCTGTCGGATCTCTAATGAATCTCAAGGATCCATTTGAAAGATTCAAAACCATGCAAAATCAGTATTTTTGTTGATATTTGGTGCAAGCTAGATCCTTCATTGCAAATGCAGATCTCTGGCCACGAACACGGAGAAGAATTTGTTCCTTCATTGCGAACGCGACAAAGTTGTCACGAATGCGATAGTCCAAGTCATGGACCTTCGCCAATGTGAAGCCTTGGTTACGAATGTAAAGACCAATTAGTTAGCCTGGTCAAAGCTGACTTTCGCGAATGCGAAGGGTTGACCGCATTAGGTATTGTTTACGGAATAATATATAAACCTCATTTTCATGATTTTTACCATTTTTAGTCCCCCGAGCTTCGGGAAGAGGCGATTTCTTAGGTTTTCCTCACCATTCTTGCTTGGTTAAACTCCTAAATCATATTTCTATTATTTTTCATTGATTACATCTTCGAAAACACCTTTTAATCATAATTTTGAATTGAAATTTTGAGATTTTTACTGATAAAACTTACATTTTTTTTTTAATTTTAGACCTCGTTTTTAACCTATTTTTGCATGGGGTTTCAACTGTAGACTCCTATAACCTTAGCGAATGCATTTTTTAAATAAAATTTTTATTGTACTCTTTTTATTTTTTAACTCATTTTTTGAACTTGTTTTGGATCTGACTCAAATATGGACAATATGAGTATCTTTAGCTTTCTTTTAACGCGTACATTCTATATTTGAATGTTGTAGTTGGTTTCAAGGCCATTCTTAAGGGGAAAACTCTATGTTGAAGCACTTTAGGTTGGAATTTCATCGTTTTGGGGTAGATTGTAACTTAACTTCCTTCAGATTGAACCGGGTAGTTAATAAATAAGTAAAGCATGCTACATATTCGAGAAAATAGCTACGGAGTTTATATTTTTGAGATTATTATTAATGTTGTATGCCTATGTTGGGGACTTATATTTTGTTGTTGTTGTCTTGAGATATCTAATATTGCATGTTGTCGGTGTGGAGGCTTTATTTGACATCATTGACTTTATCTGTGCAATTAAATGCTTTTAGTGTGGATATATGCCCGTGCGAGGACTTGAATTATTATTTTAGGTATTTTCAAGCATTGGTTGCCCTTATCATGATAGAAATACCTGAGCTAGGGGTTAATATGATCTAAATAAATCTTACATGCATATTTATTTAGATGGTACCTAATTAGAGTTGATGATCATGAATTGAAGACATATTGAGTTTATTTCTGAGCTCACCTATATAGATTTGTTGGATAAATCTGATATCTTCATATTGATTTGACTGTGAGTGTTGCATCCCCATTTCATACATATACATTCATAAGATACTTGTACCATTGAGGAACACTGTTTTTGAAAGAAAGTAAGACATGTTTATGAAAGTCTTCTCCGTGAACACAAGTCAAAGATGTGGGTTCAGATATTGAGATATGAGTGTTATATATAGTATATGGGTTGCGAACCCTCATGGTTCCTATCTTGGGAGTTACAAGCTCAGTAGGTGTATACAAAAAGTCATGTGATGTCTTTGATCATTCATCCCATTTTCAATGTATTGCATTGTCTGTGCATTTTACATGACTTTCTTAGTTACTCTTGACTTGTGTTTAGCTTCTGTACATTTGTTGTGTATTTCTATCATATTTTTCGTTTTCTTATATATATTAAAATTGTTAGTGGAGACGGCGTGAGCTACCATTTTGAACCTTTTTGCTTACAGGTGACATTCTTATAGTTTTCTTTACTTATATTATTTTCTTTTTGCTCAATCGGCCTATGATATGTACTGAGTACTGGTGAGTGGTGATTTTACCACTCATTTGCACTCAACATTCGTGCACACTACCTTATTTTGAATGAATACATGAGACATAATTATGATTAAATGCACTTATATCCATATTTTGCAGGCACAGAGTTGATGAGATAGAAAGATGTGGATTGGAGCTAAAAATGATCAAAATGAGGCAAGAAAGTGAAGATGAAGACCTGGAGCAGAAATAGCCTCAGTTACCGTGGTCACGCTCTGAGGACCGTGATCGCAGTCAGTCAAGTAGGTCAACTTACTGCGATCGTGGGAGCCGATCATGGTTGTGACAATCGCTGTCACGGCATAGCCTCTGCAATCGCGGCCTAGAGAAAGAGTTCAGCCCAAGGATAGAAAAGGAAATGCACGTGGCTGACCCCAAATTTGACAAAAAGAAGACTCAAACCCTAATAATTCATCATATTCTATCTTTCCTAATTTTTAGACATTGTTCTAGGATTTGTAGCCTCCATTCTTGGAGAAGAAAATACTATATAAATTTTAGGTGAATAGTATTTTGGAGTCACTTCCAAGTGAAGAATTAGTGAACTCCTATTGAAGATTTCCTGGATCTCGTAGTTTGAAGTAACTTTCACTTAGATTTTCTCAAATCAAATCAATGGAGGTTTTGGGTAAAATCTTTACTTATTTATCTTATGAGTAGCTAGTTTTCCTCTTAGGATTATGCTATAATAGGGTGTAAATATGTGTGAGATCTGATTTGTTTGTGCATTTACTAGTTTGTGATGTTGGATTCTACTAATGCTTGAGTAAATTAGTTGAGATTTATGGGTGAAAGCCCCAAATACCCAAATGGGTTTGATGGATGAAAATTCCAAGATCTTGAAAGCTCAAACCATCCTTGAAAGAGGGGTTTGGGTGAACTTTAGAAACCCACATCATCCTTGAAAGAGGGATATGGGAACCAAGGCAATAATAGACAATTTATGAGCATGGTTGACTAATTTTCACTATCTTAGACATAAGGGTGATTGTGAAGTTGACTCTACTTAAGGCACCATCCTAGAAATAGGGGTGTCTAATTGAAGTATTAGGTGGGTGTAACTCCTCGAGAGTACATCCTGGGCACCACACGCTAACCTATAAGCTGGTACCTGCTGTGAGCACTGAATAATATAATAACATATGCGGAAAAACAACTGATAAACCATAAGGTTTTAGCAACTGAAAACAATACTGAATCATGAATATGGAAAACAACTGTTTAAAACTGATAAAATAAAGATAAACCGACTGACTATCTGAAATGTCCGAAAGCCTCTAAATTGACTAAATATGAGTTGATGGGACATGCCCCAAATAACTCCAACTATCTACTGAACTGGAAGCATGAAATACATATAGTCTGTCCTCAAAATATGAGGACTCACCACTCCTATGGATGATAATATGGAAAGTCTATGCGTGATCCGGGAACTAAGTGTCTGAACCTATGATATGATATATCATAGCAAAAAAAAGGGTATGAGATCAGTACTTTGAATTTACTGGTATACTAAATAAGGTAGGCTGATATGCACGATTTTATGAACATGAGTAATAACTGACTGAATAAATAAATAACATGAAATACTAAATAGAATGCATGAAATCTATAAATACTGAAGATGCATGAAATCTATAAATAATGAGAAGGCATGACCAAGCATAAACATGTTCTGAATATAATCTGTAAATTAAAATACTGAAATCTGATAACTGAATAACTGACAAACTGTATGCTATGGTCAAGCAAGATCGAACTGAATTCTGAACTGAGTACTGAAACTGAAACTGTGGGAGGTATCATCTAACCGACATGCCACAAAGCTAAGCTGATTGGGGTCCAACCTGTGACCCCAGTTGGAAGGGTGCTAGTACCGTGCCATGGGTACTAACAACGGATGTGAGTCAACCCTAACTGGCAGGAAGACATTTTGTCAACCCTCACTAGCAGGAAAACTCATGCGAGATGTGTCAACCCTTATCTGGTTGTAAGATATCTCAACCTACGCTAGCTATGTAGTTCTGTAACTCGGGATTACTACTAAGGGTCAAACCCTAACTGGCAGAAATGTCCCCATCCTAGGGTTCGTTCGATGCTGAATCTTACTCTCAACTGAACTGACACTGATTACTGGACTGACTAAGCTTAACTAAATGGGTAATTGATCATGATGACTAACTGAGTGGTAATACTCATGGTTTATCTGAAACTATTTTGATACTATCGAAATTCTGTAAACAGCTAAGTTTTTGGGTATTCATAACCCTTGGACTCGATAGCAATAACAAAAAGATCATAATAAAATATTGAGGACATGACATGTAGTCAATATTAAAACTCATTCTTTGAGGCATTTCATCAAACACTTGTAATGCATGGCTTAAACATGGGAATAGTTTTAAACATGTAGTAGTAGCATGATTTTGATACTAAATCACCAATTAAGGCTTAAATCAGTGAAAAACACCATTCAAATATGTAGGGTTTAATAACAGTGAAAACTACATGTAAACGTGGTATAAGAATTGAAATTGATGAAGTTTTATGGATGTAATTCGTAAAAACATGTAAAAATCATAACTTTGATCTTCAAAACGGGTTCTTGGACTCCATGGGTGAAAATTACCCATGGATGAACATCAAACATACCTTAAAGCTTCAATATTGAAAGAGAATTAACGTTTCTTGAACGTTCTTGGATTGGAAAACACAAATCTTGATGTTTTCTTGATGGTTCTTGAACTTGAAGAACTTGAATTTCTTAGTTTCTTGAAGAAGGATTTGAATCTTGTTCTTGGGGAATGATCATAAAATAAACCCTAATTTTGATGTTGAGGATGAATGAGGAGTTATGTTGTTTAAATTGATGGAATTAGGAGTTAAAAAGGTTGGAAAAAATGCAAAAATCTCATTAAAACGTCGTTATTGCGCTGCTTCGGGCTTGGTTGACGGTCTGGGTGACAAACCGTCACTCTGGTGACTGACCATCACTCAAAACGTCAGTTTATGGCCAAAAAAAAAAGCTCACTACCTGAGTTTTGATGGTTTGGTTGACGGTCCATCACTGTCTTGACGGTCCGTCAACTTTCCCATCGCATCTAGCCAGTTGGACAACATTTTGGTAAAACGGACATAACTTTTTACCCCGATATTGGATTAAGGTAAAATTGATATCGTTGGAAAGATAATTCAATTATATATCTGTTGATGGGTCATGATCTAAAAAAAATGCTTAGTATAACTAAATATATGCTCATTTAAATTTAACTATAGCAACATCCTTCTCAAGAACTCAATTGGTAAGGGATATTTTGATTCGTCCAATAGCTAGGAGTTATTTGAGGCCTTAATATACATCAAAACCACTCATAAAACTAACAAAGAACTATAATTTATTTCTCATGAGCTTAAAGCATGGTTCTAATATTGGTTGGGATTCTCGGCGTATTACAATATCTCCCCCTTGGAAATATTCGTCCTCGAATGAGACTGGTTAGACTAAGAGTACTGTACTTACATAACTGAGATTATGTACTGAACATGCATGACTTGGAAGATGATTGCATAACTAATTCTGAAACATGATACATGAACTGAATATCATGAACTGAACTGATTTCTTGAATACATGCAATGACATGAGAATGGTTATAAGGTTGAGATAGAAATGAGAGAGTTAACTTATGAGTGCCTCATTACTTCAAGATGGATCTTGCTACGTGAAGAAAAGATGGAAGGTTTAGGACACTAAAGCTTGGGGGATTACAGTACATCTCCCACGTGGGATATTATGTCCCCCATAAGATATTGTCTTGGCTGAAATACTGAGGAAAGATTGAGATGATGCACGAGACACATATGAACTAAATCATGACTGAATATCTGGAATCTAAAACTTGATGCATGAACTGAACTGTATTCATCAAAGAGGACTAATCCGGGGATACACATGACATAAATCTGAATTTTGCTGATCATTAAGTGTGTAGCATGAGTACTGGAACTGAACATACTATAAAGCACGAATACATGAGTCATAGGCTGCATGACCTGAGTTTGGAGTTTATAAGTTTCATGGAATATGATTTGTATAGCTGAGCAAACTGGAACTTATTATACTAAGAATCGGAAGTACACATGATTCTCTATGATGTGCAAGAACGTGAACTATGGTCATAGAGCTGGCATATAAAGAACGAGTAGATATCGTTATGACTAAAGTACAAAACTCTGTACTGAGATGAGAATGGGTCGGGCATCTTCTTCCCTAGTGTTGTTCTACAATACATTGGCATCATTACTAGAATTTGAGAGTCTGACTTGGATACTGGTTCTATCATCTCTCCCTTAGCTTAAAGTCACCATTCTGTAAACCACTTAACAAACTCTAAACTGAACTGCCACCACTTTACTCTATAATCTGAGGTAATAATACCCATAAATAATAAACACACCCTGAATGACTATGCCTGATAATGTAAAACTTACTGCTAGTACTTTCTCATAAGATACAACTCTTAACATTCTATAGCCCCAACAATCATCATGTAACAACTTAAAATTGACCAACTTAGAATTTTCAAATCCTTTTTACATTAGCTCAACCTTCAAAGATTCAAACTTAGTCTCTAAAACATAACATGAATATCCCCAAATCCTTAATAACCATACTACTTTCATCATAGCCTACAACTATCATATCCACAACATATGTTTCGAATCAACAAACTTAAATTCTTGTATACACTACCTCAAGCCTACTGATTTACCTTTTATCCAATTAGCCCTATGAAATATAATCTGTTCAAATTTAGATAACACTGTCTTAATTCTACTACTGTTGCTAAACTCCTGGTTTCATGCTTCTAATTATAGATCATATGCTATCATAGGATTTTGAGAAGGAATCTGGAAACACGTATGACTCCTGAGCACCAAGGTACTACCCCTTTATTTAATGACTGGCTCATCGGGAAACTGAAACTGAATGAATCTATTTCTGAAATCAACTGAAGTAGTTTGTTGGGATACTATAACCGGGAAATTTCTATCTACCCGACTAACTATGATAGATTTACCCACTAAGGTAGACACTGATAAAGTATCTGCTAATATTTTGGGTTTGATGCCAAAGTTGACAGCTATATAGGGGGGTTACAAGAGAAAATAAAGCTCCGTGGTCTAATAAAACATACACAAGAATATGAAAGGCCTATAATGTACCCTTATCCACATCAGGAGAAATTTCCTAATTATGTTGAGACTGGAGTGCATAAAGTCTGTTCTGACGTTGACCACTAGTGGCACTGGAAGTGGTGCCCTGCTGAGTCGGGCGATCAGATGAGCCTGGAGGATGACTGTGCTGACTCCACAGACAAGCCTTAGGACATTCTCTGACTCTGTGGCCTGACTTTCCACATAAAAAACACATATCACTTCCTGCTCTACACACACCTTTATGATTTCTACCACACTCTCTGCAAAGCATATTGGTACGATCAATGTTCTCACTACCCTGGGCCTTGGGGCTTGGCACCTCATCCCAACTGTCATTCCTAAACTTTGGTACTAGCACACTAGTTGAAGACGGAGCTGGGGATGAAAACTTCTGACGAAACTAGGAACGATTACCACCCTTTAACTTTGGCTGAGAAAAATCGAAACTACCTGTCTTAGCTTTCTTACTCTCTCTTTCTTTTTCCTTAACCTTCTCTTCCTCAATCTACTAGGCATGGACCATAATCCTAGACAAGTTCATATCCTTAATCTACATAGAAGTCCTACACTCTTTGACTACATTATCAGCTACACCAGAGACAAACTTACTCATCCTAGACCTGTTATCAGCCACCATATAAGGAGCATACCTGAATAGCTGCGTAAACTTAAGGGAATACTTTTTCACAGTCATGTTGCCCTGCTTAAAATTAATAGACTCAAGTACCTTATATTACCTCAACTCTAAAGGAAAAAACCTGTCTAAAAAGGTTGTGGCAAACTCCTCCCACTCTACTGGTCTGCATCTGCTCCCCTATCATTTTTCCACTGCTTATACCAGGTGTGAGCTACATTCTGTAACTGGTAAGCAGCCAACTCTGCACTCTTACTAGACGTAACACCCATGATGTCAGTAACCTTCTGAACCATATCAAGAAACTCATGCGGATCCTCATCGGACTTGGATCCCAAAAATAAAGGAGGATTCATTCGGGTGAAGTCCTAAATCCTAGCTGTAGCTGAATTAGACACTGGATTGGCTGGGATAGCAGTTTGTTGATTGTTATGAGCTACTACAGAGTGAGATAAGGTAGTGAAAGCAGTTCTAAATTCAGTGTGAGAGACATGTTCGTTCAGGGGACCTTCTTGAACGGGCGGAGGTGCGAGCTGACTCCAGTTCCTTCTTTTGTTATTCTTTCTAGGAGGCATAGTTTGTAACAGAAGGAAGAATGAATTATAAAGATATTTTAAATAAATCTCATGCTCATTCGCACGACATGAATACTAAAAGAAGAAAAGCTTTTCCTAAAACGTCTCATAGCCTACATAAGTGTGGCACGCTTCACACCCATGCATAAGATTCTACTCAACGCAGCTTTCAGACTCCCTGCGATATTTTAAAAACTTAGGCTCTGATACCAAGTTTGTAACACCCTGAGAGTACACCCTGGGTGTCACACGGTGCTTACAGTCTCGAAGGACCACAAGCTAACCCATGAGTTGGTACCTGCTGTGAGCACTAAATAATATTATAACATATGGGAAAAAGTAATTGATAAGCCATAAGGTTTTAGCAACTGAAAATAATACTGAATCATGAATCTGGAAAATAACTGTCTGAAAATGATAAAATAACTATAAACTGACTAACTATCTGAAATATCCGAAAGCCTCTAAACTAACTGAATATGAGTTGATGGGACAGAAACCAACTAACTACTAAACTAAAAGCATGAAATAAATATAATCTGTCCTCAAAATATAAGGACTCACCACTACTATGGTTGATAATCTAGAAAGTCTAAGCATGATCTGAGAACTAAGTGTACGAACCTATGATATGATACAACATAACACAAAAAAGGGGTATGCGATCAGTACTTTGAATATACAGGTATACTAAATGAGGTAGGCTGATATGCACGGTTTCATGAACATGAGTAATAACTGACTGGATAAATAAAAAGCATGAAATACTAAATAAAACACTTGAAATCTATAAAAACTGAAGATGCATGAAATCTGTAAATACTGAGAATGTATAACCAGACATAAACATTTTATGAATATAATATATAAACTGAAATACTGAAATCTGATAACTGAATAACTGATAAGCTGTATGCTATGGTCAAGAAAGACTGAACTAAATTCTGAACTGAGTACTGAAACTGAAACTATGAGACATATCATCTAACTGACATGCCCCAAAGCTGAGCTGATTGGGGTCCAACCTGTGACCCTAGTTGGAAGGATGCTAGTATCGTGCCATGGGTATTAAAAATGGCTGTGAGTCAACCCTAAATGGTAGGAAGAAATTTTGTCAACCCTCACTAGTAGGAAAACTAATGCGAGATGTGTCAACCCTTATCTGGCAGGAAGATATCTCAACCTATGCTGGCTACATAGTTATGTAACTCAGGGATTGCTGCTAAGGGTCAAACCTAACTGGAAGGAATGCCCCCATCCCTGGGCTCGCTCGGTGCTGAATCCTACTCCCAACTAAACTGACATTGATTACTGGACTAACTAAGTTTAACTGAATGGGTAACTGGTCATGATGACTAACTAAGTGGTAATAATCATGGTTTATCTTAAATTATTTTGAGACTATTGAAATTCTATAAACAACTAAGTTTTCGGGTATTC